>OY728122.1:48420643-49620643 GCA_963277665.1 Viscum album
TCCTTGATCCTCGGAGTTTGTCTACGTGACGCTGAGTACCGCACAACCGTGACGCCCTTCCGCGACGCGATGATCCTTTTCTTCCGTGACGGTCAATTCCGCGACGAACTCGCGTCCGAAGACGATGAAGGTAGGGGTCGTTTTGAAAATGATTTTACCTATGATTGTTTTCCTCCAAGTAAAGAATATTATTGCGGGTCAAGGTTTATCAATTTCTGGGAATTATGATGTTGTTTCAAACCACTAACGCGGTGGGTGCGGACCAACGAACAAGTCCGAACCCACCGACCTTTTGTTCTTGGAGTGCGGAACGGCGGACGATGACAAAACGGGCCACAAAGATGATTTTTTGATTCCGCAGTGAAGGGCGGGACCCGGGATGAGCTACGACGCAGACGGAAATGAAATTGGACCACCAGAGCAACTCCGGTGGCCCGCGGACTCCACCGGCGGCGCGGGTTGCCGGTGCGGCGGCGCCGACGGAGGCCGACAGACCCACGACCGCACGGGTCCGGTGAGACAGGGGACGCGACCCTGCCAAGTCCGCTGACCAAGGGCGGCCCCATGCAGGGCCGCAGTGTTCTCACGCGGGGGCAGCACGCACTCCGCGGTTTCCCTTGCTCGGCCGCTCGGCCGAGCCGAGCCAAGCCGACCCGCCGGCCGGGTCGCGCCCAGGCCGGGCCGGGCCGCCCTGGCCTGGCCAGGTCACGCCCAACCGGGTCAGACTGGGACTCGGGTCGGGTCGACCCGGTTCGGGCCGAACCAGGGGGGTTGGGCCGGGTCGGTCCGGGCCCAGACCCCCCGTTTCCAGTCCTTTTTGGTATTTTGCTCATAACTTGAGCTACCGACCTCCGAGTGACTCTTCGTCAGCAGCGATGTGATATTTGGATCGAGATGGTCATTTCGGTATATCACACTCAAAGTTTCGGCATTCTTTGGGTTCAGCCGGGTTGGTTCGTGCACGAAACCAACGGGGCCCTCGGAGTGAAAACGCTCATATCTTGAGCTTCGGACGTCCGATTGATGTGCCGTCGACTTTGTTGAATTTCTCTAAGTGAGACAGATCTTTTGGCTTAATCCGCCCAAGGATTGGATGCAGGTGGAGTATGGTCGGGTTGGTTTTGCCTTAAAAACAAACCAGGCCCCTGGGATGAAAAAGCCAATGACTCTCAGACCGGGCGTCCGATTGACGCGCCATCTGCGACGTTGAGTTCCTGTTGGCGATACAGAACTTTTGGATAAATTAACTTTGGACTATGTGTCAGTTGATTTATCAGCCTCTCGGCTCGTGGAGCGGACCCTCTCGAACGAGCTTGCTGTGTGAGAGAACCCTAGAGCTGGCTGCCACTGCTACTGTGACAACGATGACTGTTCAGAGATCCTCAGTGGATTCAACGGCGACGACTACAGCACTCAGCGATCCTTTGTGGGTTAGTGCTACCGATCCTGTGTGGGTCCGATCCTGTGTGGGTCAGCGCTTAACGGTCCTGTGTGGGCCAGCGCCTACAGATCCTGTGTGGGTCTGATCCTGTGTGGGTCTTTGCGGGGGTTAGTTACCTATTGATCCTGTGTGGGTCAGATACTTTGTGGGTCATTGCGGGGGTTAGTTACCTATCGATCCTTTGTGGGTCATTGTGGGGGTTAGTACCTATCGATCCTTTGTGGGTCCGACGACTTAGATGAATCAGTGGAAATACCTGATCATCTCTATCGTCAAACAAGAAGTATACCTGTGTGAGATGAATCCTGTTTTGCTTTCCTTTGTGGATTGTGTTGTGCTATCCTGTGTGGATTTACGTTTTGCTTTCCTATGTGGACTGGGTTGTATTAAAGCTCGGATGTTGGAGCCGAGCGAGAATTGATGACTTAGGTATATGTATGGGAATATACCTAAGCCGTGTTGGATGTTACTTCGTGATTGTATCTTTCCTTTGTAGTTTATCCTTTGTGGATTCTGGGAGACCTTCGGGGGTCTCGGGGTCCCTACTGAGTATCTTATACTCACCCCTGCACGGGCTATGCCCGCACTACGTTGTGTTGGTTGCAGACAACGGACAACGCTGATCATGGTGGAGGCTTTCAGAGTAAGAGGGTACCTGGAGGTGGACCATTGGGCGGGACGTACTCGGAGCGGTCAGCTGGACCTGAGGAGCAATGGAGGATTTATGTACCCACCCTTCAGGTGGGACTTCCAGTGGACGACTCGACATTGCAGCTTTAATTTTCAGTTGTTGTTTCCCCTTTCGAGTAGTACTTTACTTTCAGTTTGGGTTTGTATTCTGGCCCACTTACTTTTCCGCACTTACTATTGTACCAGTTTTTACTTAGTGTTTACTTCTGCCTGCTTGCTCTGTGGTGTTTGTTGTTTACTTTAGAAAGGCAATGCCTTCCCTTTTTCTGGGATTTACGCCTTGGCGCTAGTCGCCAGCCCCTGGCCTATGGAAAGCGGGCTTGGGGTAGTCACGGGCCGGGCCTCGAGGACGGGTCGTGACATTTTGGACCATTTGATATCACTGAAATACTTAGACAGGTTTCTTATTAGTTTTATTTATGATTCAGTTGACAAAAATTCATCATGTTTTCCACATATCTCAGCTCTGGAAGTAACACCCTGATCTCGTTCACATTCTGAGTTGGGAAGAAATTGAGTTGGAGCCAGATCCTTCTATTTTTGAGGAACCGGTTTAGATCATTGACTCTCAAACAAATGTTTTGTGTGGGAAGTCAATTATGTTGATCAAAGTTCTATATAAACAAGGATCATATTCTCATGAAACTTGGGAACATAGATTGTTGATGAGGGAGCTATGGACTTTTATCTTTCTAAGGATTATATCTTCCACATAAATTCTTAGGGACTAAAAGTTTTTATGTTGGGGAGTTTTTAATATCCCATTACCTTGATTGAGTAATATTTTCCCTCTCCCCAAGTTACATTTTCGTACAAGTTCATTAGAATCTATTTTCTGGATTTTCTGCAGGTTGCAGAGCAGTTACATGCCATGTTACAATGTTACACACCATGTAATATCTATTGAAGGAAATTCATGATAGAACACAACATGCTATTAAAGGGTACACGTTGTGACCAGGTATTACATGATGTGACTTATTAAAATGTTAGTTTTTAACCAGAGGCAATGAGTTCTTTTTTGAACTTATCCAGCATGGACTTCACGATGTGACCAGGGGTTACACGTCATGACTTGGCCCACACCCAGTTTTAGAACACATGTTTGGACATTTTTCTCATCCCTTTATTTTAAAAATCCTCCAACCTCGACTCAAGGTCTCTCTTAGGTGATTTTCAGAGGCTCTTTTTCCCCTAGACTGATCTGTTCAGTGTTCAAACTCCGTTGCGATTGCAGTACATCTCTCTGTGTAAGCGATATTTTGAGTTCTTCATTGCAGTTGATCACGGCTGAAGCCTAGCTTCGTAGTATCAGATCCATTTTTATAAGTTGGATTTTTTCTTCTTGTCTTATTCTATATCCATTATTAGATTCCATTCTAGAGGCATTTTCCTTTGTTGGTCGTGGTGTGGAAGGCGTTCGTCCTCAAGGTATGGGGACTTCCTCTCTTCCTCCGATCTCTTGTGTTTAGTTTTGGATTGATCCTAGGATGTGGGGATTTGATTCCAGGGCATTATTTGATGTTGTTGGGTTTTGTTGATTTTGGATTCTGTTGCAGGTGTGTGTGACCCATGTTTTAAGGTAGGTGGTTCTATCTTTATCCTACATTGATGAACCTATTTTTTTCCTTATAAACTATTTTGTATATTGAAATCGGAATGGTTGTTTTTTGTGTGTTGAAAAGGTTTTTTAACAGGAAATGGTTCGTACCTGGCTATTGATAAATGGAGAGAAAATAGATATTTTCAAGCATTGAAATGGTTTTCAAATCATTTAAATGATTTGTGAAAAATATCACATGGGTTACCTTAAGTACTTAGGTGGAAGGTTTACCTTGGGCCCATTGTCCATTGTTTTGTGATTATCAAGGAGGTTTGTCTTGGGTATTTCCTCTATTTCCTAGGCTCGTTGTTCTAGGGGACCGATATTGACATTTGGGGGGGGGGTTATTCATGGGGTATTCCTTTTCTTGATAGGCCTGTGTTCAAAGATTATATTTGTGCACTTGATTATTGTGGTATGAGTAGTCTACAGCCTGGACCTATGGTATTCTTTGGTGTTGTGATACCTATTCTTTAGTTTTTTATTTCTAGGATTTCTATGTTAACCTGGATATGCATGTCTATACTTGTGGAAAATGATATGGAAAATGTGCTTTGAAATTGATATACATACTTTTCTTTAGAACTATTGAAAAAGGGAAATATTTACCATGTTTTCTATAAAAATGCTTTACTGTTTATCATGACATAGTTTTATTTAAAATGAGAATACAAGGATTTTTATATAGATACTAGTTATGGAACACCTGGGTGGGATTCTACCGATCCTGTTAGCTCACACCCTACATACCTATTCTATGGTGCGTAGAACTTTGTTTGTCTTCTAGTGAAGGGAAAGGTAAGATGCTACAGTGAGGTAGTGGGGTTTGTGTAAGTTGGTTGGGTAGATGGTGGTGAGATTGTGGGAGTTCATACATACCATCATTTAGAGTAGATGTGTGGTTTTTAGTCCTTACTATGGGACTTGTATTGGAATTTTTTCCAGGTTTTGTTGTTTTCTATTTCTGATATTTCCTTACAATTATAGAAAATATATTTTCTAGTCTCTGGCTATTTTCTTCATGATTTATATATATATGTATTCCATGTGGTTTTTCAGGTTGGGTGAAATTGTTCCCTCTGTTGTGTTTTTTGACGCCCAGGTGCTTGTCGCCAACCCGTGGGGATCAGGAACGCCCTTCGAGTACGTGACAGAATGGGTCGGGTGTCAGGTTTGAGGGAAACCCAGGTCTGTTCGTCACATTTATCCTCTAGATAACAACCTTCTTCTTTTATTGTGGAGCTCACCCAATCCTAAATTTGGATTCTCTATCTCTTTAACATCTAGACTCCATTTTAAATTCCTCTAGTCACATTGGATCTGCAATAGAAATACCCATAATACTCCTACTTCATAACTTAGTTTAACTCCGCATATCTTGCTCTATTTAGGTGAAAGATGATATGCCCTACTTTCAAGGAATTGGTACATTCTTACGATTTCTTCCACTCTTCCTCAAATCAAAGGCTGATACCTAATGAGTGGTCATTTATTGACCTAAGGTAGGTGTTCTAGTGATTTTACCTAAAATCATAGGCATTTTTACAGTTTTTATCCATTTTTCCACACATCTTATATTTCTGTGATTTTCTTAATAAATGTTAAACCTCTTTAAATAATTATTCCATGTTTAATTACTCCCATTGAACATATTGAATGATTAGAAGATTCCAACCACATTGAAAGCCACCCCTATGGGTGTTCTGAATTGAATACCCTCTTTTATATAAATGTTAAATGACTAAAGAATCATATAAGTGTTGGGCTCAACCCTAAAATGTAATTACCTTGCATATTAAATTAAACAGAATCAATTGATTTATTGAAAGTGGGTGGGAAGGCCATTCCATGTGTTATATATTTATAAACCTGGATTATATGAATTGTGACACCCATGGCTATAATGATTGTATTTAATATAAATGTATTATAGGTAATACCTAATGTAGGTTACTTTTATTATGAGTATGCCATGGATATTGTCCATTGAACAATGGTTATAGTATTTGTTCATATGATGTTTCACGCTCCCTTTCATTGGGTTTAGAGCATGGTGTATCACACCATTTACTTTTATATGGGCAATGGGCATGACATTCCATATTCCTTGAATCGAGTGTTGTGAATGAAAACTCACCCCACCATCTTGGGTGTTGAGCATGATGACTCACCCCATCATCTCAAGTGCCAATCAATATGTCTCACATTCATATGAGATTTAGGGCTTGTACCCTTACTATATCTCTTGACTCTTTAGGCTAGTTATAGATGCCCGAGTTATACCGTAGGTCCAGCTGGCACCTAGTATCCATGTATATTCATAAATATTTCCTCACATATATAGTGTATATACATGTATACTTATTATATATGATTATTAATATTTATATATATGGATACATATGGTCATCGAGTTTAGACATACACTGGCCTTTGCTAAAGCTGGTAGAGCCTACTAGGTGTCCTATCAGAACCTGAGATGACTATTATTTATTTTCTAGCATTGTTTATTATCCATTATACCTACACACTTATATGATATATAAACTGGCTAGATTATTATAGACACCTTTAGTGGTGGCCTACTAAGTGTATCTCACACCCTATATGAGCCCCCTTTGGTACCCGAGTAGAATTTATGACTGTAGGTGTAGATAGGGGAAAGCGCCCCATCACAGATGCTTGATTTAGTTTTATTATGGCATGGATCATGGTAGCAGAGGACTGAGCATATGATCATGATTCCATTGGGATGTATTTTGTTTTTTTTTATTTTTGTATATCATGTTATATATTCCTATGACATGTATCCACTGTTACCCTTTTTGTATATCAGCATTCCATGAAATCATCATTTATATGACTCAACCTATGTATTTTGATTATTATTATAGTTTCTCAGTTGTTTACACTTCCGTATTTTATTATTGTATTTTTTACTATTATATCTGTTATATTATTCTTCCACTATTTATTCTTATTATTATATCCGTTGTACCACTCTGATATGAGGGTATAGTCTCCCCACTATACCACCTTAGACCCTCACTACTATTCAACACCCTTGGCATATGGGGAGGAAATCTTGAGGCCATGTTACCTATTGTATTGAGACACTGACTTAGGGGGCTCTCGGGTCAGGACATTACACCAATCTTGACAGGGAACTCCTTGTATTGGCACAAAATTTCTGATCACACTTCCAACAAAGTATCAAGAGTCATCACTCTATATAAGTGTTGAATTTCAAGTCCAAGACTCTCTAAATTTTCCATAGTTATAAAATAATGTGAAGAACCTGGGTTAAATAAAACATACACCAATGTAGAGGCTACCAAAATTGTACCAGGAACCATATATGGACCAACACTCTACTCCTGAGGTGTAGGATATAATGAATATATTTTAAATAATACATGGACCTGAGATATATCATGAATACTATAGGAATATCTGCTCTACTAGCACTATATATTCTATGTCTAGCCTCCTCGGCCATGACCACCTCCTTAGTTTGAATGACTTATAGTTCTCCATCTCCCTGTCTGATGTGGGGTTACTGATCCCCCTCTAGAACTAGGAGCTAATGCAGTCTCTCTATCACCAAACACTAGAGTAAAGGTCCAACAAAATTGCTAAAGATGACCCATCCTTACACAATACCAACACTCCATTAGGTCTTTTGTACATTAGGTATTCGTGTGTCCTTACTTCACTATGAGGACATGTCACCTGGCTACCTGGGCGCACACTCTAATTGCTACTTCCCCTACAGGAAAGCTCAAAATGGCATTTTATAATTTTAGATAAACTGGCTCCCGACCTTAGCACCAAACTATCATGATCAACACCTTCATCTTCCCTTAAGTTATGATCAGTGATGAGATCTTGGTTCACTATTTCAAATAAATTAGTCAAATGAAATACATTAACTTGAGAATATATGGATCTCCTAATTACATCCTAAAACCACCTCTCTCTATTCAAGTCATCACCAACAAGAGTAGGTTCAAAGTGATGAATCTCTATAAAGTGAACTGAATAGTCCATCACATACATAGTACCCTACTACAGGTTTATAAAATCTCTACCTCACTCAACTCTCAAGGTTTCTAGAAATAAGTAATCATCAAAGTTTGATTGGAAATCCCTAAAAACCATGTATTAATACTGATCAGATTGATTTATAATATCTCACCATCACTTGGAAGATCCATTAAGCATATAAACCATAGTCTTGAACCTCCTCTTGGGATCTATCTCAAGATTCTCAATGATAGATAAAGTGGCCTCCATCCATGAATCAATAGCATAGGGGCCACCATATCTTAAGAATATAGGTGGATTCTATTGTTAAAATTATTATTCCAAATCATCCATGGTAAGGGCAGGTCATGGGGCTCCCTACATGTTCTATATGAATCATAAGAAACTCACTAAAAACCGAATGTTAGTGCACAAATCTGGTATAAAAATATGTATAATTGGAGGTACCAAAAGTGGAACTATTGGAAGGTTAGGTCCTACCACTTTAGGATCTTGGTCATCACTAACTTACTAGAATTCGACCCATAGTTCCTATGGTGGTATATATCTATAATCCCAAACGCTCACCAAAAATGAGTTTCGATGATGGAAAGATATGAACTAAAATTTTAGGATAGGTATAAGGGCTTCCTATATAAGGGTCAATACCCATATCCCTACTCATAAAACTAGGTCTAAGTAACTTATATGATTATAAAGAAACAATAAAGGCACTTCCAACACCCACTACTAAGGCTTGGTATTGGTCAAGGCCTCATATATTATAGTAGAGTTTTGGGTATATGGTGTTTCAATTGTAAGTTATAGAGAAAAATGTTCATTAAGTTTCAATTGGAATCCCTATTTAATAGTAACAATTTCTTTTAAGAATCAAAATTTAGTATATATATAATGGTTTAGTTAAATTTATTTTTGATTCCCATGTTATAAATTCCAACACTTTATAAGTTGCAATTGAAATCTCATGTAACTACAACTCGCCTTTTATGATAGTTTAATTTGTATAGATTATCATTCCGAATTTATAAAGGTCTCTAAAATTTATAAATTTCAATTTAAAACCATTTAATTTCAACCTATAATGTTTCAACCCATACCACTAATGGTCCATGGATCAAACATTCCCTAGTTGGTTAGTAAAGGTGACATCATCATACTATGTGAGAAACACTATTTAGGTTGATGAATAGAATTTAATTAACCAATTATTTATCTCATTAATATTATATAAATTTTATTGAAATCATCATCATAGTAATTAAGGAACTACAACATGTTGTAAGAAATGTACATAGTAAATAAACATGGCTTGGTACATGCATGACATATAAATACTTATGTTCTTATAATGATGCATGAACAATAATTAATTTCCATATTAGGACAAGGGTAAAAGAAAATAAAAAATGATAATAAACACAAAAATTCATGTGCATTACCCAATCAAAAAATAAGTACAACTTTAATAGGAAAAAACCATAACAACAAGGCCCATCCTGGGAAACTTGTAATTTTCCCCATATGTGGGTTAGCCACTCCTAGGAATATACGTATTACCAAATCCAAACACTTAATGATCTTCTATCAATAGACCCAAAATAGTAAGACATGGAAAATAGGATCTGATACTACTTTGTGAAATTTCAAACCTAGTTTACTAATATGTGGATAACCTGGTTGGTCACATGGAATCAAGATCAACTCCCCACATGTTAGAGGTTACTGACTAGTAGCAAGGGTTTATGATAGTACAGTGGGGAGAATTTTCCCTCTTTATTAGATTAGATCAGTGGTGATATACAAATAAAACAACAATATAAGCAATATAACAATGAATAGTGGAAAATCAAAAGGTTGAAAAAATGAACATCTAGATAAGAATAAATAATCAAAATCCATTAGTAGAGTTATATACAAAATGATGAAGTCATGATTTTATACAAAAATGAGACTAGGACTAAAACATAATACATTCTATAACTAACATAAAAAGTACCAAAATATATCTCCAATATAATTATGAGCACAAACTCAATATTTTTCACTCGTACTCCATCCTAGTTCAAAAAGTCAAGGATCCAAAATAGACCACTTTCCATTGTCCCATCCTACATCCCTTAAATCTGTTCTGGTACCAATCAGTGGTCCAAATAGGGTGAGAGTAAAACTCAGTTGTCCACCATAAATAGTGTCTATAACTAATCCAATATGTGAGTATATAATGAATTATTGTGAAGGTAATAATAAAAAATAAAATAAAAGAACTAAATTGTAGCCTCTCGACCCAGAAACCACTAAGCAGTGTCCTGAACCGGTTGGCCACAAGACCTCAAGTGCACATCCTTGTATGCCATAGGTTGTTAACTAGAATTGAGGGTCTAGGGTGTGTTTGTGGGGAGACTATTACCTCTTGATCAGAGTGTAGAAAAGCAGCGACTTATAATGATAAGCAGCAGAAATAGTAATAAATAATCAGTAGCGAAATAAAAAACCATAAAAATAATAAACAATAGGAAGATAAATCAATATCAAATAAAAAATAGTGATCATGCCATGATTCTATTAAAAAATAAGTAAACTAGGTACAAGTTTACATACATATATAACATGATGAACAAAAAACAAAAATACCAAAAGGTGCCTCTGCCTGAATCATGAGTATAGGCATGGTCCTTTTCTGTTGTACTCCTTTATAGTAATTAAAATCAAACATTGAATGTTGGGAGCTTACCTTTTTCTATCCCTATAATAAAAAATTCTTTTCAGGTACCATAGGCGGCCTAAACAGGGTGTGTGATGTACTCAGTAGTTCACCACAAATGGTGTCTAGAACTATCCTGTCCATGCATATAAAATGAACAGTGTATAGGTAAAGCTAAGGGTAAAATAATAAATAAATAATAAACATAGGTTCAGTTTCCTCATGGGATACCCAACATATATTACCTACTTACTCATAATATATATATCTTTAACCAATTTCAACCTGTACAGATATGGTATACATGTATAAAGAACAAAACTAGGATATCAGAAGTAAAGTGAAAACATGGACTAAACCCAAGCATGTTCTTTGGATTGGAATACATATCTATAAACTTAGTAAAAAGGAATCCAGTATTCTTAATAAAATAATAATCCTGTATTATTAATAAAAGATTCATCATGATCCCATCCAAGGTGATCCCTAAGGAGGAACCCAAGTATCATTCTAGGATCTCTAAAGGAATACATCATCATGAGAGTTCATACAAGACGATTCGTAAGTGTAACATAGGTATAACTCTCAACATGGTTTAAAGTCATAACCCTATGAGCTCTTACATGGTATTCCACATAGGTAAACAAGTATCACTCATGGAATGGTATAGAAAAATCACCCACTAAGCCCTTTTAAGGTAATTCCCTAAGAAACTAGGTATCTCTCATGGGTAAAGAACATAAGGCATCCTCTATGTGATCCTGTCCAAGGTATTCTATAAAATAAACCAAGTATCACTCTTGGTGTATTGATATTCATTAAAAAAATTATAATTTAAAAACTTGATGAGCTCGTCAAAGTAATCCTTAAGTTGGGACCCTTGTATCACCCTCCTCTTGTCATATGAATAAGGTTTTAGCTAGCATTAAATTCATACCATTTAAGAAATGTGTCATAATCATTATAGGGGAAAATTAATACACCTAAAATAGAGGTTTAAATTAATCTTAGGCATGGGGATATTAGTCCCTTAAGGAAGGAACACCCTTTGGGGTAGATCTCATTGGGGTGTTTACCCTATGACATTAATTCATGGGTTTATAAGACTACATTAAACATGGGTTTATCTTTTAATTTAATTTATTAGAAATTTATAAGGCATCATAGGAGGATTTCAGCACATGGAATAAAAACTCATGATAAATAAAACATGAATTTTAGGGAAATAACTAGACCACCTACCTTAGGTTAGTATATGACCACTCATCTAGTATCAGCCTTTGAATCAATCCATAATATAAGGAACCAGAAAATAGGGAAAAAGCTGTGAAAATAGGGAATATTAGCGCACACTAACAATAGCATAGGAGAAGGCGATATTAAATAAAAAAAAGAAATAGGATTGAAGCTATTAGCAATGTACTTCCAATTTGACAAATGATGCTCTGATCAGAGTCTGGATGGAGGAGAAACAAAGGAACCTAGGTAGGAGGAGAAAAAGGAGATCTCCCTTGCATTACTGCTGCTATGTAGAAAGAGAGGTGTGGGAAAAAGAAAGGGATTCTACCCCTTAAAAAAAATCACTGAATATTCATGACATGAATATTTTTCATATTATGAAATGCTTATGTTTTCCCCTCCCATGGAAAAACCAGTTCACATCGTGTATTAGGGATTTCCATGCCAATTCATATCCAGAATTGAATTCACGACATGTATTGAATTCATAGCCTGTATTGAATTCATAGCGTATAAAAACTCATGGGGTATAGATTAATCAATTCACATTTTGGATTTAATTCACATCATGAATTAGTTCTATATCAATGTTATAGCCCCATGCTACCTTTATTTCCAAAAAAAACTGACTGACTTCAAGACACAATTACCAAGGCTTAATCCTAAAGAAAAACTCAACATGGGTTTAAATGAATTTAAAGAATCCGTACCTACATGAAAATACAATACATGAAAACATTACCTCCTTAAAACAAAACATCACTAAGTTTCCCATTAGAGGTAGAAAAAAAATCATCTAATAAAAGTTCCATCCACTAAGCATGCACGCCAGCTTCTTTCTCCTAGGTCTCATTATGAACATGACCGTACTGCCATAACACATGTACTAGGGGAACTGACCTACCTCAGAGATCCTTCATTCTATGATCAATAATACTTACTATATGATCCTCAAAGTACATATATACCTATATATCAATATCCTTAGGATCAAACAAATGATATGGTTTAAAATAATAATGATGAAGTTGCGATACATGGAAGATGCCGTGCATGGACTAGTACCTCTAAGGTAAAGCCAAACGATAGGCTACCAGTCCAAATCTATCCAAGATCTTGAAATTATAGACGTAATGGGGTGATATATTTCCTATTAACTAAATCCATATATAACCTAGTCTTGGAGAAACTGTAATAAATATTTGATGTCCCACCACAGACTCTAAAGGTCAGTGGTGATGATCGGTGTAAGACTTCTACTAATATTGAGTAGTATCTATACATTTCTAAATTATCTGTACCTTCTGTAAGGCCTATTTAATGAGATGATGTCCCATTAGCACTTCCTCACCTACCTTTAACTATACCATATAGATCCTCATAAATATCCATATGTATAGAACTCTGGAAGCTCTTATTGTAGGAAAACTCAATGAGATTTATATGTTTCTCCAAAGAACCTACAAAATAATGGAAACATGCATGAAACATGTCCTATAACACTCTTATATTATACTAAAACTCATCATCGGTCTAAGGGAGATATGTTGTACTCAGGAGTACCTATGAACCTAGTGTTTTTTTAACCCTTTATAGCACCATGATGTAAACAAGGAATCTCTATCTAATATGATAGAATGAGAAACACCATGAAGGTATAAAATATCATAAATATAAATCCTCTCAATATTTTCAAATGAGAAGGTATCTCAGGTAGGTATAAAGTGTGCAACCTTGGTCAACCTATCGATGATTACCCATACTACTTCACTATCTTGAGGGTATCTCAATGAACCCATCACAAAAATCCATAATGACATCATTCCATTTCCACTTAGGAATGGATAGAGGATATAGAAGTCTTATAGACCACTGTTTCTCCACTTTCACCTACTGAAAGTTATAACACCATGTGATAAAGCATGAAATCTACCTCATCAAACCCCACCACCAATACTGATAAGGCACGTCTTGGTACATATTGGTAATCCAAGGGCATAATTCCCAAAAAGAGGCATGAGATTACTATATTAATTCTTACCACATGTCTAATGGAACCTAGACATGTCCGTGAACGTGAAATATCTCATTATCATTGATAACCTAACCAAATGGTGGGTCCTCACATGAGACACTCTCCCTCAGGAATAAGCCCTCATGATCTAAAATTTGTCGCATCTTTACCTATTTTTGAATAGAGGATATCACTTAAAAAGATACTAAAAAAGGATTCCCATGATATTATTGAACCTCAGGCGAATCTTAGAAAATAGGGCCATCAACTGCCACTCACCACTGGCCTCTTAGAAAGCTTGTGTCTATGTCTTATGATTCAGGGTATCAACTACTACATTTCCCTTCCTAGCTGTATAAGCAAGCTCAAAGTTGAATGAATGAAGGTACTCAACCCATCTACACTGCTTGTTATTCAATTCATCTTTCTTGGAAATGTACTTGAGAATTTTATGGTATGTGTAAATGATAAAATGATACCCTAATAGATAATACCTCCAACAATGTAAAACATGAAACACAGTTGTTATCTCAAGTCCATGCACAGGGTAATTCCACTCTTGTGGGCTCGGTTGGCAGAACCCATACACTACAACATAATCAACCTATATTAGAACTTTTCCAAGACTAATTCTTGATGCATCAAAATAAAATGTATAGCTACTGCCCAACTCTAGAAGAATCAGGATCAACACTAAAATTAGTCTCCCCTTGAACTCTTGAAAGGATGTCTCGTATGGGTCTGACCATATAATCTTAACTCTTTTTTTAACCAATCCCAAGAGAGGTGCTGATAGGTGCGAAAAGTCTTGAATAAAATTTCTATAATAGCAATCAAACCCCAAGAAACTACATTTTTCAAATAAATTCTTTGGATATTCCTAAGAAACTATAACACTCACCTTCTTTTGGTCAATAAAAACTCCTTACTATGAAATTATGTGACCTAATAAGTGAACCTTATCAACGTAAAAGTGGAATTTGGTTTTCTTAGAATATAGTTGATTCTCTCTCACTATATTCAATATGATCTCAAGATGTCTGTAATGGTCATTTTGAGTGAGATAATAAACCAAGATGTTGTCTACAAAGACCACCAAAAATGAATCTAGATATGATTGTAAAAATATATTTATTAGAGCCATGAAAAATTCTGGTGCATTCATAAGGCCAAATGAAATAACCATATACTCATAAAAGACTTATCTACTATAGAATGAAATACATGGTATTTTTGATGTCCTTACATGCACCTGATGGTAGCTTAACCTCAAATCGATCTTATACAAAACTATCACTCCTTATATATTATTGAAGAGGTCATCTATACAATGAAATGGATACCAACTCTTAACTGTAAGCTAGTTAAATATATGGAAATCCACAGATAATCTTAATGTACTGTCCACCTTCTTGGTGAAAAGGATAGATGAATCCCATGGTGAAGTTATGGGTTATATAAAACCCTTAGCTTAAAATTCATCTAACTACCTTTTGAGTTCCTATATCTCTTAATGTTCCATACCTTAATGTGGAATGGATACTGGTTAAAATGCTAACACTATCTCGATGGTGAAATCCACCTCCCTCATAGGAGGTAATCTAAATAAGTCATCTGGGAAAATTTCCCTAAAAAAATCCACCATAGGAGGGAATTCCATACTTTACATTCCCTAATTGCTCATGAAGAGACTAGTTATCTGGGATATCACTTTTCCCATACCATGATGATCTGGTCCAACATGACTTTCCTGGACATCGCACTAACCCTTATAAACATATGTATTACACCTAGGTGTTATAAAATACACCCTCTAGTGATAAAAATAAATATAGTATTGGTGTGGAAATAACCGTTCCATCCCTTGAATAACATTTAAGCCTATCATCTCAAGGAAAAATAGATTCCATAAAAAGGGATATCTGCCTACCTTAAGAGGGAAATCCATGTACTAGAGTATACTCTCTGATCATGCTTTTAGAGGAGTATTATAAAAATCCATGCCCTTTAGGTACATTACTATTCTAGTTTTGGTTGTTGGAGGTGTTCAGAGGAGTCTCAGAGGAGTTTGGAGACGTTTAGTTGCAAAAATACAGAAGAAGGGGAATTACATGTTGTGTAACTGTATTACATAACATAATTTTTGGTTTCATTATACAGGATGGTTCATAACATGAAATGTTTTAGGGTCTGAAAAAAATAAAATAAATTGAGAGGTGATGGGTTTTTTGGAAGAATTTGACCGCAGGTCATTACACGATGTGAAAGGGTATTACACGTCATGTAATACCCCACTGATGTCACTTTCAATTGTATTTATATCTACTCAGGTGGTCAATCCCTATGACTTCAATGACCCTTCCTCAACCCCAAGCAACCCAATGAACCCTATTCAGAGTTTTGAGGATTCAATCATCAAGGATGGATTCCTATATTCCTTCCTTCAATCCATATAAATCTATATTTGATCTATGGTGAGTTATTCCTCCGTTCTTGTTGTTTTTTCCAGTTTGGTTTCCTCCCCTCCCGTTTCTTCTTTCCATGTGATGGGGAATGTTATCCTATAGTTATAATGGGGTTCTATTTGGTTTTTGTTGGTGCGGTGGTTATGTGACTTCCTTTTATGGATGCATATATTCCGAGAGATGTGATTAGAGATTCTTTGCCTGGATCGTTCTTGTGCAAGGATCATTGACACCCTATCTAAGTAGGTTTTCCATCATTTCTCTTAATTTTGTATCATGCGGGGGGGGGGGGGGGTTATTTTATTTACCTATGGATTTTTGTTGTTCTAGATTAATCAAATATAATAATAGGTTAAATGAAATTGAAAGGGGTATATGGATTCATTTTTCATTCCCTTGCAGTTTTGATATTATTATTGTGATATTGTGACTATACGGGCTAAACACCCCACTGAAAATTATGGTCATTGGTAGATTTTCTTGCAATCAGTATGTGTGTTGTGGTTGTTTCTTGATCAAGATTATTTAGTGTCACATAAAAATAGAAATCGGTTAATCATGTATATCTTGATAATGAATGGATGCCCTAGCATCATACATTTCTGTGATAACCCCTAAATTTAAACAAGTGAAATTAAATAAGGGATTCCCTATCAAATCTTGAAATTTGTGTTTCGAATTGGTACATGGTGTGATTTGATGTGTGTGTTTTCTCTAGTTTTTGATGTAGTATGGTTTTGAAAATGATTGTGTGCTATGGGATGGATTGGGTGGTGTAATGAAATCTTAGGTTGAGAGATTGATTGATTGTGGAATGGATGAGAAGTGTTGTGCAGTGGGGGTACAAAACTGGTTGTGAGTTAATGTGTTATTGGTTGGGGGTTTGAGTTGGGAGTTGGTTCTGTTGGCACATTACGAGAGCGGGATGAGTTTGAAGGACATTAGTGATTGGTATGGGTAATTCACTCAGAGTTTCTCTATGAGTAACATGTAGAATGATTCTACCCATATCCAGAGATGGATATATGATATATCATGAATGGGTGTTAAATGTAGAGGAAATGTTAATTCCATTTAGTTTATAAAGGATCTTCACCTTCTGATAACTTTGTTTCCCATTGTGTGTTGTTCTTAGTAGTTGCCTGGGTAGTGGAGGAATAGATAAATGAATTGTTTAATAAAGAATGACTTTGGTTAAATAAATTGATTAGGAATGTGAATCGGGTTTTTGGATTGTTGTGTGGTGTTGTTCATTTAGAGGTGGTAGCAAAGGTGGTAGTAGTGAGATGTTCTCTATTTGGGAACCCATAGGTTGCGATTTAGTGGTTGGTATTATATATTTATATACTTGTATTTTCCTTGTGATTTCTATATTCACCCAACCCCCATTTGTCACTATGTGCCGAACACCACCATCGTTATGGGGAGGGGGTATTTCCCACACATCCTAGTGGGAGGATAGATGGATGGCCACCTAATCTTCCCTGATCCCTCTTCTAAGTGGTGATAGACCAATATTCTTTGGGAAGGTTATGGTTTGTGAGGCCCAAGTGTGTATGGGTGAGTTTTTCTTTCCCAGGTGTCCTCAGAATGAGATGTGTTGTTCTTTCCCAGGTGTATTTTGGATGAGATTTGGTTTGTGGACCAGGTGTTTGTGGGTAGGATGTGATATGGTTTGAGGCCCAAGTTTTTGCGAGTGGGATGTGATGTATTTTTTTGGCCTAGGTGCCTATGGGAAATATGTGATGTGGTTTGTGGCGCAGTTGTGTATGAGAGGTTTGTGATGTGTTACTTTCGAAAGAGGTGGGAGTGCGAGGAAATTTTACTTTAGGAAAGAGCATACAATCAGTGGGAAGTGGTGCAAGGAACCCTATCATTAATGTGAATTATATTACATTACTTGATTTTCATTATTTTTTGAGCATTCCATAGTGAGGTTGGGATGGTTATTATACCTATTAGGTGCTATCTAGTTCTTATGTTTTCTCACGGGGGCATTAGTATTCTTCTTTCACATGTGAACAGGTGAATTTGTTTTTCCTACTGAGTATACCTATATACTCACCCTATATATATAAAAATGTTTTCATGTTTCTAGGAGGACTCAGAAACCGTGCTAGACCTTACTAGTTCGGGCTGTAGATAGTTTCTATGTCACTGCTTATCTTTACTTTTGGTATTTACTTAGAGAATTATGTACTTCTAAGAGTTATATTTTAAAACATGCATCTAAGATGGTTTAAACTTTATTTTATATATTTATTGGAGTTATTTTGTGGATGATCCAACATATCTCTAGATCATGTTTTAAAAAAAGGTAATGCCTCCCATATTGTGAGATATGTATACCCTTGGTTCTAGTCACCAAACCAGGGCCTACTAGAGGTGAGACTTAGGGTTAATTATCTCCCTTTCTTCATTTCTATCTCAGGAGGGGAATATTTGGATGGATGGGGTCATGAAAAGTATCTAAGGTCATAACATTACAAAAGTACTCCATTTCCAGCCTAAGGCTCTCTATAATTTCTATAGATAAAAGGTTTCACAAAGATCCTATATTAAATACAAAAAAAAAAATTAAATTAGAGGCTTTGAGAATAGTACCTCAAACTATAGAAGGATCTAGACTCTTATCCTTAGGTTTAGTATGCACTACATACATATGGCCAGATCCGCAACCCTAATATGTGACCTAAAAAACCTATCTAGGCCCGATCTATTGGTGCTATACCTCTAAAGTTTATATACCTTATCCATGAATACCTCCTTAGCTTGATCAACCAGGATAAGTCCATCTCCCTACCTGACAGGGAGCCATAGATCCTATACATGAATATGGAATCAGTATAGATCCA
This sequence comes from Viscum album, assembly GCA_963277665.1. Lineage (NCBI taxonomy): Eukaryota > Viridiplantae > Streptophyta > Magnoliopsida > Santalales > Viscaceae > Viscum > Viscum album. Next base: position 48,439,699 of record OY728122.1, read on the forward strand.
TTCTCACTAGGCAATGAATGAAAAGTTTGGAAGAAATGGTAAAGGTGACCCATCTTGCTGTAAGATCAACATTCGATTAGGTCCTTTATACATTGGGGGTTATTATGGGTTTACCTTCCACACTAGTGACACACCACATAACTATAGTTCCATGATATATAACATGTTATTCCACCATGAGTAGACTTGAAGTGATTTTTCATGCTGCTAGACAAACTACCACCCTATCTTGAAGCTGAACCTCCCTAACTCACATTGCCATCTTCCCTTAGGTTACACTCAGTGATGAGGGACTAGTTAACTATATCAGATATAATGGTAAATCAAAATATATTCAATTGAGATTAGATAGTGTATCCCAACCCATCCTTAATCCATCTTGCAGTCATTAACTTATCACCAGTCAGTGTTGATGTAAAATGCTGAAGCTCAGTAAAATGATCTGAATAACCAATCAATAAAATTTAAAATTGATGTAGTTGTGTAAAGTATCTGTCATAGTTTATTCTTAGAATCTAAAGAAAGAAATATTCATAGAAGAATATATGGAAGTCCGCTCAGACCATACTCTGATAACGATCATCCTGAGAGATAACATCCTGCCAAAACTTAGCTGAGTCACATATCATATAGGTGGTGATATTGACCCTTAACTCTATAGGTGTCTCCAAATGATAGAATATGGAAGGCATGTAATCTATATAATATTATACATATTGAGGACCACTATTCCCAGAGAAGGTGAGAGGATGTTTCTGATAAAATTCTCGCATCAACTCTTCCATAGTTGGGTTAGATCGTGGAGCTCCTTGTACAGACTATATGTAGTGCAATAATATCTCCCAAAATTGATCATCGATGCTCAATGGAGGAATAATAAGAGGTTCCTCTAGTGAAACTGTAGAAGGTATTACTGGTGGATCTGATCCCACCACCTTCAGAGCATAGTCCTCGCCACCCTCCTTAGTCTAGGTGATATGAAATTCCACATAAGTCACAAGAGATTCTTCCTACTACCAACTACTAAGGCTGGTTTAGGGTCAAGGTCTCATATAACATTTTAGGGGTTCTGGTATATGGAGTTTCAATTATAATGTATAGATGAAAACACTCTTTAATTTGAAATTGGAATCCCCATTTAACGGTAACCATTTCATTTAAAATTTAAAATTTATTTAAATTTTTACTCATTTATATACATATCACAATCCAATTATATGTGTCACCATTCCCAATTTATTAAGGCCCATACTATTTATACATTGAAATTGGTATGTCATGTAACTATGACATGACCCTTACATACAGTATCAGGATATAATATTTCATATAAAATGATTTCATTAAATGAATTACCACTCCTAATTTATAGAAGAACATGCTTCATAAATTACAATTAACATTCATGTATTCAAAATCATACAATATTTTCTCCCATAGAACCAATAGTTCATGGATCAAACAAGTAATAAGTGGTTAATTAAGGAATCATCATCAATATATATGGGAAAACATTGTTTTGATTAGTAAATGAACTTTAATTAATCTAATTATTCTATCCCTAAAAAAATGTTAGAACATTTACATATATAATAATAAAAGAACTCACAATAATCATAGGAAATTTAGGAAATGAAAGCACCAAGATATACCTATATGGAAAGGAATAATTCATTAAATTTGAGTCCTCAAGTTCCTATAATGATACATGAGATGATATAAACTTTCCATACTGGGAAATGGAAAATAATTCCATAATAATAACATCAACAATAATAATGTCACAAAACATATGAACCACCCAATAGTGAAATCAGCACAACTGCAATAGGAACAGACATTAACAACAATATCCCATCCTAGGTAATTTGGATTTACCTTATAATTAGGCTAACTACTCCTAGGAATAGAAACATAACCAAATTCCATAATATTCCTAATTTCTTATTTAATACCTAAAAAACAATAAAAAATGGAAAATATCCTCTGATACCACTCTATAGCATCCTCAACTGAAAGATACTAAATGGTTCCCAAATCTAGTTGGCCACATGACCTAAAGCACACCTCCCCATACATTAGAGCCTATCGAATAGTAGTGAGGGCATGGGGTGTGTCCATGGGGATACTATTCCCTCTTGACCACAGTGTAGCATAATAGTGAATAATAATGATATGTAGAAGAAATATTAATAAGAAATCTTCAGTGGAGTAATAAATCATCCAAACAATAATCAAGTAAAGATAAATCATGATCAGATAAAAAATGGTGATCGTGACATGCTACTCTAAAGAAAGGAAGTACATAAGATATAAGGGTACATGCATATACAACATGCTAAACAAAAAGATAAAAATACCAAAGGATTCCTCCACTAGAATCATGATCATAGGCTTAATACTCATCTCCTGTACTCCATCATAGTACTAAAAATGAAACCTCAAAAGCTGGGTTCTTCCCTTTTTATATCCCTATAATCAAAAGTCTATTCAAGTACCATAGGTGGCTCGAATAGGGTGTGAGATATACTAATTATTCTACCACCAATGGTGTCTATAAGTATTAATTATTTTCATATAAAATGAGTAGTGTGTTGGTAAATACAAGGGTAAAACAATAAATAAATAAAACACATAGGTATGGGTTCCTCATGGGATACCTAAATGATACTACCTACTTTGGACTAGGCCAGATATCTCTGAACAAAGTTCAACTTGTAAATATATGGTATACATGTATGGAGAACATAATTAGGATATCAAAAATAAAGTGAAAACATGGACTGAACCCAATAACATTCTTTTTCTTGACAGAGGTACCTGTAAACTTAGTAAATATACATATAGTATTATTAATAAAAGAGGTATCCTATATTCTTAATAAAAGAGGAATCTTGAGCCATTCCATGGTGATCCGTAATGAGTAACCCAAGTATTGTTCTAGGAATACTATAAGTATCCATCACTGTGAGAGTATGTCTAAGGTGAACCGTAAGTGTAAACCATGTATTACTCTATTCATGGTCTAAAGTTATAACCCTATAATCCCATCCATGATATTCCACATTGGGAACCAAGTATCTCTCAGGACATGGTATATAAAAATTGACCACAGAGAGTGTCCAAGGTGATGCACTAGGAAACCTGGTATTTATCAAGAGTAAAGTACATAAGGCATCTTCTCAGTGATCCTGTAAAAGGTATTCCAAAAAAGAAACCAAGTATCACTCATAGAGTATTGATATTCATTTAAAACATTATAATTTATAAATATCGTCAAGCCCATACAGGGAATCCTTATGTCGGAACCCCTGTATTTCTGTTGTCTTGTCATAAGAATAAAGGTTTATCCAGAATGAAATTCATAACATTTAAGAAACATTTCACAATCATTACAAGGAAAAAATAACACACTACAAATGGTGGTTTAATTCAATGCAAGGCATGAGGCTCTTAGTCCCTTAAGGAAGGAACACCCTTTGGAGTGGATTGTGTTAGGGTGGTCACCCAATGATATTAATTCATGGGTTTCTAGGACTATATAAATACATGGGTTTATCTTTTAATTTAATTTATTAGTCAATCAGGAGTCATCATCAGAGTAGTCCAACATGTGAAAAAATGAAGTATGATAAATATAATGATGATTTTAGGGAAATAACTAGACCGCCTACCTTAGGTTAGTAGATTACCACTCATTTATTATCGACCTTTGAATCTATCTAGAATATAAGGAACCAAAAAAATAGAGAAAACTCCTTGAAAATAAGGTATCATAGCTCACATGAAAATTAGTGTAGAAGAAAGAGAGATTAACCATGAAAATAAGGAATCATATCAAATCTCTTACTAATATGATTCCAATGTAAAAAAATGGAGGTTCTATTAGATCCTAGATAGAGGATAAACCAAAGAACCTTAGTAGGAGGAGAAAAAGGAGCTCTCCCATGTGCGACTACTGCTGTGTGGAATGAGAGGAGTGATAAAAATGAAGGGTTTATTCCCCTTAAAAACCCATCAAATATTTACGATGTGAATATTTTTCACATCATGAAATGATCAGGTTCTTACCCCCTTAGGGAAAAACCAATTCACATCCTATATGGGGGTTTTCTAGGATAATTAATGTTGTGAATTAAATTCAAAGAGTGTATTGAATTCACATAATGTATTAAATTCACATTACGTAAAAACTCATAGGGTATGGCTAGATAAATTCATGTCGCAAATTGAATTCATGTTGTGAATTTAATTAAAATCATAAACTATTTAAACAACCATGCTGCAACCCTCTGCTACCTTCCTTTCTAAAAAGAACAGACCAACCTCAATCTGCTATTGCTAAGTCTTAAGATAAAAGAAAAAATAAACATGGGTTTAACTTAATTTAAAATAATCAGTACCTCTTTGAAAATACATGACATTACATAAATAAATCCCACATCAGTTTGGGTTCCTCAAAGGACATCCATATAACGCTACCTACTTCAGACTATTCTAGAATGCATTAGAACATTTATTATTTTTATAATCAATAGGGAGAGTCATGTCCCTTATTTTCATATAATCTATAGGGTATGTCATGTTCATTTATTCCAAATATTCCAAAAGTAATGTCATATACATTAATTAAAAATAATTAATAAGTAAATTTATGTCCTTTAGTTCCAATGCACAAGAGGAAACATCATATCCTTTAATTATAGTTAATAAATAAAAAACATAACGTCATTTATTTTACAATGATAAATTTTGAACATCATGTTCATTACTTATGATGAAGTAATATGGAACATCATCTCCATTAATTTTAACAATAAATAAGGCACACCATGTCCATTACAATAGGTAATCATGATCTAAAAGTACCCAAGTTCCATGTAATGTCCATTCCCATTATAAATTAAATTCATTATTCAATTCATAGGAATGAAGAGTAATAAAAAGTGGAAAAGTGTAGTCTACTTTCCACTACAACGTTTATCAAGGTACAAGTTACACAGTATTTCTATTAACCTTTCATATAATTAATTTATAAGTGATCAAGTGGTCCATGGGAAAGTTCATACCACATCTCATTAAATTAATTCAATTTAAATCATATCAATTTAAAAATTTATAAACAAGTCATCATGCAATTTAATCAAAACCTCCCAAGAGAATTGTTCAGGTTGATATTTTCAACTTCCAATCAATTAAAAACATTATATATCATTCTAATTTGGGGTCCAAGTGATCAATTTAAGATATTACATATTTTATGAGTAATAAATGGAAGGTACGATGTGTGAAATAATGATAAAATAATGTAAAAACCTAAAATTTTAAGGATATGATATATACAACCTACCATAGATGTGTATAAGACTCCTTTTATAGTATCAAACTTTAATTTAGGATGAAAAGAGAGAAAATTAAGAAATAGAAAAAAACCCCTAAAAATAGGGAATATTAGATTGCATGAATATAATGTAGATAAAGATAAAATAAAAAAATAAAGGAATTAAGATGAAACACGTATTTACCTTTGGCTATCCAACATGACGAGAGGTTCTTGAATCAACTACCAGATAGAGAGGCTATCTCAATGCTTGAGAAAAGGGAAGATGAGTGGAGCACTCCAATGCTACTAATGTGTGCGAGAAATAAGGGAGGATGGGGAATAAATAAGGCTAAAATAATAGAGGCAAAAAATTTAATTTCACACATTTTTTATATCTCTCATGGTATTTATGGCCCAAATAGGGAATTTATGCCATAAATTACCATTTTATGGGGTTTTCCTAAACATATAGTGTCTTTAGAGGACAATTTATGTTATAAATTAACAATTTGTATTGTAAATTTGTCCTACAAACATAATCTTACTACTTCCTCTTAGATCTCCTCAAATATATTATCAACCCTTTAGTAAGGTCCAAAAGGTTAAACTAGAAACTAAAGAAGAACATACCCAAAAAAAGATGGGATCTTACAATTGATAGTTTGGCGAGGTGTACTAATACAATCGATTATATGGTTCATCCTACTGCCATAAAACTTCATTCACTTGTAGGTCATCTAGTTCAAACTCCCTTAATGATTATTCAGTCACTATAGGGCCATCATTCTATTTTTCTATCTCTTTGTTTTGTATACCCACCTTTTCGATATCCCATTCTGCTTACACCCACATAGGTTAATAGTGATCATACTCCTATCCCTTCTTATTACCCATTCCCACCATCCAAATTATAGGGAACTAATCCTTTATATATCCCACCACCATATCCATATCCATATCCACCGTCATATGTATATGGATATCCATAAGGTTTTACCTTCATCAGTATATTTTTCTTCATCGACTATGCAGAGCACTCTGGCTATAGAAATACCAAATCCCATAGAGGATACTCTCCTCCTCAAGAAGTATAATTCTTGGGGAAAAAATATCTCCCACTTATTGGTATTTTTTAAACATTAATGAAAGTGATTAATAATAAATTTATATATATATTATTTTCTTTTACTAACTATATTTCATGATTGGATACATTATCTTCCAGATGATGAGGTTACATTAAAATGAAATAGATATTTAATTTACACACACAGATTATGGTTTAATACAATTAGGATGGTGTTATAATTGAAAAAAATGGTATGGAATGTAATATTTTTATGGATACACTTTCTTAAAACAACAATATCATTCTGGTTAAAGAAATAACTTGGAGGGAAGTTGGAGAAAAAAAGTACAATTCCAAGGCAGATATTTGGGTAAGTAATGTTAATTAACTTATATATATATATATATTAATTTATAATATTCTATTAACAAATATTTTTTTTCTAATATAGCCCTGATATAATTTCACTAATTGAAAAATACCAGGGCCGCAAGGTTAATGGAGTTGGGTGAAATGTGGAGAGAATACAAGTATTCCTTTTTTGTTGGTTTGAAAGAGTGATTTGATACTGATCTTGAAGAAATACTGATCATTCCTAATTCTCCACTAACACAATACCGAGAGATGATCAATTGTTGGAATATTTCAACGTTTAAGGTATTAGTTAAATTTAGATATATAATCATTTATTTATTTGAAAATAATTTTAATTTATAAATTACTTATTTTATTGTTATTAATGCAATTATATAATTTTTTTATTTAGAGGATATTTTTGATATATATAAAATAAATAAAAATGAAATGAAATAAATTCAAACTCTTGGACACACCTCTATCCTAGATCATGGGAAAGCATAGATAATTTAAAATTTAAAATATCTAACTTCATTTTCTTGAAATATAGATTTATTACCTCTGATGTTTTGTTGGTCTTTAATTTTTTTGTTTTTTTTTATATTTTTATTTTTTTGAATACAACTATTATTCTTCCTTCCCACTATAGAATAATCAAAACACTCATAATTACACCTTTATCCCTAAATTCATCACCTTTAATTCTCTTTATAGAAAAAAATAACATATACATAAATAATAAGGTTTCTCAAACAAATATTAGTGAGACCCCTTAGGGTGAAATTGTTTACTTCACCTATAAACTACATCAAATTTATATCCATTATTAGGAGAACTAGTCATGATTTATATCTTGATATTCTAGAATGAAATCTCTATATGAATCATGGTATTGTTATTCCTTTAATCTATATACTTTTATTGGACATATTATTTGAAAATAGATTGCATGGAACATTATTTTTCTTATCCCTAGTTCATTCTCTTTAACATATCCTATTATACTAGTAGTATGATCATGATGTCATTTAAAAATATGTCCACCCATCTCTCATCTTTCATGTAGATTATCTGAATTTCTTAGTCACCATTTATTATAAACATCTTCTAAAATTAAAATTCTTCTTTTTTATCATAGATGTATTCCATCAAACCAACCCTTTCATTTTATTCAAGGATTTATTTTATTATTTATAGTGTCATCTTGCCTACATTAATACTAGAACTCATGGATTTATTACAATAGTCGAATTTGTTTCCTTTCCTCCAATAATATAAGAAGATTCTTCTCATTAGTGTAGTATCTTAATCAGCCTTCTTGAGTGTATTTTGTTAAATATTGTACACTTTATTAGATCCCAAGGTAAACTCACCATCACCACTTAATTTTTTATTCCAAATATTTTTTATTCTTTTTTTAAATGTATTTCACACAATATTTATTGATTTGAGCCACCATAAATAATCACAGTTACCACCTTTATTAAAATTTATAGAGATATTTTCCAAGACTGACTTTTTTTAAAAAAAATAGATTTTATTTTGACTTCATTATCTTCCATGAATTGAAAATTTATACCAATAATAAATACCATTATTCCATAAACTTTTTAAGGACCAACAATAGCTAATTAATCTTGTATTTTTTCTTTGATTAGTAATCTAACTAGATTTATTAGCTTTTAATTTTTGAACAAATTTATATTTTAGTTGAGAATCTTCATAGGAACTAAATTTCTTATTATTTCTCATATCTGTGTTTTATATAGTGGGGAGTTTCTCATAATTTTTCTTAACCCATATTTATTTTGGATTTATTTATTACCAACAATGTTCATGAAAATAGAAATATCAAAAACAATATTTTCTAAAAAAAATTGGACCTTTTTCTTTGATCCTAAAATATTTTTTACATCAAATAATTTTAAATTATTTATTAAAATAAATATAGGTTTCATGAATCTTAATATTCAAATGTAATAAAATTTAGATAATCATTATATCATTTTCTTTGATCTCCAACTAAAAATTCTTAACATCATTGATAACTTTTTTTTCATTCAATGAATGGATAATTTATTCAAGGTATTTATTACTTTATTATTTTTCTTTAAATGAACTATGAAATTCCTTATCAAATATAGAGAAAATTACTTTAATATCCATATACCTAAAAATATTGGTATTAATTTGTTTGGTGAGATTTATACATATCAACACCATTCTTGTCAATGATTCCTCTATCCTTTCAGTTTATTCTTCATGTTAGGTGAACACCTCCTATATGTCTCTAAAATATCTCCAAATTAATGTGTTAACTTCTTTGGTGAATTTTTGTAGGGTTTTACAAAAAATAATATATGAATCATTTTGGGAATATTAAGGAACATGATCAACCCCACATGTATATGGTTCATTCATAGGAAAACATGACATGAAACCCAAAAACAAGAACCCATTTTTAGTTCTTTATATAAACCGACACTAACATGTCATTTATTAATATCCAAATTTGGTTGGATACTTCTTGAAGTTTGAGAAAATTATAAGCATAAATTTTCTTAGGACTAAGTTGGTCTAATCTTCTTCCTTAGAAGTAGAAATTTCCATGGGTCACCCTCTCATCTATTTATTCTTCAAGAACACTAACAGATGAGATATCCAATAGTAGAAGCATAGGCTCCTCAATACTTAATTTTCCATTAGCACATCACTATCCTAAATTTATTTAGAAAATTTATATTTTTATCCCATACAATTACTTTCCATTTTAATCAGTGATAAAAGATGTTCAACAACTATAATTCATTAGGATCTTATCCACCTTCTTCTTCAACTCATATTATTATTTATAGACTCAATAAATACACATGGATAATATTACATAATTTAAATTTGAAAACTCCCTTCAATTTGATATCATGGTATTCATATTAAAAATCTATATTTTTTTACTAGTTATATAATCTCGTTAAAATACTTGAAAATCACTCCAATATGATATGTAAACATATCTTATTATTTAAGCCTCCTCCAATATCATTCAATTATCTCTTCATTTGAACTAAAAAATAAGTCTTCAAATATTATTATAGATATTATATTTTAATTTCCTCATATCTCAGCTTCTTTTATTCCTTCATGCTTTCACAAATCTCACTTATTCTTTTTCATGTTTTCATGTTCACATGAAAATAAAACTTTAGTGGCTATACCTTGATTTTAAGTCATATTCATTATCATATCCACTTTCTTCATTAAATCTGGTCCTAGAAAATAGCTCAACTAACTCCATGGAAAAGCCTCTACTCCAAACACTAGTTTTAGACTCCAAATCAGAATGACCATAGTGGGGTATAAAAATTACCATGATACATCAATTATATTGAAAAAAATATTAAAAATAGATTAATTTATGCTAAAAATCCCATTTCTTATTTAGATTCATAAAATCAACAGTTAATTTTTTTGACCACAACATGGTCCTCTTACAGTTTCCCATTTGGATCATTATTATATATCACCACCACTATTTTGTTTAATCATACTTGAGTCTTAAACTGTTTCTTATGAATCTTATATGATTCCAACATGTCCTTTGAAACATATATTTTTAGTCTCCCTATTTTTCATAGAGGATCTTCAATCCAAAAAAATGAGTTTCCATGATGTGAAAAAAATGTGTTCCCCATTTCAGTTAAACCTTCAACAACTATAACCTCTTAAATTACTTATATAATTGATACTAAGAAGTTTCTACAACTATAGGTCTCTATTATTTTCCATTATACCAAAAATGAGTTGTGATAATAAAAGAGATTCTATTATAGAAATTTAACTCCTTTTAAATCCTTTCTACCATGATGTAGACATCTTTTTGATTTATAATTAAAATACATCCAGATTGAACTATATTCTATAATTCCAATAGCTCTTTTATGCTTGTTATATCACTGTACACTCTAAAGTAACTAGTATGAGATGGTGTTTTGAGTTTATACCAAACCAATGATCTCCAACATACGATAACATCAAACAAAAAACTCGAACAACTTCCCACAATTTAATAAATAACTATAATTGTCTTCAATTTTTAAAAAATTCATCATTTATTGTCACAATATTATTACCCTTTAGTTTTCACAATCTATCTATATGTTTAATTCATGTCATGTTATTCATTGTTCTTATTAATATGTAAATTCTCCTAATGTGAAATGTCACTCCCTTTATAGTCATTCTTCCCCATTGATAATAAAATTCAAATGGTTTTTCCTCAAGGTCTGATCACATCTAAGAATTCATGAATCTCTTCCATTTTCCATAATTAATTAATGATGAATTTTAAAATTATATGATACCATGTGAGTCAAAAGTTTTTGTATATATAAATAGAATATGTCACTACCTTTAATGATTTATATACAATATAGATCAATATTTCTTTCTTATTCTAATTCCATTTGGGTTGTGTCTCCCTTAGCTTCTTACCCTCAACAAAGTACGAAAACCTAGAAAATAAAACCATGTCTACATAAATCATTATTTACCATTGGGTGATGAGATTATTTGGACCTATTTAGTTTGAGAAAAATGGTTAAACTACATAGTTCAACCAATGATTCTCAAACATAATTATGGACAACTATTTTGTAAATAAATCTGAAACTTGAAGCTAAGATCTAGAGTTCTATAATTTTATGAATTTTTTCTCCACCTTATAATTTTTGAAGTAGTAACATATATCAATATGTATTGTGTGAGAGTTTTTTATAGGGTCTTTATTAAATTTATGGTACTCTTGTTTTCACCATGAATAAACATAATTTGTCTTAATTTTTCTATGATAACTTCAAACTACTACATTTTCCACATTGAATAAGTACATTCCTCAGAAAATAAAAGTTATTATATGTGTACTAGGATAAAATATATACTCTTATTCTTATTAATTTTTCATCAAACAAAATTTCATTTGATGAAGGATTCTCTACCACTAGTGGATTTTGAGCCAAAACTTCCCCATCCTAATATATATCTGAATATAACACAAAATTGAATTATTATCCTATATTGAAATCCAAAATCATTTTTTAATATTATTTGAACGTACTTGATTATACTTTTTACCAGAAACTGATGTTATTAATCTTTGTAAATAATATATTTAGTTTCAATATTACAATCATCATTAAAATATTCTTTTACATTATCCCTATTATTCTTTGTTCAATAAATATTAAATTTAAATTTATCCTCAAGCCCCATGAAATAGAGTATCATAAATGGAATATGATATTTATAAGTCATGTCTTCTTATTGATCATGTTTTGTGATTGGACTCGGTTATAACTGATGAAATATGCACCCTTGGATTTTATACCATGGTCACCCTCTAATATCCTAAATTCATAAGCATAGATATATAGAAGAAGTTATGAAATAAACCTTTAATACTTAATAATTATTGTATCTTCACATATATTGAATTTATTCTTTATGATCCACTCTTATATGACTGATTTATCATTGTCTTATGGGATTATTGTATAACTTGACATACAACACCTCTTTAAATTGATCAATTGATTTCATTCTCTCCAGGATCAGACTTAGACACTTCTTAAATCACATATTAAATCATCATAATAAAATTTATAACCATTGAATTTAAGTCACAACATAATAATAAATAAATTAAATTAACTTTTTTTTTTTAAAATTCCACATTAAATTAATAAAATATAATTATTTATAAAATTACCGTAAATGCCCCTATATTTTGATGATTGTGGGGATATGATCAATGTATTATATATTAAAAAATTTCAAACTTTGTACTCATTCACTCCTCTAAACTTTTATTTTTCAATCTTAGAAAAATAATATCAAAGAATTTTAATGAACTATTATCCAGTTAAGCTTATAAACACAATCAAATTAAGAAAAAACTAAAAAAGCTCATTAATTAATGAATTTTTTCCTAATTCCTTTAATATAATGTTATTTACCACTCTTTACGATCAACTTTTTTATGAAATTTTATTATTACTCATGTACACCCCTAAATTTTCTTCCTTGAAAATTTCTCTCATAACTGAAGGATATTTTATATGGAGTTATGCTCAATCCTTTTTTACATGTAATATATAATAGTCTTACTGTAACTAAATCCTTAAAATTCTATATTGTACCCCCATTTTTCCCTATAGTCTGTTTAGTATAGTAAAATATCCACATATGATTTTATAATATCAATTTATTTATGATCTAGGAGGTGTGAAAATATAATGTGGGGATTTTCTATAGGTGTGTCATGTTCCTCAAAGAAAATAACCACATCACTTATAGATTCATCCCCATGTTCTTCATCGAAATGATTGATTACATATAGAGTATCATTGAATAAACTTAGATAAACCTATATCACCACATATTATATAAGAATGTGAACATACTTTTTGCTTTAGAATGTAGCTAGTGTGGGGGTTTTCTCCCCCTTTTTAAAAGGAGTATAATTCCAATTTCTTGAATTTATATTTATGTAGTGTCCCGACTAGATTATTCCTTCAAATATTGAGTTTCTGATTTGTTGAGTTCAATAATTGATTTTATTTAGTAAAATAATGTTCTAGTCCATTATCCATAGTATTTATACCTTTTAAATAAATAATTATCCCTTATGTCAATCCATTGAACATTTTTATTTAAATATTGGACATATTAATTCCATATTTGATCCATATACTCTTATAATTATTTTAAAAAAGGACCATGTCATCCATTAATGCACCATAATATTCTTTTTGTAATTGGATTCTTATTTAAAATTATTCTATTGTTAAAATTTTTAATCAAATAAAATATAGAGGAATTCGTAGGTTCATAAAAATAAAAAATAATACACATACTCATTCATCAACTGGAAATCAATCAACAAAATAAATTAATCAATTAAAAAATGAATTTCATGAGATTTTTTAATGTTTTATATCTTTAAATTTTTATTCAGTTTTATTCCCAAAAAATATGAACACAATATTATATCCATAAAAATGATTCCAAAATTTGATTGATGTATAATATACCCCACAAGTGGATGAGGTTAATTATAGATAAGATAAAATAGTATATTACCAAGTCATATCCATAGCGATATGTGTTATATTATAATTGAATTTAAATGATTTTATATGAAAACAGTGAAATGAAATAGTAGATGTGTCTAATAAAAAGAAGGATAACATAAAAGATAGTGAATTCTTAGTTCTTAGTTGAGATTTAATAACCATAGTGTTAACTTCAAATAGAGTTTATTTTACTTGTAAGAAAATTAAATTCAAATGATCTACCCAAATATATCAAATACTCATGAAAGTATGTGAGAAACACCATTACATTATTTAGATTCACTCTCAACCCACCCAAGGACTTACTATTGATACCATGATTCCCTACAAGGTTGAATATATATATCTCAAGTTAAATAGTTAATTTAGGTTTACTGTTATGCTACTATTATCCCATTGGTAACTTTTATCCCATGGGTGAGAGTGTGTTAAGTTTCTAGATCCAAAACTAAGCTTCCACTAGTTTAATAACTAAAATAAATTCATTAATCAATATATGATGTTTATGATTATTGAAAGAGAAACAATTTATAAAAATAGACAAATGTATGAACAAAAAAATAAATTATCATTAAAAATATATGATGTTAACAAATCAATTACCATTGATTAATAGTTATCAATAAAATCGTTTTGACCCTCTATGTTTTTATTAAAAACTATGAAAATATTATTGTTTTACTAGGATAAGTCATATTCAACATCCTAACTATTACCAACTCACAATATTCAAGATCAAAGAAACTATTATATGAAATCTCATTCCATGACATTTCTATTTGTGTATCTATATAAAACTGTTTTATAGGAATTTTATATAGACCAAAATATATAACACATTCATTTGCACCATGGTATTAGTATTTTATTCAAATATGGAAATTATTATAAAATATGGATGTAGATATTCTAATGTTTCCCTATTTCATTGTTTTCATAGAAAAATAAATTGAATATCAAGGGCCATGTTCCTTGCTCTACCTTGTTTTTTACAAGAAGGAAAAATAAATATGGTACCAAGGTAAATAGTGATACCAAAATGATTGTAATCATATTTAAATATCTTTTTATTTTGACTGAATTTAATTTTTTACATTATTTTATCATTTTAATTTATGTTATATATCATGCAACAAATTGCTTTGGAGGAATTGGTAGAGAAAGGGCCAGACAATTTAGGACCAAATGATCATATGCATCTGGTATTATGAGATGAACCACATGAATGGGTCTGTTTTAGACTAGGGAATATGATTGTACCATCTAGATACTAGCCTTCTAATAGATTTTATTTGAGTACTGCTTTTGGTATGGCCACAGATGAATAAATTAATTCCATAATGAAACATGAAACTAAAAAAGAAACTCAAAAATAAAATAAAAAAGTAGAAGAATATACTTAGAGTTAAAATATGACAAATTAATAGATGATTAAATCAACATATTCTCTTTCTTCTACACTTGCACCAGAGGTTTCTATAGTGGTTGATGCTTACTTGATGATAATGAATTATATTTTTGAGGATTCCTTTGCTATTTCTACTGATTTAGGTGTAGAAGTCGATGCTGCTTCTCATAGAGATAATGATTTTGGTGGTGTAATAGAAGGTAGTGATTATGGTCTTTCTGTAACACAAAAAGGTTTTAAAATAATATCATTATGTTTGATAGCATATTAATCTTGCAACAACGAGCTTAAACAACCCGAAAAATATATAACCCTTATAATCTAGACATTAAACTATTGGGTACGAATAATATTATCTACTTTATGATATATATTTATATTAATTTACTACTTAATATAAATTATTAATAAATTCTTAGTAAATAATCAATCAACTTTTAGTAATGTAATTTTATTCTTTAAAAATATATTTTCCCCAAAAATGATTTTTATTGCTTTAAATGAGAAAATATTACAATTAATTTTATGAAATTTTATAAAATACATTTTCTAAAATGAAAATATTTTTTAAATTAGAATATAAAAATTAAATTGGGGTGCAATTTTGATATTTTTTAGAAAATATTGATTTTCCAGTGAAAAGAGAAAATACCGATTTTGTAAAAATATCATTTATTTTTAATAATTAAGTAATTTAAAAGTCCCATTATTTTTTGAATATTATTTAAATTAACATAATTATTATTATTTATATATTTAATCTGATCAGTTATATATTAATCATATTTATGTTATATTTTAGTATAAGTTTATATATGGGATTAAAAATGGTTTCTAAAAACTATTTTAAAGTGTATAATGTTACTCCTTTTTAATTAATTAAAAAATACACTAACAAGGAATTATTTAAATGTAATTTATATATTATATATCAATATATATTAATTTTTATTCATATAATTTTTATTATTATCCATAGTGTTAAAATAATATTATTTTTTCTTGAAAAATGTACTTCTTGAAAACCATCTTTTGTGCCATGTTTGTGGGTTTAATTTTAAATTATAATTTGAAAATTATTTTAATTGAATTTAGTGAAATGTATTGAATATTTTAAATTAGAATAATTTATAATATCTAATAAGATAAACTTAATTTTTTAACATAATGAATAGTGAAAACAGTAAAAATTAATTACGGTGATAAAGGTAAAAATAGGTTTACTGGGGGGTTAAACTAAAATTATAAGGGTTAAAATAACATAAAAACTTTTCTAAAATATATTATGGAAATATTTAGACATTATAATGTATTATTATTGATAATGGTCTATTTTAGAGCACTTTTAAAAGTGAAAAACGTGGTTATACTGTTTGCTTTTAGAAAAATACATGTGTCCCACTAACCTCACTTATAAAAGGACACCCCTATCCTCTCCTCTTCACACATTAAAAACCATTTTGATCATAAAAAAACTACCAAAATATATTACTTAATTTCCTCCCCATTACATAGACCCATTATTTTGATCATAAATCCACCCTAATAAGGATTTTGGTGCTTACCTAAGGAGGTTGTTCTAAGAAGAGGCATCGTGCTTAACCAAGCATTTTTATTTTATTTTTTCTTCCACCTCCTTAAAATATTATTCAATTATTTTAATATAATAAAAATAGTATATGTAATTTAATGATATGTTATTATGTTAATTTTATAACCTAAATCTATATTATCTTCCATCAAATGAGATACAAAATCATCATTCATGTCTACGGTAGACTACCACCTTCTAAACTGATGTCATTCATTTTCCATCATCGCCTCTTATAGATTGTTATAATGATGGATTTAAGGTGTATATACATGATATTTCGGACATATTTTTTATTTTTTAGTCATTATATCATATAAAAGTTCTTTACTTCCATTCCGTGTGGAATAAAATAACATTGCTCGTGTGTATGACAAAAAACTACCTCGTGAAGCATTGTGATTCATTTTTCATTAATGCCTTACATGGAAATTAATAAGGATAAATTTAATAAATATATTTTACATACATGATATAATTATTCTATTAATGATGTATTTATCATTATTAATAGATAATATATCATTTTCATTCTTACACTGAAAAAAGATAACGTCGTTCGTGTGTATGTGTGGACTACCACCTCCACCAAGTGATGTGATTATTTTTTCATCAACACATCAAATGGATGATATATATAAGTGTATTTAATGAAATAATATGATATTTATGATATTATAATAAATTTTTAAATATAAAATAGTACATACCTTCTTTTTATAATGATCATAGAAAAATGGAAATGTTACTCAAGTGAACCTTCTGTCTCTAGGATCATCACGTAGTTCATTTTTCATAACCATATTTCATGATTGTTTTAAAAAATATGTAATTTATGAATTAATATGATAATTAATTAATGATTATTAATCTATATATTTTTAAATAATGAACTCTTTGACCATGTTCAACACACCAAAAACATTTTAAAACAATGGATCAAACATCTTCAAAACAAGCGATGTGATCTTAACTGATTAAGTATTAAAGTAGGTTATTGAAAAAAAATAAATGATTCAACTATAAGGTATTAAACATAAAAATATTTATTATAAAATAAAATAATTAATACCATTTTATTATACTAGAGGTTCAAACACGTATAAAGAAATTCAGACTGGAGGTAAGTGTTTTCTCACCTCTCTTTTACTTCTATGAGACATATAACATATTAATGACTTATTTTTATTATGTAGTGTATATAATTCCCCTAAATGTATTTTATGATTATTTTAATTAATTTTTTTTGATTTAAAAATTTATGTGAGGTTCTCTCATTCACAGGGTTTTGTTCGAGAGATTACCAAAGATGTAAGGGACTTTGTCTCAATTTCCCTTCATGGATACATATTATAATTTTACACACATATCTTATATTATGATTTGTATAAAATTCCCCATTTAAATTTTATATCATAAATATCATTATTCTTTTGTTATTTAATGTTTCATTTTAATTTATTCTTTTATGAGGCTTACAACTGAAAAGTTACTAAAGTGGTAAAGGCTTTATGCTAGAATACTATTTATTTATGGAATATGTATGTTCAAGTTTATTTTGGAGAAATAATGTGATTTTATTTTCATTAAACACATATATTTTATTCTTATATTTTTATTAATTTATTTAACATGTTTAATTTCTATTTCCTACCTTATTCATTGAAGAAACATCAAGAATTTTTTTTGTAAGTGATACCGATTTTATATTTTATATTAGTTCTAGTATCTTTCTCTTCCATATCCATGTTTTCTAAAATGTTTTAAAAATATTCTTTTATAAAAATAAAAAAAATTCTTATATCCATTTTACATTATCTTTTACCTTATTTTGAACGGGTTTAAAAGGAAATTTATTAAAGTTTTCTAAATGGGTCACTTTTCACTCCATTTTACAAAATATTTTGTAAAGAATGACTATTTTTAACATTTGTGACATGAAAATATTTAATTAAATAATTTCCAATATTTTTCTTGAATTTTCATTTATATTTTTAATTTTTTTTAAATAAAATGATTTTCATTATATTTTGTGAATTTTTAGTTTTTGAAAGTGATTTTCAAAAATTAAAAGGTTATTTTATTTAAATATTTTTAATAATAATTTAATGGTATTTACATTCATCAAAGTCAACAACCCTTTTTATTACTTATGCTCCAATGCGGATATTTTTTAATGATACAATTTTCATTATTTATCTATATGGATTATTATTTTTTTCAAATAGATTTTCATGGAATCCATTTATTTTCCACTAGTTAATCATGTTTTGAAAGTAATAAAGTTTGTTTCTATGAGTTTATGATGAAGTGAAATATTTATGTTCTTTATTCACGATATGGTTCATGGAAATTGTTTATGATGATTTTTGGTTCCATTATAAATCAAGTATAGGTGGTTCCTTTATAAACTAAGGATGGGTGGTTACATTATTAACCAAGGATGAGTGGTCCTTTGATAAACCAAGGATGGGTGATTCCATGATAAACTAAGGATTGGTGGTTCTGTGATAAACCAAGGTTGGGTGGTTCTATGATAGACCTCTAATAGATGGGTACTCCAGATATGGAAGATGACCATATTAGTTATTTTATTTGTAATAAGTGATATGATGATAATTTCAGAAGATACTAATGCATTTTAATTCTTATTTATATGGTTATAAATGTTTATTTTGATCAAGATTGATATCCCATGGCTCAAGATTATTTACTCTAATTAATATTTAATTTTTGAAAGCGTTATTCCATATTTTAATTTTTTAGAATAATGGTATTAATGGGTATAAATATTCTTATTTTATGTTCATGCACTTTCATTTTTCATCATACCATTATTATCTTCTTATGCCCATTGATGAAATTCAATTATTAATGCATATGTTTACCCTTACTGATAATTTGATCTCAACCTTATTATCTTTCCTTTTCCTTTGGCTATCAAGAATTTTTTTTGAAAGAATTTTTTCTAGAATGATTTCATTCAGAGGATAACAATGATGACTTAACGTGAAATAAGAAAAATGGGCCAAGAGGGAGAAATGATCATTTAGAGACATGGGTATTGTTTATGTATGATTTTATCTTAATTACCTAAAAATATAAACCTAAAAGTTCCTTGATAATGTAAGTTATCTAATATTTCCTTTTGATGTTATAAGTTTTGGATGGTGAAAACTCGGTCACCATCATCAGTATCAAAGTTTGAAATGTAATGTTTATGTTTTTAGCACCAGATCTGAGAGTTTAGGTTTGAGTCTATTATAGTTGGTATCATAGGAGGTTTTATATAACTTTGGATATTAATATGTTTTCATGTGAGTTTATATTAAGAGTTATGGATTCCATCATGGGTTTAAAAGTTTAAGTTTAATTATATGTTCAAATTTTAGACACCCCTTTTAAGGTGTTAAGTAATGAAATTTTGAGGTTATTAATTAACTTTTGGGAGAATTGTTTTTGGGTTAGGGTATGCATAAACATTAGTTTAAATATGAAGTATTATTTGAGGAGTAATTATATTTTAATAATTTTAAAAGTATTGATAATTTCCATCTTTTATATGATCTTCTACAATTAAGTTTATTTTTAAGAGTGTTCATCTTATTTCTGGGAACATTATAAGGATATAAATTTAGTAAAAAGGAAAACCAAAGGCTGGGAGGCAACCCATCACATTAAATAATTCCATGGATCTTGAACCCCCAATTGAAGGGTAAAAAAGGTGCAGTGACTACCACTAGCCTATGTTATATCATGAAGAAGATCACTATATTTTTGGGCTTGAAAATTGAAAGGTATGAGATATACTTTGAGATTAAAATAAATTTTATTGTTGATATCATTAAGGTTATTTTGGATATAGGGTTATTTATTTATATAATTATATATGTTGAACTTTGGGTATTGCTATTAAATTTTGGAGATTAATGTATTATTTCATCATATGATGATTTATTCATTTTGGGAATTACCTTACCATGTGCTAACCATTTTGGTTTTGGTTAATGTGTAAAGATAAAAGGAATAGATTATTAAACCTATTATGGTTATGTGATTCTTTACATTTTTATTTTAGTTTTTCAATAATTTTAAAAAAATTATTATCAATACTAATCGTTTGGATAAAAAGATGATATTGTGGTAGAAATTGATAAAAAGATGAAATTCTACTCATTAATTAAGTATATTTCCTTATTCTCCCATTCTAGATGGAAAATTAATTCAAAAAATATAGGAAAATGATTTGAATTTTTTTTATCCTATTAACATTATTTCTTATGATAACAATGAGCTATTCCACACCTCTTTGGTTTGTGGTTTTGTGGATGTTTATTTTCTCATGACCATTCACTTTCATGTGATCAATTATCTCTGTCAATATTTATCGTTATTTTTACATCAATATTTTCTTCAATTTACAAATATTCACTTCCCACCTATGTTATCCTATTTATAAATCTATTATGTGTAATTACAGCTGACCCTCGTACTTCCTTTTCTCTCTTATCAAGAGGATGTTTTATTAACCCCTTTTACGATGTAGGTTTCCAAAATAAGTATTTTTTAAAATGTCAAACATTTGATTACCTAGTTCAAGGTCAAATTTAAAGGATGAAATATATTAAAGGGTGGGAGGATTTAACACCCTAATATTTTAAAATAATATCATTATGTTTGATAGCGTATTCAATACACAACACCAAGCTTAAATGGCCCATGAAATATATACCCGTTATAACATATCAGTTAAATTAGAGGGTATGGATAATATTAACTAATTTAGGAAATATATATTTATATATATAAATTTATCTCTCAATATAAATTATTTATAAATTCTTAGTAAATAATTAATCAATTTTTAAAAAAGTAATTTTATTCTTCAAAAATATATTTTATTCAAAAATGAATTTTATTGATTTTTATGAGAAAATACTATAATTAATTTTAGGAACTTTTTGAAAATTTATTTTTGAAATATTATTATCAAAATTAACTTATAGTGAATTTATTGTACTTTTTTGGAAAATATTTATTTTTTACTGAATAGTGAAAAAATGCCTAATTTTGTAAAACTGCCACTTATTTTAAATAAATTAATTAATTTAAAAGTACCATTATTTTTTAATATAATTTAAATTAACATAATTATTATTTATTTATATTTAAACCACTTAATTATATTATAATTATCTTTATATTGGATTTTATTATAAGTTTTTTTGGTTAAATAACGAGATTTTTCTAAAAACTATTTTAAAGTGCATAATATTTCCCATTTTTTATTAATTAGAAAACCCCTGATTAGGAATTATTTAAATTAAATAAATATATTATATATCAATAAATATAAATTTGGATACATATAATGATTATTAATAGTTATAGAGTTAATATAAAATCATCTTTTTCTTGGAAAATACACTTTTTGAAAGCTCGTTTTTTCGTTGCATCAGTGAGTTTAATTTTAAATTAAAATTTTCTACTTATATGAATTGAATTTAGTAAAATTAATTTAATATTTTTAATAATATAAATTTATATTATCTAATACTTTCAACTTATTTTTTGACCATACTAAATATTGAAAACAGTTAAAATTTATTACCGCAGTTAAGGTAATATCTGGTTTATTGGGGCATTAAACTAAAAAGAAAAGAGTTTGAATGACCTAATTTTTTTTGTAAAATATATGTTTAGGACATTTTTATACCTTTTTATGTACAAATATCTATAATGGTCCATTTTGGATTCTTTTGACAAGTGAAAAATATTGTTACATATTTTTATTTTAAAAAATTATAAGTGTGCCTGTCACATCACTTATAAAAGGCCACCCCAATACTTTATTATTAACACATTAAATGGCCTTTATATTGGACAATAAATACCCAAATATCTTCCTTAATTCCATACCCATGAACTATATTTCTTATTTTTATCATAAATCTATGCTAAGAAGGATTTTGGAGCTAACCTAAGGAGGTTGTCTGAAGAAAAGGTATCATGCTTAATTGAGAATTTTTATTTTATTTATTCTTCCAAATCCTTAAAATAATCTTAAATTATTTTGATATAATAAAATAAGTATCTACTATATACTAATATTTAATTATGTTAATGTAATGACCTAAATCCATCTCTTCTTCCATCAAATGGGATACAAAATCTTCATTCATGTGTATAGGGGACTACCACCTCACGAAGCAATGTCATTCATTTTATATCATAGACTCTCATGGATTATTATAATTATTAAGTTAAAGTATATATATGATATTTTTAACATATTTATACTTATATAGTTATTATATAATATATATCTTCTTAATTTACATTCCATGGATTATACGATAACGTCACTCGTGTGTACGGCAGATTACCACCTCACGAAGTGACGTGATTTGTTATTCACTAATGATTTAATTGGAAGGTAATAAGGATAGAGTTAAATAATTATATGTGATATAAATGAAATAATTATTTTATTTACAAAATATTTATCATTTTTAAAGGATAATATATCATTTTTTCTTACATTGAAAAATGATAATGTTGTTCGTGCGTACGTGTGGACAACCACCTCCATGAAGCGATGAGATTATTTTTTCATCACCAAATAATAATGATGATATATATATGTGTATTTAATGAAATAATATGATATTTATGATATTAGTTTCATTATTTAAAGATAAAATAATACATATCTTCTTTCCATAATGATCATTGAAAGATGGAAACGTTACTCATGCGTATGTACGACCTACATTCCCTATGATTGTAATGTTGTTCATTTTTCATAACCAAATTTCATGATTGGTTTTAAAAAAAGTGTAATTAATGGATAAATAATATAATTATTTAATTATTATTATTCTAAATATGTTAAAATAAAGACCTCTTCGACCATGGTCAACACACCAAATCTATTTTGAAATAATGAATTGAACGTCCTCAAAACACCTGATGTGGAATTAACAAATTAAGTATTTAAATAGATTATTAAAATAAATAAAATAAATTATTTATGTGTTAGGTATTAAATCTATAAATGGTTCTTAATAAGTAAAATAATTAATATAAGATTATTATATAGGATGTTCGAATACATGTGAAGAAAGTCAGACCGGAGGGAAGGGATTTCTCGTCTCACTTTTACTTCTATAAGACATATGACATATTCAAAACTTATTTTTATTGTGTGATGTATATAATTAACATGAATTTATTTTATTATTATTTTAATGAAAAATATTTGGATTTAAAAATCCATGTAATTTTCCCTCTTTCATGGGGTTTTGATCCAGAGATTACCAAAACCATAAGGGGCTCTTTCTCAATTTCCCTTCATTGAGGAATATTGCAATGTTACACAACTATATTATTTTATGAGTGTATATAATGACCATTTTAAATGTGATATCATAAATATCACTATGTTATTGATATTTAAAGCATCATTTTAAGTTATTATTTCATGGGGTTTATGATTTAAAAGTTACTAAAGTGCCAAAGACTTTATGTTGCAATATCCTTTCTTTTAGGATTGTTTATATTCAAGATTATTTTAGGGAAAATAATATGATATTATTTTCTTGAAAAAATTATATTTTATTATCCTATGGTAATGAATGATTTCCACATGTTTAATTTCTATTTTCTCTGTTATTTATTTAAGAAACATTAAGAAATTCATTTATAAGTGAGATCTTTCTTGTATTTTATTTTAGATCGAATATCTTTCTCTTTCATATCCATGTTTTATGATTTTTAAATAGTGTTATTTTATAAAAATAAAGGATGTTCCTAAATCTATTTTACGTGATCTTTTTCCATCTTTTAAAATGTTTTAAAAGGAAAGTTTCTATTGTTTTCCAAATATGTCAGTTTTGAATCCCTTTTACAAAATATTTTTAAAACAATGTTTATTTTTAACATTTATTACATAAATGTATTTTTATTCCATAATTTTATTTTTTTACATTAATTTTACTCTATAAGTTTCCAATGTTATTTTCAAAGAAATGTATTTTCACAATATTTTGTGAATTTTAGTTTTTTAAATTTATTTTCAAAATGAAAAGTTTATTTTCCTCAAAAATGGTTTTAATGATTTTTAATAATATTATCATTCATAAATATCAACAATAATTGTTGTTACTTATGGTCCAATGGGAATATTTTGTAATGATACCATCCTCATTCATTTTCTAGATGTATTATGATTATTTTAAATATATTTTCATGGAACTCGTGTCTTTTCCATAGGTCAATCATGAATTTAAAATAATAAAGGTTGTTTCTATGCATGTTTGATGAAATGAAGGCTCTATGTACTTTATTCATGATATGTTTATTGGAAATTATTCATGATAATGAGTGGTCACATTATAAAAAAGTATTAGTGATTCTATTATAAAACAAGGATGGGTGGGTCTGTGATAGCTCTCCAATGCATTGGGTACTCCATAAATGGAAGTTGATGATACTAGTTATTAAATTTGTAAGAATTTATATAAATATAATGTCCCAATATACCAATATGTTGTCATTATGCTTTATATGGTTGTAAATGTCTCTATTTATTAATATTTATATCACATGGCTCATGATTATTGATTCTGGTGAATCTTGACATTGTGAAAGCCTTATACCATGTTTTCATGTTTTATGATCCAGGTATTTATGGGTATAAATATTTGTATGTTATGTTAATGCACTTTTATTATTTCATCATACCTTTATGAAATTCTTATTCTCACTGATGACATTCAATTGTTAATGTATATTTTTACCCTTACTGAGCATTTGAGATCACCCTTATTATGTTTTCTTTTTCCCCAACTTATCAAATTTTTTGAATTAATTATGTATGTAAGGGTTTCATATGGATTATGAAGATGAAATAATATGAAATAACAAAATTATGTTTAGGTGGGATAAATTCTAATTTAAAGACATGGGTATTGTTCATGTAAGAGTTTACCCTAATTATCTAAAACTCTAAACAAAAATGTTCCTTGAGAATGTAAGTGATCCAATATTTCCATTTTATATTGTAAGTTTTGGATGGTGACAATTGGGTTACCTTTATTGGTTTCAAAGATAGAAATGCTATGTTTATATTTTTAGCATTGAATCCGAGAGTGCGATTTTGGGACTATTATAATTTCTTTAGGTGATGTTGATGAGTGGAGTGATGGTTCTGGTGATACTGATATTGAGGATCATTTCTGATATAAAAATTATTCTTGGTTTATAGATTTAATTTTATTATTTAGTTTTGTTTATTATGGTTATAGTGATTTGTATTTTTATGTTGTTAAACTATATTCTGGTACATGTTTGATGATTTTTTGAACTATATGGTGTGTATTCTAGTGTCTATTTTGTTTCTAAAGGAATGTCTGAGAAGTTTCATTTTATTTCCATAAGAATAAAAAGATATTTCCATGGTTTATGACAGCGGATATAGACATATATCAATGGTTCAAACCATAGAAATTTACCAATAGACATAGTTTGAGCCATGGATATTAACTTATTTACATAGTTTATAACCATGGATATAGACTTATTTCCCTGGATTGAACCATGAGAAAAGGGTAATATCCATAGTTCAAATTGTGGATGTTGGTCTCTTTACATTGTTTGAATCATAGCTATAGATCTTAAGCAAGTGGCTGTGGAATAAGTAATATCCATGGTTGAAACCATGGCTATAGAACTATTTCCATAGTTCAAACTACAACTATGAGTCTCTTTTAATAGTTCATAACTATGCCTATAGATAAAAAATAGCTTTGGTTAGAATTGTGACTATAGAACAATTTCTATGGTTCAAACAGTGGCTATAAGTCTATAAACATGGTTCGTAACCATGAAAGTTGACCTAAAGTAAGTGGTAGTGAAATTAGAAATAGCCATGGTTGAGAGTCATGTAAATTAAACTATTTCCATGTTTGAAAACATGGTTATAGGTCTATTACCATGATTATAAACTACGATAATAGTTTCGACCTAATTTCCATGCTAATATGAGCCACAACTAGGTAGACCATGGATATTACCAATAAACAAAATTTATACATCTATAAATATAGTTTTTGACCATGGATATAACTTAGTTTTATAGTAGTGTGGTGGTAAATGATCATTAGTTTCATGAAAATATTTTTGAAAATATTTTCCTTCCCATGGCATTGTTAGTCACATATATTGAATTCTCTAGTACCCCTCTTTATGTATAAGAATTATCAGGATATGATCATGGTTTCAACATATGGTGTAGTCCATCATTAGTAGGAGTATTTGGATTTCTACTTTGTTGATATACATCATTAATTATCATTTAAAAAGAAGACATGGAGGCTATTTCTTGAAATATACATGTATTTATTTTTATGTTCTTCATATTTCATGTACATGTTGATTCTATATAGTAATGATCACACAAATAGGGGTTTTCTTCTACTACCAAGTTCATAATACTAACCCCATAAAAGTCATCAAATTATTAATCCAACTGAACATAAAGTGTTTGTGGTATGATTAGATATATTACTTGAAAAGTAACATTTTAAATAACGTGTTAGTGGGAGGAATGTTAAAATTGTAAAAGTTCAAAGCTAATAAACAAGAAAGAGATATAAGTTTATTTTAGAAAATTATGATGAAAAAATTTTCATAGATGATGAAACTACTACTTACCACAAGTCCTTTGAGATTTCTAAATCCAAATGATTGTTAAAGGAAATAATCTCCGAGATGGACTCCATGTACACTAACCATATTTTAAACTTTGTATATTCATCTGAATTGGAAAGATCTATAAGGTGAAATTGGATTTTCTATAAGGAAGATGACATATATGGTATAACGTCTACCTATAAATCTCACTTTATGGAAATATATTATAAAAACATTTATGGTATTGACTATGTAGATACATTTTCACAAGTTGTGATGATGAAGTTCATTCATATTTTTTTATATAATAGATCATTATAATTATGAGATATATCAAATGTATTTCAAAACCACTTTCCTTAATAAAAATTTAATCTAATACATATATATGATAAGTATTTAAGGTTTTGAAATTCCATATATTTCTACCAAGGTTTACAAATTATAACAGTGCATTTATGGATTGAAGAAAACATACCAGAGTGGAACATCTGATTTGATGATGCAATCAATGAGTTTTATTTCATTAAGAACACGAATGATTATTGTGTATACAAGTGGCACAGTTCGAGCATTTTTTAATTTATATTGTTGTATATAGATGATATACTACTCATATAAATGATCTTCTAACCTTAAATTTTGTATATATATGGTTATGGAAGTTTTTCTAGATAAAATATATGAAGGCAGTTGCCCATATACTTAGTGTGAATATATTTAGATATAGATTTAAGAATTTTAAAAGACTAAATTAACGCATATTTTGGTAAATTTCTAAATATATTTAGTATGGGGAAATCTTAGAAGAGGTTTTTACCAATGTTATATAGAATGAGTGTTATAAAGAATAAATATCCTTATAATGAGTTATAAAGGGGAAACATGGATAATATTCCTTCTGTGTCTACCATAAGATCTATCATGTATACCATATTGTGTACTAATATTTATTTATCTAATACTTTAAAAAAAGGATGCAAATCCAATCATGGTGAGATTCAATGAATTGTTGTGATGAACATCCTTATGTACTTGAGAATAAGTAAGTCTATTTTATTGGTTATTATAGGTGAGGAAAATCTCATTATAAGGGTTTAAACTAATGCGATTTTATAAACTAACAAGGATGATATTAGATCTCAATTTGGTTTCATGTTTTATTTCAATATTGGAGATATTATTTGGAATAGTTCCAAAAATAATGCACTATAATGGGCTCAATAACCGAGGTAGGCAACGTTGTATTAGATGCTACTAAAAAAATTATTGAACAAAGAGGTTTGTTACTCAAATTAGGGTAGTTCCTAGAACCGAGGGGTAATCTAAGATAACAATATAAATAT
Organism: Viscum album; assembly: GCA_963277665.1. NCBI lineage: Eukaryota > Viridiplantae > Streptophyta > Magnoliopsida > Santalales > Viscaceae > Viscum > Viscum album. The sequence continues at coordinate 48,468,618 of OY728122.1, forward strand.
TAGAGATATTGATTAATCCAAGTAACCCTAGTATTACCGACACACCCTTCATGAAATCCATATCATTTGAGAAATAGTTAATAAGGATAATGTAAAGATCAGTTGGGTGGATATAGAGGAGAATATGAAATTTTCATTGACCAAACCATTATCACAACATAAGAATGAGTTTTATGTGAAGTATATATGTATTATAAATATGATATAATGGATGTAGTGATTTTTGTTAATGTAAATGTGTTATGGTTTTATAATAAAGTTAATATCAATTTACCATTCATTCATGTATGTTATGTATTTTACATGGAAAATATAGTAATAAAATATCCTCAAAGTAAAAATTTGTTTTTTCCATAATTTATGATCATTATGAAGTATTACGGGTTGATATGTTAATATTAACAAGAGTAGAGTCTTTTATATGATGCACAATAGACTTATGAGATAATAAGTGGAGACTTACTTTCTGGATTGAGCCATAAAATTATATCACATGGAATTTCATATGTTTATTGATATTCTTAAGGGGTGTATGATTATTAAGAATATCCATTACTATAGTCTTACAAGATACTTATCAGGATAACATTTATACTTTGATACCTTTATTATTCCAACCTTGAGGCTGAACTAATTAGGGGGTTGTAGGATATGTTTCAAAACGTATCACCAGTTGAGTTTAACCAAGATGATATTTAATCTGTTATATGATGAGAATAAAATATTTTCCCACTATTTAATTAGATAGATGAAATTCATTACTGTAGAGACCCGAAGCTTGACGTACATTGACATTACATTACTTTTTCGGAATACTTAGTACATAACAAAAACACACACACAAGGACCGTAATAGTTTAGTGTCTTTGGAAACTCAGAATATAATCTTCTAATCATGGTGAAAGATCTTCAACATCTCCCATAAAGATATTCCTTTTTTTTAATACCTAAAACGTTTCTTTATATCTTGGGGAAAATAAAACATAAAAGGGTGAGATCAAATGCTCAGTAAGGGTAAACAAAAGAAATATCAATCATATCATATTCATAAGAACATAACATTTTGGAAATATTAACCTGCAAAAGAGATCATAATATCATAACATTTGATAAATCATAGTAGTGAAATATAATCCCAATAGCCATAACTTAAAACATGAAACTTTGTGGCATACACACATCATCATAGAGATTCATTTCTTATTAGTCAAGACTCATTTCCAAGACTATCTTAGTGGACAAAGTCCATTTTTGAATCGAGTTCATTCCTCGTTTCAGTACTGTTTCACTGAACCGGTTTAACCTGCCGTTCTAGACATGTCTATCTCATGAGATATAAAATCTTTACCCAAGGCATTGGAGGGAGATATAGGTCCCAGCCATCTCATAATGATACCATTCTTATGTGTGCAACAAAATCATAAATCATACATAATTGCATAACCCATGTAATAAAAATGGGAATCTTAAACATCGTGACATCATAAAACAATTCATATAAGATAAAGGAATTCATAAATATAATTCCATCACAACATAATAAAATCAATTTAATAATAGGGATAGGAACAGAACCCTTTATTATCTTAGATAAAAAATAATTTTGATAAAACACTTGAACTCCATTCTTGAGGAAAATATCCTTTCTACTTCAAAAACACTTTTCCTTTCCTAACATGTCATACAATTATAAACTAAATGAAGTTGATTAAAAATAAACTTGAAAACTTGTAAAGGAATCTTCTTGAAAATAATGTTTTAAAAATCCATTCATGCCGTATAAGTTAAAAAAACATTCTTCTCGTACTTTTGTCGGAAAAGTCAAAAAAGTACCTCGTACGAAAAACGACAAAAGATTCCTTTTATATCTTTTACTAAAAACTCACCGAAGGGTAAAATTGGACTTAAAAAATTGTAGGTGGATGGAAATAATATTAAATATTGAGGAAACATGGATGCGGATGATAAAATACACCACAGTAAATACCAAAGTATAAACAATCTCGGATAAAAATGAGATTGTGATATTTTCCCTTACCTTAGGTCCGATTTGCTTCATAAGTGTCCGAACCTCCTGTATAATGATTTAAATAAAGTCATTGACTTATTACAGAATCATACTCATTGTTATGATATCATATATGGTTCACTTATGACTTTATATTACCCGTTCTTTTGTAAATTCCATGTTAAAGAGCGTTTTGGGTAAAATCGTTTCATTTTTCGTCAGTGTTTTAACTTGTAATTATTCATATGATTAATTAGATCATGATTACTTAATTACAGAATATAAAACATGATTTATATATAATATATATTCAGAATATAAATATATATAATATATCAGTAAATGGAAATAAATACACCGTTCATGGAGACGGTAGGCCGTACGTACGCATGAACACTGTTTTCGTTTCCTTATTGAGTTGAATGGAATTAAGTAGACGACATACATATATATATACAAATAAATCCAGTATCATTATTATGTCATATATTTCATGATTACTTATTATATATACTTTATAATCATTCATGAATGGTTAATGTGGAGAATGAATCTCATCGCGTCGTGGAGACGGTAGTCCGTACGTGCGCACGAACGATGATATTGTTCTCATGATCGTGGAATTGTATTGAAGTGTATGTATACTATTTAAGAATCAATATCACTTTACAATAATCATATATAGTCATTATTTACACCATTATACCCATCCATGTAAGGTGGTGGTGGAAAATAGATTACACCACGGCGTGGAGACGGTATTCCGTACGTACGCACGCACGGTGATTTCATTTTCCGTAGGATGGATAGATGGTGAAATAGGGTTGTTTCATAATCATAATAACATATCAGTATATTATTGATACTTATGTTATTACATCATAATGAAACAACTAAATAAGAAGAAGTGGAAGAAGAAATAAATATGAAAGAATCGGTAACAGACATTACCTCTTCTTTGAAGTGCTTCTTTGAGACCTCCTTTTAGGGAACTAAAATTGGTCTTTGAAGAAGACCAGGACCTCTAGGATGTCTCTAGGGAAGTGGAGAGGAGAAAGTGGCAGGGGTTGGCCGAGCTTGAAGGCTCAAAGTGGTGTGAGGAAGAGAGGGAGGAGGTGCCCTTTTATAAGAAAGGAGAGGGGCACCTTTGGAATAACTAAAAATATTATTTTATTGTAAAGCCAAATTCGGTTTTAAATAGCTCCAAATTGATTTATTTAGAAGATAAGGTGGGTATGGGTCGAAATAATCTCATCCAATATGATTTAGACAAGTTTAGGTTCCTATTTTAACCTTATCATTTAGATTTAACATTAAGTTAGATAATTTTACTTTTACCGTGTCTTTTTGTGTTCTTACACTATAAGGTTAATAAACTTACTATAAGGAGCCAAAAAAACCCCAAGTTGTTTATTATTAATATATATAACCTTATCTAAGTCATTTGGCCGAAAATTATATTTTTAGGAATAAAATAACAATTAATAATATAATATTTGTTTTAAAAGCTATTTTATGTCAATTTTGACACTATTTAGTAATTGATTTTTGTGAAAATCATAACAGAATTATTTGTTCAAAAAAAGTTAATTAAATCAATACTAACATTTCATATTAACGTATAAAATTAGTTTAATTCATAAAAAGTCTCAAATTATATTTATTTGGGTATTTATAATATCAATTATTATAATTTTTCACTATTATGGTAATTACTGCATCATCATTGTGTAATAAATAAATATATTTATTTAATGTCTAAAAACTATAAATAAAATATCATTATGTAGGAAATCATATTATCTTTCTAATTAATATTTACAATCGAATTTATCTTATTTATAACCCTATATTTAAAATGTTGTAGTAAATAAACTTTGATTTTAACTCTTTTAACTCTTCTTTGAATTAAATAATAATAAATGTCCTAATCTAATCCAAGTGGGCCTAAATGGTCATATTGTATTCCTAAGATTTCTTTCGGTCGAATTACACTTATCTAATAGAATTAGGACATGTGTTAGGGTAATAATAATATCATTTTTACCCTTAATTACCCTATTTACTTTTAACTGTGGTAAAAAAAGTAAAAAGTTACTCTTCAACAAAAATTATTTTCATCTCATTGAACCAAATTTTAATTACTGACATCAACCGCGTCTCTCAGATTTTTGAAATTCCACTTACAGAAGCGGTAAAATTATGTTTTATGAAAAATTCATTTTTTAACTACCACTTAGTGGTTTCACTATTCATCAAAAAATGAAAGTTTCTAGAAAAATAACAAAAATTAGGCCTAAGATATATTTGATATTATGAACTAAAAAATGATGTCTATTTTACCAAAAACATATCAGTTGCATTACTTAATTTAAAAATTAATTCCCGTCATCAAAACAAATAGCGTGTTCTTAAGAGATAATAACTATCAAAAGATTGACATTTGTTTATGTCTGCTTTAAATGTGAAATTACATCCAATGACCAATATTGTATTAAATTGTAAAAATATATTCTAAATATAATTTAAAACCACTCAAATTAATAATTTATCACTATTAATTATTTCGATTAAAAAGGTTGTTTTTAATTAAAATTTAGTAATTTTCACCATTCATCAGAAAATGAAAGTTATCCGAAAAGTACCAAAATTTCACCCTAAGCTAATTTCGATATTCCGAATCCAAAAATGAAGTCCATTTTGAAAATAAAATTTAAAAAATTTCAAAAAGTGGTTATTACTATTCATAACGGCTAGTTTTAATAATATTTTAATAGCATATCATTGTTTAGTTAAACTCGGTATTGCATACTACACACGCTATCGAGGAAGGTCATGATTGCGCGTAATGCAAGGAAAGTCAAGGATGCGTGTTGTGCAAGCTTCTTTTGGTGTAGCGTACAACACAAGACATTAATGAAATTAAAAAGAATATTTTTCATAAAATCTCTGGGTGTTACATTCTACCCCCCTTAAAATGAATTTCGCCCTCGAAATTTGTCGGGGTTATAAATAGTTTACTACTCGAAAGTTTCTTTAATTGAAACCCACATCGTAAAAAGGAATACCAAAACCAATCTTTAAAAAAAAAGTATGAAACGTAACGGTTACCCAAATAAACTAATCACTGGGTTTCCACATATGTGAAAATATCGATATGGAAGAGAAATCTAATCATCATGTTCTGATGGAGAGTGGTAGAGAACATGGCTATGGAAAAGCCAACAATCACAAAGCCATAAATTTTTGACGATCTAATGTATCATCTGATTCATCAGATATAAGAGCAATAGGACAACATTTTTGGTTTTCAAGATCATTTCCCTAAAGTTGATGAAATTGGAATTTAAAGAAATACTTTCGTGATTTTGGTATAGTCTCACCGTTGGTCGTTCATTAGACAATTTCCACTTCATCTCTTAATGAAATGAAGTTGAATTTGTCATTCATGATGTGTTAGCAGATCATGTGATAGAATGATGGGTCATTCCATCTGTCTCAAACAAAAGGTTAGAAAAGTTATCAAAAAAAAATACATAAGTCCATCTATAGTGAGATTAATTATATGTGGTTCCTAAAATGGACTTATACTTATTATATCATACTGCTTAATATAATAAAACTATTTTCTACTAAACAGGGACTTCTTGTAGGCCAGTGGTAGGTGAAAAAGTCCAGTCACACTTCGGTTGTGGGTTCGATTCCCACAGCCTTGTCCGACGCGATGGGTTGTCGCCCGTCCTGCAGGTTTTCCTTTTTATAAAGCTATATTACTATAACATCCCATCAATAATATCGAAAAAAGTTCTATCCTAACATATTTCCAACATAATCCATTCCAATCTTTAGGCTTATCTAAAATACTTCGGTCCAAGCTCATAGTATAAAGAAAATTATTACTTGAAATGTCACATAACAATCACATGAATGCCATAATTTATCCCCCATATATCATAAGATATATCTTGTTGGTCAAATTACAAACATGTGAATACCTTAATCATGTATTCTCTTGAAGAATGAATACCCATTGAACCTTAGTGATAACATGAATGCAGTCAAAAGTTAACTCTTTCCACATACCAAAATCCAAAAATTCTATATACTCAAACCATGATATAACCTTCTCCTTATATCAGTCATGAGCTCATGAATACGGTCAAACATTTCATTTTCTCGTTTTCCTTTCATTATGCACATATCATCATTTTTTCCAAAAATATCTCAATCAAAATCTATGGTTACCGGTACCATTTAAAACCACAATAGACCAATACATAAATATTCCAATATTCCCCGATACTATATACAACATTATTTTGGAATCCCATTACATAAACACTTAATCATTCCACCACATTGTTGTCATATTCAACATCGCCAATAGTGATCGCATGTGAATTCCCTTTGTCCTATGCCTTAAGTGGTTGCTCATGTCAATCATCACAAACCCTTGGATTAGGGAATTTATTAGAATAATGCCCCATTTCATTGCACTTGAAGCATTGAAGTGTTGGTGGTGCGTTCTCTACAGTATTTTCTTTATTCACATCATTAGAAACCCTTTTTCCATTACTTCGACACTCAGCTACTCGATGAACTTCTTTTTCACACTTAAAACATTTTCTAGTCCCTTTAAGACAATATCCACCATGCTTCTTTCCACACTTTGAGCATAAGGAAACATTCATTTTCTTTTCACCATTATTATGAGATTTCTCCTTAAAATCCATCTTTCGTTTCTTGTCAAAACTATGAGATGGATAAGTAACACCAACTTCCATTTCCACCTTGATAGCACAACGCACAATTTCTTCATATCTACTAAAGTCTCTTATAGCTAATTCCCTTCAAAGATTTGGTTTTAATCCACTGAAGAATCGATCAACTTTACTTTAAGGTTGGATGATAAATCCAGATGCATACCTTGAAATCCTTGTAAAATTCGCTTCATATATACCAACAGATTCATCATCATTTTTCTTTAGTTCAATAAACTCCTTCTCCATCTTTTTTCAAAGAATACGAGGGAAGTACTTATTGAAAAATAAGTTCTTGATCTCGTCCCATTCCATGGACTCAATTTCATCTCTTGGCCTCGTATTCTTGATAAGATTCCACCATTGATCAATATCACCTTCCAAACGATACACTACTAAGATTAATTTATCATGTTCAGAACATTGAAGAACTGAAAATATCTTTTTAGTAGTACTGATCCATTGTTCAGCAACAAGTGGATCAGAAGACCCACTGAAAAAAGGTGGACATTGCCTCATGAAGGACTCAATAGAATATTGTTCCCTTCTCTGCTCATTTGGAAGTCCAGAATGATTCATAGCTTGTGTAAGTATAGCAATAAGATTTTTCACTCCATCTCCCATAACATTTGTTTGTTCAGGAGGACAATCATTGCATTTTCCATTACATTGATCAAAACGGTTCCTTCGGGTTCCAGCCATCATCTAAAACCCAAAAAGAATACTGTGAGAGGCAAAAAATCACACTAGGGAAAACAATATAATAAAGGGGGAGTACCTTCAATATCTAACATCTTGGGTTACCATAATTCTAGTACTATAACCTATGCTTATACTTAACCTTAGGGACATCCCTAGACATACCTTAGAAATATCTCTAGGGATCTCACTAAAGATCACGCATCCTAGTTTCCAAAGGTCGACTAAACCTTTCCTATGATACCAACTGTAGAGACCCAAAGCTTGATGTACATTGACATTACATTACTTTTTCGGAATACTTAGTACATAACAAAAACACACACACAAGGACCGTAATATTTTAGTGTCTTTGGAAACTCGGAATATAATCTTCTAATCACTGTGAAAGATCTTTAACATCTCCCATAAAGATCTCCCTTTTTTTATACCTAAAACCTTTCTTTATATCCTGGGGAAAAGAAAACATAAAAGGTTGAGCTCAAATGCTCAGTAAGGGTAAACAAAAGAAATATCAATCACATCATATTCATAAGAACATAACATTTTGGAAATCTTAACCTGCAAAAGAGATCATAATATCATAACATGGGATAAATCATAGTAGTGAAATGTAATCCCAATAATCATAACTTAAAACATGAAACTTTGGGGTATACACACATAATCATAGATAATCATTTATTATTAGTCAAGACTCATTTCCAAGACTATCTTAGTGGACAAAGTCCATTTCTGAATCGAGTTCATTCCTCGTTTCAGTCCTGTTTCACTGAACCGGTTTAACCTGCCGTTCCAGCCATGTATATTTCATGAGATATAAAATATTTACCCAATGAATTGGAGGGAGATATAGGTCCCACCCATCTCATAATGATACCATTCTTATGTGTGCCACAAAATCATAAATCATACATCATTGCATAACCCATGTAATAAAAATGGGAATCTTAAACATCATGACATCATAAAACAATTCATATAAGATAAAGGAATTAATAAATATAATTCCATCACAACATAATAAAATCAATGTAATAATAGGGATAGAAATAGAACCCTTTATTATCTTAGATGGAAAATAATTTTGATGAAACACTTGAACTCCATTCTTGAGGAAAATATCATTTCTACTTCAAAAACACTTTTCCTTTCTTAACATGTCATACAATTCTAAACTAAAAAAAGTTGATTAAAAATAAACTTGAAAACTTGTAAAGGAATATTCTTTAAAATAATGTTTTAAAAATCCATTCATGTCGTATAAGTTAAAAAAACATTCTTCTTGTACTTTTTTCGGAAAAGTCAAAAAAGTACCTCGTACGAAAAATGACAAAAGATTCCTTTTATATCTTTTACTAAAAACTCACCAAAGGGTAAAATTGGATTTAAAAAATTGTAGGTGGATGGAAATAATATTAAATATTGAGGAAACATGGATGTGGATGATAAAATACACCCCAGTAAATACCAAAGTATAAACAATCTCGGATAAAAATGAGATTGTGATATTTTCCCTTACCTTAGGTCCGATTTGCTTCATAAGTGTCCGAAACTCCTGTATAATGATTTAAATAATGTCATTGACTTATTCCATAATCATAATCATTGTTATGATATCATATATGGTTCACTTATGACTTTATATTACCCGTTCTTTTGTAAATTCCATGTTAAAGAGCGTTTTGGGTAAAATCGTTTCATTTTTCGTCCGTGTTTTGACTTGTAATTATTCATATGATTACTTAGATCATGATTAATTAATTATAGAATATAAAACATGATTTATATATAATATATATTCAGAATATACATATATATAATAGATCAGTAAATGGAAAGAAATACACCGTTCATGGAGACGGTAGGCCGTACGTACGCATGAACGCTGTTTTGGTTTCCTTATTGAGTTGAATGGAATTAAGTAGAAGACATACATATATATATACACATAAATCCAGTATTATTATTATGTCATATATTTCATTATTACTTATTATATATACTTTATAATCATTCATGAATGGTTAATGTGGAGAATGAATTTCATTGCGTCGTGGAGACGGTAGTCCGTACATGCGCACGAGCGATGATATCATTCTCATGATCGTGGAATTGTATTGGAGTGTATGTATACTATTTCAGAATCAATATAACTTTACAATAATCATATATAGTAATTATTTACACCATTATACCCATCCAAGTAAGGTGGTGGTGGATAATAGATTACACCATGATGTGGAGACGGTATTCCGTACGTACGCACGCGCAGTGATTTCATTTTTCGTAGGATGGATAGATGGTGAAATAGGGTTGTTTCATACTCAAAATAACATATCAGTATATGAGTGATACTGATGTTATTACTTCATAATGAAACAACTAAATAAGAAGAAGTGGAAGAAGAAATAAATATGAAAGAATCGGTAACGGACATTACCTCTTCTTTGAAGTGATTCTTTGAGACCTCCTTTTAGGGCACTAAAATTGGTCTTTGAAGAAGATCAGGACCTCTAGGATGTATCTAGGGAAGTGTAGAAAAGAATGTGGTAGGGGTTGGCCGATCTTGAAGGCTCAAAGTGGTGTGAGGAAGAGAGGGAGGAGGTTCCCTTTTATAAGAGAGGAGAGGGGAACCTTTGGAATAACTAAAAATATTATTTTATTATAAAGCCAAATTCGGTTTTAAATAGCTCCAAATTGATTTATTTCTAAGCTAAGGTGGGTATGGGTCTAAATAATCTCATCCAATATAATTTAGACAAGTTTAGGTTCCTATTTTAACCTTATCATTTAGATTTAACATTAAGTTAGATAATTTTACTTTTACTGTGTCTTTTTGTGTTCTTACACAATAAGGTTAATAAACTTACTATAAGAAGTCAAACGAACCCAAAGTTGTTTATTATTAATATATATAACCTTATCTAATTCATTTGTCCGAACCGTATATTTTTCGGAATAAAATAACAATTAATAATATAATATTTGTTTTAAAAACTATTTTATGTCAATTTTGACACTATTTAGTAATTGATTTTTGTTAAAATCATAACAGAATGATTAGTTCGAACAAAGTTAATTAAATCAATAATAACATGTCATATTAACCTATAAAATTAGTGTAATTCATTAAAAGTCTCAAATTATATTTATTTGGGTATTTATAATATCAATTATTCTAATTTTTCACTATTATGGTAATTACTGCCTCATCATTGTGTCAAAAATAAATTAATTTATTTAATGTCTAAAAATTATAAATAAAATATCATTATGTAGGAAATATTATTAGATTTCTAATGAATATTTACAATCTAATTTATCTTATGTCTGACCCTATATTAAAAATTTTCTAGTAAATAAACTTTGATTTTAACTCTTTTAACTCTTCTTTGAATTAAATAATAATAAATGTCCTAATCTAATCCAAGTGGGCCTAAATGGTCATATTTTATTCCTAAGGTTGTTTTTGGTCGAATTAAACTTATCCAATAGAATTAGGACATGTGTTCGGTTAATAATAATATTATTTTACCCTTAATTACCCTATTTACTTTTAACCGTGGTAAAAAAAGTAAAAAGTTACTATTCACCAAAAATTATTTTCATCTCATTGAACCACATTTTACTTACTGAAATCAACCGTGTCTCTCGGATTTTTGAAATTCCACTCACAGAAGCGGTAAAATTAAGTTTTATGAAAAATTCATTTTTTAACTACCACTTAGTGGTTTCACTATTCATCAAAAAATGAAAGTTTCTAGAAAAATACCAAAAATTAGGCCTAAGGTATTTTTGATATTATGAACTGAAAAATGATTTCTATTTTAACAAAAACATATCAGTTGCATTACTTAATTTAAAAATTAATTCCCGTCGTCAAAACAAATAGCACGTTCTTAAGAGATAATAACTATCAAAAGATTGACATTTGTTTATGTCTGGTTTAAATGTGAAATTACATCCAATGACCAAAACTGTATTAAATTGTAAAAATATATTCTAAATATACTTTAAAACCACTCAAATTAATAATTTATCACTATTAATTATTTCGATTAAAAAGGTTGTTTTTAATTAAAATTTAGTAATTTTCACTATTCATCAGAAAATGAAAGTTATCCGAAGAGTACCGAAATTTCACCCTAAGCTAATTTTGATATTCCAAATCCAAAAATGAAGTCCATTTTGAAAATAAAATTCACAAAATTTCAAAAAGTGGTTATTACTATTCATAATGGCTAGTTTTAATAATATTTTAATTGCATATCATTGTTTAGTGAAACTCGGTATTACGTACTACACACGCTATCGAGGAAGGTCGTGATTGCGTGTAATGCAAGGCAAGTCAAGGATGCGTGTTGTGGAAGCTTCTTTTGGTGTAGCGTATAACACAAGACATTAATGAAATTAAAAAGAATATTTTCATAAAAACTCGGGGTGTTACAATGACCATGATTAGTTGAGTGAAATGTGATTTAATCAACTATATGGATATATGACACATGATGTATTCATTCAAACTAGCTAGTCAATTTTGAAGAATAATGAGCATATGAGATGACCTATACTAGATCTAAATGTTACATTTATAGTGTTCACATTATGTCTTAGACAAAGGTTTTATATAAGTATGCATATAATATATTTAGGTATATCTTATGAAAGAGATATTCATATGTAGATATGAGTTTGTTTTATCAAGATCCTTATGGATCGATCTGTAGCTTGAGTAGTAATTACATTTTTCTAGATGCTGTTCCTTGTTTAGAATTATGGACCACCGAATTCATAATTTTTTTCAACACTATAAAGGAATAAATCTGAAATAAGGGTCTTTTTGTGGGACCATTTTCAAAATTTTATCCCCTAAAGAAATGTAGTATAATAGTCTTGAGGATGTCTCTCAAGAAGGTTTCAAGCTATGTTAGCCAAAATCTAACATCTGTTAATTTTTTTTAAAAAAATAAAATTAAACATGGGATTTTTTTGATTTTGATAAAATGTGAATGAAAAGTAAAACATTTAAATTAATAAAAATGAAAAGTTTAATGTTTTGAATGTAAAGGAGAGTTGGATTTAAGAAGAGTGTGAAACCGAATTTTGAAGATAACAACAATGGACAAGCATTGACCTTTAGACATATCCTTCTTTATTTTTTGTAATGATAACCTATTTTAATTTTTCAATTTAAACCTCAATACATCTAATTAATCACCTAAATGTTTCTAAATACCATACAAAGACCTCATTATGGGTTTTTATCCTCTTTTTAAAGTGATTAAAATCTTAAAGAGCTCCAAGAAATTAAACCTAATTTAAATCACTATACTCAAAGGAAAGACATCACCTAAAATGTTTTAATAGCGATAAAAACCAATTTACTTTCATAAATTGAAAAAAATATAAATTAGTTTAAAGGAAAATGAAATCAAAAAATAAAAATACCCTCTTCATTCAAGAACATCATTTCCATAAGAATAAAAAATACAAGAAAATAAAAAGACTCGGAAAGAAGGTGTTTATAGGTATCCAAAACCACAGATTCTAGGGGAGTTTATCCAATAAAGGATAAATAAAATATTATCTCCTTATTTTCTCTCCCTCTTGATATTTTTCAAAAATTGAAGCAGTTTGTGCGGATCTAACTAGAAGCAACCAGAGCAAAGCTAACTAGATTGAAAGAATGAGATGGTATGGAAACTTCCATGTGTACCAGACACTGTAACACCAAAAGATTTTATGAGATATATTATTTCTAATTTCATTTATATCTTGTGTTGTGTGATACACCAATATTATCTTCTTCTATATGAAACACCGTATTCTCTTGAGGTATATGCAACGGTATTCTTGGCTTGTCTTACACACAATTTCAAGTTCTTTTTGATAGAATTCATTTCACAAAATACTGAGTGTTGATTTAGTTCAATGTATAAAAGAAATATGTTTGTATTATGTTATAAAAAACACCAAAGGAAGATTTCACTAAGTTTAACACTGACTTGGCTTTTATTACATGCAAGAGTGACCTTCCTTGATAGCTAGTGTAGTACGCAATACTGAGTGTCACTAAACAATGATAAATTATTAAAATATTATTTAATGAGATATAAAATAGTCATTATGAATAGTATTAACCACATTTTGAATTTTATATAACATTAAAATTCATCTTATATATTGTTTAGAACATGATATAAGAAAAAAAAATCTATTTTTCAGATAAAAAATTATTTTAAAAAAATGTAGTTTTACCGCCTTTTGATGGCACACCCATTTTAAATCTAGTTTTTGAATCTTTTATATGTTCGGTCGGGATGGCCTGAAGACCTTCATTTTTTTATTATTTTTGATAATACACCTTTCAGAGGGTGAGGTTGAACCCTTATAAGGCCTGAAGTCTTAGAGACAATTACATGACCCGTAGGTCTTAGAGGGAATCACCCAGACAAGATAACTTGGAACTGCTTCTCCCTAGCATATGTCATGAAATCAGCACTCCACCTTCACAGGGCTGGTCGGCTAGCTGTCCTATGAAAATCTACACAGTCCTGGTACCAATGGAAAATCCATACCTTCTCATTCTTCCAATTAAGGTTAGTTTTGCTCTTGTGAATGCACCTGCCCTGAATCCTCATCTGAAGCCTTGTCCTTTGTATTCTAACTGGTACTTCTTCATTCATGTGCTCCGAAGGCCTTGGGGTGGCCCTATGGACTTAAGGTGGCCTGAAGGCCTATAGAAACAACTTTCCCAAAGGACTTGGGTGGCCCGAAAGCCTTGCAGGACCCGAGGACCAAACCGATGGCCCAAAGGCCGAGATGGATGAATAGTTCCAGCTGCTACAATACCGAATAGTGACTGCTACAGTGCCTACTACAATACTACTATAGTGCCTGCTATAGTACTGCAACAGTAAACTGGAAAATAAACTTCTTATTTGGAAGAGGTACAAAAAAATTTACTTTTTTTGAATTTTTGGAATTTTTCTGATAAAATTCAAATTCTAATGAATAGTGAAAAATAATGCATTTTAATTCAAAACTGCATTTTCATCTAATTTATTTATCTAGAGAGATTATATTTTTAATTGGTTTTAAAGTTTAATTGGATTATGATTTTATCATCTAATACCATTTTGGTTATTAGAAGTAATTTCAAATTTAAATTGGACATAAAGACATGATAATCTTTTGATAAGTTTTTACTTCTTAAAAACCCGCTTTTTGGTTTTGACAACGGGAATTAATATTAAATTAATTTCTACCAATTACATGTTTTGAATTGTGAAAAATGGTTTCCATATTTGGAATCAGTGGGTCAAAATTATTTTAATAGATCACTTTTATTTTTGGATATTATGAATAGTAACTACAGTAATATTTATTTACCACAGTTAATGGTAAATCTGGTACATTAGGGTAACTAATAATGTGATAAGGACAATAAAATTATCATAAAACCTAAAAAATCACATTATATGAATAAAAGTCAACCCTTAACATGTTTTTTTCTAAACATAGTCATTTATTTCCACATGACAATGAAAATGACATAGATATTAATAAAACCAATGAAAGTGACAAAATGTCAAACTGACATTTCTTATATGTAAAATAATTTTAATATATGGATAAAAATGTGATATATTCTAAAATAAATTTTCCATGGAAATATAAAATAATTAAATAAATCATAATAATTTATTTTTCATTTTTAGGAAATAAAAAATTACCTTAAAGTCTTATTCTATGATGATGTAAAAATTAATTAATTGATGAGAAATCAATGAATCAATTTTTATTAAAATACTAATGACCATAAAAATGTCCAAACACATGAACAAATTTTATTGGTCGAGTATATATCGACCATAATCATACAATGGTTGAATACTGGACCATTTGAAGCCATATGGAATTAAATAGTACAATTACATTATTTTATTTAAAGTAAAGTTAAAATTGTCACATTCATACTTTAATAAGTATAACATTTTTAATGTTGGGTTATCAAGAAGATAAATTCAAATACATATATTGTTATTAAATATATCAAATTTATCTTCATTAAATAATTATATTAAATAATTAAATATTTTGATGTTGTAATTATTTTATTAAGGGAAATATCAAATAAATGTTATTAAAAATATTAAAATAAAGATAATTTGGGATACTTAATTTTTAAAATGAATTTTATAGATTCCCTTGAACCATTAGGGATATAATAAAATATTTTATTGGAGGATAACACCTTATATTGATATTTCTAAAAATCTATGAAATGAATAGTGTTAAAATCTACATAATTGATATTTTGTTAAAATAATGTTTTATAAATTAAAAAAAATAAAACAATTTTAAAAACACCAAATAATTATTATATGGTCTAGAATGTTCTAAATTATTCATTTATGGTATAATTAAAATCAGATAAGTAAATATTTCACCCTTTTAATATTGAAACATTTGTAATCATAATTAAAATTAAATAGAATAACTATTTGTTAATTAAAATGATAATGTTTAAATTGAGATAAAAACTTGTCTAAATTAAATAGGTTTTTGATATTTCAATATTATTTTATCTTATCTTCTAATATATCTAATTTTTTATGTATTTGTTTTTATTTTTTAAATTATTATAAATTAATAGTTTCAGAAATTTTAAAAGTATCCCTCACCACAATTATAAAAGGACACCTCCTCCCTCATTTCTCCACAACTCATTAAGCCTTAAAATTAATCCATACCCTAAAATTTTATCTTATTAACTTTCCTAGTAACATTATATAGGTTTTGGTCTTCTAAAAAGACCAAATCTAGTTCCATTAAGAGGAGATCTAAAGAGAGCACGTCAAAGAAGAGGTAATCTCCCGTACCGATTCTTTCATATCTATTTCTCTTTCTACTTCTACTTCATGATTTTATTCATTATATCATTATAAATACGTTATAAAATATATACTTATATGTTATTATAATTATTAAAAAACCATATTAAACTTTATATCCATCCTAATAAAAACGAAATCACCACGCGTGCGTACGTATGACTTACCGTATCCACACCGTGGTGTACTCTGTTTTTCACAACCACCTTACATGGATGGGTATAATGATGAAAGTAATAAATATATATGATTATTATAACCTGATATTTATTCTGAAATTTTATACACCATCTACTTCAAAACCATTCAACAACTATTTGAATGATATCGTCGCTCGTGCATACGTATGACCTACCATCTCTATGATGCGATGTGATTCATTCTACATGATCTTCATTAAAGAATGATTATATAAATGTATAGAATTAATAAAAATGGTATATATTATATTATTATAATTTTATAATGATATAAATATGACCTAATAGGGATAACCATAACTTATTTGACAAAACATGCATAAGAACATAAAGTAGATAACACCCGAATAAAGAGTTACAATGAAATGTTACTAACAAATGATGATAATGTGATAATATATGATATCATAAAAATTAATATTATTATGGAATAACTCAATAAAATTATTTAAATCAATATACAGTAGGTTTTTATACATATTAATCATATCAGACCTAAGGTAATGGATTATTTTGTCTCACTTTTATTTCTGTGGGACATATGCCTTATACACCATCTAATTATTTTGTTTGGTGTTTAAGTTATCCATGAATGTTTTTATTATTCATATTATTAAGTTTATTATATTTATATATTCATATAAGTTTCTTTGTTTCATGATTCATAGGATTTGACTAATTATAAATTGGTAAGGGATAATTTCCCAATCTCATTTTTATCCGAGATTGTTTATTCGTGGGTATATTTATCATCCATGTACATGTTTTCTAAAAATGATTCATAAAATATTTAATATTATTATATGTATTTTTTAAATTCATTTTTACCTATTTTGAATTTTACTTAATGTTTTTTATGGAATATTTCGTTCATTTACCATACGAGGTACTTTTTGACTTTTCTGGCAAAAGTACGAGGAAAATGTTTTTTTAAACTTATACTACATGAATGGATTTTTATGGTTTCATGACACCTTATTTCCATGAAGCCTCCTCTAAAATATTTAAATATTATTTTCAACTAAATTCTTTGATTTTAAAATTGTGTTGTATTTTGAGGTAAGAAAACATTTTTTAAAAAGAATGGATATTTTCCTCAGGAATTAAGTTCTAGTGTTTTATCAAAATTATTTTCCATATAAGATGATGCTCTTAAATAGGTTTATGTTTATATCCATATTATTACTATGATTTGATTGTGTTAATTATGGAATGATATTTTATATGGATTATGTTATGATGGAATGATGTTTAAGAAACCCATATTATTTCTTGGGTTATGCTACTATGAATGATTTATATTTTTGTGGCCCATGTAAAAATGACTTCATTATGAGATGGGTGAGACCTATATATCACTCCAATTAATTAGTTAAATATTTATATCTCATGAGATAACCATGGATAGAAAGGAAAGTAAATCCAATTGAGTAATATAGGGCTGAAACGACAAGTAAACCTGATTCAATAAAGGACATTATCCACTATTATGGTCTTGGCATCAATGCCTTGGATACTATGGGAATCTTATTATGTGCATATTTTTTTTCCAAGATTCCATGTTTTATGTAAATTATATGTTATCATGGTCGTGTTCACTTACGATTTATACCTAACGAACTGCCAAGATTTATTTCATGACTCAAGATGTTGATATTTAAACTTTATGTTCATGTTTTTACACTTTAATGTTTATGGTTTGTTTTATGTTCTCAATGTTTACCATTACTAAGCATTTGAGATCACCATTTTTATTTTTTCTTTTCCCCAGGATATAAATAAAGGTTTTAGGTAGAAAAACTAATGGGAAAGATATTTATGGGAGATATTGAAAATATTTCACCAAGCTAGAGGAATGTGTTCCATGTTTCCAAAGACGCTAAAATAATACAGTCTTTAGGAATCTATTTGTATAATGTATTAAGTGTTTAAAAAAAGAAATGTAATGTCCATGTATGTCAAGCTTGGGTCATTAGTATTGGTATTAGAACAAAGGTTTAGTTAACCTTAGGAAACTAGGATGCAAAACATTTAGTGAGATCCCTAGAGATATTTCTAAGGTATGTCTAGGGATATCCCTAAGGGTAAGTCTAACTAGAGGTTACAATCCTAGAATTATGGTAATATTCATGAATAACCTTGGAATAAACCCAAGATGTTAGATATTGAAAGTAATCCACATTTATTATATTGTTTTCCTAGTATGATTTTTGCCTCTCTGTCATGACCCGTCCCCCAGGGCCTGTGCCGTGACTACCCCAAGCCCGCCTTCCATAGGCCAGGGGTTAGCGACTAGCACCAAAGGCGTATTACCTATTCCCTAAAACTAGGAAGGCCTTGCCTTTATAACCTGTAAGCACACAGAATCAAGCACACAACAAGATAGGAACACAAGTAAACTGATCTGTAAACAGAGTGAGTGAAGTTAGTAGAAGGGGCCAGAATACAAGCCCAATTGGAAAGTACAAGTACAACTATGATACAATACAACTAAAGAAAAGGGAAAGTCAGCTGCTGGGTCATCCTCCGAGGTTCCTACCTGAAGGGTAGGTATATATCGCCTCCTCAGCACTCCACTTCCACCCGTCTCCTTTGTGTACTAACACACCGTATAGTCCACCTCTAGGTACCATACAATCCTAGTACTCTTAACCTCAGTCAGTGTTGTCCATCATCTGCATCGAATAAAACATGGTGCAGGCATAAACCGTGCATGGGTGAGTATAAAGATACTCATTGGGGACCCCAAGACCCTTTAGGTCTCACAAAATCCGTCAAGGATAAATCACAAAGTATGAAATCAACATATAACCTTACTCAGGTATATTCCCATATATATACCTATGTTATCAAGTAATCTATCTCAATCATGAGGAAAACACAGAGGTACTAACTCACCTCACACCATGATTTATTCTAGGGGTAGTATCAAGTAACATTCCAAGTCACTACGTCGGACACCTTGGATGCTGGAGGACTCCTCCTTTATCGAGTACAGTGGGCCTGCCACATCACACAAAGGCTCTACCCACTAACCTTGTACTACTGAGGTTCTCCTCCTGTCGAGTACTATGGGACTGCTGCGTCACCAAGGAGCTCACCACCGTCGGTCTGCCTCATCACCAAGGCGCTCCCCACTAGGCCTGCTGAGGTACTCCTCCTGTCGTGTACCAGGGTTCTGCAGTGTCACCAAGGGATTCCCCACCGTGGGTCTGCTGCATCACCAAGGCACTCCCCATTAGGCCTTTCGAGTCACTCTGAGTCGAAACGGTCAACATTACTCAAGTCTCAGCTAGTCACTGGGTTCCCGCACTATGCTCTCTCGTCTCCGGGAGGATCCTCTCCACAAGTTACTGGTCAATACTCCAACTTCCACGAAGTCCCACAAAGAAGTATCTCAAAGGTCCGCCATGTCATCAGGGTCTCAATGCAATAGACGACACGTCAATCGAACGTCCGGTCTGTGAGTTATTAGCCTTTTAGTCCAGGGGCACTGGTTGGATTCGTGCTCAATCCAACCTGATCGTTCCCCATATAAATCCAAAACTCTAGTGGGGTATACTCAAAGGGACCGTCATGCTCCAAGATTTACAGTGTCGCTGACGGTTCGTCAAACAGACGTCCATTGCCAAAGTTATGGCCAAAAGTAGAAAATGGGTCGTATGGGCCTGTGTTCGGTCTGACTTGGTCGGAACGACCTGGCCCGCCCCATTGGGTATACCCCGACCTGAAGTATGGATCAGCCCGTAGGGTTTCGTGAGGGCGCAGACCGGCCACAGGTACCATGAGGGCATGGACTGGCCATGATGAAGCGGACCGACCACGATGGTGTGGACTGACTGCGAGGGCGAGGACTGGCCGCGAGGGCGTGGAATGGCCGCGAGGGTGTGCACCAGCTATAAAGGTGCAGATCGGCCGTGAGGGCAGCCGAACGACCATAAGGGAAAGAACCATCCATGATTGAGGCTGACTAGCCACGAGTCGGTGGTCCGGCTGCGAGTCGGCGGACCGACCACGAGTCGGCGGACTAGCCGTGGGGCGACAGTCCAGACGTGGGGCGACATCTCGGCCATGGGCTGGTGGCTCGATAGGCTGTGGGGTGGCTTCTCGACTGTGGGCTGGTGGCTCGGCCAGACGTGGGCTGGAAGCTTGGCCGGCCGTGTGGCGGTGCCTCGGCCGCTGGGCAGCGCGGAGCCGCGGACGAAGGTGGAGGCCACGATCGACGTGGAGGCCGCAGGGCGGTGGCGGTGACAACCAGGTGGTGCCGTTGCGCCATCTCCTTCATCACGTCCATCGATGGTGTTGGCCGCCATTCACATGCCCCAATAATGGATGGTTGCTGTCCACCTCCTTCTCGAAGAACACCACAAGATTTGCGGAAGGGTCGGGCCATGTTGGTTTGGCCCGTACCCTCTGCATTAGTGTGGTAGCATATGACTCAACAAGAAAATGAAAGAAGAATGTCAAGCTTTACAACCTCCCACTATGTTTCATTCCCAAACTGCAAAAGAAACCAAGGAAAGAAATAGGGAAAATATTACCACACAAATAAACCCCTACCTCATTCACTTAATGAAGTTGGTGCAAGAAGGTTGTACGGTCTTCGATTTGCCGTAGATGAGGACGTCCCACGTCAGAAGAAGTCCCAAGGAAGAAGGTCTAAGGAGGTCATAGTTCTTCTTTTGCGGAGAATTCTTCATTGGAGAGCTTTTTCCCATG
The DNA here is from genome assembly GCA_963277665.1 of Viscum album. Classification (NCBI taxonomy): domain Eukaryota; kingdom Viridiplantae; phylum Streptophyta; class Magnoliopsida; order Santalales; family Viscaceae; genus Viscum; species Viscum album. The sequence goes on from OY728122.1 coordinate 48,489,904, forward strand.
TTCTCCCAATACTCCTTTGCCAATACTTTTCCAAAAAATGAATAACAAACCAAATAACATATGTTTATCTATTTAATTTGTTGGAAATTAAAGTTGTCTTAATTAATTGGCAACAATATATGGGTTTTATTAGTATAAAATTCAAATTAGAGGATACCAAGGGTTGGCACAATTAATTAAGGAGGGTTGGCATAATTAATGTGGAGGAAACTCAAGAGGATCCTCCACATCAATGAGGGAGTTGAAGAGGTTTAGACCTTGGGTGACCCCCACCACTATAACCTCTCATGGGAGGTTAAGGTCTTGTGGTCCCTGCTTCTCAACTTCCACATGGAGGGTGGTTACAACAAAATAAAATAAAACTTGTGTTAATTTTATTTTATTATTTCCACAAAAAACCAAAAATTTATCTTTCACCCTCAACCAATTACCATTGAGGTGAGAGTCTTATTAAGTGAATATCGGTGCTGTGAGTTCAACAGTGCCCTTGGATTTCAATTCTGAGCATCAGTTCAAAAGTTAGAAAAACCCACTCACACGTTTTCTGAACGTACCAAAAATAATGTTCAGAAATTAATTTTGGTCACTATAGGCCTCGGAAACACGTGCCATCAGTTTTTGCAGACTCATAAAATTCCCATTTAATTAAAAAAAATTACATGGAAATTATGGGGCTTTATACTCTCACACTATGCTTTCTGTGTTTTAGAAAATGGCCAAAAATATGAGGATTCATGTTATTGGAGAATTTGATGGACAATGGAATGATATTCTTCATGAGTAACCAAATGAAATGGGTGTTGGAAGAGAAAAATAATTATTATTCCTAATCATCAATATCATAATATGATAAATAATATTAACTTTGGTGGGTTTCCTGAAACAGCTAATAAGAGAAAGATGGAGATTCATGGTGATCATAGAGGAAATACAGTTCAATTTTCCTTATGTAAATCATGTGGGAAGAGGCATCAATGATAATGTTTCAAAGGAAATAAAAGATGATTTGGGTGTGGAAAATAAGGACACAAAGCTAGTAATTTCAAAGGAAAAGGTTTAGTTAACACAATGGACAAGGATAATGGTATTGCTAAGACATCAATAATGGTTAAATGTTTTAAATGTGGAATGTGCAGGCATTATAAAAATTAATGCCCTAAGGGAAAATATCATGAAGAGAATCAACATGGTCGTATGGGTTGTATTTATGTTGATTATGATGAAGAAATTACAAATGATATATGAGATGAAAGAAGTATTGAGGAATAAAACAATGAAGCTCAGTCAATGGTTTAAGAAGATAGTGGAATGATTACATGTTTATCAAGAATAATGTATAGTAATATGGAATAAAGAAACATCTAAGGATTGTTACAATATTGTTTTTTCTTAAGTATTTGAAAGTATATGTTGAATTGTTATGGTAATAATGAAAATTTATTTAGACATTTGGGGAAAAAACTTGATAGGATAAGAAGATAATGAGTTGTTTGATAGAATTAATGACCTCCGGACTGATATAAGAAAAAAGTGATATCATGGTTTGAGTATATAGAATTTTTGGTATTTTTGGTGTGGGAAAGAGTTAATTTTGGTAGAATTTATATTTTTACTAATGTTCTATAGTAATTCATGTTATTATCATGTTTCAAGAGAATAGATGATTAAGGTATTCAAATGTCTGGAGTGTGACAACCAAGAACTTCCAAATGAGATATGGGAGACAAATGTTAAGTCAATTTAGTTCACCTCTTTCTAAAGTTTTATATTTTCAGTTTTTGGAAGGATTGAAATGTTATCCATTTATGGATATTATAATTTATATTCCAGTTTAAGTTTGTATTATCTCACTATAGGTGGCCTTATGCATATTTGATTACCTGTTCTAACCTTTTTTTTGAGATAGATGGAATGACCTATCATTCTATTGCATGATCAGATAACACTTCAATACTGATAAATTCAACATCATTTATTTAAAAAAGAGATTCAGTGGAAATTGATCATGAAACTAACAATGGTGAGATTGTACCAAAATCAAGTATTTATTTTCATGTGAAATTATTCAACATTAGAAAAAGGATATTGAAAACCAAAAATGTTATCCTAGTACCATCTTATTTGATGAATCATATGGTCCCTTAAATCATCATAGATTTATGAATTTCTGGTAGTTAACTTTCTCCAAACCTTATTCTCTATCACTATCCATCAGAACTTGATGGTTATATTTCTATTTCATATCCATGTTTACAATTCCCACCTATGTTCTCCTATGTGTAAACCCTTTGATGAGTTACTTTGGGTAACCATTAGGTTTCTAACTTTAATTTTTAAAATGATTTTTTAGTAATCCTTTTTACGATGTGGGTTTCTATAGAAGAAACCTTCTTATAGTAAACCTTTTATAACCACAATGAATATTGAGAGAGAATTAATTTTAAGGGGGGTAGAATGTAAAACCCTGAGATTTTATGAGATAAATTATTTTTAATTTCTTTTATGTCTTCTGTTTTATGCTACACTAATATTAGATTGCAGTATATGCAACACCTTGTTAGCTTATAGTATATGCAACACTATTCTTGTCTTTTGTTACACAAAATTTCATGTTATTTTGATAGAATTCATTTCATGCAACATTGAGTATAGATTTTGTTCAATGTATAAAATAACTATGTTTGGATTATGTTATATGAAACACCAAAGGAAGCTCGAACTAAATGTAACACTGACTTGGCTTGCATTACACATAAGAGCGACCTTCCTTGATAGCTTGCATTGTACACAATACCGAGTTTAATAAATGAAAATATATTATTAAAATATTATTTAATGGGATATAAACTAGCCATTATGAAAATTATTAACCACATTTTTAATTTTATATAACATTAAAATTCATCTTTTATATTTTCTAGAACATGGTATCGGAATAAAATCAATTTTTCAGATAAAAGAAGTATTTTTTCAAAAAAATGCAGTTTTACCTCCTTTTGATGGAACAACCGTTTTAAATATACTTTTTGACACTTTTATAAGTTCAATTTGACAAAATAATCTTCTTATTTGGAATCGAGATATAAAAATTTACTTTTTTTGAATTTTTGGTATTTTTCTGATAAAATTCAAATTTTAATGAATAGTGAAAAATGATGCATTTTAATCTAATTTATTTATCTAGTTATATTATCTTTTTAATTAGGTTTTAAGTTTAATTAGATTATGTTTTTATCATTTAATCCCTTGCTGGTCATTTTAAGTAATTTCATTTTTAAATTGGACATAAACACATGACAATCTTTTGATAAGTTCTTAGTACTTAAAAAACACATTTTTTGGTTTTGAAAACAGAGATTAATATTAAATTAATTTCTGCCAATTATGTGTTTTGAATTATAAAAAATTGATTCCATATTTGGAATCAGTGGGTCCAAATTATATTAATATTTTACTTTTATTTTTGGATATTATGAATAGTAACTACGGTAATTTTTATTTACCACAGTTAAAGGTAAATCTGGTAAATTAGGGTAACTAATAATATGATAAGGACAGTAAAATTTTCATAAAACCTTCCAACATCTCATTATATGAATAAAATTATACTATTAACATATTTGGTTATAAACATAGTCATTTAATGTCCACTTGACAATGAAAATGACATAGATATTAATAAAACCAATGAATGTGACAAAATGTCAAACTCACATTTCTTATAAGTATAATAATTTTAATATATGTATAACCAGGTGATATATTAGAAAATAAATATTCCAAGGAAAGATAAAATAATTAAATACATCATGATAATTTATTTTTAATTTTTAAGAAATAAATAATTACATTCTAGTCTTATTCTTTGATGATGTAAAAATTAATTAATTGATGGGAAATCCGTGAATTTTTTATTAAAATCATAATAACCATAAAAATTTTATTGGTTGAGTATATGTCGACCATAAACATCCAATGGTTGAATTATGGACCATTTGGAGCCAAATGGAATTGATTAGGACAATTATATTATTTTATTTAAAGTAATGTTTACATTACCACATTCATACTTTAATAAGTATAAAATTTTAATTGTTGGGTTCTCAAAAATATAAATTAAACTATATATATTCTTTTAAAATATATTAAATTTACCTTCATAAAATAAGTATATTAAATAATTAAAAAATTGATGTAGTAATTATTTCATTAAGGGAAATATCAAATATATGTTATTAAAAATATTAAAATAAAGATAATTTGGGATAATTAATTTTTTCAATGAATTTTCTAGATTACCTTAACCCATTATGGATATAATAAAATATTTATTTTGAGAATAACACCTTATCTTGATATTTCTAAAGACCCATTAAATGGATAGTGTCAAAATTGACACAATTGATATTTTATTAAAATAATGTTTTTGAAAATTATTTAAAAATCAAAAAACAATTTTAAAAATATATAATAATTATGTTATGGTATAAAATTTTATATTAATCATTTATGGTATAATTTAAATAATATAAGTGAATATTTCACCCTTTTAATATTGAAATATTTGTTATCTTAATTAAAATTAAATAGAATAACTAATTTTTATTTAAAATGATAATGTTCAAATTGACATAAAAACTTGTCTAAATTCATTTGGTTGATGATATTGAAACATTATAATATCTAATATTCGAATATATCTCATTTTGAGGTATTTGGATTGATTTTTTAGATTATTATAAATTAATAGTTTTAGAAATTTCAAAAGTGTCCCTCACCCCAACTATAAAAGGACACCTCCTCCCTCATTTCCTGACAACTCCTTAAGCCTTAAAATTCATGAATACCCTGAAAATTTATCTTATAAACTTCCCTAGTAACATTATAGATGTTTTTAGCTTCTCAAAAGACCAGCTCTAGTTCCATTAAGAGGATATCTAAAGAGGTCACATCAAAGAAGAGGTAATCTCCTCTACTGATTCTTTCATATTTATTTCTATTTATACTTCTACTTCATGAGTTATTTCGTTATAGAATAAAAAATAAATTAGAAAGTATATACTGAGATTTTATTATAATTAAAAAACAACTATATTCAACTTTTTATCCATCCCAATAAAAACTAAATCACCATACCTGCGTATGTATGGCTTACCGTCTCCATGCCGCGGTGTACTATGTTTTTCACCGCCACCTTACTTGGATGGGTATAATGATGGAAGTAATAAATATATATGATTATTATAACATGATATTGATTCATAAATTTTATACACCATCCACTTAAATACCATTCAACAACTATTCAAATGATATCTTCACTCGTGCTTATGTATGACCTACCGTCTCCACAATGCAATGTGATTCATTCTACATGATCTTAATTAATGATTTATTATATAAATGTAAAGAATGAATAAAAATGGTATCTATTATGTTTATATCATTTTATAATGATATAACCATGACATAAGAAGTATAACCAAAACTTATTTGACAAAACATGCATAAGAACATAAAGCAGTTAACACCTAAATAACGACTAACAATGAAATGTTACTAAAAATCAATGATAATATGATCATATATGATATCATAAAAATGACTGTGATTTTGGAAGAAGTCAATAAAATTATTTAAATCATTATATAGAAGGTTTTTATACCTAATAATCATATCATACCTAAGGTAAGGGATTATTTTGTCTCATTTTTATTTTTATGGGACAAATGCCTTATACACCATCTAACTCTTTTCCGTGATGTTTATGTTACCCATGAATGTTTTTATTATTCATATTATGAAGGTTATGATATTTAAATATGCATATAATTTTCTTTATTTTATGATGCATACAATTCAACTAGTTATAAATTGGTAAGGGATAATTTTCCAATCTCATTTTTATTTGAGACTATTTATACATTGGTATATTTATCATCCATGTCCATGTTTTCTAGAAATAGTCTCATAAAATATTTAATATTATTGTAACGACACACTCCCCCAAGGTGTATCCCTCCTGGTCTGGCAATGTGAGAATATAGATAGTGACCCTTGAGTCCCACCTCCAGTAGGCCCCGGGTTGGTGACTAGCACCGAGGGTATAGTAAACACACAAATGGGAGGCATTACCCTCTAAGAGAACACATGCGAAAGAGAGAGATAAGACAAAGACCAATCAAATCTAACTCATACTAAAATATAAAAGAAACCCCAAGTGCACATATGTAATGTCATGCAAAACTACTACAAATGAAAGGGAAAACTACGAGTACCAAAAGAAAGTAAAAACAACAGCAACCACGAAGCCCGAACTGCTCCTGCAACCCTAAGCTAGTAGTAACCAGCCTGATCTCCAACCTGCTCCAAGTGACCCGAACAATAGTTTATATACACATAGGGTGAGTATAACAGTATACTCAGTAGGATATTCCCTGATTCCTCTTGTGAAAAAGTAAATAAATCATGCTAAAACACAGTGAAAAAAAGTGAAACTAACTTATCAGCTAAACATACATACTATGTTCATAGCCTCACCATGGATACTCTCACCAAATAATGCATACAATAGTATATAATATAATAAATAATATAAAGGGTACCCCCATACTACTTCCCCACCAGTTTTCCACTTTGGCCCAACGTCGCACGTCCTAAGCATCTCTCTCCAAAAGGCTTGCCCGTAGACACTTTGGCGAATCACCACAACATGCTCCTCGTGCAAAAAAACCAACACATCCACGTAATCAATGTAAACTAGATGTTTTTGGGAGCCACCACAGCTCGCATAACATGTATCATACGTCGGGCATTATACCTCAATTACAACCCATACAATGAGTAATGATCCTTAATCCATCACAACCTATACATGTTACACCCATAGTAGTCCACAAGAAACTATATCCAGAATATATGTGCGTGAATAACGACAAGACATTACAGATCTCTACACACATATATGGGTAAAACTAACCAATTTTCCTACCTGCACAGGTAACTACCAAGAGAAGAGAGCAAGCCAAAGGTGGTAGTCATCCATCCATCCTCCCATCGGATTGTTGGGGTAAACACACCACCTAGGGATCAGAATCCATGGGGTGTTAGTTACCCTAACTGAGAGGATGAAGTAGCATATAGAAACACAAAAATTACAAAATATACTATATCTCACAACCACTCTATGGGCATAACCTATTATTAGATTCAACTACAGCTAATGTCTCTCGGACTCCTGGATTCCACTTCTAAGACAAGGTATCCTATATGCACACAACCATTTAAAGAGATTTAATACTTTACTTGACTCCATTTTTATTGGTTTCACTTTACATTAATTAATTCTTTAAACATTAATTAACCATTAATAATTTCCACATTATATTTAATTAGCAACACACCCAAAGTTCATTATTCCTTTAAATTTGCAACCTCAGCATTTCGTCCCAGTAAGCTTCTACTCCATGGGTTAACATCATTCATTCAATCATTTATTAACAACATTATTACTTTACCATATTCCTAGGCATTCTAGAAAAACATTATAAGATTCTAAATACAAGGGGTATCAACCTGGTTAGTAGATGAACTAACCGTTGAGTCTTTGCCGCCTATAGCAAGAGCATAGAACCATCCTCCCTCAGGAAGATAAACAAGGAAATCACGTGGCATACCCCACACGTCGTCACCCCTTTTGGAAGGAGGATAAGCAAGACCAGCTGCCTTGAGAAGTGGGAAAAGTAAAGTTTATAAACTACCAACAAGAATCATCAAGAATCCAAACATTCACATACAACCTGCTTTATCATCTCTCATGTCCTCCCCTACACCCACATGCATAAATCGATGCATCTCCACACTCTAGGTGTCAAATGATTCCACAAAAAATATCCCTCCCTGCCCCCACAAATCAAAACTACCTTCCAAGATTACATAACAACACAAGCGGCAGGAAGAAAACATCATATAAATTGGGCTCTTGGCCCTTAAACAAGAAAGAGGGTTACTCAGAACCCTACAAGGAATTATCTTTTATAAAAAAACCAGTTCTATAATCCATCTTGAATTAACCAATTTATTATTCATAGGTTCCAACTTCATGAAACCTAAATAGTAACCTATCACAAATTGATTAAACATTCTTACTGCATCAATTTGATTAACATCAAATTACAACAACAACAAGATTTATTTACATGACTCTTTATATTTATCCAAACAATTATCATTTAATTCTTGCTTTACATTATTTACCAACTTCTATATAGAATGAAAATATAAACAAATAAAGAATAGATATCACACTATATAATCAAACAAGATGCAATAACATATGACCAATATCAATTTATTTATCCAGTTTAGATATTTAATATGTCAATTTCATTGTGATCTAGTGGGATAAAACATGATAACTCTATAGTTTCACATAAAATAAAATAGAAGCAACGAATCCCCTACCTCAAAAGGTTATTAACATTATTTATACCAGAATGATCCACTCAACGGATCACGATCGCCTCCTCCCATGAAAACTTATATCGAAGATTGATGGATACTACTTGGTTGCACCAAAATAGGGGTGCACTTGAAACAAGAAGAACATCGAGGGAAACCAATCCATAGGGAAAAGTTTTATCTCACGACTCTTATTGGAATGAGGGAAAGGTTTGAGAATCTATCTCTATAGAATAGGTAGGAAGAATAAGGGAGGAAGATATCTTGTCCCTTTAGAAGATTTAATGGAGCAGTGGTCTATGATACATTGAATTTTCCATTAAAAACATATTATATTAAACCACGCGGTTTGACCAAGTAAATGCATCCTAGGCATTAAGAAAATTAATATAGGAGTTATGGGATTTGATTCTACCTTAAATAACTTAAAAAATGCATTAAATTCATTTTACGTCAAAGAAAACATTAAATTGGTGAAACTGAAAAAATATAGAAATTTGGAAAAGGAAAAATGAAACAGTTCTGGAAATACTGTTTATGAGACAATAACTATGAGATAGTAACTATGAGACTGTAACTGTGAGACAGTAATTGTGAGATTGTAACTGTGAGATAGTAACTCTGAGACATTAACTGTGAGACTGTAACTGTGAGACAGTAACTGTGAGACAGTAACTGTGAGATAGTTTATGTGAGATAGTAACTTTGAGACAGTAACTGTGAGACAGTAACTGTGAGACAGTAACTGTGAGAAAGTAATTATGAGATAGTAGCTATGAGACAGTAGCTGTGAGACAGTAGCTGTGAGACAGTAACTGTGAGACCGTAACTGTGAGACCGTAATTGTGAGACCGTAATTGTGAGACCATAAATGTGAGATAGTAACTATGAGACAGTAACTATGAGACGGTAACTGTGAGACAGTAACTGTGAGATAATAAAAGTGAGATAGTAACTATGAGACAGTAACTATGAAACAATAACTATAAGATAGTAACTGCAAGACAATAACTGTGAGACAATAACTGTGAGATAGTAAATGTGAGACAATAACCGTGAGAGAGTAACCGTGAGATAATAACTCTGAGACACCAACTATGAGATAGTAACTGTGAGATAGTAACTGTGAAACTGTAACTATGAGACAGTAACTGTGAGACTATAACTATGAGATAGTAACTTTGAGACACCGTGACACTGTTCATAAAACTAGAAACAATGTTCAAAAAATTGGAAATTTGGAAAAGAGTTGAGGATGAGTCACCTTGACATTCCAGAAATCCTCAACCACCAGATTTCAAAAAGGTAATAGACTAGAGTGGTCTGTGCCATTACATCATATTCCTCTCAAACCATTTTCATCCTCGAGGATTAAAAACCCAACTAAAAGGAAACCAAAATGGGGTCCGAACAACCACCCATCGAGATACCTACCAAAATAGAGCAAGCCATAAGAAGCAACCAAAGAAAGCCATCTCATAAACATGAAAGGTATACAACCACAAAGCGTACATCATTACATGAAAAGCGTTAAACATCAAACAACTCTAGGTGCTAAGCACATATTTTCAACTCACGTTCCCAAGTACTATCTTCCATGCCACATTGTTTCCACAATACATGAATGAATGGGATGGAACACCCGTGCAACACCTTCTCTTTATGGTCTTGGATCTCCATAGGTCACTCCTCGAAGGTCGCATCATCATCAACATCGATCCCTACCCAATCAACAGTGTGAGAGTCATCATGAAGATAATGATGGAGTTGTGACAAATGAAAAACATAGTGTATCCGGCTCATCTATAGGGGAAGTGATACTCGATACACCATGACTCCAACATGATCCAAAACCTCGAAAGGCCCAAAAAACTGAGGAGAAGGCTTACTCCCATGACCAAACCTTCACTGACCATGCCGGGGAGTTACCTTCAGAAATTCATAACCCACAACATCCAACTCTAAGGGTCTCCTCCTTTGATAGACATATGATTTATGATGATCCTGCGCTGCTTTCATCCTCTCATGAATCACCTGAACCATCTATGTCATATTATACACTAGTTCCGGTCAGAGAATTGATGACTCTACAACCCCAGTCCAACACAATGGAGAACAAAAAGGTCATCCATACAAGGATTCAAATGGATCCATACCAATGGTGGTGTGAAAAATTTTTTTGTAAGAGAAATCTACCAAGGTTAGGTGCCTCATGCACAAAACTCCAAAATATAGGACACAAGAGTGTAACATGTCTTTAATAGTTTGGATAGTCCGCTTTGTTTGAACATCCATCTATAGATGAAAAGTAGTGCTAAGGAATTGTTGAGAATCGAAATCATGCTCGAGACCTCTCCACACCCTAGAGGGAAAATGAGGATCTCAATCAGAAATGATCATCCTTAGGACTCTGTGGAGTCTCACCACCTCCCCGAGATACTGCCTTCACAAAACTTCCACTAAGATTGACTCCTTGATTTCTATAAAGTCGGATGATTTCATTAAATGGTACAATACCACCCAAATAACATCCTGTCCTCCATGAGCTCAAGGTAAACTTGTAACAAATTCTATTGAGATGTCCGCCCACTTCCACTAAGGAATATCTAATGGCTAGAGAAAACCACCGGGGACATGGTGTTTAGCCTTGACGTTCTGGTAGACCAAAAATCGAGACACAAACTCCGTAACTGAACACTTCAAACCAGGCCACCAAAACTGACTCCTCAAGGCTCGATATATATTTTTCACCCCAGGATGTACCACTAAAGGCGAACTGTGGAACTCTCTAAGAACTATATAAGGCATAGAAAAGGAATAAAAATCCTTCCATGAGACAACACTCGGTGTTTTTCACCCTCAGACCAACCATTAGGAGCCTCACCACAAACAACTCAGTCTCTCTAGACCTCCACATCAAGATCACCCAACTGGGACTCCTCCACTTTATGCACCAGAGATGACTATAGTGTTATTTGGAAAAGACATCCTCTACCCCCAACTTCTCCCATATCGATATCTAATGCTAAAAGTTCTTATATTACTCTCCAAGAATCACCAGATTCATGCACTGCATCACTACGTGACTTACGACTCAGCGCATCTGCAACCTTGCCCTTTCTAGGGGAATATGATATTTTGAAGCCGTATTCCTATAAGAACTCCATCCACCGATGCTATCACAAGTTTAAGTCATGCTGGGAGAAAACATACCTCAGACTCTTATGATCAGTGAAAGCCACAAAGCGCTCGCCAATGAGGTAATGTATTCACAACTTCACAACAAAAACCACGACTGCCAACTCAAGATAACAGGAGGCATAGTTACATTCATGGGGATGAAACTTCCGAGATCCATAAGAAACCACTAATCTCTACTGCATTAGAAAAAAACCTTACCCCAGATGTGAAGCATCACATGAAACATCAAACGGAACTCCCTATGTTGGAAGAAAAAGAACTGGAGCACTTACTAACTTCTCCTTCAGACACTCGAAGGCTTCCTAGAACTAATTAGTCCACACAAACACCAGATCATTCCTGGTCAATGCTGTTAGAGGAGTCACAACCTGAGAGAAATTGGCTACGAAACTCTTGTAGTAGCCTGCGAGACCAAGGAAACTTTGCACCTATGCCACTATCTTGGGGGTTGGCCAAGACACAACTGCTTCTATCTTTGATTGATCTAAAACAAATATCTATTGGGACTTGACATACCCAAAGAAACGGACTTCTAGAGCCCAAAACTCACACTTCAACAACTTCCCAAATAGCTAATGTTGATGAAGAACTCCCATAACAGCATGTAGATGCTCTGCATGCTCCTCCTCATACGTGGAGTACACAAGGATGTCATCTATGAAAACCATCTAAAAATTATCCAGGAACTCATGGAACACAGTGTTCATCAGTCCCATGAACACAACTGAAGCATTCGTTACACCAAACAACATTTCCAAGAACTCATAATGCCCATGATGACAACAAAAAAACAGTCTTCAGGATATCCTCATCCTTCACACTCATCTGAAGATATCCTGACCGTAAGTCAATCTTTGAGAACCAACTTTCAATCTTCAGTAAATTGAATAAATCATCAATCTATGGAAGATGATGGTGATTCTTCATTGTCACTTTGTTTAAGAAATGATAATCGATACACAACCACAAACTACCATCATCCTTCTTCATGAACAAAACCGGTGCACCCCACGGTGACTCACTCAGCCGAAAAAAATCACACTATAACTAACCATTAAGCTATATATATAGCTCTTGAAACTCATAAGGGGACATCCTATATGAAGACATAGAGATTGGAGATGCTCTTGGTTTTAGCTTGATCCCAAACTCAATCTCTCATCAAGGGGGTAATGCTACAACCTCTTTTAGAAAGACATTAGGGTACTCTTCTATGACCCTAGGAAATGCCAGCTACTGAACCTCTGAAGAACTCAGCATCAACTCAGCCATTAAGGATGATAAGGATGGAACATGTCTCTAACCCATCTGAGGGTCTTGATCTCCAGCAAACTCTATTGGCTAACCATCCTCATTGAAGAACACAACCTGCCTCCTGAAGCAATCCACGATAGCCTGCAACAAATACAACCAATCCATGATGAGGATGGCATCATATGGTTTTATCTGAAAACATAGGAAATCTTCCCAAACGCGGTGTTACCCCAGTACTAGATCATAGTCTCTACATACTTCAAAAAAGTCATATCGTCCTCCAACTGGTGTAGTCAACGCCAAGGGAACTGGAAGCCTCTCTACCTCAAGTCCAAAAGAATGGACAATGGTAGGTGATATGAAGGAGTGCGTTGCTCTTGAATCAAACAAGGAATACATCAAGGTGGAAAAAAATCAAAGGGTACCTCGAGCGACGTCCGGATCACCCAGAGCTGGCAACGCTAGAGCATGAAGCTGACCACGACATCCTCGACAGCCTCTTTGACACTAATGAAGACCTCCAACACGACCGCGCTCTACTCTCTGAGGAAGAGGAGCCTCATGGGGTTGTCCTCTACCTTCCCCATCCACCCTCTGCTGATCTAAAGATGGTTCAACCTGCAGATGGAGCCCAGGCTGGAACTGCCTCAATGGAGGAACCTGGAGAAGAACACCTGGAGCACAATGAATGCTCTAAAAGGTTGGGAAATATCATTGTTTATGACCTCAACCACCATAGGAAAAACAAGTGCCTGATCCCTTAGCATAGGCCTGAGAGCTTCCACCCCCATAGAAACGAGATCTCGAGGGCTGGTACCTACCCCCAGTTGAACAGAAACTCTTCTGCCCTGAAAACTGGGAACCCCGAACCACAACTCTGCTTCATGAAGAATCACGATGACTCCCCTCTCACAATGATACCATTCTGGTGAATGTAATCTCGATGACCTCTTCCCTTTCCAGCACCTCAAGATATGTTTTCAGCATAAATGGGGTGACCTGGCGTTGGATCTCTGGATGTAAAGCCTCCTCGAAATGCCTCGCCCTGGCCCCCTCATCTGGAAACAGGTCCGAAGCATATAGTAAAAGGTTCCTAAAACAGATTCCAAACTCTCGCAAATTGGAGTTCCCCAGTCGAATTGTAAGAAGATCCTGGAGACTGGATGCCTTCATGGTCAAAGAAAGAAACTCGACTATAAACTTGCCTCTAAACTCCTCCCATGAGATTTCCAACTCCTCGTGATCCCCAAGGAACAAGAACCACCACTGCCTCGCTGCTCCATGCAGCATCATCAAAACCAAAAACACCCAGTGCTTCTTCTAATCACGGATCAAATTGAAGTCTATCTCAACCTTCTCAAACCAATCTTCTATGACTGCATCTAAAACGGAGCCCTCGTACTTCTACAGACTCTGGCGCTGGAACTCTCGGAGTGTCGTCCTCCAAGTGTTGTCGTTGTCAACCTCTATCCTGTGACGATCTGCTGGGACAACTTGCTGGAAATCTTCTATGTGATCCTGACGAGGACGTCGACCTCAAGCCATAACTATAAAATAACAAACAGTTAAAGGTCCTAAACCTGGAATATGAAATAATCAACATTAATTAATTAATTATTTTCTTTTATTCATTTTAGGTTAACATATCCCAAGGTCTACCCATTCAAACACAGACACAAGGAAGAATGATGCATGATCCTTTCCTAGGTCTCAACCCTGCAACTAGTATCACCCAGTTTAGTAGCCATTTTAAACTTAAAGGTTCATGCATCAGATCACAGGGGTCCCTAAACTCCTAGGGCTTAGTTGGTCTCTAGATTTTATATCACTTGATAAACATGAATGACACCATTTTCATACCAAACCATGAAACATCACCTGTACCTAACACAAAACTCCACCCTATCCCCCAACCAGAGCCTCTGATACCACTCTGTCATGACCCCCTCCCCACAAGGGGTACCGTCCTGGGCCGAAAATGTTGGAAGGGGTATAGTGACCCCTGAGTCCCGCCTCTAGTAGGTACCGGGATTGCGACTAGCATCAAGGGTATAATAAACATACAAATGGGAGGCATTAACATCTAAGAGAACACATGAGAAAGAGAGAGATAAGATATATACCAACCAACTCCAACTTAGACTACAATATAAAAGAAATACCAATTGCACATAAATAATGTCATGAAAAACTACTACAACTGAAAGGGAAAACTGGAAGTTCCAAAATAAAGTAAAAACAGCAACGACCACGAAGCCCAAACAACTCCTGCAACCCCATGCTAGTAGTAACCAGCCTGATATCCAACCTGCTCCAAGTGTCCTAAAAAATAGTTTATATACACATAGTGTGAGTATAACAATATACTCAGTAGAATCCTCCCTGGATCCTCTCATGAAAAAGTAAAGAAAGCTTACTAAAGCGTAGTGAAAAACAAGTGAAACTAACTTGTCACCTAGACAGGTATACTATGTTCCCAGCCTCACCATGGCTACTCTCACCATGTAACACATACAAGAGTATATAATATAATAAAGAATATAAATGGTACCCCGCTACTACTTCCCCACTGTTTTTTAGTTTTCCCCAACGTCACACGTCCTAATCATCTCTCTCCAAAAAGGATTTCCCGCAAACATCTGAGCGAAGCACCACAACATGCACCTAATGCAACAAAACCACCACGTCCACATAATCAAAGTAACCAGGTAGTTTCTGGGATCCACCACAACTTGCATAATGTGTATCATATGTCGGTCATTATACCTCAAGGCATTACAACCCATACACTGAGTAAGGATCTTCAAGCCATCACAACCTATACATGTTACACCTATAGTAGTCCATAGGAATCTATAACCAAAATATATGTGTGTGAATAACCACAAGAAATTACAGCCCTCTATAGACTTAAATGGGTAAAACTAACCACTGTGCCTACCAGCACAACTAACTACCAAGAGAAGAGAGTGATCCAAAAAGGGGTAGTCATCTATCCATCCTCCCACAATAATGTTGGGGAAAACACCCCCCATGACTCAAAATCCCCAGGGTGTCAGCTTCCCTAACGGACAGGGTGGAGTAGCATATAAAAACACAAAAATTATATAATATACTATATATCATAACCACTATATGGGAATAACCTAGTCTTAGACTCAACTACATCAAACCTCTCTCAAATTCCCGGCTACCACTTCTAATACTATGTATCCTATAAGCACACAACCATTTAAAGAGATTTAATACCTTACTTCATTCCCTTTTTATCAATTTCACTTTATGTTAATTAATTCATTAAACATTAATTAACCAATAATAATTTCCAAATTATATTTCGTTAGCATCACACCCAAAGTTCACTGTTCCTTTAAATTTTCAACCTCAGCATTGCATCCCAGCAAGGTCCAGCCCCATGGGTTAACATCATTTATTAAATCATTTATTAAAAACATTATTACTTTCCCATATATCCAGGAATTCTAGAAAAGTATTCTAAGCTACTAAACACAAGGGTGTCAACGCGGTGAGTATATGAACTACTTGTCAAGTATTTTCCATCTATAGTAAGAGCGTAGAGCAATCCTCCCTCAGGAACCTAAACATGGAAAGCACATGGCATACCCCGCTCATATTCACCCCTTTTGGAAGGAGGGTAAGCAAGACCAACTACCTTGAGTAGTGGGGGAAATAAAGTATATAAACAACCAACAAGAATCATCAAGTATCCAGACATTCACATCCAACCCACTTCATCATCTCCTGTGTCCTCCCCGACACCCACATGCATAAACCGATGCATCTCACCACTCTAGGCATCAACTTCTTCCACAACCAATTGGCCTCCCTTCCCCCACATATCACAACTACCTTCCAGGATCACATCACAACACAAGAAGTATGAAAAAAAACATCATATAAATTGGGCTCCTGGCCCTTAAACAAGAAAGAGGGTAACTCAGAACCCTTCAAGGAATTATATTTTATCAAACAACCAGTTCTTTAATCCATCTTAAATTAAATGATTTATTATTCATAGGTTCCAAATTTGGGAAAACTAAAAAGTAAGCTATCACAAATTGATTAAAGATGCTTACTGTATCAGTTTGATTAACATAAAATTACAACAACAACCAGATTCATTTACATTCCTCTTTATCTTTATCCAAACAATTATCAATTAATTCTGGATTTACATTATTTACCAATTTCCATATTGAACAAAAAGATAAAAAAAGAAATCATAGATATCACACTATCATGAAAAACAAGAGGCAAAAACATAAAATCAATATCAATTTATTTATCCGATTCAGATATTTAATATGTGATTTCCATTGTGATCTAGTGGGCTAAAACATGCTAACTCTACAGTTTCACATAAAATAAAATAGAAGCAACGATTACCCTACCTAAAAAGGTTATTAATGTTATTTATATGAGAATTATCCACTAAATGGATCATGAACGCCTCCTCCCATGAAAACATATATTGAAGATTTATGGATACTACTTGGTTGCACCAAAACAGGGGTTCTCTTGTAGGAAGAAGAACATCGAGGGAAACCAATCCACAGGGAAAAGTTTGATCTCACAACTACTATGGGAAGGAAGGAATGGTTCGAGCATCTCACTCTAGAGAACAAGGGGGAATAATAAGGGAGGAATATATCTTATCCCTTTAGAATATTTAACAGAGTAGTGGTTAATGATACTGTTTATTTTCCATTAAAAGTGGATCGCATTAAACCATGCGATTTGACCAAGTAAATGCATCCCAGGCCCTAGGAAAATTAATATTGGAGTTATGGGATTTTTTTCAGCGTTAAATCCCTTAAAAACAAGGCCATAAATGCATTTTATGTCAAAGAAAAAGTTAAATTGGTGAAACTGGAAAAATCATGAAATTTGGAAAAGGAAATATGAAACACTTCTAGAAACAATGTTCATGAGACAGTAACTATGAGACAGTAACTGTGAGACAATAACTGTGAGAGAGTAACTTTGAGATAGTAACTATGAGACAGTAACCGTGAGACTCTAACTCTGAGATAGTAACTGTGAGATGGTAACTGTGAGATAGTAACTTTGAGAGATTAACTGTGAGATAGTAACTATGAGACAGTAACCATGAGACAGTAACTGTGAGACAGTAAATATGAGACAATAACTCTGAGACAGTAACTGTGAAAGAGTAACTGTGAGACAGTAACTGTGAGACCGTAACTACGAGACAATAACTGTGAGACAGTAACTGTGAGACAGTAACTACGAGACCAATATTGTGAGACAGTAACTGTGAGACACTAACTGTGAGATAGTAACTGTGACATAGTAACTCTGAGATAGTAACTGTGAGACAGTAACTATGAGACAGTAACTGTGAGACAGTAAATTTGAGACTGTAATTGTGAGACATTAACTATGGGATAGTAACTGTGGGACAATAACTCTGAGACAGTAACTGTGAGAGAGTAACTGTGAGATAGTAACTATGAGATAGTAACTATGAGATAGTAACTATGAGACACCGTGAAAGTGTTCATAAAACTGGAAACACTATTCACAGAACTGGAAATTTGGAAAAGTGTTGGGGATGAGTCACCTTGGCCTCCCAGAACACCTCAACCACCGGATTTCAGCAAGAGATTGGACCAGAGTGGTCTGGGCCATTATGTCAGATACCTCTCAAAACACTCTCATCCTTAAGAATTCAAAACCCACCTGAAGGGAAACCGAAACGGGTTCCGAAGAACCACCCATCAAGATACCTCTCAAAAGAGAGAAAGCCACAAGAAGAAACCAAAGAAATCCATCTCATAAACACGAAAGGTATACAACCACAAAGCATACATCATTACATGAAAAGAGTTAAACATCAAATTTTTTTTGGTACTGAGCACATATCTGTGAATCACGTTCCCAAGTACTCTCTTCCATGCCACCATGTCGACACAAGACAAGAACCAAGGGGGTAGAATGCCCATGCAACACATTCTCTTTGCAGTCTTGGATCTCCATAGGCCGCTCCTTGAAGGTCACATCATCACCAACATCGATCTCTCCCTAATCAATGATGTGAGAGTAGTCATGAAGATAACGATGGAGCTGTGACACATGAAAAAATCATGTATCCAGCTAATATTTGGGGGAAGTGATACTCGATACACCACGAATCCAACATGAGCCAACACCTCAAAAGGCCCAACAAACTGGGGAGAAAGCTTACTCCCATGACCAAACCATCACTGCCCACGTCGAGGAGTCACCTTCGGAAACACGTGATCCCCAACATCAAACTATAAGGGTATCCTCCTTTGATCAACATATGATTAATGATGATCCTGCACTTCTTTCATCCTCTCATGAATAACATAAACCATCTCTGTCGTATTCTGCACTAGTTCCAATCCAAGAATTGATGACTCTCCAACCCTAGTCCAGCACAATGGAGAATGACAAGGTCGTCCATACAAGGCTTCAAATGGCACCATATTGATGGTGGAGTGAAAAATATTGTTGTAGGAGAAATCCACCAAGGGTAAGCACCCCATCCAAGAACCTCCAAAATCTAGGACACGAGAGCATAACATATATTCAAGAGTCTAGATAGTCTGCTATGTCTGACCATCTGTTTGTGGATGAAAAGAAGTGCTATGGCATAGTTGAGAACCGAAATCATAGTGGAGACCTCTCACCACCCTAGAGGTAAAATGAGGATCTCAATGAGAAATGGTCGTCCTCGGGACTTCGTGGAGTCTCACCACCTCCTCCAGATACTACCTTGACAAAACATTCACTGAGCTTGACTTCTTGATTGCTATAAAGTTGGATGATTTTGTTAAACGGTACAATACCACCCAAATAGAATCTAGTCCTCCCTGAGCTCAAGGTAAACCAGTAAAAAAGTCCATTGATATGTACTCCCTCTTCCACATAGGAATATCTAATGGCTGGAGAAAACCACCAGGGACACGGTGTTCAGTCTTGACCTTCTGGCAGACCAAACATCAAGACACAAACTCCACAACTGTACACTTCAGCCCATGCCACCAAAACTGACTCCTCAAGGCTTGATATATCTTTTTCATGCCAGGATGTACCACTAAAGGCAAACTATTTAACTCTCTAGGAACCATCTCATGCATCGCCAAAGGAACAAAAATCCTTCCATGATACTACACTCAGTGTTGTTCATCATCAGACCAACCATTAAGAGCCTCGCCAAAAACAACTTGGTCTTTGCAGACCACCACCTCAATATCCCCCAACTTGGACTCTTCCACCTACTGCACCAAATATAACCTTAGAATCATTTGGAAAAGACAACCTCTACCCCCAACTTCTCCCATATCAAGATGTAATGATGAAAGTTCTTCCATTACTCTCTAGGAATCACCAGATTCACACACTATATCACTATGTGACTTCCATCTTAGCGCATCAGCTAGAAAATTCCTCGTTCTAGGGGTATAAAATATTTCTAAGTCATATTAATATGAGAACTCCATCCACCGATGTTGTCATAAGTTTAAGTCACACTGGGAGAAAACATACCTCATGCTCTTATGATCGGTGAAAACCACAAAGCGCTTTCCAATGAGTTATTGTCTCCAATAAATTAAGATAAAACACCACAGATACCATCTCAAGATCATGGGTGGAATAGGTACGTTCATGGGGATGAAAATACTGAGACCCATAAGAAACAATTGATCTCTACTTAATTAGAGGACAAACTAACCCCAGATGCGAAGCATCATAGAGAACATCAAACTGAACTTCCTCTGTTGGAAGACAAAGAACAAGAGCACTTACTAACTCCTCCTTCAGATACTCAAAAGCTTCTTGACACTGATTAGTCCACAAGAACACATGATACTACCTAGTAAATGTTTTTATAGGGGTTGAAACCCAAGATAAATTGGCTACAAACCTCATGTTGTAGCCTGCGAGACCAAGGAAACTTTTCACCTCTGCCATTATCTTGGGGGCTACCTGAGACACAACTGCTTCTATCATTGACGAATCCACAACTAATCCCTTCTGGGACATGACATACCCTAAGAAACAGACTTCTCAATCCCAAAATTAAAACTTCGACAACTTCCCAAATGGTGATGTTGACGAAGAACTCCCATAATGGTGTGTAGATTCTCTACATACTCCTGCTCAGATGTGGAGTGCACAAGCATGCCACCATAAACTTATCTAGGAAATCACAAAACATAGCATTCATCAATCCCATGAACACATATAGAGTGTTCATCACACCGAACAAAATTACAAAAAACTCATAATGCCCATGACGACAATGTAAAGCAGTCTTCGGGATATCCTCATCCTTCACACGCATCTGATGATATATTGATAGTAATACAATCTTTGAGAACCAACTTTCACCATTCAGTTGATCGAATAAATCATCAATCTATAGAATAGGATAGCAATTATTCATGTCCCTTTGTTTAAGTGATGATAATCGATACAAAACTGCAAACTGCTGTTAGCCTTCTTCATGAACAAAACTGGTGCACCCCACAACGACACACTCAGCTGAACAAAACCTCACTATAATAGACCATAAAGCTATATATGTTTCTCTCTCAACTCATAAGGGTCCATCCTATATGTAGACATAGAGTTAAAAGATACTCCTAGTTGTAGCTCGATCCTAAACTCGATCTCTCATCGAGGGGGTAATGCTTCAACCTCTTATGAAAATACATCAGGGTATTCTACTATAACCCTAGGAAACAAAAACTGTTAAACCTCTGAAGAACTCATAATCAGATCATCCTTCAAGGATGATAAGGATGGAACACTCTTCTGACCCATCTGAGGGTCTTGCTTTCCAACAAACACCACTGGCTCTCCATCCTCATTGAAGAACACAACATTCCTCTTGAAGAAATCCATGATAGACTGCACCAAATGCAACCAATGCATGCTGAGGATTACATAATATGGTTGTATTCGCAAACCTAGGAAATCTCCCCAAGAGCGGTGCTACCCCAACACTATCTCACAGTCTCTTCATACTTCAAACAAGTCATCTCAACCTCTAACTAGCATAGTCAACACCAAGGGAACTGGAAGCCTCTCTACCTCAATTCCCAATGCATGGAAAAGGGTAGGTGATAGGAAGGAGTGTGTCACTCCTGAATCAAATAATTCATAAACCTAGGTTGAAAACAAGAAAATGGTACCTTGAACGATGTCTGGATCACCTGGAGCTAGCAATGCTAGATCATGAAGCTGACTACAAACTCCTCCATGACCTCTCTATCCCTAATGATGACCTGCAACATAGCCTCACTCTGCTCTCTAAGGATGAGGAGCATCACGTGGATGTCCTCTACCTTCCCCATCCACCCTATGTGGATTTAAAGCTGGTGCATCCTACTGCTGCTGCCTCGGCTTGAACTATCTCAATGGAGGAACCTGGAGAGGAACACCTGGTGCATGATGATATCTCTGAAAGGTCGAACGCTCTCTCTACGAATGACCTCGACTACCATAGGAAAAATAAGAAACAATCCCTTGGCATAGGTCTGAGAGCCTCGACCCTTGGAAAAATGATATCCTAAGGGATGTGACCTACCCCTGGCAAAATGGAAACTCTTCTGTCCTAAAAACCAGGAACCCTAGACCATAGTTATTCTTCGTGAAGAATCATGATGACTCCCCTCTTGCAAAATCCATTTCTAGGAAATGTACTCTTGACAACCTCTTCCCTTTCCAACACCTCATGATATGTCTTCAGCATAAATGGGATGAACTGGAGTTGGATCTCTAGATGAAAAGCCTCCTCAAAATGCCTTTCCCTTACCTCCACATCTGGAAATAGGTCTGAAGAATATCATAAAATGTTTCTAAAATGGATTCCAAAATCTCGCACATTTGATCTCCCCTGTCGAAGGGTAAGAAGCTCCTGGAGACTGGACACCTTCATGGTTGAAGAAAGAAACTGGAATCTAAACTTGTCTCGAAACTCCTCCCATGAGATCTACAACTCCTCACGATCTCCAAGGAACAAGAACCACTACTACCTTGACGCTCTACGTAGAACCATCAAAACCAAAGACACCTAGTGCTCTTTCTGAGCACAGATTGAACTGAAGCCTATCTCGACCTCCTCCAACTAGTTTCCCGTGACTGCATCAGAAGAAAATCCCTCATACTTCTACAGACTCTGGCGCTGGAAGTCTCAAAGTATCCTCCTCCAAGTGTCATCGTCAACAACCTCTATCCTATGACGATCTGCTGGAAAAGCCTGCTGGACATCCTCTATGCGATCCTGACGAGGACGTCGACCTAGAGCCATACCTGTAAAATAAAAATAGTTAGAGCTCCTAAACATGGAATATGGAAGGCTCAACATTAATTAATTAATTATTTTCTTTTATTCATTTTAGGATAACCTATCCCAATGTCTACCCTTTCAAACATAGGCACAAAGAATAATGATGCATGATCCTTTCCTAGGTCTCTACCCTGTAACTAGTATCACCCAGTTTAGTAGCCATTGTAAACTTAAAGGTCTATCCATCAGATCATAGGGGGCCGTAAATGCATATGTCTTAGCCGGTATCCAGTGTTTGCATCACTTTCTAAACATTAATGATAGCTTTCCCTACCAACCCATGAAACCTCACTTATTCCTAACACCCAAATCCATCATATCCATCAACCAGAGCCTCTAATAAAATTATGTCATGACCCCTCCCCACAAGGTGTACCCCTCCTAGGCTGGTAATGTGATAAGGGAGATAGTGACCCCCGAGTCCCGCCTCCAGTAGGCCCTAGGTCGGTGACTAGCACCAAGGTTATAATAAACACACAAATGGGAGGCATTACCCTCTAAGAGCACACATGCAAAAGAGAGAGATAAAAAAGAGACCAACCAACTCCAACTTAGACTAAAATATAAATGAAATCCCAATTTAACATATGTAATGTTATGAAAAACTACTACAACTGAAAGGGAAAACTGTAAGTACCAAAATAATGTAAAAACAACAGTGACCACAAAGCCTGAAAAGCTCCTGCAACCCCAAGCTAGTAGTAACCAGCCTGATCTCCAACCTGCACCAAGTGACCTGAAAAACAGTTTATATACACATAGGGTGAGTATAACAGTATACTTAGTATGATCTACCTAGGAGCCTCTTATGCAAAAGTAAATAAATCATGCTAAATCACAGTGAAAAACAAGTGAAACAAACTTGTCACCTAAATAGGTATACTATATCCCCAGCCTCACCATGGGTACTCTCACCAAGTAATGCATACAAGATTATATAATATAATAAATAATTTCAAGGGTACCCCTCTACTACTTCCCCACTGGTTTTCTGCTTTTCCCAAACGTCACACGTCCTAATCATCTCTCTCCAAAAGGATTTCCTGTAGACACCTGGGCGAAGCACCACAACATGCATCTCATGCATCAAAACCACCATGTCCACATAATCAAAGTTACCAGGAAGTTTCTAGGAGCCACTACATCTCGCATAATGTGTATCATATGTCATACATTATACCTCAAGACATTACTGCCCATTCACTGAGTAAGTATCCTCAAGCCATCATAGCCTATACAGGTTACACCTATATTAGTCCATTAGAAAACTATATCCAAAATATATGTGTGTGAATAAACACAAGCCATTACAACCCTCTACACACATATATGGGTAAAACTAACCATTGTGCCTACCCACAAAAGTATCTACCAAGAGAAGAGAGAAGGCCAAATGGGATAGTCAGCCATCTATCCTCCCACCAGAATGTTAGGGAAAACACCCCCTAGGGCTCCGAATCCCCGTGGTGTCAGTTTCCCTAACTGATAGGGTGGAGTAACATATATAAACACAAAAATTAAATAATATACTATATCTCACAATCACGTTTTGGGAATAACCTAGTCTTAGACTCAACTACAACTAACGTCTCTCAGACTCTCGGATGCCACTTCTAATATTAGGTATCCTATAAGCACACAACCATTTAAAGAGATTTAATACCTTACTTCATTATATTTTTATTAGTTTCACTTTACATTAATTAATTCTTTAAAAATTAATTAACCATTAATAATTTACACATTATATTTCATTAGCATCACACCCAAAGTTCACTGTTCCTTTAAATTTTCAACCTCAACATTGCGATCTAGAAATTTCCAACCCCATGGGTTAACATCATTTATTCAATCATTAATTAAAAAAATTATTACTTTCCCATATTTCCAGGTATTCTAGAAAAAAATTCTATGCTACTAAGCATAGGGGGTCTCAAAGTAGTGAGTAGATGAACTACCCATCGAGTCTTTTCTGCCTATAGAAAGAGCATAGACCCATCCTCATGAAGCTAGAAAAAAGAACACGGAATTCCCCATGCATCTTAATCCATTTTGGAAGGAGGGTAAGCAAGACCAGCTACGTTGAGAAGTGGGGAAAGTAAAGCATATAAACAACCAACAATAATCATTAAGCATCTAAACATTTACATCCAACCCACTTCATCATCTCCCATATCCTCCTTGACACCCACATGCATAAACCGATGCATCTCTCTACTCCAGGAATCAACTTCTACAATAACCAATAGGCCTCCCTACCCCCAGATATCACAACTACTTCTAGGATCATATCACAACACAAAAAACAGGAAAACAAACATTATATCAATCGGGATCTTGGCCCTTAAATAAGAAAGAGGGTAACTCAGAACCTTAAAAAGAATTATATTTTATCAAACATCCAGTTCTTTAATCCATCTTGAATTAACCGATTTATTATTCATAGGTTCCAACATCGGGAAAACTATACATTAATCTATCACAAATTGATTAAACATGCTTACTGCATCAATTTGATTAACCTCAAATTACAACAACAACCATATTCATTTACATGCCTCTTTGTCTTTAGCCAAACAATTATCAATTAATTCTGGCTTTACATTCTTTAACAATTTCCATATTGAATGAAAAGCTAAACAAAGCAAGCATAGATATCACACTATCTAGAAAAAAAGAGTCAATAACATACAATATATATCAATTTATTTATCTCATTGAGATATTTAATATGTAAATTCCATTGTGATACTCTGGGATAAAACATGATAACTCTACAGTTGAACGTAAAAGAAAATAGAATAAATTAATCCCCGACCTCCAGAGGTTCTTAATGTTCTTTATATGAGAACAATACACTCAACGGATCATGACCGCCACCTCCCGTGACAACTTATAACAAAGATTGATGGATAATGCTTGGTTATACCAAAATAGGGGTGGAGTTTTTGCAAGAAGAACGTCAAGGGAAACCAATCCAAGGGGAAATGTTTTATCTCATGACTCCTATGGGAAGGAAGGAAAGGTTCAAGCATCTCAATCTATAGAAAAAGGAGTAATAATAAGAGAGGAATATATCTTGTCCCTTAAGAAGATTTAACGAAGCAGCAATTTAAGACATAGTGGATTTTCCATTAAAAGTATATCACATTAAACCACGTGGTTTAACCAAGTAAATGCATCATGGGCCTTAGGAAAATTAATATAGGAGTTATGGGATTTGATTTGGCATTAAATCCCATAAAACATGGACTTAAATTTGTTTTACATCAAAGAAAACATTAAATTGGCCAAACTGAAAAAATCTAAAAATTTGGAAAATAAAATATGAAACAGTTCTGGAAACACTATTCATGAGACAATAACTGTGAGACACTAACTATGAGATAGTAACCATGATATTTTAACTGTGTGATAGTAACTGTGAGACAGTAACTCTGAGATAGTAACCGTGAGACAGTAATTGTGAGACAGTAACTGTGATACAGTAACTGTGAGATAATAACTATGAGATAGTAACTGTGAGACAATAACTATGAGACAGTAATTGGGAGATAGTAACTGGGAGACAGTAACTCAGAGAGAGTAACTGGGAGAGAATAACTGGGAGACAGTAACTGGGAGATAGTAACTGCGAGACAGTAACTGCGAGACAGTAACTGGGAGACAGTAACTGTGAGACAGTAACTATGAGATAGTAACTGAGAGACAATAACTCTAAGACACCATGGAACTATTCATAAAACTAGAAACACTGTTTAGATAACTGGAAAATTGGAAAAGTGTTGGGGATGAGTCACCTTGACCTCCCAAAACACGACAACTACCAAATTTCAGCAAGGGAATGGACCAGAGTGGTATGGGACCTTATGATTCTTATATGTATTTGTTAAAGTTATTTAACCTATTTTGAATTTTAATACATGGTTTGGAAGGAATCTTTCTTTCATTTACCATACGAGGTACTTTTTGACTTTTTTTGGAAAAAGTATGAGGAGAATGTTTTTTTAAACATATATGGCATGAATGGATTTTTATGGTTTCATGACACATTATTTCAATGAAGATTACTCTAGACGATTTCAATATTATTTTCATCTAAATTATTTTATTTTAAAATTTCATGGAACTTTGAGAAAAGAAAATGTTTTTGAAAAAGAAATGATATTTTCTTCAGGAATTAAGTTCAAGTGTTTTATCAAAATTATATTCTATATAAGAAAATGATCTTAAATAGGGTTATGTTTCTATCCCTATTATTACTACAATTTGATTGTGTTAATGATTGAATGATCTTTTACATGGATTATGTTATGATGAAATTATGTATAAGAAATAAATTTTATTTCTTGGGTTATGCTACGATGAATGATTTATGTTTTTGTGGAAGATGTAAGAATGATTTCATTGTGAGATGTGTGAGACCTATATCTCCCTCCAATGAATTGGGTAAAGATTTATATCTCCTGATATAAATATGGATAGAACAGAAAGTAAATTTGGTTCAGTGATATATGGATGGAATTTCTAGTAAATCGGGTTCAGTAAAGGACATTTTCCACTATGATGGTATTCGTAGAAATTCCTTGGATACAATAAAAATCATATTATGTGCTTATTTATTTGCCACAATTCCATGTTTTATGTCAATGCTATGTTATCATGGTCATGTTAACATATGATGTATGCCTTACGAACTACCATGATTTATTTAATGACTCAGAATTTTGATATTTAAACTTTATGTTCATGTTTTTACATTCTAATTTTTATGGTTTGTTTTATGTTCCCAATGTTTACCCATACTAAGAATTTGATCTCACCCATTTTATGTTTTCTTTTGACCAGTATATAAATAAAGGTTTTATGTAGGAAAACTAATGGGGAAGATCTTTATGGGAGTTTTTGAAGATCTTTCACCAAGCTAGAAGAATGTTTTCCGAGTTTCCAAAGACACTAAACTAATACGATCTTTGGGTGTCTATTTGTGTAATGTATTAAGTATTCTGTAAAAGAAATTTAATGTCCATTTATGTCAATTTTGGGTCATTGGAGGCATAATGTATCTTTAAATGGGGAAATGCTAGCTGATCATTCATGCTAGGTGGGGAGCGAGGTTCCTTCAAGATGAAAATACTATTGAGGGGATGTTTCGTTTGTGTCAGTTCTTGGGACTTCAAAGGTCATATATTGGGACTTGTGCCTATGGGACTTAGTCATGTATGGGCCTTCAGGTCATTCATGGGCCTTCGGGTCATGTATGGGCCTTGTTCCTTGGGCGTACAAGTCATGTAAGAGTTACCCATCAACCCTTGAAAGGGTTATTATCCAAATAATTAATAAAAATCTAAGGCCTTTGAGATTTCAGGTTAACTAGAAGAACCCAACACCCCACACCTTGTACCTTGTTCCCCTTATTTAGTTCAGTTAATGAACTCATTATACATCACTAAAATAGAGGGAACATATTTTAAATGATTTTTTTCCATAAAATAATTTCTAGGAAACCTTAATGCACATACATAAGACTTCACAAGAATCCTCCTAGTGGAAGTAGTAGCGATGACTCTTCTTCATGTGAATGGGTTGGAATTAGTAAATTCTTATGAACATGACATTCATTCATTCCTATTTTATTTATACATTATATTTTCCATGAGCATAAACAATTTATATTATATTTAAATGAATCCATGTGGGTTAGATGTGGAGTTGTAGGGTGTGATATTACTAAAATTTTCACAAAATAAAAAATCATAATACTTTTATAAAATTTCCTATAATTTCAAATTTTTATGACTTTTGAAGACATACATTATTTATATTTTGAAAGTAATATGAGATAATTTATAATCATTTCTAATTATTTATTTTTTAATACTTTAATTTCATATGACTTCTAAATTCATACGAAATCAAAGTCATATGGTCTTGAATATGAAAGTCATATAGAATTATTATACAAGTCTTATGATTTACCAAATTCCTACAAAAACACCTAGATAAGTACATATGATATACCAAAGTTATATGAAATAGAAGTTATATGATTGGGAAGAGTCATAAAAAATTGTAAAAGAACTATGGAAAGGTATTGAAAGTCATACAATATTTAAAAAGACTTTATAAATTAAAATACGTCATAAAAAATTACTTTAAGATTCATAAAATAATTCATGAAGTTTTATGAACTTAATTTCAGTCATACATAAAATTGTTTTCCAAAATTTTATCCAGAAAAGTTAAAAAATGTATTTTTCTCAAAAACACAAATTAATACACGATTTGATAAATTAATTCCAAAAATTATTAAAAATACATAGAAACATTGAATTGAAAAAGTTTATCAATAATTCCCAAAATATACATCAAATAAAAAATGATCCAGTTTTATTCTAAAATGAAAAATAATGAGATTTATTATTTGAAATACACAATAAAAGTAATTAAAATATCATCCCCATCATCAGGTTTTGTTTTTATAAATTTTTTGGTCCAAAATTTTCCAGAGTTTCTGAAAATAATTTCCAAAGGAGTTTGGATGGATTCTAAAAGTAAAATGAAGTTTTACATAAATTTTTTAAGGATTTTTTGCAATAATGATATTTTTACAAATATGGATTGAATAAAAAACCATCACATGGTTAGAAACCCACATCATTCATACATGTTTATTATATTATTTCTAAGATAATCATACATAATAATATAACACCCAAATCAATAGGTTTAGTGACTTTGGAAAATTATATTCATATAATATGAATACATATAAAAATTTAAAATTTATTTAAATCCTTATACATTGTCTTATTAAATAATTTTATGTCCTATTATTATATTTAATCCCCAAGAAACATACGT
The DNA here is from genome assembly GCA_963277665.1 of Viscum album. NCBI lineage: Eukaryota > Viridiplantae > Streptophyta > Magnoliopsida > Santalales > Viscaceae > Viscum > Viscum album. The sequence continues at coordinate 48,520,049 of OY728122.1, forward strand.
CAAATAAAGGGTGAGATAAGAACTCCATAAATGGAGTGATAATAGGAAGGTAACATTAGTTAAGAATCAATTTTGTACATGAGTGAGCCTAATTATCATCATCGTACCAAAAGAATATAATAATAATCATAATCATGATGAAATAATTTTAATGAGACCTAGAATGTGACACATGCATAATAATAAAACATCATAATATTTTTTTAAACTCCCAAATATATAATGTGAACAAAGCTAGTATCATGTTCACAAGTAACATATGTGTACAAAGATTAATGCATAGATTGTGGAAAAAGACAGAATCATAATAAAATATAATAATCTAATGAGATACAGTAATTTAACCAATTAATTATAGGGATATATAATTACAATCCCACCCATCACACCATTATATTCTCAAAATTAAAAATGCCACATAGAAAGGGAATATATATCAATCATAATCCTAAAATAAACCTATGAGAAAAGAATGTATGTCATAGTTATTTCATAAATAACAAGTAAATTATTAAACTTGTAGTTTCAAAAAATTATAATGTAGAACATAATTTGGATAATCAAGTGTGTCACTTATATTGGAAATATTATAATTCATAAAGAGGAGAAGAATATACATGAGAATAATCAAGGATATTCTTCAAAAATAAAGTAATAATCATTGAATATTTTCTAAGATTTCTTGTCAATGAAGTATAATAGTTCATATCCTTAATCTAAAAAAATGAAAATAAAATTAAAATAAATTTAGAATATATTTTAGATGAATCCTGGGGAAAAGATAGAGTAAGATAGGATAAACCCAAAATAAAGAGTTGGGTTCAACAATCCCTTTACCATTGGTCCCATTTTGTTTATCAATGTTTACACCTCCTGTATAACCAAATTATGATTATTAAAATATGAATCCATGATATAATTATATTAATTTATTTTATTATTATATAATTATAATAACTATAATGTATTTGATAAGTTTTTTGGTAATGATGAAACAATTTTATAACATGTTTATTTGAATTGTCACATTTTGTTTCAATTTCATAGTATTGATTCATTTTTATGTATCCATTTGTAAAATTAACTACAAAATCTTAAAACATAAGTTATAAAGGTTTTCTATGAAGGTAGTGATAAGTAAAGAATTAAAAATTTCCTCATAGGTAGTAAAACAACCATTAACGAGATGTGCCAAAGGAGGGAATGGGAGAATATACATTTAAATTATAAATAGTTCATAATAAGTACATGGTAGAATAATAAAAATTATTTATATATAATCTATAATAACCAGCCATATAGGTGGTGATACATAATGAATTTACATAATACCCTTAAGTGGTAAACCGACCATTAACAAGACTTTTTCAAAGAGAGGAAGAGAGATAATATATATATTATAAATAGTTAATAACAATTATATAATATTATAATAACATTTATATAATGTTTATATACACATTAATTAATTTAGGAAGTATTGTTTTAGAATATGTAATTAAAATAGAAGTATAATAGAGTAAAAATGGAAAGGATAAAATGAGAAAGGTTACCTCATTCTTTTAAGTTTATCCTTTACTAAGATCTTAATGCACTAGAAGCTTGGAGTTGGATGAGACCAGAACATCTCTAGAAATCATAGGAGTATTATATGAAAGTACTTGGCTATATTATGGGGAATTAGAAGTTTTTGGTGAGAGATTTTCTAAGAGGGTGAGAAGGGGTATTTATACTTAAGGAGGGAGGTATTTTGGGTTAAAATAATGAATAAAATATTAATTCCAAAGTAAATCTTTAAATAGTTTCTATTTGATAATTTGAATTATATTTTATTAAGATTATAATTTTCATAAAATTTAAACCATTACAAAGATTAATTTACTAGTTTATACAAAATTAAGGAAGAAAAAAAATGAAAAATTGTTTTTAAATAATACACCTTATCTTTTTTGACTTTGAAAATTAATTTTTAGGTTTGAAATTTTATTTTATTTTTTTAAATGAATAATTTATCTTATTAAACCTATTTTTAGTTGATAAAGACATTTTAGAATTTATTATATCATTATTACATAAATATTATGTCATAAAAAATGTTGTATTTGAAAACTACATTTTTACCATTAATCTAAAATTTGAAGTTTTTTCCAAAAAATTACCAAAAACTCACTCTTGGAAAATTTCTACATGTTGATTCCAAATATTAATTTCATTATTATCAAAATAATTTTCTATTTTAGGTTATTTTAATATATAAATATTAACATAAAATTAATTATTTTACAATATAAGTTAAAATATACTTTATTAAAAATATAAACATATACGTTACTTGACTTTATTAATTTGAATATATATTTTGTGGAACTAAAATATTTTTATTTACTCATTTTAGTTATAGTAATTATTATTCAAAATTAATTTTAATATTTTGTTTGTTGATTTATTATTCAAATGACCAAGTTATTATTCTAATAGTTAGGTTACTATTCATTGATCTATTTCACTATTACAATGGTCATATTGGATTTATATGTCCTATAAGTACCTCTCATTTACATCATTAATAATTCAATTAGGTTTCTATAAAATTTCCTTATACCCTTTACAAAAAAATCCAGTCATACTTCTTATATTTGTTTTCTACACTTCTATTTATGGGAATGATATTTCTTATCATTCATAACCTAATATATTTTCAAATACTTCTTATGTTATTTGTTTATTATCCCATTAAAATATTTTTAATTTTATATTTTACAGAGATGAAATAAAGTTTTTGGGTTTTAATATCATATGGTCCTTGTGTCTTATACTATAATATATATATATAATTGTGGCACATATATTCAAAAGGAAAATTTCATATAGAAAAATTAAGTTCATTTAATTCTTCCCCCCTTATGAAATTTTTTCCCTCAAAATTTTATCTAATAACATCAGTTAAGAATATATGGGGGAACTTCTATTTAATTTCTTCCTAAGTTTCCCAAGTTTTCTCTTCATACTTGTAGTTTCATCAAAATATTTTAACAATGTCAGTTGTTTTTTTATATAATTTTTTCTCTATAGTCTAAGATATTCACTTATTTCTCCTCATAAGGGTGGTTATAATCTAGTTTTATGAACTCCAGATTCAATACATGTGAGGGATTGTGAATTTACTTCTATAATAGATATATGTAAAACACATCATGAACTTGATCAAAATTTAGTGAAAGTTCCAGTTGATAGACCATAGATTCTATGATATCAAGGATCTCTAAGGGGATGATGTACCTATATAAGTTATTTACATTCTTTAAAAAATTCATGAATCTATTCTTGGGTAATATTTAAAGGAACACTTTATCTACAACTTCAAACTCCAATTCTCTTCGATGATTTCCAACATAAATATTCTATGGAATTTGAGAAGTTTTAATGTGTTGATGAATGTATTGGACCTTTACTATCATATCTTCTATAAGTTTGGGTCCTAATAGCTTCTCTTGACCAACTTAATTGTAGTATATGGGAGTTCCACATCTCTTCTAAAATAGTGATTTATACGGGGCAATTTGAATATATGAGTGGAAATTGTTATTGTATGAAAACTAAACTAAGGGAATATATTTATCCTAACCTCCTTTGAAGTCCATTGATCAAACTCTTAGGGATTCTTAGAGTGTCTGTATGGTACTTTCATATTAGATATTAGTCTGAGGGTGATAGATCATATTGGAATCTCAAATCAATACTTTGGGTACATTGAGGATTCCTCATGAACTTAGAGGTGATCCTTGGATATTGATCAGATATGATCAAAATTAGTGACTTATATAGCCTCAACACTTCGTTTATGTATATATTTATATGTTTTTCTTGTGAAAAATCTTCCTGGATGTAGCTTTAGTGAGTAGTATCAGTGATTCTATCTACTATTACCCATATTATATTATTTACTTTAGATATATTTGTAATACCTATAAAAAATTCCATCATGATATTCTCCCATTTTTATGTTTTATGGGTACTGGTTTCATTATCCATTTGGAATTATGATTCTATACATTAAATTGGTATATACCAAGTACTTGGAGGTGAACTCAACCATATCCTTCTCCATCTTGATAGACCAAGAGTTCTATCAAATATCTCAATATATATTGGTACTTCAAGGAGGGATTGATAAATATGAGCTATGTGCATCATCCAACAACTCTTTCATTATCACCAGTGATAATGAAACATAGAGTCTAGTTTCAACCTGAATCACTCAATATTTTTCTATATTGAATTATGCAAACTTTCTTTCAATTGGTTCTCCCACATTCTTTTAAAGCTTCAAATCAACCGTTTATGCTGCCTTGATTTTCTCTTGGATAGATGATTGAGAAATCATTTGGGGAAGGTATGATATATTCCATACCTTTATGATATATATATATATATATATCTTTTTCAAATCCATGATTTCATGGTATTTACCAATCCTCCTCATGGATAGGGTAGTAATTTCCTTTATGATAATAGCACAAACTACCTTATTTTCCTTTCTAAGGTTGACGTGTGTTGAAAAATTGTAGTCAAAGATTAAATCCAAAAACAATAATTGATTCATTTATATCCAATTTAGTGTCAATGTATTATTTATAATTTTATTATTGGAATATATGTCACACCTGTAACATAATGATATTTTATGATATATTTCTATTTAAATAAATTTATTTTCTTTGATGTTTTCTTTACACACAACGTTAAGTTTAAATGAATTGAAACATACTATTGAAATATTTGTATTAACCACATTATGAAAAATAAGTTTAAATATTTTATTTAAATTTTTTTATTGAATAAGTCTTTGGAAATAAGTATTTAATTTTCAAAAAATCTATTTTATTCTCCAATAATGTGTTTTTTTCAAAAGTGATTTTTATTACATTTTATAGAAAAATATTATAATTAATTTATTCTTATTTTAGAAATTGAATTTTATAAAAAGAGTATAATTTTTAGAATTATAAAATAAAAATTAACTTAGGCTTAAGTTTTTATATTTTTCTGTAATGATTAACTTTTTAGTGAATAGTAACAAAATATTGAATTTTCAAATATTATAATTTATTTTCATTAAATCAGGTCATTCGAAACTTCCATTCCAATTAAAATTTTATCTTAATGTGAAATATGATAAATTTTATTTAGAAAACTATAATTAATTTTTTTAATATGCAATATCCATGATTTTGATATATGTTTATTTTTATGCTTAAAACAAAATTTTTTAAAAAAATTTTTTCATTACGTTTTATGAATTTATATTTAAATTTATTTTTTTTCACTTATAAATATTGAATCTTGAAAAATGGAAACCATATTTTTAATTAGGAGGATCAAATTTGGAAAATAGGTCACTTTATTTTTTTCATTACGAATAGTAAGCTTGGTAAATTTTGTCACTTTAATAGGGGTAAAAAAAGTAAAACATGGTTAAAACTTTTGGATAATGCATTAAAATTTCTATAAAACTTTACTTTATACTATTTTATGAATGGAGTTTGTACATGGTAATCCCAATTTTGAAAATATGGTATATTTCTTCCATTTTACTTTGATTATGACCTTTATATTATTCTATGAAAAGGATAAATAAAAAATGTCACTCTCTTGACTCTAATATATCAAATATATTTTCATAAGGATTAAAAGAGGTTATTTTCAGTATTAATTTTTATTTTAATTTTTAATTAAATTTTTTATCATTATAATTTTGTTTAATTTTTAGTGATGTAATAATTACCTTAAATGCTTATGCAATTTCGACACAATATTTGTTCAAGTAATGGAAAAATAAAATAAATAATATTAAAAATATTAAAGGTAATATAATTTGGATGAATTATTGTATTATAATAAATTTAGAGATAAATATAACTTATTATTTATATGTTAAAGGTCTATATTTTAATTCCAACACTATATTAGTGACTTTAAATTCGAATTAAATGAATAATGTCAAAAATGATAATAATCATATTTTATGAAAGAAATATTTTAATAAATTATTAAATAAAATAATAAAAATATCTAATTATAATAAGGGGGATAATATATAGTCTAAAATTTCATAAATTTTCTATTAATGATAAAATTTTCACTTTATAAGTAAAATTATAATCCTTTAATATTGAAAAAGTCATTACCATGGTTATAGTTAAAATTGGTTAACCATGGGGTTAATCTAAATGATAAGGTTTAAAATGTTATCTAAACCTATATAAATATGATTGTATGATTATATTAATACTATATAATTATTATATTTGAATCCATATCATTTTGGAACAATTTTACATGAGTTAGATACATTTTATATTATAACATTTCATGAATTTCCAAAAGTGCCCCTCCCCTCACTTATAAAATGACTCCACCTCCCACTCTTTTTTACACCTTGTTGAGAAACCGAGATTGAAAAAATAATATAAAATTATTTTATAAAATTCATTATAAACTAATTATAGGTGATGGTATTCTTCATAGACCATTTGAAGGGTCCTTAACAATGGAGCTAAAGGAAGTCTACTGAAGAAGAGGTAATCATATTTACCAACTCTTTAAAACTAATTTCTTCTTATACTTACTATATATATATTATAAACATCACAAAATAATAACTCCTATTTCATCAAAATACTTTTATGTTATTATGATTATTTTAAAACCATTTTTAATCTCTATTTTATCCTATGAAAAGAAAAAACACCACTCATGCGTATATACGACTTACCATCTTCACATAGTGGTGAAATTAATTATTCATGTATGTATTTAATGGATGATTATACATGTGTATATATTTAATATATATGATATTTATGTCATTATAAAAATCTTTGAATTGATGAATCAATGATCAAGATGCAAGGACCAAAGCCACTAAACCAAATCTTACATGAAAAATTAAACAGTTAACACAATAAAATGATGATTTTAATAAAGAAATATTAATAAATTGGTATTGAAATGTTATAAAGGGATCATATATGATATTATAATTATTTATATGGTTCTGGTATAGAATTATAATAAACCTATATTTATTATATAGGATGTTAAAATCACTTATGAGGGAAGTTGAACTTGAGGTAAGAGATTTATGTTACAATATCATTCTTTACTAGGATTGTTTATGATTAAGTTTATGATGTTGAAATTTTATGATCTATATTTATATAAACTCATTAATTTTATTATAATATAGTTATTCCTAGAGATTACATGTTTTCATTTCATTTTCCTCTCTTTAAGTACTCAATAGACCAAAATAATATTTTCAAGGGAGAAAGAGTTTATTTATCTATTCGGTCGAAAATCATTTTTCTTCCATATCCATGTTTTATAAAACTCTTTTACAAAGTGTTTTTAATATTATCCTTTCATTTTTAAATTAAATTTTACCCATTATTGAATTTTTATAAAATATTTTAAAGGGAATCATTATTTTTCTTTTTCTAAACATAGTAATTTTTAATTTTTACCGAGAATGTGAAAGTAATGTTTGTTTTAATGTACACTACATGATCCAAATTTCCTACCATCATGACCGATCATTGATTTGAATATTACTTTACAAGTTTTTAAATTTATTTTCAATGAAGATTTTTCCCTTAAAATTCATAAATTATTTAGATTTTAATAATTAATTTCAATGTGAAAAGTGTATTTTCTTTATGAAATGTTTTAGTGATCTTTTCAAGATATTTTAAATTATGAAAATACCCAATGATTTTATTAGATATATGATCCAATTATACCATATTTATTATTTATTTGGATGATTTATGATTATTAAGTATTTATGTTTGATATTTTCTATTCAATATGGATAATTTTTGACTTATAAGGAATTTTGGGAATTAATTGTATTGATCATTAAAAATATAAGGAATGAATAGGACTTATAAGTGATGGGTGCAGTTTATTTATAGATAACCCCTTTATGAATCAACAGGTCTAAAAAAGACATGACATTATACATGAAATATTATATGGGTATTTATTTTACACTAAACCATTTATTAATATTTATGTTTTGGTTGAGAGGGCATGATGGTAAGATTAATGATTTCTTGGTTAAGAGGCCTTGATCATGAATGTCCATAATTATGAAATTACTTTATTAAGAGTTAAATTTTCATTACCCATGTGTTTTTTATTTTGATATTAGCTATGAATACTCATTGAACTCAAGTTTTTATTGAATGGAATGTTTTTTGATTATCCACTCGTCCATATTGATTGTCTCTTATTTACTGGTAATTGATTCCTGTGTATTTATCCCTTATTAAGCATATGAGCTGACCCTTTATCTTTTTTACCTTCCCTAGGATTTGAATAAGGATATTATGAATGTTTTAAATGATTCAATAATATTTACTATGCTATTTTTTTATATTTACAATCTAATATGGAAATCTTGTATATATATAATATTTATATAATGCTAAATTGTTCAATCTTGGTTAGTGATATTCATTATATCTTGTTCCAATGTAATAAATTAGACACCAACATTGGGTTATTGGAGTTTATGTTTCTATATTTGGTATCAAAGGAGTTAATAAAGGCCTTTAGAACTATATTTTAAATGAACATAGATAACATGAGAATTATGATAATCCATTATAGTTTTTAATAAATTTTACAATTATATGATTGTTTTTATTTTATGGGTTAATATTCTTGATTATTATGAGTTAAATCAATGTATTCCATTGTTTAGTGATAAATATTAACCGAAGAAAGGTAATAAACACCTGTAGACAATTTATGGATTGTCCATATTCGAAAACTAATATTGATAGTGTTGTAATTATGTAAGTAATGGCCATATTAAGGTAGCTAACTTAGGTTATAAAAAATAACCTTACCTGTACGAAACAAACTATTATTCTATAGTGTGATTAACCTATGTTGGATTGATTCATGTGATATAAGCCTCCATATTTTAATGGAACTAATAATCCATTGGTATTTGAACAATGGATTAAGTCCCATTAAAATATATTCCTATATTTGGGATGTAATGAAAGTTAAAAGGATATTTTGGAAGTGTATTGTTTTAGAAGAGAGGATGATTAATGGTGGTCATTCATCCATAACACTAAAAAGGATGATGAAATAGAAAGTATTGAATGGAGAAATTTAAAAGTGATATTCCTTGAGAAATACTTCACTTGAGAACAACAATATGAAATAGAGAGGGAGTTACTCACTTTAAATAATAAGGAAGAAGAAGGTGTGGTAGATTATGAGGAAAACTTCATAAGATTATACATGCATGATAAAAACTACATATATAATCTGAAAAGTAAGATTAACCATTTCCTTGATGGGATTATGCTAATTATCTAAAGGGAAATAGTTTCTCAAGCATTTTCATCATATGACGATATAATTTCAATTTCCATCAAGGAAGAAAAAGAATTTTATAGGTATTTTATATTGAATGAAATTCAATAAAATAAGAGGTAAAATTATCCCTAAGAAAAAATAAATGAATCAATAAGAATAATGGGAGGATGATATTTCTAACATGTGATAATTGTGGATAAAAACACCTGGGTAATTGATTAATGGGAACATGAGTTTGTTTTAAGTGTAGAGAAAGGGGGCATAAGGATCTTGAATTCAAGTAAAGGAAATAAAATACTCTTATCCAATTATTCAGTTGTAAATATTAATGGTATTATTGAAACCAATTTCCCATGTGTCAAGGGAACTTATAGTAGAATAAACAAATGGGAGAAGGATATGATTGTGAAATTAATACATTCGAAGTAGTGATTACCAATTATGTGGTGAACATTACAAGTTTTATCCACTATGAAATTGATTTTTTTATTTAATTCTGGTTCTAGCCAATATTTTATTTCTCAATAATTTTATAAGGGTATCACATTACCACCAAAATGATTATATATTGAGTTAGCAGTTAAAACTCCAAATGTTAAAACGATCACATCTCAACTCTATAGATCCTGTACGATAGGAGTTTGTGGGAATACGATTACAAAAAATCATGTTATTCTTAATCTACTTGAATTTGATATAATTTTATGAATTCATTGATTCTCAAAATATAAATACTACATCAATTTTTGAGAAATAGAAGTTAGATTTGAAATTCTGAATGAACCTACGATAATATATTGGTGAAAGTAAAAACTTGAACTCCCAATAGAAATTAATTCCATAATATGAATTTTACTTCCTATTAATTAGGTGTATTTATATAATATGGTTTAGGAGGATCCTAACATTGAGGATATGCCTATTGTATGAGAGTTTACTAATGAATTTCCTAAAAAACTATGTAGTCTTACCCCGAATCATGAAGTTGAGTTTTCAATAAAACTTATACCTGGTGCAACACTTATTTCAAATAATCTCTATAGAATATAACCAATTGAGTCAGGGAATTGGAAAATAAAATCCAAAAGAATCTAAATAAGGAATTAATTTGGCCAAGTGCTTCACCACAAGGTGAACTTATTATTTTTATTAAGAAGAAAGATGGGTCAATGAATATTTATATTTATTATAAAAAACATAACAATATAACTATTAAGAAAATGTATCCTATTCCCCATATCAATTACCTAATTAATCAATTATATGGTGAAAAATATATTCCCAAGATTTATCTTAAATATAAATATAATTATCTAAGGTTTAAGAAGGTGGATATACCCAAGTCAAACTTCTTTATGTTGTATAGTCATTATGAATTTATATTAATTCCATTTGGACATACCAATTCTCCTACTATCTTCATGTTTGTAATAAATATATTCTTTAGATATTACCTTGACCAGTTTTTGGTAGTCTTTATAGATGATATTCTTATATATTTAAAGATAAATAAATAGAATAATGAACATTTGAGGATTCTTCTGATAACCCCGAGGAATGAGAAGCTATATTTTGAATTTTCCATGTAGGAATTTTAGTTACATAAAGTTCCATTATTGGGTCATATAATTTTAATTGAGGGTATATTGATGAATCCATTCAATAAAAATGTTATTGAGAAAAGTCATTGACCAATCATAGTAACCGAGATATGTAGTTTTCTTTGGTTTAATGGATTCTATCAATTCTTTATAAGATATTTTTCATGATATAATATTCTCAAAATATTTACTTTAAAGGGGGTTAAGTTCCTGTGTATAAATGAATGTGAGAATAATTTCAAACAATTGAAGAGATGGTAGGTTTGTGTGCCTATGCTAACATTATTTTGTAGTAGAGAAGTGTTTGTGATATATAGTGACACATTAAATAATGGGCTGAGATGAATCCTTTTAAATGACGATATAGTGATGGATTATACCTCTCACCAATTTAAAATTAATGACAAAAAAATACCTAACTCAGGATTTAAAGCTGGAAAAATATTTTTTGCATTTAATATATAGAAATTTTATATATGGTAAAAATTGTGATATATATACTGATAATAAATTCTTTACATATATTATTACATATAAAGAGTTGAATATACACTAGAGAATATGGTTAGATTTTATTTCTCAATACATTTACCCTAGGAAGTCAAACAGGGTTGCTCATGCTTGGAGTTGTAAATACCATGCAATTTTATCTATGATGAGGATGGATATAAATCTAATATTTATGTATTTTAGAAGTTTTATCTTAATGTATTGAGGAAAGGGAAACAATATTTTATTTATCAGATGAATTTTCAACCATCCATGCATGAGAATATTAAGAAGGCTCAAAAGTAGGTTACATAATTATAGAAGGTGGGGAATGTTTTTGAGGTCAACCATGATTATGCTCAAATTATAAGGTTTATAAATTCAGTATGTATTTTATCTATACTAAAATTGAAGAATATAATCTATAATTCTTCATTCATCCTATAAGTATAAATATTTATAGATATTTGAAATAGTATTTCTAGTAGGATAACATAAAAAGGGATATTACATTATATATATCTGGATGAATAGTGTGTCGACAAGTTAAGTCTAAGAGAAAAATGTCTAAGAGTATGCTATGACCATTACCCATACCAAAATGGAAATTTGAAAACATTACCATGTATTTCATCTCTAAACTCCCTAAAATATTTAATGGGCACAATGCAATTTGGGTTCTAGTCACCAACCTTATCAAATCATCAATTTTTATTATATTTAGAGAATATTTATATCTTGACCTACTTACTTAGATATACATTAAGTATGTTGTGAGATTTCATGGAGTACCACTCTCAATTATATCTGTTTGGGATCTAATGTTTACATTCATGTTATAGATGACCCTTCAATAGGATTTGGATATAGAGTTGAGTTTCCACATTACTTATCTTTTTATGATATATGTTCTGTATAAGAAGACCATTAAAACTCTATAAAATATGTTTGTCACTTTATCTATATATTTTAAAGGTGGTTGGTATTAACACGTTCATTTGGTATAATTTTCTTAAAAAAATAGATTTCACTCAAGCATTCACATGGATCCTTATAAAGCCCTCTAGGGAAAGAAGTGCAGAACTACAACGTGTAGGGATGAAGTTGAGGAAATATTTCTATTGATACTTTTTCTAGTTGAGGATATATTAGAGAATTTTAGATCCATTCAACAATAGATAAAGGAATCTCATAGTAAAAAGAAGTTATGTTGAAAAATATCGATGAGATATAGAGTTCAAAGTTATCTACAAGGTATTATTTAGAATATATACTTATAATATGGTTATAATATATTAAAATATTTGACATATAACCCCTATATATTTTTACTTTTGAAATTATTGTTCATATCAATACTGTAGATTATTGTTTGGTTCTTCCACCAAATATCTCTCAAGTTCATGATGTGTTCCATGTATCTTTACTGAAGAAGTACATACTTGATCCTTAACAAATACAAAACTTGGAGTTTATACTATTGGAGCATGATCTCTCTTATTAGGAACAACTGGTAGATATTATGTATTATAGAGAGAATATTCTATGAAACAATACCAATCATCTATTCAATGTTTTGTGGGATAACCATAAATTTGAGGAAGATATGTGGGAACCAAAGGATGTGATGCAGCGGAATTATTGTCATTTTTTATACTACAATGATGGTATTTTAAGAGAAAAATTCATATAATGGGGAAAAATGTAACTCCTTGAGAACTTATTATATATGTATTTTTAAATAAATTGAATTTCTTTGATAGCTTGATTTACATACAACACTAAGTTTAAATGAACAAAAACATATTGTTGAAATATTATGATTAACAACACTATGAATAATATGTATGCAGATTTTTTTTCAATAAAAATGTATTGATTAATTCTTTGGAACTAAATAATCAATTTTTTTAAAAATATATTTCATTATTTAATAATATTTTTTCATCAAAAGTGGTTTTTATTGCATTTTGTGTGATAATATTATAATTAATTTCTTCCAATTTTTGAAATTTAATTTTATAAAATTATATAATTTTTGAAATTATGAAATTTAAATTTCTTTAGGGTGATTTTTTGGAATTTTATTAGGGTAATTATCATTTGGGGTTTTTCTTTAGGTGATTTTTTTGTTTTTTTTTTGTTTTTTTAGTGACTAGTAAAAAATACAGTTTTTTTAATATTGTCGTTTCTTTTAATTAAATAAAATAATTTAAATGCCACATTAATTTTTTTATTTAATATTAAATAAAAATATGATCTATTTAAATTATAATAATCCCATTTATTCAATTTTAATTAGCAATATAAATGAGTTTGATATATAAAAATTTGTATGCTTAAAAACATATTTTTCTGAAAACCATTTTTCATTTTTTTAAATATTTATATTAAAATTAATTTCTTCCTATTCCAGAGATTGAATCTTGAAAAAATTGAAACTATATTTGGAATTAGGAGGATCAAATTGTGTAAATATTTCACTTTTATTTTTAGTTATTATGATTAGTAACCTTGGTAAATCTTTGTCTCCTCGGTAAGGGTAAAATGGGTAAAACATGGATAAAACATTGTGTTTAGATATTAAAATTTCTATTACACTTGGATTTATCCAATTTTATTAGTTTATCTCATCTATTATCATATAGTTTTCTAAAATGTGTCCACTTGGGGCCACTTTTCTTTGATTATGACCTCTATATTATTTTAAGAATAAGATAAATACAAAATGCCACTCTATTAATTCTAATATATATAATATTTTTTATAAGGATAAAAAGAGGTTATTTATAGTCTTAAATTTATATTTTAATTATTAATTAATTGTTTTTATAATTATTTTTTCAAAATTTAGTGATGGAATAATCACTTTAAATGATTACACAACACCGACACAATATTTGTCCAAATAATACAAAAAGAAAATAAATTATTTTGAAAGTATTAAAAGTAACACAATATGGATGAATTATTATTTTCCAAAACTTTAATATATAAATAAAACATATTAGTGATGTTTTAAAGGTTTATGTTTCAATTCCATTAATATATTCCTGACTTTAAAGTCAAATTAAATAAATAGTTTCAAAAATGAGAAAAATGATATTTTTTGAATACGAATATTTTATTAATTTATTTAAAAATAATAAATATATATAATTTGGAAAATGGGTATAATATATGGTCTGAAATTTCATCCATTGAATATTTATGATCCAATTTTCACCGCATAATTAAAATTATGACCCTTTATTATTGAAAATGTTATTATCACGGTTGAGGTTAGAATCTGTTAAACAAGGGGATAATCCAAATTATAACATTTTAAATGATATCTAAACATATATAAATTTGATTGGATTAATATATTAATACCATATCCTCCTAATATTATAATCTGGGTCATTTTGGAACCATTTTACATGAGTTATACACATATTACATTGTAATATTTCATGAATTTCCAAAAGTGCCCCTCCTTTCACATATAAAAGGAGACCCCTTCCCTATGTTATTTACACCACTTTGAAAGAAACATCACAAAAAAACTTGGAAAATTCACATATCACCCTACTTATCCCTGAAATATAGGTCATAGTCTTCTTAAAATACCATTCCAAGGGTCCTTAAGAAGGGATATAAAATAAGTCTACCGAAGAAGAGGTAATCATCTTTATTGACACTTTAAAATTTATTTATTCTTCTTATTCCTCTAAATACCGTGTAAACATTGTAAATTAATAAAATTAGAATCATAAATATATTGATATGTTATTATTATTATGGGACAAACATTTTACATATATTTTTCATCCCATAAAAAGTGAAAACATTGCTCATGTGTAAATACAACTTACTGTCACCACATAGCGATGAAATTTGTTTTTTATCACAATTTTACTTGGATAATTGTAATGATGGAAAAAATGAATATATGTGATATTTATGATATAATAATTGTTCTATAAATATAATATATCATTTAAATTCTTTCCCTTCCACCTATTAAATACGATAACATTGCTTGTACATTAAAACTAAATGTCTCCACGAAGAGATGCGATTCATTCTTCATGTACACATTTCAAGGATGATTATACACACACATATAAAAAAAGAGAGATATATATATATAATGAGTATATATTTTATATTTATATCATGATTATAATCCTATAAACTATGGATTTATGATCAAGATGCAAGGACCAAAAGCACCGAACCAAAACTTGCGTGAAAAAAGGTTAACAACAAAAAATGATGATTTTAATAAAGAATCAATAATAAATGAGTATTGGAATGTTATAAAGGGATAATATAAGATATTTTAAAATTTTATATAGTTATATTATATAATTATAATAATCTAATTTTATTATAATGGAGGATAAAATCACTTATGAGGAAAGTCAAACTTGAGGTAAGAGATTTGTGTTACAATATCATTATTTAATTGGATTGTTTATTATTATGTTTTGGATGATGAAATTTTAGAATATATCTCTCAATAAACACATTAATCTTATTCTCCATAATTTATTTATAGAAATTAGTTGTTTTTATTTCATTTTACATTGTTTTGAGTACTCAACAGGCTAAAAGAATATTTATAAGGAAAATCGACTTTATTTCTCTCTTCAGTCGAAAATCCTTTTTATTCCATATCAAAATTACCTAAAAATGATTCCAGGAATATTTTTAATACTATCCAATTATTTTTTAAATTAATTTTCCCATGATTTATTTTTTTTAATTTATTTAAAAGGAATGTTCTTTTCATTTTCTAAATGTGGAACTTTTGTCTTTTTACTAAAAATGTAAAAGGAATATTTGTTTTAACATACATGAGATGAAACGAATTTACCTACATCATGATTGTTCAATTTTTTAAATATTTATTTAAAACATTTCCTTGTGTTTTTAAAAGGAGATGTTTTCTTTAATATTTTTTAATTTTTTATATTTTAATAAGTGATTTCAAAGTGAAAAGGGCATTTTACTTAAGAAATGTTCTTGTGATCTTTTAAATGCATTTTATACTATGAAAATAACCATTGATGTTTCTAGAGATATAATATAATGATACCATTTTTATTCTTTCTTTTGATAGTTTATGTTGATTAATTATTGATTTTTCATATTATTTATTCAATATAGTTAATTGTTGACATATAATTATTTCTAAGAATGAGTTATATTGATCACTCAAAATATAAAGAATTCAAAGGATGTGAAAGTGATTGGTGGGACTCGGTTATAAATATTACCTCGATGAATTGACATATATCATAAAAAAACAATAGACATGACATATTTTATGGGTATTTTGTTTATTGTTACCCATTTATTAATAATGATGTCTTGGTTGAGAGGTAATGTCGATAAGATTCATGATATCTTGGTTGGGAGGCCTTGAAAATGAATGTCCAAAATTATAAATTTCCTTTATTAAGAATTCATTTTTAATTATCAATGCATTTTCTATGTTAATATTATCCATTGATACCCATTGAACTCAAGTGTTGATTGAATGGAATTTGTTTTTATTATCCACAATTCCATGTTGATTATGACTTATTTATTTATAATAGAATTCGTTTTACATAACACTTATTGAGTATCTGATCTCACCTATTATTTATTTTTATTCTCCCCTGATATTAAGAAGGATATTATGAATGATATCAAGGATACAAGAATCTTTCCTATGATATATTTTTATATTTTCAATGTAACATGGGAATAATTTATGTATATAGACTTCCAAGTAACCTAAACCGATCGATCTTGCATGGTGAGATTCATTGTATCTTTAAGAAATGTAAATTATTAAGCACCATCTCCCTGTTTTTGGAGTTGGGGCTTCAACAACACCACTCTATTTATAGGTGATGCCTATAAATAATTAATTAAAATATCAAAAATATTAACTACAGATCACGTGTAGGGAAGTTATATTCATCGATCTTCAATTGTAATGGATCATAGACTATCACTTTATCATTTTTTAGGGGGAAACATCCCAATATTTTCTTTAAAGCATCATTATATATAAAAAAACATCTCTACTTTAGGGTAGTATGAGTATAGGTGTAGTGACTAGCCTCTCCTTGATCTCCTTAAATATTTATTCAAATTCTTATATATATACATACTTTAATCTCTTCAATGTTTACTTAGTTAGTGGGATAAAAAAACATGATAAATTTCTCACAAAGCATCAATATTACCCAACTAAACAAAGAAAAATATTTATATCCATGAAACTTTTGGTTATTTTCCATTATTTAACCACATTTTTTTGAAGGATCCATAAAAATTCCTTCGCTTGTGAGAACATGTCTCAAGAATTTGACCTCTTGCATCAAAAAATAACTCTTTTTGAACTTAACATATAATATATCCTTCCTTAATGAGATCATCACATTACGTAAAAATTCTTCATGTTCCTATTTTATCTTGGAGTATATGAGAATATCATTAATAAATACCACTAAAAATTTGTCATTGTAACATCTAAATACTTTATTCATGAATACTATAATTATCATGGGGGGGGGGGGGGGTTGTAAGTCCAAATGGAATCACTATATACTCATAGTGACTATATCTTGTATAAAAACTATATTTTGAATATATTATCTATTCAAATTCAGCTAATGATATCCAGAAAAATGATCCTCTTTTGAGAAGTATCATGCTCCTTGAATTTGGTTAAAACTACCTCAATTTGTTGTATTGTATACTTATTCTTTATGGTGATATTTTTGAAACCTTGTTAATCAATGAAAAATCTCATTGATGTATCCTTCTTCTTAACAAATAGCACTAGTTTACCCTTATGTTATGAACTATGGAATATATTACATATATCCAAATACACTTTAAAATTATTATTTATGTTCTCTAGTTATATTAGGGATATCCTATATGGGCTCTTGGATATAAGTGTCACATCAAATGTGAGTTCTATTAATAAATCTACATCATGATTCCAATACATTCTTGGAAATTAATTTTGGAATACATAAATATATTCCCTCATAATATGGATGTCTTCAAGGTTGATATTTTCATTTGTCTTAACCATTTGATCAATATATGCTTTTCTACAGAGTATCAATACCTATGAAATTGAAGGATTTTCTAAAGGAGATTCATAAACTTCCTTATATTTTTATAGGATCATGGGATGGTTTGGGACATGGAAAGGGATTTCCATTTCCTTATAGTTCATATGAGATCTATATAATGAAATCTAATCCATGCATAGTATAGCATCAAATTCTACCAAATGAAGGATTACAAGATTAACAGGGAGAATATTCACACATATGATAAAAGAAGAAGATCCCAAAACATGGGTTACAATGATTGAACCACTAAGTGTTTTCAAATATATATATTCTTCAAGGTATTAGGGAGGTGATTAAATAGTCCTATAAAACTTTCAAGATATAAAGGAATATAAAAAAATTCAATTAAATAAAACATTCATTAGTCTTGAGAGAATATTAAAGGTATATTTTACCATTTCATATTATTGATTTAGGTTCCCATAATTTTCTATAGAATAAAATGTTAGAATAATACATAAGAAAATAAATCAGGAAAAAATAATTTTTTCACATGATAGAATCAATTCAAAGACATAACATAATAGGTCTCTTGGTTTTAACCAATGTTATATTTTACTAAACCAATTCCCAAATTAATAAAAACTAGTTCTGATACTAAACACAATGAATAGAATCCCTAACTATCTAATTTTTTTTGGTAATTAAAAAATGAAACTTTTTGGGGGTTATTGTGAACATTCAAAAAAGGTGAGTTGGGACCCAAACAAGATCCAAGTCAGACCATGGAACCTATCCCATGACATTAACCTACCCACTCATACTACCTAGAGCCCCACCCTAAATTTCCAAAGGTGATCACCTTATACACTTCACCTGATATCCACCTACATCTCTATTCCATCATTGTGCCTTGAAACCCATAGTGCTAACATCATCCATGAAGCTGTTGTCAGTGCACTGGAAGATGTTTGTGATGAACACCGTTAGAGTCGGGAAGTAACGATGTGAGAAGAGTCCACTGAACTAGAATCAGAGGGGCAACTAAGGAATGACACTGAGAAAACATGGTGAGAAGGAGAAAGATATAGAGGGTGAATATAGGGAAGGAATACCGATACCAAGTTCCCTTTGATATAGACACTGAATTGACTCGGAGGGACCCATGTTAACCAATGTTGTGGATACTAAGTAATGCAATGATAGAAATTTGGGACATGAAAACCTTTTTAGACAGTAGTAGAGGTGGTAAACTAAAAAAATAAATAGGCATGAGAGTGACACACACTCATACTCAACATCAGTGTTTATGAGATGTAAGATGACACTTCGAATCATAACATGCTATTATGGAAGCACAAAAAGGTAACTCAAGATGACTATAGAATCATGATAGAAACTGACCAAGGACACATAACAAATTTTTTTTGATAAAATACTCTAGGCCCAGATCACAAATTGGAAAAATTCACATTGGCCCTGGTATGACCAAAAACCTATAACATATAGATAAAACACAAAATAATTCAATCTAAATATTTCATACATTATTATTACATCATTTATAAGATAGATATACATAATAATACAACTCCCCAAATAAATAGTTTTAGTTACTTAGGAAAATATGGTTCATACAACATGAATACATATAAAACATTAAACTTTACTAAAATCCTTTAACAAAGTCATCCTAGAGGATTGTAAAGTCCACTTATTACATGTAATCACCTAGGTAAATACATCAAATAATAAGAGATATAAGATCCCAGTAAGGGGATGAATAATTGGTAACAAATATAAGGCATGAATTAATATAGTACATGGGTGAGTAGCATCATCGTCCTATCATAATCATATAACAAACATCATTATCATGATAAAATAATTGTAAGGAGATATGGAATATGACACATCCATAATAATGAAACATCATAACATTATGGGAAAATATCATGTATATAATGTGAAAAAATCTAGAATCATGTTCACGTATACAATAGGTGTGCAAAGAATAATGCATGGAATGTGAATAAATCTTTAAACATGTTCATAGATAAAAATATCATATGATACATAAATTTACTCAATAAATTTGATAGATATATAATTTTGGGACCACCCATAACATTATAATATAAATATAATCATTCATGTCACATATAAATCGAACATATATCAATCATAAACAAGAAATAAACCCATGAGAAAAGAATTAGTTTCATAGTGATGTAATTAAGAACAAGTCAAAGAATAAACATAGAGGTTCCCAAAAGCATAATGAAAAATATTATTATATTTACATGGGGGTTTAATTTTATAAGAAAAGGTTATAGTACATAAAGGGATGAATTATAGACATAAAAAGAATTATAGAGAGGCTTTGAGAATAAAATATTTATGAATAATCATTGAATATTGGAAAATATTTTATATCATCTCGACTTATTTTTTCACTTTATCTATGCTCTAATCTGGTGGGTCACTAGGCCTAGGAACACCTCCTCATACTCTAAAGGCTATCGACTAGTAGTGAGGGTCTGATTAGGTGGTAGTGGGGATACTATACCCTATGGTGATGATAAAAATAATAATGGTCAATATATATATATATATATATTAAACATAATTTAATAAGGACCATAACAATTGAATCATGAATACAAACTCAATAGAATAAGTAGTAAACAAAAATAGTAAAATAATCCCAAAGGAATATTACCATTTATATATAAATACACATATCATTAAATTCATACAAAACAGACATTCAAGGTTGTTTGTGGCTAACCATATATGTATATATATAAAAAAACCAAAAGAAGGTCCAGATAAAAGAAAAGGAATCACCTAGTCCACTAACATCTATCACATGCAAAAGAAGTACATCCCTGATCACTAAGGTCAATATCTTGAGCCTGATCCCTTACCTAATAAAAAATACATAAAGTTTATGCACATATCAAGGGGCCTCTGTAGGGATTGAATATGATAACCATAGGCCAACACCAATATGTTCCTGTATTAAATTCCTAATTATATAGTGTATCCACATGTAATTAAATAGCCGCAAATCATATATAAAAATAAAAAACTCACTCTAATTATGCTCAATATCTACAAGTTATTGTTTCACCTACTTTGAAAAAAACCTAAGTGGAATGATATATCCATGGTCATTCATATCAGAAGTACCTCAATATCTCATCCACATACACGTCACCCACCACCTCATTCCATCTGACACCAGATGTGCCACCAAATGAGTAACTGATACCTCATCTGCATGCCCATCAATTCATCCCATGTCACTTATAACTTTTTTAAAAATTCACCATCCACTAAAAAAACCCAAAATCCTAATGCATGACCATATCCATCCTCCAATATATAATAAATATCCATGAGCTCAATAGCCCGACATCCCAAGGCACACTGATATCCATCTTCCAATAGTCCCAGCCCATATTCCTCAATATAATGATGAGACTCAACCCCTAATCGATGGTATCAAACACCATATCTCATGGATTTTTATGGTAAACACCTCTTACTTAACTGATGGTCAATGTAATGACCTGATGTTTTATAAATAAAATTCCACTTATCATTTAAATTAAATGCCCCATTATGTATCGTTGTTATAGAAAGTAGATGAAGTTATTTGATTTTATTATAACATATAGGATTTTAAAGTATGATAATAATCATTACCATTGATAATATTTTCATTTAATAGCGATCACATGATTAATATAAATATAGAGTTTTAACAAATCCAATTGACATATACAAAGGAAGTTATAGCCTTAACCAGCAGGATCATTCCCAATGAATCCAATTTATTAGATCTTTTGAGAGAGATAACATCACTAGGATTTTCCATTGACCAATATCAAGCTATGATCCCGCAACTTAGGTATGAGTGAAACCATTTATGGGAGAATTTCAAGCCCATCAAGATCACGACCCAAACCATGTACACTAAACCACCCCATGAAATTTTCACCCTCACACACATTACTATTAGGGTGTTTACTGGTGTATTAAAGGGATATGTATCAAGACCATAATAATATGAATATGTAAATTTAATTGAATAATGAATATATTTTTATTTTATTATTTTTTACTTTGTAAATGCATTTTCTACATAATAAAATAAAATTTATAGTTTTCGGGTAATATTCAAATTACATTAAGGAATTTATTTTAGGGAATTAATATATTTTTGAAATAAATAATAATTTAGTAAAATATTATTTTTAAATAAGTTTTATTCAATATAAATTATCATAAAAATTTTAAGAAGTCAAATGTAATTTTTATAAGGTTTTGAAAATAGTTATTATAAAAAAACCCAACATTTCTCAATAAATGAATATTCTTATTTTAAAAGTGAAAATATACATATTTATAAATTTTTTTTGATAAAATTAATATTATTTTTGGAATCATAATAGAAAAATTATCCAATGGTGATTTTTCATGATTTTCAGAGACAATCAATTTTTTGGGTAAAAGCTAATTACCGTATTAATATACGGTGTGTATCATGACATCATAATGACCAAAATGTGATTTATTAAATACTATAAAGGGTATAAAATACCAAATATATGTTTTAAATTTTAAATAATCTGATTTTTTGTTTATTTTATTAATTTTATAAAGCCTTTATGAATCCTCCAAAAACATTAATATATTTTAATGTTTTAAAATCATTTCATTAAGAGTTGACTCACTTCCACATCAGTAAGTATATTATTTTATTAATTTTATCCATTTTCATTATTATACAATGAAAAACACTTCCCTTTGGAATAAACCATGTAAAAAAAACATGATATGGTTTGTGGGTTTGGTTATTTTATAATACAGAGTCTAAAACCTATGTTTGTGAAATGATAAATAATTCCCCACTCATTTCCAATATAAACCAATACAATATCCCATTTATCATCACTAAAAATACTCCGGTAACGTCCTTACAATACCATCACATATATAGAGTCCTCTAAAGGTTCCCCCAAGCTCTTAAGAAGCTCCTCCAAAGCATATGGAGTCACACTCTCATGGTAAGGGTTCTTTCATTTCTCTTCTTTATTCAAGTATCTTCTTTATGTTATGCCATTTTCTCCAATTTCTAATTCTATCATATTCTCTTCCATATCCCCATTAACCCCCTATGATAAATAAATTATGATATACACCTTTAAATATCATCAATTTCTTCCATGAAAATTTATACAGATCCATTAACCTTCTGAAATTCCACCATGAATTTCAATGACAAACAGTTGTGTAGTGAATATTATAAGGACCTGGCCTTAGAAATATCTTTTTCTAGTGAATTTTGACATGAATATATTTCTATTAATTTCCAAATATCTTTTAGGTATATAGTTTTATATAAGTAGGACAAAATATTACATAAACTTTCCACATTACATAGTAGATATGTCTACACACCATCCTTTTTTTTCATAAAACAATAACTATTAAAATGAAACATGTTTTATTTTTAAGACAATTATTTAAAT
This sequence comes from Viscum album, assembly GCA_963277665.1. Taxonomy (NCBI): domain Eukaryota; kingdom Viridiplantae; phylum Streptophyta; class Magnoliopsida; order Santalales; family Viscaceae; genus Viscum; species Viscum album. The sequence continues at coordinate 48,544,160 of OY728122.1, forward strand.
ACTTTAATAATAGAATATTTTTTGTCCTTACCAATATTAAGACCTATAAAAAACATTTAAAAACTTTGGATGAGCACAAAAATATCTGTAAGATAAACTAAGAGAAACCGTTTACATGTGATCTTGAGAGATATAAATCAAAACATGAGGACTTTCATAAAGGCATGAGAAAGAGGAATATCATAAAAATAAGGACTTGGAACATTACTTGAAAATATTTCTACAAAATTTAATTTATACATTCATAATATTATCCCCAAGGTATATACCAAAGCTATCATATCACCAAGGTCGATCCCCAAGGCGTCATAAAATTTACCAAGGTTATTCACCAAAGTATTGTAAAAAATTTCATCTTTAGAGAATAATTTATTTACCCAATTCATTAGAGCGCCATCAGGGTGCACCCATAATATGTTTTTATTTTTCATGTTATAAAAATATATCATTATCAAAGAATTCATAAATAAACCAAATAGAATAAAATAAATGGGTTTCATATGAAAAATCGTGACGCTTTAAAAAGTGCTTAAAACATGATCATTATGTCATTTATAAACCAAAGAAAGGGAATGAGGGTTTTATGTATGTAAATTTCAGAATAAATATATATAATTTCTATTTATTGATGAATAATCCTGGAAATGAAATAGGTTTGGGTATACACATAAATAAAATAAGAGAATTTATTTAGAAAAAGAAGGAGATTTTGAGACGAGAATTCTGCATCACAATGGCTATGCAACAAGGTTTTAGAAAACATTAAAAAGAGATGGGATAGGGGTAAACAATTCATAAATGACTCATAATATAGTATAGGTATAGAATAAAATCAAAATAATAACATTTCATGGAAACTTGAAAGGAATAAAACATAAAAGAGAAATCGAATGAAAAAAAAGAAGTTAAGAATTCCTTTACCACATTATAAACACATGAATGCATGTCGTTAAGGATTTACATTATACAAAAATTTAAATATAATTAGAATATAATAATTCATGATATACTATGTAAAATGGATGTATATACACTTTATAGGAAAATAAAGGTGCATAATATCAATATATACCCCAAAGAAAGGAGATTCAGATGAAGTCCCTTAGAAAGATTGTATCCTTAGATTAAGGATATATTAATGAAAAAATTATGTGTGAAAAATATAGATACACCCAATATAAGTGTAAATTCAGTGTAAAAAAATCATAGGTCATTAACACATATTTTTGGAAAAACAAAACCAATGACATGGATATTTAACTCAATGAAATGAGATTGAGTTAAGATTTTCCTTACAATATTCATATAAATATCATAAGAATTTATCAGTGGGGTGATTATACCTAGTAATAGTATATCCACACAAAGTTATTTGGAAATTAAAGCATATATAAATAAAAATTTATTCCACACATAATCATTTTATAATATAATCAATGAAGTATGTGTAAAACCCAATGATTGGAAATTGACTTTAGAAATTTCCTTACCTTGAGTCTGACTTGTCTCATTCATTATTTATCTTACTGAATAATAAACATAAGTTAATTTATACTTGTTAGAGAAAATTTTTAATGTTTTTTATTCCTTTAATATAACTTATTACCATGTTATATCAATTACTTAATTATTTATGTTCATATCCGATGTTTAGTCAATATTCGGTACTTGAGTCAAAAATGAACTTGTTTTGATGTAAATTGTCCATGTCGTCAAAATTAATTAATATTAAAAATATTATTCATGTTTTAAATTTCATATATATCCATTATATATGTATTTATAATATTATATAATATTTGGATATAAGAAATATAATGTACCATTCATGGAGATGGTAGGCCGTACTTATGCATGAACACTACTTTCAGTTGATTGTTATATTAAAGGAATGAAAACTAATTGATACATAGTTATATTATAATTAAATTATAATATATAATTTATATATGTTACATAAGTTCATTAAATTCATCATTTATACATTCCATATATGGAATGAATGAGTCATATCACTTTGAGGGGGCGATAGTCCACATTTCCTAAAATGAAATATTTGTATCTACACATTATGGAAAGCATAAAGGTATTTTGTAAATAAAAATTACATAAGTATAGAGACAAAATAAATATAATATATTTCATATCTAAATACAGCGCCATCATAATGGCCACCTTGGGAGGTGGGAGGATAAAATTGAACAATCATCATTTCATGATGCAATAGTTCGCCGTATATAGAAACAATATATTTTATATGTATTAGATGGAGGTGTGTGTAAGTGTAGGTAAAAAAATAAGCATAAAAACATTCAATTATATTTATGATACTGGGTTGTTATTAAATAATGGAATAAAAATAGAGTAGGGTCTATAGATGGAAAATAAATGAAAGGAGTTTGAGAGAAGACATTACCTAAAAATTGGGTAACTCTTTTTGATTTGAGCCAGAAGTCTTATTTTATTTGCCTTATGCCCAAGGTGCTACTTTTAGGAGTAATTTAGGGATATTGGGAGTTTATTTGATCAGAATTAAAATGATGCAATGGGCTTGATAGGTGAGAGAAATTGGGTAGAGGTGGTAGCCTTTTATAAGAGGGAGAAGGGGCACTTTAGGAAAATCTTGAAATATTATTTTATTATTAATTGATTTTCGAATTATAATAGTTAAAAAGTGATGAATTTAGAGTATAATACGAGGATGAGTCTAAATACTATAAATAAATATGTTTTAGACAAGTTTAGGTCACAAAATAACCTTATCTTTTAGCCTTAACCCTTAGTTAACAACATTAACTCTTACCATGTCTTCTTGTATTTTCATAATATATGGTTACTATAATTACTATAATATTCCAATAAAACCACAAGTGGATGATTAATGAAAATTTTAACATTATATAAGTTATTTTTCTGAATATTATATTTGTAGGACTATTATATCATTTAATAAAATTGTATTTCTTTTAAAAAAACATTTATGTCAATTTTGACACTCATTAGTAATTGATTTTTGTTAAAGTCATAACAATTTTATGACTTATAAAAATGGAATTAAATCATCCCTCACATGTCAATGTCTGCCAATTTTTTTTGTATGGTATAAAAATGTTCAAATTGCATTTATTTTAATATTTATAATATGTTTTATTTGAATCTTTCATTAATAAGGTAATCAATGCATCATCATTATTTCATAAATAAATTTATTTTTTTAATGTCTAAAAATTATAAATAAAATTCCATGATATAGGAAATATTTATCGATTTATAATGAATATTTATAGTATAAGAGATCATTAATATAAACCAAATAAAAAAAATATTTATGAGATACATATTTATATTATATTTCCCTTTTCATTAAAATAAGTAATAAAAAAGGTCATTATCACTCCCAAATAGCTCTATGGGGTCCTAAAATCGACCCCAGGATGCCCATGGTCAGCCATATCTCATCAAATTGGATTAGGAAATGTGTTTGGGTAGTTTTATATTATTATAATATTATTTTTTACCCATATTTAACTAATTCACCCTTTAACCATGGTAAATAAAAATAATTACTGAAGTAACTATTCATAATGCTAAAAAATAAAAGGTACATATTTACCCAATTTGGAAATTTTGATTCCAAATATGGAATTCATTTTTCTAAATTCAAAACACAGAATTGGATGAAATTAGTTTAAAATTAATTGCCGTTGTCAAAACTAGAAAGTGAGTTTTTAAGAAGTAAAAACTATCAAAAGGTTGAAATGTGTTTATATCCAATTTCAATGTGAAATTACTTCCAATTTCCAACATTAGATTAAATTATAAAAATATATTCCCATTAATCTTTAAAAAAAATTAAAAGGAAAATCTAAATATATTAATAAATTAGATGAAAATTTAGTTTTAAATTAAAATATAGTATTTTTCACTATTCATTAAAATATTGATTTATCAGAAAATACCAAAATTTCAACCAATGTAAATTTTGATGTCCCTATTATAAATAAGAAGTTTATTTTTTCAAATAGAACATATAAAAGTGAAAAACAACTAGATTTAAAAAGGTTTCTCCATCAAAAGGCAGTAAAACGTCCTTTTAAAAACATTAGGGTATTTTATGCTTAAAATTGGATTCATTATCATTTTAATCCTCTATAATTTATTGGATAAAAATAAAAACACTAGAAAGAAATGAGAAATCGTATTGAAGTTAGTTTTTTTCATTTCCTTCAATACAATGGCTAGGCATTAACTACCATTTAAAATAATAATAACATCATTGTATTATTTTTTAGTATAACTCAATATTATTTTTAATGTATGATTTCAATACAATGGTTGTGCAGTACTGTAGCAAGTAATGTAGCAAGTACAGTTTGACACTATAGCAGCTGGGAATATTCCCCCGTTTGGGCCTTCGGGCCACCTATTTGGTCCCCAAGTCCTTTAAGGCCTTTGGGACACCCAGGCCTTCGGGTCAGTAAGGCCTTCGGGCCACCTCAAGGCCTTCGGGCCACCTCAAGTGCAGATGCAAACTAGAAGACCTATGAGGAACAAGCTCTATAAGGAGGATGATCAAGGAGATTTCACCACAACAGAAGCTAAACGGATTGCAATAATGAGAGGGTATGACACCTTCCATCAGGACAAGCTTGTGCATGCATGGGAATGCCTAGTAGAATAGCCATGCGAAGGTGGAGAGATGATTTCACGATGAAGATGCCAGGGAGGAGTAGTTCCAAGTAGTTAGTCTAGGTTGTATGTAATGTTTGAAGCCTACGGACAAATGAATTCCTCTAAGGCCTAAGGTCCATGTAATAATTACACCTACGGGCCTTGTAAGGTTTCCACCTCACCCCTTGAATGGTGGATTATCAAAATCAATAAAAAATGAAGGCCTTCAGGCCATTGGAGGAGGAGGAATCCTTGCAATTTTGAAATTGGGCTCAGTAACTTTCTTGACAATACCATATCGAAAAAATAGTCATAAAAATACCACTTTAAAAGAGTGAAAGAGAAGTAAAAAGGTCACCGAGATAACACATAATAGGATTCCATGTAGGAAAACATGAATATTGAAGAAAAACTGACCATCTTTTTCGAATGGAGAGTGATATAAAACATGGTCAGGTGAAAGTAAACAATCTAAAAACCACAAACTTGTGATGGGTTAAATAGTCTTTGATTTACCATTATAAAAAGTAAACGGATAAAGTTTTTGTTTTAAGGTCCTTTTCATAAATTTGAGGAATTTATTTACAAGCATGACTAAGAACCTAAGGAAATATATTTACTTGTCAATTAGAGTTTCATCGTTTAATAATTTTCTACCACACACTCATCTTTTCTCAAAAAAAAATGAGTTTTGAAGATGACTTGGTCACACCTAAAGCACTATAATCAGCTTATAGAGAATCACATAAACCACAAAAGATTAACTATCTATTCATCCTATCATGAAGCATTAACCAAAAGAAAAACAGTAAGTAAAAGATCATATAATCCCCCCAAATAACAATCTTTTATACGAAGAAGGACTACTTTTAAATATCTCAAATTAAAAAGTAATACCAAAGTTCTACATATAACATTAACAAAATAAATATTCATAAAATTCATAAAAATAATCCAAACTAAGATTAAAACCCAAAATTTATAAGGATTTGATCACATAGTCTTCCAAGATAAATTTTATCATGTATTTCCAAATAAAATCGATTACTCTTAAAGTCTCATACAAAAAAGTAATTACCATAATCAAATATTCTCCAAAATAGGTTAATAACTTCCATAAATGACCCAAATCACCATAAATCCACAATGAAAATTTGTATTCTTACAAAATAAAATTCAACCATTACTTTGTTAAAATCCCATAATCTTCTATTTACCTTAATCATATAACAATCCCAAAACTATGAACGTTATCCAAAATAAAATTTATCCCTTAATCACCAAATCATTTTCCTATTCTAAGTATATCCATTTGGTAAAACATATATCTCCAAAATCAACGTATTATTAATCCATAATATCATTGAAATAAAAATAAAACGTCATACTAAATAGGGACTTCAGGTAAGCCAGTGGTAGACGATGTACTCTTGTCACCTTTTTGTTGTGGGTTAGATTCCTGCGGCCTTGCCAGATGCGTCAAGTTATCACCCATCCTATAGGTTTTACCTTTTTCAAAAACTATATAATTCTTATAAAATTCCCAAAATATGAAAAAATCCCCAAAAATAACCATATGATGTTTCAACTACAATTTTTATCTCATACCTTTCATTTGATATTCAAAAAGTGATAACTTAGAACTACCTGGAAAAAAAATAAATATCTCCAAAAATACTATTAATGAACTATAAATTTCATAACATAATCCTAAAAAGGGTTTCAAAAAAAATAAAATTAGGATCGTCCATAAACTTATAAACCCATAATAAGACATCTGAATATCTAAAGTTGTCTAAACCCTACTCTGATATCAACTATAAGGACCCAATCTTAAACATAACATATTCTAGTGACTTTTTGACTAGAATTTATTTTCATTAATTCCCAAAGATATTTTATGCCTTGAGTTTTAGATAAATAGGGAAAAATATTACATAAACATTCAATATTAGAAAGTAGATAAGTATACAAGCCATCCGTTTTTTTTCATAAAACAAAAACTATTAAAATGGAACATGGTGACTTTTCAAGAAAAATATTCAAATAATTTAATCATAGAATATTATCTGTCTTTAAAAATCTTAAGACCTATAAAAAACATTTAATTTTTTTTATGAGCATAAAAATCTCAGTAAGGGAAAAAAAGAAAATAGTTTACATGTGATCTTCAGAGATTTAAATCATAATATGAGGACTTTCATACAGGCATGAGAAAGAGGAATATCATAACAGTAAGGACTTAGATAATAACATGAAAATTTGGATATAAAATTTAATTTATACATTCATAATAATATCCCCAAGTTCCATCTCCAAGGTTCCATATCACCAAGGTCCAACCCCAAGGTGTCATAAAATTTACAAAGGTTATTCACCAAGGTATCGTAAAACTTATCATATCTATAGATTAATTTCTTTACCCAATTCATTATAGAAATATTTGGGTGAAACATTAACATACATTTATTTTCATTTGATCCACCTAGATCATAATCAAACATTTCATCAATATCGAAAATAGAATTAAAGAAATGGGGTTTATATAAAAAATCACAATGGTTTAAAAAGTTCTTAAAAACATGATCATTATGTCATTTATAACCCATGAAAAGGGAAAGAGGGTTTTATATATGTAAATTCTAGAATAAAATATATAATTTTTATGTATTTATGAATAACTTTAGAAATTAAACAGGATTGGGTATTCATATAAAAAATAAAAGAATTTCTTGAGGAAAATAGAGAGATATTTGGACGAAAATTATGCAGCATAACGACTATGAAACATGGTTTTAGAAAAAATTAAAAAGATATGGGACATGGGTAAAAAAATCATAAATGAATCATAATATAGTATAGGTACAGAATAAAATTTAAGTAAGAACATGGTATTGAATCTTGAAAGACATACCACATAAATGATAACTTTAATGAAAAATAAGTTGAGAATTACCTTACCACATAAGTAACACTAGAATACATATCATTAAGGATTTACATTATAAAAACATTAAATACCATAAGAATATACTATTTCATGATATGAAAAGTCAAAGGGTTATATATACACCTATATTAAAATAATGGTGCATAACATCAAGATATGCCCCAAATAAAGGAGATTGAGATGAAGTCTCTTACAAAGATCGTATCCTAAGATTAAGGATAAATGAATGACATAATTATGTGTGAAAAATATAAATACACCCAATATAAGTGGATATTTATTGTAAAACAATGTGAGGCCAGTAACACATATTATTTGAAAAACAAAACCAATGACATGGATATTTAACTCAATGAAATGAGATTGAGTTAGGATTTCTTTTACAAAGTTCGTATAAATGATATAAGAATTTATGAATGGGGTGATTATGTGTTGAAATAGTATATCCACACAGAGGGATGTTTATATTAATACATAAATAAATAAATAGCGATTCCACACATAATCTTGGCATAATATAATCAATGAATTATGTGTAAAACCCAATGAGTGGAAATTGAGTTTAGAAATTCCCTTACCTTGAGTCAGACTTGTCTCATTCATTCTTTATCTTCATGAATAATATACTTAAGTTGATTTATACTTGTTTTAGAAACATTTTAATTTTTTTACTCCTTTTATTTCACTTATTATTAAGTTATAATGATTATTTAATGATTTAATTTTATATCAGACGTTTAGTCGATATTCGGCACATGAGTCAAACATAAACTTGTTTTGACCTAAATTGTCCATGTTGTAAAAGTTAAATCATCTACAGAATATTATTCATGATTTAAATATCACACACACACACACACACATATATATATTTTATTTATTTAGAATATTCCATAATATTTTGAGATATGAAATGAAATGTCCCATTAATGGAGATGGTAGGTCGTACTTACGCATGAACACTACTTTCATTTCTTTGTCATATTAAAAGAATAAAAACTAAATGATACATAGGTATACTATAATTATATTATAATATCTTTATTATAAATGTTAGATAAGTTCATTAATTACATCCTTTATATGTTACATTTATGTCATGAACGAGTCACATCACTTTGAGGGGGTGGTAGTCCACACTTCCTCAAATGAAATTATCGTATTTACACATCAAGGAAAGTATATAGGTATGTTGTAAATAAAAATTATAGAAGAATAAAGAAGAAATAAATAGAATATATTTCATATATAAATATAAATCTATAATAATGTCCACTATGGGTGGTGGTAGGAGAAAAATCAACAATCATCATTTTGTGAGCCAGTAGTTCTCCAAACACAGAAACAATATGTTCTATATCCATTAGATGAAGGTGTGTGTAAGTTTAGGTTGAACCCTAATCAAAACAAAATCCTAGTATATTGAGGATACTAGTTTTTGAGGTGTGGGTAAGTTTAGGTCAAACCTTAAGAATTAAAACATCCTTGTATATTGAGAATACTAGTTTTTTATAAAATAATGGAATAAAATGAGCATAGGGTGTGGAGGAGGAAAATAAAGGAAAGGAGTTTGAGAGAATACATTACCTAAAAATTGGGTAACACCTTTTGATTTGAGCGAAAAGGATTTTTTGAGTTGCAATATTCCCAAGTTAGGGCTTCTATAAGTAAAGGGGATATATTGGGAGATCATTTGATATGAAGTTGGATGAGACAAGGGGCTTGAGAGGTGTGAGTAAGTGGGTAGAAGTGGTGGCCTTTTATAGTAGGGAAGAGGGGCACTTTAGGAATGTGTTGAATTATTATTTTATTATAAATTGATTTTAGAATTATAATATTTCAAAAGTGATAAATTTTGAAGATAAGATTAGTATGGGTCTAATTCCTATAAACCCATATGTTTTAGACAAGTTTAGGTCAGAAACGTAACCTTTTATTTTAGACTTAACCCTTAGTTAACAACATTTACTCTCACCATGTCTTCTTGTATTTTCATAATATATGGTAACTATAGATACTATAAAATTGCAATCTAACCAAAAGTGGATAATTAATGATGTTTTTAACATTATATAAGTCAGTTTTACTAATCATAGATTTTTGGTACTATTATATAATTTAATAAAATAGTATTTGTTTTAAAAATTCATTTATAAAAATTTTAACACTATTTAGTAATTGATTTTTAAGTAATAAAAACTTGATTCCTTCAAAAAAAGAAATTAACTGATCCCTCACATGTCAATTTCATCAAAAATATTTTTTCAATGGCATAAAAATTTTAAAATTACATTTATTTTAATATTTATAATATCATTTATTTGAATCATTGATTAATAAGGTAATCACTACATCATCATTGTGTCATAAATAAATTTATTTATTTAATGCCTAAAAATTATAAATACAATATCATGATGTAGGAAATTTATTTAGATTTTTAATTACTATTTATAGTCAAATATATCATTTATATAAACCAAATTTAAATTTTTTTAGTTAGGATGTACATGTTTATGTTATATTTCCCTTTTCTTTAAAATAAATAATATAAAATGTCATTATCACACCCAAGGGGCTCCATGGGGTCCTAAAATCGACCCAAGGATGAAAATGGTCGAACATATCTCATTAAATAGGATTAGGACACATTTTAGGGTTGTTTTACATTATTATAATTTTATTTTTTACCCTTATTTACCGGATTTACCCATTAACCATGGTAAATAAAAATAATTACTGAAGTTACTATTCATAATGTCCAAAAATAAAAGGTAAATATTTACCAAATTTGGACCTTATGATTCCAAATATGGAATGAATTTTTTCAAATTTAAAACACATAATTGGAAGAAATTAATTTAAAATTAATTCCCATTGTCAAAACTAGAAAACCAGTTTTTCAGTAGTAAAAAACTATCAAAAGATTGACACATGTTTATGTCCAATTTCAATATGAAATTACTTCCAATGAACAAAATTAGATTAAATGATAAAATAATAATAACATCACACTTTAAAACAAATTAAACGGATAATATAACTATATAAAAAAATTATATGAAAAGAAAGTTTTGAATTAAAATGCAATTTTTTCACTATTCATTAAAATATGGATTTATCAAAAAAATAACAAAATTTCCACCAAAGTAAATTTTTATGTCACTATTCTAAATAAAAAGTTTATTGTTTCAAATAGAACATATAAATGTGACAAAAACTATATTTAAAAAGGGTTTTCCATCAAAAGGCAGTAAAACGACCTTTTAAAAATATTAGTCTATTTTATGCTTAAAATTGAATTCATTATCATTTAAACTGTATAATATTTATTGGATAAATGTAAAAATATTTAAAAAACATGTGTAATAATATTTTAATTAGTTCTATTCATTCATACCAATAAAACATCTAGGTGTTAACTTCCACTTAAAATAATAATAATAATATTATATTATTTTTCAATATAACTCAATGTTGTGTGAAATGTATGATTTCAAAGAAACCAGTTGTTGCATGTCGAGTACACTTTTTGAAAATGTGTCCCCTTTTATATAAAATTAATATCATATTCCTAAATATTAATAGATATTAAAATTTATTATTCTATAAATACTTGGGATGTTACAAATACTCATACCCATTTTCTATCAAGGGTGTTCACCTTTATGAATTTGTAATTATTTAATTGGGTACTTACATGTATGTATTCAAAAATACTTGATCGTGGATTTTTTTACAATGAATGAATCCATTTTGTATGATCTATGTGGCACAATTAAGCAGGATAATGAAGTGAAAGTGACGGGTGGACCCATAATTATATAGCACTCTAATGAATTGGGTAACATTTTAATCTCATGAGATATCATAAAAGGGATTAGGAAGTGAACCTAATCCATCATATTAATTTTTCTCTCATGATATCTTAGCAGTTATCCTTGACCTCTGTTTATGAACAATGTTTTAAGTTATTTCCACATTTCCCATGTCGCCTTTATGTTATCATGCTATATCATGCCTCATTGCTCATGTTTATGATTATCACACATTATATTCCTCATTTATATTCCTATTGTATAACATTTATTACTTTCTTTGTGATATTCCATGTTTATTCACTTATTGGGATTTATTACTCACCCCTTTCTTAGGTATGTCCCCAGGTTATCCCATACAGTTTTAAGTACGATCTTGTTAAGGATGTTTTCGATAAAGATGACAAATTTCATGTTTTAAGTTGGTATATAATGTACCTAATTCCAAAGGACACTATAATCTTCAATATTTTGGGTTATATAATGTGTAATATTATGTATTAATTAATTAATTAATGTGTAATAAAGAGAATTATTGTCATAAATGGTATCAGTGGAAAATTTTAGTTATTTTTGGAATTAGGATTATAAAACTGTAGAATAATACATAGGGATAAGACTAAGTATAAGAAAACATATTGTCTGGATACTACAAGTGGATGTGGCTCTGGAACAAATGTACATAGGGGTAAAACCTAAAAATGTAGTGTTAAGATTGAATCGTCTAGGAACTGGTGAAATACAATGAGTCTTGATGAACACCTGGTTTGAAAATCCTGAGTGATATGCTTTTTTAAATTCATAATTTCATAAAAAACCATTATTAAGGGAACAAAAAATACCCATAAGAATATATTTTATGAAATAGATCATGGATAACATAGATTAAATCCTATAAATTCATAATTTAAGGAAATACATGTAATTTATAAGTTATCTATTTATTGTCATTGGTTTACTATTTATATATTTAATAGTTTAAAAATATTCATCCCTAATTTTTCATTTATTTTAGCCAGTGGCCAGAAATAGGAGGAATTGGGTAAAAAACCAATGTGATGGGCAATGTGTTGACTGCCCCAATGAGAAGGCCTACCCAAAAAGAGTGGAATTTTTGAACTTTGTGAAAATAATCTCTCTGATGACTTAGGTTCTGAATAGAAACCTAGTTCATGAGAAGTGTGCAAATCCCCCTAAGAAAGAACAAGTTGAAATTGAGAGATTTATGTAACAAAGGCCTCTGAGTTTTAATGAATCATTTGATCCCTTAATCATGGAACAATGGATTAAATACATTGAGAAGATATTCTATATCCTTAAATGTTATGAGCAAGAGAAGGTTATAATGATTGTTTATCATATGGTGGGAGAAACTAATCAGTGGTGTACATTGATCAAGAATACGGAACCTAAGGAAGAGATCAAAATGATGGGGTAGAAGGAATTCTATAATTTTTGATATTTATTTTCCTTGCACTCTTCATCTTATAATGGAAATGGATTTCCATACCCAAAATAAAAAAGATGACGAATCTATAAAGGTGTACGGTTAAAAATTCAAAAGACTTGCATGATATGCCTATGGCTTTGTCGTTACCCTCGAATACAAGGTTGATCGCTTCTTTGGTGGGATAAAACATATTATATGAAAACCCCTAGTGATCCAACACATTGATTGATATGAGGAAATTTTACAATGTTCCTTCAAAGTGAAAATATAGATAATTGAATCTCAAGCGTATCATGGGGATAAGAATTGGAAAGTGGAGTGTAATTATGGTGGTCCTATGGATAAATCAAACGATGCTAAAAAATTTCAACATCAGAGTTTTCAAAGGTGAAAAATGAAGAACTCGAGAAATTGCCTAAGGGGGATAAGAAAATTCTTAGTGTGGGAATGAAGGAAACATAACTTGAAATTGTTGATGGGAGAAACACAACATTGTGATAGAGGAAATAAATGCTCAGGTCAAACCTCAACTCATTTTTCATTTCTTCAAATGGAAGGAACCAGGGAACTTTTCAAACCAATTCACTAATCTAAAGGTTTCCAGAGACAAACAAAAACTTCCAAGGTAGCAAGGGTGAGATTGTTTCCATCACAACCATTGAGGTGGATCCTGAAAACAAATTATTGATAGGTATGCTAGTTATTCATTTAATAATATTGAATGTACTTTTTTATTATGGTTCTACCCATTCCTTAATATCATGTAAATTTAGTAGAACTATTAAAACACCACCACAAATCATGGAAGTAGAGTTGTTGGTTAAAATGAAAAATAGTGAAATTATTCAATCACAAGTATATAAGTCCTCCTCAATACAAATTTCTAGACTAAACTTCCTAGGGAACCTTTTTATAGACCATTTGGTGGAATTTGATTCAATTTTGGGTATATAATGGGTTTACATATAATAACAAAACATAAATTTACTCAAGTAGGAAATAAATCTATATATTGTGAATTGTCCCCGGATTCTATACAAATGTGGGGAGATAGGTTGATATTCTATAGCACCAATATCTCAAGCATGGATATTATTTCCCTATGAGAAATCATATCTAGATCAAATGATTAAGTCTAAGGAAAGGATCATTTTTTAATAGAAGACAATTGTTAGGGATTATTCTGAAGTGTTTCCTAAAGAATTACCTAGTCTTCCTTTTAGTGAGGAGGTTTAATTTTCAATTGAGATTATACAAGGTAAGTTTCCATTATATAATAATCCATATAGAATGGATGTTCTGGAACTTCATGAGTTTAAGAAAAAACTATAAGAGAATATTGATAAAGGGTTCATACGACCAAGTGCATCACCTTTGGGTGCACCCCTACTCATCAAGAAGAAGGATGGGTCAATGTGCCTTTGTATTGATTATCATGAGCTCAACAAGATCAGAATAAAGAACAAGTATCCTCTTCCATAGATAGATGACTTATTTGATCAGCTATTTGGAGCGCTATACTTTTCCAAGGTGGATCTACAGTTAGGATATTACCAAGTTTGGGCAAAGAGGGTGGATATCCCCAAGACTAATTTTGGTACAAGGTAAATGCATTATGAGTCCATTTTAATGCCATTAAGACTCTCTAATTCTCCAAAAATCTATATAGATTTGTTGAATAGAGTATTTAGAGATTACATTGAAAAATTTGTGGTAGTATTTATAGATGATATTATAATATAATCCAAAATCAGGGAGGATCATGAAGAGCATCTGAGAACTGTGCTAAAGACCTTATGAAAGGAGAATATTTATGAAAATTACAAAAAATGTGTGTTTTGGTTGAAGTAAGTCTCATTCTTGGGGAATATTATCAAAATAAGTGCGATATATGTTGACCCTTCAAAGAAAAATCAATTTAAGGATGGCCGAGGCCAACATATATGATATATACCTATCGTTTCCTTGGATTATCTGGGTAATATCACCGATTTGTGAGAAATTTCTCATGATTTTCAAACTTTATAACCAATCTAACATGGAAGGGAGTCAACTTTTCTTAGAATGATGAATATGAAGAGAGCTTAAAGGAGTTGAAAAGGAGGCCTATCACAACACTAGTACTCATACTACCTACAAGTGGATAAATTTTCATGGTATTCAATGATGCTTTGAATAAGTTATTGGACTATATGTTAGTGAAAAATGAGAAAATAATATCCTATTATTTAGGGATAAGTTTGAAATATATACAGATCAAAAAATCCTCATGTATACATTCACATAGAAATATCTGAATAAAAAATGAATATGGTTAGAGCTGATCAAGGACTATGACTGCTCAATTCACTACCATCATGAGAAAGAAAATAAAGTGGAAAATGCTCTATGTATAAAAAATCTAGAAATTATTTCATTTATGAGAATTTAGTGGGATCCAATCTTATTAAATTTGAAAAGTATAGATATGGGAATCATAAAAGAAGTAACATCATCAATCCTTTCACAAATTATTTCTCAACCATATATTTTAGAGAGTATAAAGGATGATCAAAGAGTTTATGTGGTAATTTGGAAAATGGGTAATCTATAAGAAAAGGGAAGTCCTCTTAGTTCAATGTTATTGAAGGAGTTGTAATATTTTGGTCATGACTATGTTTACCATAAAATATTGAGATAAAGAAGGAGATATTGGATGATGCACATAATTAAACTTTCTCTATCCATCTAGGAATAAAAAAGATGTATTGGGATCTCTGAGAGAACTGTTGGTGGAACAATATGAAGAAGGAGATTGTAGAATATACATTAATAATTATTGTATGTCAACAAGTGAAGGAAGAATAAAAAAATAAAAGGGGATGATGAATCAATTACCCATACCTACATAGAAATGAGAAAAATAATTATACAATTTATCACTACTCTTCTGAAGACATCAAGAGGAAATGATGACATCTGGGTTGTGGTGGATCATTTTAGAAAGTATGAACAATTCATTGTTATTTGAGAGAACTTATCACTCAATCAAATTGCAAGGATAAACATTAGGGAATTGGTGAGGCTACATGGGACACCATTATTGATTGTATCTAATCAAGACTGAAGATTTACCACCATGTTCTGGAAGAGTCTACAAAATTCTTTAAATATTGAGTTGAACTTCAGAAAGGATTATCACCCTCATAATGAAGTCCAATATGATCTGACTATCTAGACAGTCAAGGATATGTTGAGAGTATTCTCAAATGACTTCAAAGGAGGATGAGATCAACATATTCCTCTGTTTTAGTTCTCATATAATAAAAATTTCCACTCAAGAATCTGAATATATCCCTATGATGAACTTTATGTGAGGAGGTGAAAAACACCTACATGTTGGGATGAAGTTTGGGAACATAAGCTTCTAGGTCCTAAAATGGTCAATGAAATGGTGGAAAATGTTATGTCTATTCAACATCACATCAAGGCTACTCAGAGTCGAGAAAAGAGTTATGATGAAAATCATCAATGATACGTTGATGTTGATGTTGGAAAAATTGTATTAATCTACATATCTCCATGTAATAAAATAATGTGATTTAGGAAGAAGTTAATGCTTAGTCTAAAAAATATCTTCCCTTTTTTTTATCCTAGATCATATCAGAGTAGTGGTCTATTGAATAACACTCCCACCTAACCTATCTCAAGTATATGATTAATTCCATATATCCCTTTTGAGGTAGTACTTACCTAGACCCTTACATGTACTCAATCTGGAGGTGGTACAATTGGAGAATGAACTTTTCCAGGGGGATTAGCCAGTGAATATCATATATATTAGATCCTAGTTCTACAAAATAAGACAATGCACCTGGTTTAAGTGGTATGGAGAAACAAAAAGTTTGAAGAATCCATGCGGGAACTTTAGGAAGTTATGAAATAGAATCACCCTCATCTATTTTAGTGTGTCAAATGAAAAATTTGTGGGTGAAATTTCTAAATGGGGGAAGATTGAAATGACCTAAAGTTTTATAATTAAAATTTCCCTTATGATTTAAATTAAATGTCTTGTTATGTATTATGGTTATAGAAAAAACATGCACTTATTTGGTTTTATTATATCCTATCATATTTAAAATTCCATTAAGAATTATTTACATTGATAATATAGTCATTGAACAGTGATCACATGATTAGTATAAATATATGGTTTTAACAATTCTAATTGACACAGATAAAGGAAGTGATGACCTCAACCAGTATGATCAGACCTTATAAAGTACATTTTTCAGAGCTTCTATAGGATATAGAATCACTAGGTTTTTGTCTTGACCAAGACCAAGATAATATCCAACAACTTAAAAATGAGATAAATTGTTTATGGGAGAAGTTCAAGCTCATCGAGATCATGGCCCAAACCATGTACACTGAGCCACCCCATAAAAGTCTCACCATCGCACACCTAACTCTTAGAGTATTTCTAGTGTATTAAATGGTTATGTATCAATACCCTACTCATTTTAATATTTATATTTTATATAATAATGAATATATTTTCATTTTATTATTTTTACTTTATAAATGTTTTTTGATTTATACACAACAAAACAAAAATTGTATTCTCAGGTAATATTCAAATTAAATTAAGTCATTTATTTTATTGAATTAATATATTTTTGAAATTAAAAATATTTTAATAAAATATTATTGTTAAATAATTTTATTAAATATAAGTGATCATATAATTTTTATGAACTTAAATGGAATTTTTATAAGGGTTTAAAAACATTTTTTTTCAAAAAACACTACATTTCTCAACAAATGATGATTCTTATTTTAAAAGTAAGAATAAAATTATTTATAAAATTATTTTTATAAAATGAATATTACTTTTGTAATTATTAATTAAAAATTATACAAGGATTATTTTTTAATAATTTTCCGAGACAATTGAATTTTTGGATAAAAAGTAAATATCGTATAAATATACGGTGCGTATGATAACATCGTAATGACCCAAATGTGATGTAATAAATACTATAAAGGGTATCCATCACAATATATATTTTTTACCTTTAAAATAATAATATTTTATGTTAATTTTATTAATTTGACAAATCCATTATGAATCCTCCAAAACCATTAATATATTTTAAGGTTTTAAAATCATATCTTCAAGAGTATGACTCACTTCCACATTATAAAGTGTATTATTTTATTAAGTCAATCAAATAGACTTATAAAATAATGAAAAATCACCCTTTTTCAGAAAACATGTAAAAAAACTATGGTATGGTTTTTGGTTTTTTTATTTTCTTATATAGAGACCAAAACATTTGTTTGAGAAATTTTAAAGAATTCCACACTCATTTCCTATATAAACCCACACAAGATCCCATTTATATTCTCTAAAAATACTTGGAGAATATCATTACTATTCCATAACCTCTCTAGAGTCCTTATAAGGTTCCCCCAAGCTCTCAATAACTCCTCCTAAGAATTTAGAGTCACACTCTCAAGGTAAGGCTTATTTTATTCTCCTCTTTATTCAAGTATCTCCTTTATCTTATGATATTTTTCTCAAATTCTTAATACCAATATATGTTCTTCCATATCCCACTAAATAACCCCATTATTCCTAAATTATGATATAATACTTTAACTCTCATCAATACCTTCCCTGAACATTTATGTTCCCCCATTATGTTACCGAAATTCCACTGTGATTTTCTATGCCAAACAATTGTGTAGTGAATACCCATACCCATTTCCTATCAAGGGTGTTCATCCATATGAACATTAATTATCTTACTGGTTACATACATGTATTTATTCAAAAATACTTAATCATGGAATAAAATATGATTATGAATGAATCCATGTTTTATATAGTGACCCAAGATTATCATACTTGGATATTACATCATTTTAGATGAATATTCAGTGCATTACACAAATACATGCCCGAGGATCATAATAGTTTACTGTCATTAGAAAATTATGAAAAAAATATTCTAAATTGGTGAAACATCATCAATTTTTATCCCAAATATCTTCCCCATTAGTACTTCTACTTAAAACCTTTCTTTATAACCTCGGGAAAAGAAACATAAGAAAGGGGTGAGATCAGATGCTTAGTAAGGATAAAAAAATAGATACATGAGAATAGAATTTAAAGACCATACCCTACATATCAAATATCGTATACATGAGTCATGGCATAAATATTGGTAGTTCATTTAAATTTAATAAGAATAGAATCAAGTGTATAATCCATGAGACTATAACATAGCAATATGGCATTGACTTTGTGGTGGAAACATAAGCATATAAAATGATTTCCATAGTAGTCAAGTTACCACTACCGATTCCATATTAGTAGTATGGGTTCACTCCCCACACCATATTTGTAGTCATTGTTCACTCCCATGACCATATTTGTAGTTGAGGTTCACTCCAAAGACCATATTAGTAGAAAAATTCCTTTACTGAACTATGTTTACTCTCCATTCCAGCCTTTCCTATCTCATGAGATATAAATCTTTACCTAATGCATTGGATGGAGATATAGGTCCCAACCATATCATAATGAAATCATATATATGAGTTCCACAAGATGATAAGAAATCAAATAATAACCCATGAAATGAATTGGGTATCATAAATATGTAATCATATCATAACATGTAGAAAAGAGAAAGGCTTCATAATAATTTAATCAAAGAATAACCCATGAAAAGAAGCTATTTTCATAAACATAAAACCCGTGAAAGAGAAACAAGTTTCATAAACATCATTACATTAAAAAATAAACCATTCGTAGAATGAATATTAATGGAACCATTGGACAATTTCCCCATAAAGGCATGAGTAACACCAACAGATGTCATCTGAGATGAAAAATAATTTTGAAATATCTTTTAAAAACATTTCTTGAAGAAAATATCCTTTATGTTTTGAAAACAATTTCTTAAAACTAAAAACACTTTGTAGAACATTTTTATTAAAAAAACCTTGAAAATTTACAAAGAAGCTTGAAAATATATTTCAAAAGGTTTTTTATTTGAAAAATTATAAAATAAGGTTTAAAACATTTTTAAAACATTTTTTCTTGAAAAAATAGAAAATAAACTTTAAAACATTTTGAAAGCCATTCTCTATGAAAACTTATAAAATAATATTGAATTTTTTTAATACTTTTTTACTTGGAAAATTATAAAATAAAATTTAATCCATTTTTACAAAATTTTTCTTTGAATATAATTTGAAAAATTATAAAAGATTCTTTGAGACAGTTGAAATCATTTTCTTTGAAAAAAATCATTTTGAAGACTTATAAAGGGAGATTGGAAAATAATTTAAAATAGTTTTTAATTATTTCTTTAGAAAAAATTTTTTGTTTTATTTTTTTAAAATAGAAAAATTTATATAATATTAGGAAAAAAATTTCTTCAAAATAAATAAACTTGTAAGCATACATATGAATCATCAAGTAAGTTACAGTCATGACGTCAGGTAAGTCCATACATGCCAAACATTCCTTCTGCACCTTAAAAGTTTATAATAGTGCCTTGATGAGAAAAAATAAGAATATTACTTTTAAAAAAAAAATTTATAAAGGTATTACATGGGAAAATAATTACATTTAAACATCATAGGATAATATTAAATATTTTTTTAAAACATTTTTTTTGAAAATATTGTTTTTAAAGAACATAGATTTCTGACCAAAAGGATAAATAAAGTTGGATTTTCATAATTTTTTTTCATAATTATATTAATTGAAAAAGAGTTGAAAAATGGAACTATTACTTTTATATAACATGAATAAACATAGGGTAAGAAAATTAATGATATTTCATGAGATATGGATCATAATATTTTATCAATGGAAACATAATCATAAACAATCTCGAAAAATGATGAGATTGTAGTAATAATCTATTACCACATTGGTAAATTTGAATCATAATAAAATAGAAAGAATAAAATTAAATGAAGCTTAAATTATCAATAAAATAAATATATTCATGTAATAACATGTCAAAGTATGTATATACACCTCATAGAAAAATATAGGTTCAAAACATGACATGTGTCTCAAAGAAGACAAATTGAGACAAAATCACTTTACCGATTTGGTAGCTTTTGAAACATAAACCCCATGAAATTTAGATCATAAAAAGGATATGTAATTACCCATAAAATTAATTATAATAATAATATAATACATACATGGGTAGTATATGCATGACACAAAATAAATGAGCAGTGAATAAGGAATGTATCCCATGGATATAAGAAGTGAGATGAGAAAACCCTTACATTATGTCTTGAATTTATTTGGACACATTCAAAACTCTTGTATAACAAATATAAGTTCATTATAAATATTAAACAAAACCAAATAATCATCTATAATACCATATATGGATTTATATTACCCAATTATTACTAATTCCATGTTAATGTTATGCTTCAGGTAATATCTACTTTGTTTTTCGTATATGTTTTGACTTTTTATTCTTGATCCTCTTAATTATATCATGATTTACATAACTAAATAATTTAAAACATGACATAAATATCATAATATTCAGTATATAAATATTTATAACAATCTATAAATAATATAAATAATAAATGTAATAAACCATTCATGGAGATGGTTGGTCGTACATACGCATGAACGCTGTTACCATTTTATGGTCATATTAAAAGAATAAAAGTAAATGAAATATATATATATATATATATAATTTTTTTATATTAGAATTATTATTTTATGAATATAAAAAAATTTCAGTAAATTCATTCTTTATACATTCCATATAAAGTATGAACAGATCACATATCTTTGAGGAGGTGGTAGTCCACACGTCCACAAATGAAGTTATCATATTTACCCAAAATGTAAAGAATGAAAGTGTGTTTTATATAATAATTTAATAAGTACAAAGAAATAAAAAATATAATATATATCATATAAAAATAGAGTTTCCATTGTAATTTCCACCCATGAGAGTTGGTAATGGAAAAATTAACAGCGTCTTTTCGAATGGCGGTAGTCCGCCGTACACATGAATGGTAGGTTCGTTACCCATTAGAAGGAAGTGTGTCTATGTGTAGGTAGAACCATTAAAATAAAAATATATCAATATATTTATGATACTGAGGTTATTATATAATAATGTAATAATAACAGTATATGGTGTTTATAATGAAATTAAAACAAAGGAGTTTGATGAAAGATGTTACCTCTTCTTTGGGAAACACCTCTTGGTTTGCACCAAAGGGCTTTCTTGATTGTATTTCTGACCAAAGTGAGGCTTCTAGGATTAATAGGTTGATGTTTAGACCTTATTTGAGAATATTTTGGGTTATAAAAATTAATTTATAGGTGTGAGTAAGTGAGGGGGGGGGGTATGTTCACTTTTATAGTTGAGGAGGAGTGGCCTTCTTGAAATATTTTGAAAAGGGAATTACACCAACATTTATCCCATGTAAAATGGCTCCTATAAAAATAAATTTATACTAAAATTGAATATATGGTCTAAATATTAATATAAAATGAATTTTGGACAAGTGTATAGGTTATTTTGGGCCTTATTTTTAAGGCTTCGTCATTTGTTAACCTAATTTTTTCTCTTAATCATTGTAATTAATTTTAATCAATTTCACTAATATTTTTTGTAAAAAACTAATTTGAAATTATTAGAAATTATAAATTTTTACAATTAAAAATTTGGAATACATTTCTAAAAATTCTATTTATGTAAGTAGAATCGATTAATTTAAAATCAATCCCGTATACGGGATGACAATAAAAGTTTTAAATAAAAAAGGTCCAAAAGATTGATGTGTTTTTATATCCAATTTCAATGTGAAGTTCATAAAAATGACCTAAATTGTATTAATTGGTGAATAGTTTATCTAATTATACTTTAAATCAAAATAAAATCATAATTTTACTATAGAAATAAATTATATGAAAAAGCAGTTTTGAATTAAAATTTAGTGTTTTTCACTATTCATAAAAAAAGGAAACTTCTCAAAAAAATATGAAAAGATCACCCAAAGTAAATTTTTATATTTCAATTAAAAAAATGAAGTTTATTTTTTCAAATTAGAATTATAAGTATCAAAAATTATATTTAAAAATGGTTCACCATTAAAAGGGAGTAAAATTACATTTTTTAAAAATACATCTTTTTATTCATAAAATTAGATTTATTCTTATCTTATAGCTATCAAATATATTACATGACTATAAAAACATTTATTGAATATATAATATATAAATTTTATTTAAAATAACAATCAACAGTTTTTTGTTTAATTTATTGAGATAAAATTGTGTTTTTAAATAGAAAGATAGTTTTCTTAGAAAAGAAATTTATTTATTTTCAAGTAGTTATTACATTCAATTATACTAATTGATAAACAAGATTCATTTTATATACATGTTTAAATAATATTTTCACAATTTAGTTAATCTAATTCATGACTTTTTTTCCCATGGCTTGGTGGTATCTAAAATAATATTTTAATACTAATATTAATAGTACATTACAGTTTGGTAAAATTCAGACTTGCGTGTAATGAAATTTATAGATGCGACATAGTATAATGTGTAATACAATCCAAACATATTATTTCATTTACAGAAATCCAATATATGTGTTATGTGTGGTGAAATATTAACTTGGTGCTGTATATAATGAAATAAAAATTTAATGCTTTTATATATAAAAAGCAATATTTAGTGCTTCATGAAATGAAAAATATTGAAATATTAAATTAATTAAAGAATAATAATTCAAAATATATAGGGGTGTTACATTATACCCCCATTAAAATAAATTTCTCCGTTGAATTTTTTTATGTTATCACATGATTAATACTTGAAAGTTCCTTTCTTAGAAACGCACGTTGTAAAAATGAATACTAATACTTCCATTAAAAAGGGAAAGTTGGAAACCTTACAGTTACCCAAAGTAACACATAAATATGTCTCCACATAGGATAATATATGTGGGAAGTAAACACATTGACATGAAAGAGAAATATAACTATCAAGTTCTTATGGAGAGTAATATAGAACATGGATTCGAGAAAGTTAACAATCACAAAGCACTAAATATATGATGATCTAAGGGGACATTTGATTCATTGGAAATGAAGGTACTAGGATAAATTTTGTGGTTTCAAGATCCATTTCCCTAAAGTTAAATAATTTTCATTAAAAGATATACTCACATGATTTTATACCAACCTTACCCTTTTTTTTGAATTGATCAAATTACACTTCATCTCTTATTACAATAAATTAAGGTGCATTTTTCATTCATGAATAATTAACAGATCATGAGATCTATAAATATAATGAGATGTGAATCCATGTGTCATTATTTATCACAAAATATTTTTAGCACATGTTATCCAACATGAATAAATCCTTATATGGTGAGATAATAATTTTATCTATAAAACATCAACTGAAGTTTAACATAAACCATTCCATAAATGGTTAACCTTATAACCCTTCTAAAATATGGAAGTCCAAAACATTAGAAATAAGGTCACTAAATTTATGAAACAAATATTAGAATTAATCCCCCATATATAATATAGTATCTCTTGGTTATCACATACCAAACATATGAATACCATTATCATGTATGATCTTAAAACATGTTGATAAACTGAATTAACACAAATCCTTATTGAAAAAATGAATATTTCATTATTCCAAAGTTTATTGGATATATTTATTAAATATTAAAATGTTGTAAACATCATCAATGATTGCATATTTCATTATTCCAAAGTTTATTGGATATATTTATTAAATATAAAAATGTTGTAAACATCATCAATGATAGCATAAATCACTTGTCACCGAATCTTTAATTAGTTCCAAGGTAGTCACTACCATCCAATTTACTTATTTATATATGACATATCATTATCCAAACAACATCATCTTAACATAAGAGGGTTATCATTCCCTTAATAATTTGTTTCCCATGATCATCACTTTGCCATTAAATCATATTTCTAGTCTATCAGAACCATTCAATGTATTATTTTAAATACATTGTAAAAAAATATAAATTGAACAATCCATATATATTTCACCATACATATAACATAATTATTGAATCCAAATATAAAAACATAGATTATTCTACTTCATCATTAATACATAATAAGGATACCTCATCCTATTACTTAATACCTATTTCCTTTCACATATCATTTGTAGTATCATCATCATCAATAATATAACCATTACGTGTATCACCTTTTTGATTCTCTTTTGGAGCTTTCAGCTTAAGACATCTATTTTCATAATAACCATTGATTACACAATTAAATCATTTAACCCTTAATGATGTATTTGGGAGGACAATATTCCCATCCATTGGGTTAACCAAATTATTCATATTTTCTTCATAGTTACTTTATTTTTTTCTTCTTTTCTATAGTAAAAAATATTCCTTTTCCTACATCACAATCACTTAGGTGATTATTTCCACATTCTTGACACAAAGAAAACTGAATCTTCTTTCCTCTGTGGTCTACATTACCTGAACTATCAGTGAAATCCTCACATCTCTTCCTTGGTGAGTCTGAGAGCTTGTTAAGGTACACATTGTTAATCATGTTATGTGAAAACGGATTGGGTATGATCACAACATCCTTGACTCCATTTATCATCCAATTTGATATCTCATAAAGAAATTTTTCTATCACATTAATTGTTAAACCAATCCCTTTTGGTTCCCTTCATTGAATAAAACTAAAAATCATAGTGTGAGAATCAATTATCATAGAGAAAAACCATATAACCATGAAAAATAACTACTAGGATGTCAAAATTATGAGACCTTACTATGAATCCTTTGGATTATCCTTATAGACATCCCTAGAAATTTCCTCAAAAATATACCTAGGTATGACACTAAGGTTTTATAAAACTAGTTTCCAAAATTTGAATAAACCTTTCCTTTGATACCGACTATAGAAACCCTGTCTTAAGATATATAGATACTACATCATTTTAGATGAATATTCAGTGCATTACAAATATACATGCCTGATGACTATAATAGTTTAGTGTCTTTGGAAACATAGAACAAAAATATTCTAAATTGTTGAAATATCTTCAATGTTTCTCACAAAGACCTCCCCCTTTAGTAATTCTACTTAATAACAATAAACATAACATGGAGAAAAGAAAAAAAATAAATGGGTGATCTTAGATGCTCAGTAAGGGTAAAAAAAGAGATACATAATCATAACATGAGAAGAAGGGTATGAGAACATGAGAATAACATTTGAAGATCATACCCTGCATATCAAAGATCATATACATGGGTCATGGAATAAATTTTTGTAGTTAATGAGACATGAATCACAAAAGAATCATTATTATAATCCATGAGACCATAATATATGAATAATACATAACATTTTTGGAAGACACATAAACATATACAATGATTTCCATAGTAGTTAAGGAATTACATATAAGTCCATATTAGTAGTATGTGTTCACTCCCCACACTATCTTAATAGTCATGGTTCACTCCCATGACCATATTTTTAGTAAAGGTTCACTCCCGAGATCATATTAGTAGAAAAAGTCTTTTACTGAACCGAGTTCACTCACCATTCGAGTCAAGTTTATGTCATGGGATATAAATCTTTACCCAATTATTTAGAGGAAGATATATGTCCCACCCATCTCATACTGAAATAATACAAATGAGTGACATAATATTATAATCAATCATATCATAACCCATTAAATGAAATGGGTATCATCATCATTTAATCATGTCACAACCTATGGAAAAGAGACATGTTTCATAATCATTTTTTCAAAGAATAACCCATGAAAAGATGAATATTTCTTAAAAATATAACCCATGAAAGAGATACTGGTTTCATAAATATAATTCCATCAAAACATAAACTATTTAGAGAAAGAACATGAATAAATGATTTAGATTATTTCCCCTGAAAGGCATGAGTAGGAACAACAAATGTCACATTAGATAGAAATAATTTTGAAATATATTTTAAAATCATTTCTTGAGTAAAATATCCTTTATGCTTTGAAAAATATTTTTTAAAACATAAAACATTTTGAAGAACATTTTCTGTGAAAATAATAATGAAAAATTATAAATAATCTTGAAAAAATTTTGAAAAACGTTTTTCTTGGAAAAATTATAAAATAATCATGAAAGAATCTTGAAAACCGTTTTCCTATAAAACATATAAAATAAGCCTGAAAAAATGTTGAAATTTTTTTTCCTTGAAATCTTATAAAAGAAGTTTGAAAAAATTTTGAAATAATTTTTCCTTAGAAACTAATAAAATATGCTTTAAAATATTTTCATACCCATTTTCTTTTAAAATATTTTCAAAAATTATAAAAAAATATTTTTGATAATTTAAATAATTTTCTTTGAAAAAATCTTTTGGAAACATTTAAAGAGATAATTGAAAATAATTTAAAATATTTTTTAAACATAAAATAATTTTTGAAAACCCTTTTTCATTTAAAACATTTTTAAAATAAATAAATTTCAAGAATATTAGTAAAAAAATACTTTAAAAAAATAACCTCACAAAATTAAAAAGTATGAATCAAGGAATTGATGCTCATGATGTTTGGTAAGTCCATACATGATGAGCATTCCTTTTTCACCTTAAAATTTTAGATAAGTACGTTAATTTGAAAACAGTAAGAAGATCCTTTTTAAAACCTTTTTTTTAGAAATGTAATACATGGGTAAAAAATTCCTTTAAACATAATATGATACTATTAAAAAAATTTAATACATTTTTAGAAACCACATTTTTAAAAGAAAATTAATTTCCAACTGAAAGGATAAATAACATAATATTTTCTTATTTTCTTTATTAATTATCTTAATTACCAAAGAGTGAAAAAATGGTAACATTAATTGGATCTAAAATTAATAACCATAGGTTAAGAAAATTACTGAGAGTTCTTGAGATAGGGATTATAATATCTCATCAACTGAAGCATAATCATAAATAATATCAATTAACAATGAAATTGTAGCAATAATATATTACCACCTTGGTAACATTGAATCATAATAAAATGGAAGGAATATAATCAAATTAAACATTAAATACAATTAAATGAATTATATTCATGATATAACATTTAAAAGGTAGTATATACATCTCATACAAAAATTAAGGTTTATAACATGACATATGTCTCAAAGAAGGAAAATTGAGACCAAATTACTTTACCAATTTGGTAAATTTTGAAACATAAAACCCATGAAAGAAAGATAATAAAATAGATATGTAAATACCCATAATTTAAGTATAATAATCATATAATACTTCCATGGTCAATATATACACCACACAAATGAAATGAGTGGTGAATAATAAATGCATCTCACAGATATAGGAAGTGAGATGAGATAACCCTTACCTTAAGTCTTGAGTTTCTTCATACACATTAAAAACACCTTTATAATAAATATAATTTTATAATAAATTTAGAAAAAAACCATATTATCATATATAATACCATATATAGATTCATATTACCCATTTATTAAATATTCCATGTTAATATTATGCTTTGGGTAATATCTTCTTTGTTTTTCGTACATGTTTTGACTTATTATTTTTGATACTCTTACTTAGATCATGATTTAATTATTTAATCAATGTGAAACATGATATAAATATAATATATATTTAGTATATAAATATTTATAATATTCTATAAATTATATAAATATGATATGGAATACATCATTCATGGATATGGTAGGCCATGCGTACACAAGAATGTTGTTTCCATTTTATTTTCATATTGAATGAAAGAATGTAAATGAAATATATTTATATATATAATATCATTATATTAGTATTATTATGTATTATATATAATATAAGTTGACTATACCCATTTTTAATACATTCAATGTTAAGTGTTAACAGATCATCTCGCTTTGAGGAGGTGGTAGTCCACATGTCCACAAATAAAGTCATCGTATTTACACAAAATGGAAAAAATGAAGGTGTGATTTATATAATAATTTTAAAATAATAAATTAATCATAAATATAATATATTTCATATAAAAATAGTGTTTTAGTCATAATTATCACCCATGATAGGTGGTAAAGGAAAAGTCGACAACATCATTTCGCGTGGCGGTAGTCCGCTGTACACACTAGCAGTAAGTTCGTTACCCATTAGATGAAAGTGTCTGTAAGTGTAGGTAGAAATCAAAGAATAAAAAATCTAAGTATATTTAGGATACCTATTTTATTATAAAATAATGTAATCCGAATATTTTTTGGGGTGTATAATGAAAATAAAACCAAGGAGCTTGAGGAAGGGTGTTACCTCCTCTTTGGGTAACTCCTCTAGCTTTGCACCAAAGGGATTCCTTGATTTGATTTTTGCCGAAATGAAGGATTATAGGATTAATTTAGGGATTTTGGGATCTTATTTTATTAGATTTTTGTTGATACAAATGGCTTTATAGGTGTAAGGAAGTGGGGGGGGGGGGGTGGTGAGTTCCCTTTTATAATGGAGGAGTGGTATTATAGTAAATTCTGGAATAGAGAATTCCAACCACATTTATCCTAGGTAAAATTGATAAAATAATGGAAAACTTATGATACAATGGAGTAAAGGGTCAAAATATGAACATCAAATGGATTTTTGAAAAGTTTTTAGTTCATTTTGGGTAGTAAGTTTAAGGCTTAGTCCCTTGCTACGCTAATATCTCTCTTAATCACTGTAATTTATTTTAATAACATTCAATAATAATTTTGTGAAAAAACTAAGTTAAACTTATTATACATTATAAATTATGATAATTAAAAATATTTAATCAATTTTTTCAAATTCAAATCACATAATTTGGATAAATCAATTTAAAATAAACCCTATAGATGGGATGACAATGCAGGTTATTAATATGAAAAGGTCTAAAATTTTGAAGTGTTTTTATATACAATTTTATTGTGAAATTTTTTCCAATAACCTAAATTGAATTAATTGATGTATAATTTATCTAATTATACTTTAAAAACAAATTATAAAATAATTTTACTATATAAATAAAATATATAAAAAAGAAATTTGAATTAAAATTCAATGTTTTCACTATTCATCAAAAAATGAAACTTAGAAAAATTCGAAAAATTAACCCAAAGTAAATTTTGATATTCCTATTCAAAAAATTAATTTTGTTTTGTAAAATTAAATTTATCTTCTTTAATACAACAAAAAAATAGTTTTTTGTGATCTATAATCTAATCTAAGTGGTGCGTGTGCCACAAGAATAATTTGGTGTTGCATATAATGAAATCCAAAATTAGTGTTTTTATATATAAAAATATATATTTAGTGTTTCATGAAATAAAAAATATTAAAAGATTAAATAAATTTGAAAAAAATAATTCAAAAAATCTCAAGGTGTTACATTGTATGATATCTATAGAACACTTAATCATGATAATAAAATGAAATTAATGAGTGTGCTTGGAATTTTATAGCCTGCTAATGAATTGGGTAATGTTGTAGTCTC
Source organism: Viscum album (assembly GCA_963277665.1). Lineage (NCBI taxonomy): Eukaryota > Viridiplantae > Streptophyta > Magnoliopsida > Santalales > Viscaceae > Viscum > Viscum album. Next base: position 48,574,648 of record OY728122.1, read on the forward strand.
ATGAGACATTATTCATGGGATTAGGGAGTGAAAATTATCCTTCACGAGACTTTTTCCATCATGATGTATTAGTATTTATCCTTGAACTTTGTTTATGATGCAATGTTTTATGTTGTTGGCACATTTTATAGTTTCCTTTATGTTATCATTCTATATCATGCCTTAATGTTCATGTTTATGATTTAAACTCCTTTTATGTCCCATTGATATGCCTATTGTCTGAAATGTATTACTTTTTTCACGATATTCCATCTTTACTCCCTTACTAGGATTTATAGATCTCCTATTTCTTATGTATGTCCACAGGTTATCCCATGCAGTTTTAAGTAAGATCATGTTAAGGAAGATTTCAATAAATATGAAGTGTTTCATGTTTTATGTTTTTATGTCATATACCTAATTCCTAAATACACTATACTTATCTATATTATAGGTTTTATTATATGTAATATTATGTTAAAATAATGAATTAATGTGTAATAAAGATAAGGGTTTTCATAGTCATCACCATCCCCTAATACACTATAACAATAGAGGCCTCTACCCACAATGAGTGGTCAATACCACCTCAACTACATTCTATCTGTGTGCACATGACTCCCACAAAAATGTCAGCCAACAATGATGAGTGGTAATCACTAACATTCCCTAAGAAAAACCATCTATAAACCTCACAACAACATGATATCCTTGTCACCCATACATCTCATGGTTATCAACATCTAATGCAATATGAAATTCATATCACCTCAATGATAATGGTTAACACCATCCCATATATCTTGAGCCATTCTATCTGCCAGTTTATCTAATCACCTCAATCCTGAAAATCTATGTCTCCTTAACCTAGGGATAAACATCATCCAATGTATCTCAATCCATTCCCAACACATTCAAATGGAACCAATTTAATCATATCACAAAATAATTAATTAAATTAAATAACTCTCATAACTTAACAAAATTTTCAAAATCCCCATACCTGATTTAATACATTTTTAAAGGAGCAACAACATGACCATTGGAATCTCACAACATTTATTCCAGCTTAATAAAATCATTAATTATTCAAGGGTTTTACCCAGACAACCCACGCGTGTGTAATTAATAAGTCACCCACAACACCCATTTATTTATGGATAAAGATAGGAATGACCTACCTTAGACCCATAGGTGATCTCTTGTCAAATACCAGCCTCTAATTCAATCTGTATCGAAAGAAAATATAGTTTCAGAAAAATGAATTGATAATAGTGAAAATGATAATGTATGTAAATAAAACTAAATATATTGAGAGAAAAAAGAAAATAGTATAATGGACTAAATGATTTACCAAGTGGAATCCATGGAAACTGACATATATTGAATTTGAGTTTGAATGAAGGAGATAGTATAAAGCATAATAAGAGGGAAGGATAAGGTGGATAGACTTCTGGAGGGGTGCTTCACATGGGAGAAAGAAAAATGGGAGTGCCTTACTAAATAAAAGAGAGAAAAGGGCTATTTTATCTGTTTTAAAAATCCACATGGTTACCTCACATTTTGGAAAACTACACACCAATAGTATAATGCTCATTGTCCAAGAGCACCACACCTCACATGGTTCAATTACACGTTCAATCAAACCGTGCAACTATACATGAAGTTATCTTTACATAAATTCACTACTTCACATGGTTCACTAAGCATACCATACAGTTAAAAAATTCCCCCCTTTGTAAGATAGGAAGCATGGTTTGAAAAATTGTGTGCCAACCATGAACCAATGTCTTTCTTTCCCAAAACTAGGTTTCCAGAGCCCGATGCTTCCAAAAACCATTCAAACTCTTGAGGTAGTCACCAATAATTAAACCCTATATAAAAATAAATAAAAATTCTTTAAAAATATCAAGATTAGGTCCTCAATCCAAAAATTAAAGTTGGGCCATCCACCAAACATAAAATACAAATTTATTAGGGAAAACGAAAAGTTCTAAAACCCAGGATGTTACAACATCCCCATCTTAAGATAGCTCATCCATGAGCTATGAATATTTATCTAGATATAGTACCAAATATACCCATATTATTTTCATTAACCTAGTATACCCAAATTATTTGTCCCTGTCAATTCCTACTATGGTGCTCCCCACCATAGGAATTACCTACCTGGTCACTTTTTAAACCAAACCTTTATTTAACGTTCTCATGGTTCCTCTAACCATACCTAGATGTAAACATCCCACATGAAATACTATCATTCCTGTACCTTAATAGGTTCTCAATTACAATCATTTAATACTTGAAATCCATAAAATCTTTCTTCTCATCAGATACTCATTAATACCTGTGTCGTACATGACACCCATGAGTACCACATCTCACCAGATTCCCAAAGATCCTGCATTCCATTTGATTTTCAAAATTAATCCTACGTCATATATATATATATATATATATATATATTTGAATTCCTATCTTATTATTGATGCCAACACATCTCATACAAGATACACATCACAATCGATGCCCACGTATTAACCAGTGCCTAGTTAGTTCAGTTATCACATGTGTACCTCATACACCAAAACCGACAACGTCAAAAACAAAAGTTCCATGACCACATTCAAAAATCACCTCTAACTTTTGTCTAATACCATTCCAAATACGATCATACCAAATCAAAAAGATGTACCTAACCTGAAGACTGACTACCTGAGGCCTAAACTTCCTTCAAAGCTGCACCTGCTACGGGCCACTAAACCCACTTCTTGGTCTCTATCTCCATAAAGACCCTATAATTTTATACATATTATTACATGATTTTAAGCATAATTAACCATAAAATACATTCAAGGATCGTAAAGTATAGTTAATTTGGATGATTAGGTACATAAAATTGAAAACATGGAACTAGAATAAACATCATTATATTAATCATCCATAAAGAAATCCAAATTTCCTTTGAGATCCTACATCATCATAGTATAAAATATAGAATACATAAATAAAGGAATGTGCTAAAAATCATAGTAGGGGAATGAGCATAGGAATAAATCATAACACATGTGTTAGAAGACATAAAATTATGATATAAAAAGGAATTTGAAATGAATAAACATAAAGAATCATAACATGTAGGACATGGGATCATGTAATCATGGAATCATAGGAATGTGGAAACAACATACAACATGAAATAAACATGATTCAAGGATAACTACCAATACTATATCACATTGTGGATAAATTCATAGAACGTAATTAGGGTTACTCCCAATCCCAAAATGATGTCTCATGAGACTAAAAATTATACAATTAATTATAGAAAAATATGGGTTCACCCATCAAAAAGTGTTCATGACTATGGGTGACACATTAATAATCAAACATAATGGATAAACATAAGTGTTACTGATGGAAAGAAACATGCATCGTAATCATGTCATAAAACATAACTAAAGGAATATCATAATGGTATCCATGAAAGAATATATTTAAATAATAAATGGACATTAATAAGGGTAAATATTAATAGGTAATTATAAATTATTTCCAACTGAAGTGAAAAAATGTAAATATAGTGTTTAAGAAACTTTAGAAATGGGCCACTTCAGTGCAGTTTAAAGGAAAATATAAAAGGGTCTTTAAAGCATAAAAAAGAATAATTGTTTATATAAAATATGAAATGAAAAAAATATATTTTTACATGATAAAAATAGTGATTTTATAAAAATATTGGTGGCTTAAAATAGATTATGGAGTGTACATGATATTGGGTAAGAAATTGGGAAATTCCCTTTAATCAGACATCCTTACCAGGAGGAATTAAAAAGAGAACCTTATAAAACGCGTATTTCCCCATCAAAGAAAAAAAATAAATGGTATAGGTAAATTTTTTTCTAACCTAAAAACATAATTTCGGAGGAGTAAATAAGAATAATTAATAATTACATTGGGTTAAAGAGAGAGAAAGTGTAACCTGAACAAAATGCGGGTTTAGAGAGAATCCCTTATATTATGTATGAAAGTGTTCTTCACTTGCAATTAATGTCCAGAATAATCAAATTAGACCCAATAATTAAATAACTCAGAACCTATTATACATGTATTTAATTTATTATAATTTATTAAGTTTATTTATGGCTCTTTTGATGAGTTATAAGAGTAAATTTCATCGCTACGAGAATGTTTGTTTCATTATTTTATGATTGGTTCCATTGTGTTTAATTATGGGAGTTCTTGTTAAATGGAAGAAAAACTATAGAAATGGAATGATATGGTATTAATATACTTCCAAAATTTTAAATGTTCAAATATTTTTTTTTTCTTGATATGATAATGATTCATTAGAGAAAACGTTAATGAAAAAAATTATTAGTTTTATTTTAACAATTTTTAATCATACTGAACTAGTTATGTTTTATAAATTAATATTATATATATATATATTATTTCTATAACATGAAAATTGGTATAATATACATATTTGAATATTTTATAACCATAATAATGGTTTTATGAATAGCCTTGAAGGTGGTAGTGTAAATTTAAAACTCTCCCTCTACAAAGGCGGTAAACTGACACGACATGGACAATGTTTTCATTTTTAGAAAAAAAGATAAGAGAAGATACTTGATGATTGATATTAATTTAACTTAATAAAATTATAATATATTTATGATATTGGAGTTATCATGTCTCTTTGGATAGTGGATTGAAGGATTAGGTATGGAAAATAAAGAATTTAAAAGATAAGGGTGGAAGATTTTACCTATTGAATGTAATCTCCTTGAGAACATCCTTAAGGAACTTGGTTTTGGTCTTCTTGTGAGAAAAAAGGACAAAATTCATGGAAGATGTTTTCGAGATAAATTTGGAAGAATATAAATAAGCTCTAAATATTTGAAGGTGTGCGGAGAATAGGTGGTGAAGAGTGGTATTTATATGGGAGGAGAGAGGTGTTTTTTGATCATTTTATCAATTAGTTTATTATTTTGGATCAATAATATAAATAGTGTTTATTTTTATGACTAAGCACAGTAAATAGAGAATGTGTTTTGGAAATAATGGGAACTTACATCATCCATAACAAAACCATGACTCAAAAATTCATTGATTTACTTATAATGTTAAATACCAAAAATTATCGTATTTCACTATCCACTAAATATTCAACTATTTTGAAAAAAACCCTCATAAATTTTTTTCAATGTTTATATTTCAAAAATGGACTCCATTTTATAAAAATAATTTTCCAAATATGAGAAATTTAATTTTTAATTAAAATCATCACTTATTCAAAAAATACAGATTTTAATATTATAACCTATTTTATAACACATTGAAAAATTAAACAAGGTCTCATAAAATTATATTACAATTATAATAAAAGAAAATATTAATTTATGAATCAATATTAAGAAAATATATTTTCTTTTAAATTAATATATTAATTATAATATTGTAAATAAATATTTATTACTTACCAAAATTCCAACACTTAATTTATCATATTTAAAACATTTATTTACATATATCATGATATAATAATATAATATTTAAATTTATAATATTCCTGAATTTTATTTACACACTCATAGGCGAGGTTATTAATCTATTTGTCAGATTACTATTCATAATGGTCATATTACTATTCTAATAGTCGGGTTACTATTCCATTGGTATATATTCCTTAATTTATTTAAATACCACTTATTTAATTATTAATTTATGAGAATAATGTATTATTGGTCATTTATATGTTTTATATTATATAACATAACTATAAGAAGGGAAATTTCTTTGATAAGATTTTGGGTCATTAAATTCATCCCTCTTTACGAAATTTCACCCTCAAATTTTCCTTTTACAAACTAATGTGAAAACTGATAAGGGTAATTTTCATTCATATATTCCTATAGTTCCCAAATTTAATATTCATATTTATGGTTCTACTTTAGTAATTTGACTAGGTGAGTAGTCTTATTGCGTAGAACATTATCTCTATGGTGAAAGATCTTCTCCGGCTATTCCTCATAAGAGTGACCATTTTACAACTGTACCACATATGAATCTTGTACATGTGAGGGATTTGGTATGTAATTACTCTATAGAGATATGCGGGATACATCACGTACTTGATACATGATTGGTCGAAGTGATAGTTGATAGGTCATAATTCTGACATGATGAAGAATCTCAAAGGGGCCAATATACTTGAGACTTATATTTTATTTCTTCCCATATCTCATGATCTACTTAAATAGAGATATGTGGAGAAATAAAATGTCTCCAAACTTATAATCCAAGTTCTATAGACAATTGTCTGTATAACTCTTCTATCAACTTTGGGTACCCTTAATGTGTTACTGAATAATTTTCACCTTTTTTACAATTTCATCGATCATTTTAGGTCCTAGCAGCTTACGTTCACTGAATTCATCCTAGTATACCATTGTTCTGCAGGTTTTCCCATAAAGAGCTTCACATGGATCCATTTTGATGCTTGAATTAAAACTATTATTGTGTGAGAATTTGAATAGTGGTATACGTTGGTCCCATCCTACTTTGAAGTTTATAGAACATTTTCTCAACATGTCTTCTTTTTTTGAATAGTACTCTCAGTTTTTCCATCAGTTTCTAGATGATAGGCTGTAATGATGTTCATATTAGTGTTTAGAGCATTATGGAGACTTTTCTAGAACATGGAGGTAAATTTAGGATATTCATTGGATATAATTGATAGTGTAAATCCATTCAACCTCACCAATTCTTTGATGTATATCTGTCTAAGTTGGTCGAGTGAGAAGTGATATCTAATTGTGATAAAGTGAGATGTCTTTGTAAGTAGATCCATAACAACACATATAAATTGTTTCATAAGGATGTCTTTATAAGTATAGTGACAAATTCCATGGTGATGTTTTATTATTTCCATGTTGGTATATGTAATGGTTTCATTATACCCTTATAATTATTCTTTTATCCTTTAATTTATGAAATACCTAACAATTTTATGTATATTCAACTATTTCTTTCTTCATATTTTCTCACCAGTAGTTCTCTTAGAGATCTTGATACATCTTTGTGCTCCTTGGGTGAATAAAGAATTTTTATCTATATGAATCATTCTGAAACCCGTTCTTAACCTATGGATTGGATGGGACACATAGTCATGAACCAAATATTATGAATCCCTACTCATCAATTTTGAAATCTAGGGATTTACCATTTCTAGTAGCTTCCACCTTTTTTTGAATCTCAACATCATTTTTTGAGAATCCTTCATTTTTTCCATGAGGGATGGTTGAGAAATCATTTGATAAAGGATTGATGATGTTCCTTACATAATGATTCTCATTTACAACATTTTAAAATAATAATAATATTGGATCCTCCTCAATTATCATTATTGATAATTTTGTAGGATCCCTTATACTCAGAGCATCTACCACATTATTTTTCTTACTAGGATGGTAGTGGTTTGAACAGTCATAATCCTTGATGAGCTCTAACCATATTCATTGGTTAATATTGATATCCTTATATGTGAATATATATTTTAGGCTCTTATGATCAGTATATATCTCAGACTTCACCCCTAGAGATAATACCACTAGATTTTTAATGTAAAGATCACAACTGCCAACTCAATATCATATATGGGATAACTTTTTTCATGAACATTCAACTTCCTTGAGGTACATGGTATCTATTTATAAATATTCATCAGTACACATCCTAATTCCTTCTTTGAAGCATTGCTTTATACCACAAATAGTTCCCCACTAGATGGTAGTGCGAGTACTAGGGTAGTGATAGGCATCTTTTTTAATTCATTGAAGAAGTATTCATATTTACTAGTCCAAAAGGACTTTACTCTCTTCCATGTTAGGTTGGTCAACATGTTTTAAAATCATGATAATTTCTTAAAAAAACATCAGTAATACACAGTGAGACCATGGAAACTAAAGATCTTCATTATTGATGTTGTCCTGGTCCACTATTCTATTAACTTTATCTTGGAATGTTCTATAAATATTCCTTTACTAGTGATATCATGCCCCAAGGATGACAATTCCTCCATCCAGAACACAAATTTTCTATACTTTTCATAAAGTATATCCATTAGAAAATTCTTTATTACAATATTCAAATACTCCGCATGAAAATCCTTTATTTTAGAGTAAATTAGAATATCATTGATAAAGACTACTAGAAATTTATTGAGGTAATCTATAAAAACTCTATTAATTAAGTCCCTGAAAATTACTAGAGGATTAGTGTGTCTGAAGGGAATCACACTGAAATCATAGTTTCCATACCTCATTAGAAAATTATTCTTGGGAATATATTACATATTTACCTTTAATTGGTGATATCCCGACTGAAGGTCCAACTTAGAGAAATACTTATCCCTACATAGCTGAAGAACAAGTCATCTGTCCATGGAAGGGGATAATTTTTCTTTATCATGTTTTTTGATCTCATTACTATGTTTTTGTAAAACATAAAATTGATTAAGAATTTAAGGCTTATTTATAGTATAGGTAATACCCTAGTTCATCTCTCAATGAGAATTGATAGGTTTAGAGTGTGTATTCTTAATAACAATTACTAAAATAGGGGGGGGGGGTTGTTTTGAAAACATCTTTAAGAAACTAACTTAATTTAAAGAGTTTAAAAGTTGAGAAAGAAGTAGACTTTGAAAATATATGATAATTATGTTATCACTACTTTGTTACTACACCACTTTAAATGTTCATTTTTCTTAATTGATTTTTAGGTTTTGGTGTAATCCTCTGATTGAGGGTTAACCGAGATCTTGGAAACCCACATCCCTAAAATGATGAAAATAGGGCTAAACCTTGACATAAAAATAGTATATTAAAGTTACAACCCCTTATAATAAATTAAGGATTATCAAGGAATACTGATATATCAAATTTTTATGAAAGAAGAGTAGTCTTATGTTTTCCTGTCAGAAATATACAAGTGGAAAACATAGAATTGCACACAGATTGGTTATGAAATAAAAATTGTTTCAGTTAAATGAATAAAAACTAGTTAAGATTCATATAAAATAGAAACTAAAAACCCAAATATAAACCAATAAAGTATAGAATTATATTTGGGAATACTCACATTAAGTGTTTGGCTCCCTCACAATGACCATCCACCATTTAGCCCGCCATCTAGAGGAGGAGGAAGCTTAGGTGGAACTCCTTCTTCATTCTTGATCCCCCTATGTAGATAGGGGCCTCCCAAACTTATAGAATGGGGAGAGGACTCATTTGGAACTCCAAATTTTAAAAACTTCATTCCTTGGCCAAACCTGAAAATGAGGTTCCCAAGGTGCCTTTTTATAGCCAAAATGGGAAGTGGTTTTTGGGCACCTAGTTTTGGTCATACCACTGTATCTCAATTTTTGGTTGTTAAATGGAATTTTCTAAACATGGAAAAAACTAAAAACATATTTGCCCAACTCTTTAATATATTTAAACAATGTTGGGAATAATTTTGGAGTATAAAAACTCTAAATATAAACGAAACACTACACACCACTTTTAACTCTATACATATTCAGTGTTTGGGATAGATCAGTCTAGATGTGACACGAGATGGTAGAATTGGGATAGGGATCATTTAAATGAATTTTATACCATGTAATTCCGGAATGGTATAAAAAATTTCATCAATTTTTTAGTTAGGAATTTCTCGCAATGTGAAAAACAGTGGACAAGTGTATTTGAGCTTCCATGGAGTTTGACCCATTTTTCTTCTGGATCATATTCGACCATCCAATTAAACTCCTCCAACAATAAAATACACAAAACAAGTTGAATTTACCTTTTTTAAATTGATAAAAATTAAATTATTGAATAATATGGGAAGTTATTTTTTTAAAATTATTAATTTCAAATACAATACCAGTTTAAAATAGTTGTGTAAGAGTTAAATAAACCAGTGAATCACAATGTTGTCACGCCCACATAGCTAAACATTTTCACTCCTGGGAAAAGTCATATTTCTAAAAATTATTCATGTAGATATTTAAAACTTCATAAATATTTAACATTCAATGAAAATTTAATTCCTGAGACAAATGTGATCAAAGAAAAAATCACACAGAGGAGTTATTCTCAGTGATCATAGAAAAAGGCATCTCCAAAATTGTATCAGAATGAAATTATAAGATATACATTAAACCAATAAAAGAAGATAATTAAAAATTTAATCATGTCAATAATTATCCATGTGTGTGTGATAATAATTTAATTCTATTCTTTCCACTTTCTATCAAGTTAATATAAGTTATTTTAAAAATAGTCTAATTGAACAATCCTTTCCACCAAACCTTCCCCACATCCTTTGTAATTAAATTTCAAGACCCAATCACTTAATAATTCCAAAAAGTCAAACTATAATCTACCAATGTAGATATCCCCATATGTTTCACATTTCATCACTCCCCTCAATGTTTATTTGTTTTTGTTTGTTTTTGGTTTTTTTTTGGTTTTTTTGAGGGAGTGCCACAGTCAGATAACAGGTACACACAAATAGGTCAATTTGGTATAGTAATGAAATATATCAGATAAGGAATGAACTTATGGAAAAATAATTTTTTAGGTTAGAGAAAAAATTAAACTAACTTATATTTACCTTCTATTAAGTATGTAATTTTCACACTTTATGGTTGGGTGCAAAGATGTGTGGAGAGATTAAGTGAAATTATTTCTATTAAACTATTAAGACAAAGGGTACCATTCTTATCAAAGGTTCTAAAATGATACAACCATTTATATCATAATTAAATAAACAAATTTCAAGAGAAAGTCACACCACAGTATTGAATTATTACTGTAATGCACATTTCATCATTTTTTTTCAAAATTTTAAAACAACCTGAAATACATAAATTACACATGAATTTTCAATAAATTCTATGATTAAGAGGGAATCATTTTCCATGATTACATGGGCATGAAAAAGTAAAATTCTAGAACAAAAGTAATGGGGAAAGGGGGAAAGTTGCAATAATATTCAAAAAGATAAAAAGAGAAAGGAAAATAATGATGATGAAAATTTCTAACTAACCAAGGAATTTACCCATCCACCCACTCCAAAAGTATGGAGTGTCTTTACTATAATAAAATCGAATATTGTAAGGAAGGATAAAACCTGGTTGGTGTCATTCATATATTTCTTTTTGAACATGGAGTTCTTCCATCAGGGACTCTGTAAGGGCTTCATGAAAGTGCTTAACCTATTCCCATTGATAGTAAAGGATTGTTTGGTTTAATTATTTTGAACCTGAACAACACAAAATGGATAAACATTAGTAAGAGTGTAAGGTCCAAACTAGTTGGAATAATGCTTATTTGGTTGAAAATTCAACCTTTTATTGTAAATGGGGACCTTCTTCCCAACGTGTAACTGACGATAAAGGATGAGATGGTCGTGGGAAGCCTTGATTTTCTCCATATAAATCTTGGATCTCTCATATAAGTCTCTACACATTTCCTCAAACTCCTGAATGTGAAAATTCATCTGAGAACCTCCTACAGAAAGATTTGAATTGCATTATTTAATGTCCTGGTATGCCTGATTCTATATCTTAATAGGGAGATGAAAACTATATCCAAACAGAAGCCTATAAGGTGAAATTATAATGGGAGTTTTAAAGATGGTACGGTAAGCTCATAATGAATCATCGAGTCTAAGACTCCAATATCTTCTATTAGGTTGATATGTTTTTGAAGAATTATTTTTACCTCTCTATTCAACACCCCAGCTTGACCATTGGTGTGTGAGTGATAAGCAGTAGATACTCAATGCCCAACCCCATATAGATTCCAAAGAGATTACATTGTTCAGTTACAGAAATGAGAACCCTGGTCACTAATGATGAACCTAGGTAATAGAAACCTAAAAAAAATCTGGGTTATTAAGAATTATACAATAGTCTTGGTATCATCAGTCCTTGGGGAATGTTCTTTTACCTATTTCAACACAAAATCCACTTCCAGAATAATGTACAAGTTCCCAAATGAATTAGGGAACGGTCTGATAATGTCAATGCCCCAAAGATAAAAAATGCCATCGAATATAAAAGTTATTTGGGGAATTTCATATCTTCTAGAGACATTACCCATCTTTGATAGTGAGGAAAAGATTTACAGAAATCATGGGCATCCCAATCCAATGATGGAAAAAAAACCAAAATCGAGGACCTTGTGAGCAGTTTGTTGGGGACCAATGTGGCCCTCGGAAGAAAGTGTGTTCCTAAAGCTAAGGACAAACTAGAATTCTCTATCAAGAACAAAACACCTAATTAATTGATCACTATATGTTCAAAAAATGTAGGGGTCATCCCAAATGTACAAATGAGACTCATGTTTTAGGCGGTCAGACTGATTTTTGTTAAAATCAGCAGAAATGAAAGATGCTACCCAAAAATTTTAAATTTTAGTATACCAAGGAATAACATCTTTCACTCGATACAGTTTCTCATCAGGAAAAATTTTATATATGGGAATTTACATGGATGAGTCAATATATGAGGATGTGAGGATCCTACTGATATGGTCAGCCACCATATTCTCTACTCCCTTTTTATCCCTAATTTCTAGATTGAATTCCCAGTGGAGGAGAATTCAGTGAATGAGATGTGGTTAGACTTCTTGTTTCTTAAGTAGATACCAGAGGGCTGTATGGTTTGAGAACACAATGAATTTGTAACCTAGAAGGTATGACCTAAATTTATCCAAGGCAAACACAATGGCAATTAATTATTTTTTAGTTGTGGTGTAATTTTATTGGTCACAATCTAGGGTATGTGAGGAATATGAAATGACATGTGGAGCTTGATCAACCCTTTTGGATAAGAAAACCTCTACTAAATAGTTAGAGGCATCACACATGAGATCAAATGGTAAATCTCACTGAGGTGGTAGGATTACCAGGGGTGATGTGAGTCTCCATTTTAATTTTTTAAAAGCTTCCCCACATTCATTATAAAAAATTACTTTTCTTTTTGGAGCAATCAGGAGAGGGGTACAATTTTAATAAAGTCATAAATGAAACAATGGTAAAATCTAGTATAACCTAGGAAAGACCGCACATTACATACATTTTTACAGAATTGTAGGGAAGAAATGAAATCCACTTTTGATTTATTGACTTGGATACCATCCCCATAAATGAAAAGTCCCCAAACTATACCTTTTCACACCATGAAATGGCATTTATAATAATTTAATATGAGATTATTTTCAATATAGTGATGTAGGAATAAACCAGAACTACTCAAAAATTCATCAAAAGAGGATACATAAATAATGAAATCATCCATGAATACTTCCATTCAATTCTCTAGGTAATCCAAAAAAATACTAACCATGCATCGTTAGAAAGTACATGGAGCATTGCACAGACCAAATGACATCCTCCTATATACAAATGTGCCAAAGTGGCAAGTGAATGTTGTCTTTTCCTAATCCTCACCGGCAATGTAGATATGAAGGTATCTGGAATACCCATAAAGAAAATAGTAATGGGACTTCCTTGCTAGCCTCTCTAGCATTTAGTTAGTGAATGATAATGGGAAATGGTCCTTCCTACTATGTTGGCTTAATTGGTGATAGTCTATATAGACATGCCAACTATTCTGCACATGAGTTGGAACCAATTCATTTTTTTTTCATTTTTAATTACTATTAGAGTAGGTTTTTAGGAACCACTTATACTAGGCTGATCCATTAGTGGTCAGCGATTGTGTAAATAATTCCATAAGCCAATAATTTTGTTACCTTTTTTTAACAATATCTAGGATGTTTGGGTTTAGTCACTATTGTGAAGGCCTCCCTGGTTTATCATCATTATTTAACAATATATGATGTGAAAAAATTAATGGTATAATTACAAGAATGTCAGTAAGTGTCCATCCAAAATCTAGTTTATACTCCCTCAAATGTTTAAGCAGTCGCAATTAATTCTCTATAGGGAGTTAACTAGGAATGATGATAGGAATTATGTTTCCATTATCAAGATATGAATATTTTAAATCTTAAGGCAGTTGTTTTAGTTCCAATTTAAAGGGATTTTGGATTTATGTGAGTGTGTTTGAAATTGAGTGTCCACTATTATCATCTAAATTCTCAATGGTATCATCCTTATATGAGGAATGATATTTAACAAGACTAGTAGTATCATTGATGGTCATGCGATCCTTAGTGTTCATGAAATCATCAATTAACAAGTATACATGAAATGTTTCTTAACTGGTACAAAATTCTAGGAATGATTCATTTCCAAGAATTTAAATCAATGAAGAAAAACTGGAAAGGGAATCAGGGGAACTAAAGGAAGTTTTTTAGGGGGAGGGAGTACATTAATGGAATTAACAGAGAGAGCGAGGAATGTTCCTCTGAGGGGTGATTCATGGAATCAAAGATATTGGAGTAGAAAATGTCACCACTAAAATCCGTAAATAATGTACCTTTGTGGGAATTAATTATGGTTTTGGTGGTTTTAAAGAATGGTCTCCCCAATATAATTAAGGCATTCCCATTTATCCTATCATCTTCTATTTTTAACATATAAAAAAAGAAGTAAAAATTAAAATTATCACCTTCATAAGAACATCCTATAACACACCAGAGGGGTGTGATATACTCTAATTTTCTAATTTCCAAACAATTCAAATGGGATTTAGTTCCTTGAACTCTAATTAAGTGTAAATGGAGTGAGACATCACATTCATAGAAGCACCCAAATAAATCATAACATTGTAAAAGGAATTACCCTCTATGGTACACATAATTGAAAATGATCCAGGATCATTGAATTTAGTAGGAAGTGATGGATCTATCAATTATAATATCCCCCCCCCCAAGATCAACTTCTCAAAACCTTGGATTCTACTTTGGTGTGTACATATCTTGTTGATAAACTTTTCATATCGTGGAATTTAATTCACGACATCAATCAAGGGGATGTTAACCTGTACTTTTTTGAAAGTTTCCAATATTTCATTATTATTTTTAGTTTCTTTTTATTTTTTTGGTTTGATGGAAGTTTTGGGAAATGGAATAGGAATGGTTGGAATAGGTGACTCATCAATAGTCACACTCTTTCCTTTGAAAGTGATTCTCTTAGGATGAGGTTTTTCAGCATTTAGACTAATTTCAACAGTTGTGATGGTGTTTTCATTAGGAGGGGATGACTCTAAAAAAGGGGTAATTTTTACTTTAAGTTTATTTCTACTCCTAAGTGTGATGGAACATACATTCCCATTATCCTTAGGGTTGATAAGTTGTTTAGAGGGTAGTTTACCAGACCTATAACTTTGTATTTCCCTTACTGAGTTAGTTAGCTGGCCTAATTGGGGTTTTAGGTCTTGTATGGTAGTTTGAGTAGTTTGTTGGAATTTGGAATTATTGGAATGCATTTGTTTCATCATATATTCTAGGATAGTCTTGGGTTTTGGAGGGGGTTGTTGGAAAGGCCTTTGTTATGGTTGAGGATTTCTGGGTGGTGGTGGTTGACTACTCTGCCTTAGTTGGTTCGATGGTTGTGGAGGTTGGTTTGAATACCCCCTTTCCCATAAGCTTGGTTTTATTTACATCCAGGGTTCGATGGATAGTAATGTTATTTCATAAATAGTTGGTTATAGGGGCGTCCTGGAAATATTTCCTCAAAACTCTTATAAGTTTCTCTTAGTTGGGGAATTGGTTAGAATAATGGGTGTTAGAAGAACATATACCACAATGGATGGGAGGTGGAGATTTGGATTTCCACTGGGAAAGATAAATTTGTATAAGAAGGGTACTTACCTCTTAGAACTTCGTGTCCACCTTCTTCTTGAATTCAATATATTTCACCTCATGGACACCTTGAATGGGTAAACTAGACTGTGAACCAAATTGCATTGTGTTCTGTGCCATGTTCTCAATTAGGGTTCTTGTAGAAATTGGGATCTTATCAACTAGAGAACCACCTATAGCAACATCAATAATATTTTGATCAATAGGTATTAAACCTTCATAAAAATAATTAATTAAATGTTTATCACTTATTTATTGGTGTGGGAAACTTGAACATAACCTCTTAAATATCTCCCAATATTCATGAAGTGTTTCCCCCTATGAATGTATTATCCTAAAAGTTTCTTTCCTTATTATTGTGGTATGAGAGGCTGAGAGATATTTTTCATTAAAAAGGAATTTCATGTCTACCCAACCTCTAATTAGTGAATTAACATAATACAACCAATATATCATAGTGTCTTTTAAGGAAAATGAGAATTCTCTGAGCTCTACTAGTTCTTCATCCACATTAGCTGGTTTTAGTATAGAACACACAATATGAAATTATTTTATGTTCTTATGTGGATCTTCTCCAACATGTCCATGAAATATTGTAAATAAGTGAATTATACTATAGTTTAGATCAAAATTGGGGGCCTCACCTTGCAATTGAATATAGGTGGGTTGGTTATAAACATTAGGTGAGGTTATTTCTTTTAATGTTCAGTTGTTTTCATCCATATTATGAAATTTTAATTATGTTTTGATGTTGGTTCCAGAAGAATAAGAAGGATCAAGAATAGGTTAAAGATGTGATGTGTTCTCATTCAAAGGGCTGTCTTGTGTGTCATGGTGTCAATGATGTAGGATCCTCTCTGATTTAAGTTTAAAAGGTGGTAAATCTCCCAGAGTAAAGTGAATAATGAAAAACATATACAAGAGGAGGATTTTAGAAATCAACTCAAAAATTTAAGGAAGGAATGAAGCAAATAAATAGTTTCAAAATTAACAATATCGTAAAAAATGGACACTAAATACAATAGTGCTCCTTAGAAAAAGTTCCAAAATTTGAACATGTTGTGATGAAACATCAAATTGATTATGATTTTAAGGTTTATTTATATTATAGGGTCGACCCTAGTTTGTCTCTCAAGGAGTGTTGATAGGTTTAGAGTGTGTATTCTTAATAAAAATTACTCAAAGAGGGGGTTGTTTTGAAAACAGATTTATGAAATTAACTTAATTTGAAGATTTTAATAGTTGAGAAAGAAATATATTTTGAAAATATATGATAAATATATGATAAATTCTAATTTAATACACCACTTAAAAAGTTCCTTATTTTTAATTGATTATTAAGGTTTGGTGTAATCCTTTGATTGAGGGTTAATCGAGATCTTGGGTACCCACATCCCTAAAATGATGAAAATAGGACTAAACCCTGAACTAACAATCTTATTGTCAATTTTTATCCCCTTATCATGAATTAATATTTTTCAAGGAACACTAAAATCTCAAATTTTTTTGAAAGAAGATGAGTCTTATGTTGTCCAATCAGAACAACACGAGTCACACACTTAGAATAGCACACCAATTAGTTATGCAATAAAAAGTGTTTCAATTAAACACCTCAAAAAAATTTAAGAGACATATAAAATAAAAATTCAAAACCATAATATACACAAAATTAGTGTAAAATTATGTTCCAGAACTCCTTCAAGTATGTATCTCCCTCACAATGATCACCCACCATTTAGCCCACCATCGAGAGGAGGAGAAAGCTCAGGTGGAACTCCTTCTTCATTCTTGATCACCCTATGAGGACATGGGCCTTAATAAATTCTAGGATGAGGAGTGGAATCCTATGTAACTGAAAATTTTCATAAATTCACTCCTTGGAATAACATTCAAATGCGGTTCCCATGGTGAATTTTTATTTCCAAAATGGGATGTGGTTTTGGGCTCCCAGTTTTGGTCATACAACTTCTATATCAGTTATAGGCTGTTAAATGGAATTATATAGACTTGGAAAAAACTAAAAACATATTTCCCCACCTATTTAATATCTCTAAATAATTTTTATAATCATTTAGAGGCCTAAAACTCGAGATATGGATGAAACACAACCCACCACTTTTGACTCCGTTCATATTTGGTGTCTTGGATTAATCAGTCCGGATGTGCCACCAGATAGCGGAATTAGGAATGGGTTCCTTTAGATTAGTTTTATCCCCTGGAATCTTGGAATGGTCCAAAAAATTTCATCCCATTTGGAGGAATGTATTTCATGCAATGTGAAAAATAGTGGATAAGTTTCCTTGGGCTTCAATGCAGTTTGGCCGATTTTCCTTCTAGATCACATTCAACCCTCCAAATCACGTCCTCTTACAATAAAATCACAAAAACAAGTAGAATTTTATTGTTTACAATGATAAAAATTAAATTATTAAATCATATGGGATGTTCAATTTGTTATTAAATATGTAATTTCAAATATAAAACCATTTTAAAATAGCGGTGTAAGAGTGAAATAAAATAATAAATCACGGTGCGATCAACTCTCAAGAGTCAATTTAGAGGTGTATTGATCCATATTTCTTCTTGATGAAGAGGTTTAGAGATCCCCATGGTGAAGTACTCTGGCGTATAAAACCCTTGTTCAGATTTTCTTGTAATTGCTACTTCAGTTCTTCTAACTCAATAGTGGACATTCTTTAAGGTTTCTTTGATATGGGAAGTTATCCCAGAATAATTTCCAAATAAACCTCTCAATCTGGAGGTAGAACATAAAATTATTTAGGTAACACATCAGTGTAGTTTCTCAAAATGATCATGTGATTGATAATGATACTTTTTTTTCATAATAATTTGAGCTATATATGATTGGTCTTAAGGTAATAATATCAATAGTTGATATTTTTATTCTAAGAGAGATTAATCCTCTTACTTATACATGTAAAAAATTATAGGATGCCTCAGAATGTAAAGATTGATCTCCCTTTCATGGTAGTTGATGTTGGATTTGTTTAAAGATAGCCAATCCATGCCCAATATATCATTAAACTCCGCCAAAGGAAGTAAAAAGATATTTTATGGGTGGTTTATTCCAAAAACATTAACTGGGGAGGAGTTACATAATTTGTATGAAATAATTTCCTCATTCAATATTCTCATATATAACTGAACCTCTATTTTTTTAATAGATATACAAAAATTAAAAGATATGAAAGAATGAGTAGAACCAGATTCAAATATTACATTCACTATTCTTGAATGAATAATTATCATACCTATAACCACATCATTGTTTGGTTGAACATTAGTAGCAGTGACAGAATATTCCCTTCCTTGTTGTATTGGAGGTTTTTTTGTTGATTTCCTCCAAAAACCCATATCTTACGGCATTGGATCACATAATATCCATGTTAGTTGTAGTTGAAACACTGTAATACAATATGAGTATTTATATGAACTTTCATTTATTCTTCCACATTTGTGGGATTCTTTATATGACTTCATCAATTATTAACGGGATTCCCCTCTTACACATTTGAAGCATCTCCTGGTTCTCTTTAGATAGTTCCCGGTATGCTTCTTCCCAGAATTTTTCCACAATGGATGTTGGGTTTTCTTCCCATCATGGGATTTATCTATCGATCCTACCATGATAAACTATATTTTCATATTTTTATCTCTGAGCCCACGAGACCACTAAGAGTCTTGAATCTCTATCTCAAATTTAAGGGTTAAACTAAAAATATCCTCATAGATTTCAAACTCTCATATTGAAAATGTTTTTAGTAATCTTGACTTTAGTACAATAAAGAAGAAATCCACCTTACGTTCCATGTTCATGAAAGATCTTGAGGTGTATCATGAAAGTATTGTAATGTTTTATTCTTATGTCCCAATAGACTCATCTTCCTTTTTCTTTAGCCTGATGAACTCCATTTCCATCTTAATTTCAAGAGTTCGGAAAAAATATTTATTGAAAACCATTTTCTTGAATGCATCCTAATCCATGGAATCAGTTTATTCCTTAGAATTTGTGTTTTTGATCAGTTTACACCACTGATCATCTTCCCCATAAAAAAAATAGACCACCAACACAAGTTTCTCTTCTTCTATGCACTAGAGGATAGATAATATATTCTTAATGGAGTTAATAGATTATTATATGATTAGGGGATTAGAAGATACACTAAAGACATGAGGACTTTTCTATATGAAATATTTAATCACAACTTTCTCCTTCTTATGAGAAAGATGGAATTCCACATAATTCAGATTATTATTAGTAACTTGATCCAATTTTTCTAGTACTTTCATGAAGTTTTATGATCCCATTCCCATTAGATTTTCAATTTCATTAGGAAAATAACCACATTGCCTATCACATTTATTTTTAGAACGTGTTATCATATTTCCTACCACTAAACAAGAAAAATTGTGTACAATGAGTGGTAGGGGGCTTCAATACTTAACTAATAAGAAAATAAAAAGGAATCTTTGAACATAAAAGTAAAAAAATTCAAATGAAAAGTATATCAAAACATGTGATTACGTATGTTTTGATCTTGTTTATCCATGGTGATAGAATTATCCATAGGGTTCTTATTAATGTTTTCTAATCCTAATGCCCAAAAAGTAACTACACCTTTATATAATTCCAACTATAGAGACCCTATCAATTTACACATATTATTACATGATTTTAAGCATAAATAACCATTAAATAAAAACAAAGGATCATAAAGTCTAGCATCTTTGGAATATTATGTGCATAAAAATGAAAACATGGAACTAGAATAAAAAATAATTATATTAATCATCCATAATGATATCCTAACTTCCTTTTTTATCCTACATCTTTATAGGATACCCTGGGGAATACATGAACAAACAGATGAGCTAAAAAGTCCATTAAGGGAATAAACATAGGAATAAATCATAACACATGAGTTAAAAGTTATAAAATGATGACATAAAAAGGCATGGAACATGAATAAACATATCGAATCATAAAATATAGGACATTGGATCATGTAATCATGCCATTATAGTAATTTTTACACAACATACAACATGAAATAACCATGAGTTAATGATATTTTCCAAGACTATATCACATTGTGGACAAGTCCCATAAAAGAATTAGGGTTACTACCTATTCCAACAGGACATCTAATGAGACTAAAAATTACCCAATGAATTTGATCACTATCTGGTTGCACCCATAATAACATGTTCAAGCATATGTGTTCCACATGAACAATCAAACATAAGGGATAAACATAAGGGTTACCCCTAGAAATAAATAAGTATCATAATCATGTCATAAATCATTACCAAGGGAATATCATAACAGTGCCCATGAATGAATGGATTTAAATCATAAATAGACATTAATAATATAAAAATCCTTATATAATGATAAATTATGTCAAAATGAAGTGAAAAAAAATGTAAAAATAGTGTATAAGAAACTTTATAAATGAGCCACTTTGGTGGGTTTTAAGGGAAAATATAAGAGTCTTTAAATTGGAAAAAAGAACAATTGTATTCATAAAACCAGAAATGAAAAAATAAATATTATAATTATAAAAATAGTGATTTTATAAATATATTTATGGATTAAAATATATTATGTTGTGTACTTGAAAATGGGTAAGAAATTGGGATGTTCCCTTTAATTGGGCTTGCTTATCGGGAGTAATTGAAAAGGGAAACTTATAAAACATGTATTTCCCCATCAGAGAAACAATAAATGAGATAGGTACATATGTTTGGAAAATATAAAAATAATTTCAGAGGAATATATAAGAATATTTAAGAATTATATTGGGGTAAAGGGAGAGAAAGCGTAACCCGAAGGAAAAATGGGGGTTTAAAGAGAATCCCTTACCTTATGTCTGAAAGTTTCTTCACTTGCACTTTATGTCTTGAATAATAAAATTAGAACAAATAATTAATTAAATAATAACCAATTATACATATATTTAATTTATTACAATTTTATTAAGTTCATTTTTTTTAAACTTTTGATGAGTTATAAGATTCAATTTTTTTGTTCTAGGAGCATTTGTTTCATGATTTTATGATCGGTTCCCTTGAGTTTAATTGTGAGAGTTCTTATCAAATGGAAGAAAAAAATCCAAAAGTGGAATCATATGGGATTAATATACATATATAATTTTAAATATACATATATGATTTTTTTCATATATGGGAATGATTCATTGGAAAAAACGTTAATGAAAAAAAATGATTAGTTTTATTTTAGGAGTTTTTCGATCATCCAAACTAGTTTTGTTTTATTAATTAATATTATGTATATATGTTAGTTACAAAACATGAAAAATATATAATATAAATTTTTCAATATATTTTAAACATAACAATGGTTTTATTCTCATTCTTGAAGGAAGTAATAGAAAATGAAAACTCCTCATCCATGAAGGTGGTGAATCGACACCTCACATACGATGTTTTAATATTTAGAAAAAAAGAGAAGAGAAGAGAAGTGATGATGGATATTACATTAACTTAATAAAATTACATTATATAAATGATACTGGAGTTATAATTTCACATTTTATAGTGGAGTAAAGTGTGAGATATTAAAAATAAATAATTTAAGAGAGAAGGGTGGATGATTTTACCTCTTGAATGTCATCTCCTTGATAGCATTATTAAGGAACTTGGGTTTTGAATTTTAGTAAGACTAGAAAGACCAAAACATTGGAATGTGATTTGGGAGAGTAACTATTCAGAATATAAGGAATATAAACAATTATAAGGTTTGAGGAGAATATGTGGTGGGGGTGGTATTTATTGGGATGGAGAGGAGTGTTTTATGATTATTTTATCCATTAGTTTATTATATTGGCTCAAGACTATAAATAGTGTTTACTATTATGACTGAGTATAGTAAATAGAGTATGTGAGTAAAATATAATGGGAAGTTACATCATCCATGACTCAAAAATGACTCACAAAATTCATTTATTTACTTATAATGTAAAATACCATAAATTATTGTATTTCACTATTCTCAAAAAAATTCAACTATTTTAGAAAATTCCCAAAAAATCACCATAACCATTTTTAGATGTGTGGATTTTAAAAATAGAACCAATTTTATGAAAATAATTTTATAAAAATTAGAAATTTATTTTTTAATTTATATCCTCATTTATTCAAAAAATACCAATTTTAATATTATAACCAATTATTTGACACTTTGAAAAACTAAATAAGGTCTCATAAAATTATATTATAATTATAAGACATAAAAATATTAATTTATGAAAATAATTTATGAAAATATATTTTCTTTTAAATCATTATATTAATTATAAAATTGTAAATAAATATTTATTACGTACAAAAATACCATCACTTAATTTATCTTTTTTAATAAATCTATTTACTTATATCATGATATAATTATATTTATTAAATGGCCTAAAGGCATTTTTTATTGATTTTTGATAACCCCCATTTCAAGGGATGGGGGAACCCTTACAAGGCATGTAGGCATAGAGATTACATGGCCCATATGCTTATGAGATATTACATGACCCAAAGGTCTTAGGGAATTGAACCAGATTATTAGATTCTTGAATTTTATTTATACTTTCATAAGAAAGGTTACTATTATATTGTCCATATTACTATTTATAATGGTCATATTACTATTCTAACTTCCAGGTTACTTTTCCACTGGTTTAGGTTCTTTAATTTCAATAAATACCACTTATTTAATTATTAATTTATTAGAATATTATATTCTATGTTATGTATGTGTTTTATAGTATATAAAATAACTATAAGAAGTGAAATTTCATTGATAAAATTCTTGGTCATTACAGTCACCCTTCCATGACCTTCATGTGTAGTAGAATCCGGACTACCATCTCTTAGTATCGTTACCAACCCTACCTCAGATCCCTGAGTCTAAGAAGGTCCATGGATCCAAGATTTCTAATAAGGTTTCCTATAGAACCTCTCGAGATTCCCCATCTAACCACATTCTTGACACTCATTTGGAGCCCACTCACACTGAGTTTGAACATGTCCTGGCTGTATACAATAGAAGCACACCATCGAAGAAACACTCCTTAGAAGATTGTTTAGGTCTCTAGCCTAACTTCCCCACTAAGACTCATCATGGAACCACTTTCAGCTCAACACAAAACTCACTTGACATCGTCACCCATTTTAAATATGATTGGTCCATCAATTTTCCCTCAGCTATCATAACCTGATTCACTACCTCCAAGAACGAGGTCAGTTTGAATATATTCACTTGAACCCAAATATCATGTTATAAACCATCCATGAAACACCTCACTCTGGTGATGTTGTCACCCACCATCGAAGGAACAAATCGGGAATGGTCTATAAAATTGTCCAAAACATCCATAACAGATGTATCTCCTTACTGAAGGTTTATAAACCGACCGGATCAATATGATCTTCTTGTCTATGAGAAAAAATTATTGAAGAAACTAGCCTCTAAGTGCCTCCAGGACAGTCCCTCATGTTAACTAGTCTTCACGTGTACACCCCCATCAATTTTATGGTCCTTTAAGAATATATGTTGACAAATTTACCCTCTGACCTAGGGGTGTCTCATGTTGGTCAAAAATCATATACATAGACTCGACCCATATCTCCTCTACCTATGGGCCATCCTCTCCCGGAAATAATCATGGTTGTTTATTTTGGAACTCATGAGTCAAATAATCCGTGGATGGATCAGATCCCTGATCTCCCCTGTCAATACCCTATATGACTCAAACCAAGCTCACCCTGAGCTATTCATCTGGACATGACCCCAAATCTACCATCTATTATAGCTTCCTCACATATACTGGAGTCTATACCCATGGTTCAAGAACAAATAGACCCTCATGGTCCTCATCTCGCCCCTCAAGGGCTTCATCTCGTGCACTCTCTAGAAGCACCACATCTCTACCCTCGTAACAATCCATTGGAAGATGTCAAGGTTGAATCATACTAAATACCATACACCATATTAAAAAATCCACACACACACAAATATCACAAATAGGAAATTCTATAACAGGATACACATCTCACCACCCTCACACACCCCTACCACACCCATGTCACATATTATCCATCATCATGATGCCTTTTCTACCCATAATAGAGTCAGGGATCACATATCATCCAACCTCATGGCCCCTTACCTACCCACATTAGAGTCAAGTATCATATATCATGTATATCAAATATTATAAATATGGGATGGATGAGTATAATTCCACCAAAATTCCATATAAGAAAACAATGTTTATCTTTTTTGTTGACATTTTAAAACTCACCCCATTCCTTTATTCCTGCCTACCCTTAATATATTCAGAACCATATATAATATATACACATAGAATAACATAATAACCTAATCAATATCCACATACCTAGGTTGGATAAGTAGAATTCCCCCAAAAAGGCTATACAGGAAAACACTATTTAGCTTTTTGTTAAAATTTTAAATATCCCAACTCCCTATTAAAGAATTCTCCATTCCCAATGATAATCCAAATAATATATACATGTCATACGAGCCTAAGTGCTTAATGTGATTCATAAATACTCCTCCCTTATAGTGCTTGTCCATGGGTCAAAATATTATAATCCAATAACATCACACCCAAGGGTTCAACTAGAGTTGGAAATCAATCAACTATAAAATTGAAAATCATAACATCAATTTCCTACCACTGAAAACTTGGTCTTCCATTATTCACGAGGCTGTAGGCACCCAAACACAAGCTCTTTATCTATTTCTGACTATATACTAGTCTTTGGTCTACCATAAAAAAATTATTAAAATAAAAAAGGAAAATTAACTGCTTTGATACCATTTTTAGTGTCCTAAATAAATTTTAAAATTTATCTATGCTCTTGCCAGTGGGTCACTAGGCCTTAGGCGCACCTCCCTATACACCAAAGGCTGCCAACAAGAAGTAAGGGTCTGATTTGGTGATAGTGGGGATACTATACCCCTGGTGATGATAATAATAATAATGGTTGATATATATATACATAAAATTGGAGAAGAAGGACCATAATAACAAAATCATGAATACCAAATTAGAGGAAGTATTACTAAACAACAATAGTAAAAAAATCCTAAATGCATCATACGATTTTTAGATAAATACACATTTCATGACAATCATACAAAACAGACATGAATGGTCACCTATGGATGAACATAAATATCAATATATTAAAAACCAAAATAAGGTTCAAATCAATGTAGAGGAACCACCTGATCCACTACCATCCATCCAATAAACAAATTACAACCTTTACCACTAAGTTCCACCCCCTAGGCCTGATACCTTACATGATCTCAATGATGTAAATTCTATACATATCCTAAGGGCCCCATGTAGGGTGTGAGTATAAACTCAGTAGGCCACCACCAACATGTTCATATCCTATATCCATAATTATACAATGTATTTTTACATAATTAAATATCAACAACTCATATATAAAAATAAATAATTCACTCCACTCATTCTCAACAACCACAAGTGATCATTTCACCAACTTTAGCCAATGATGAACTGGAAAGATATATCCAAGGTTATTCATATCATAAGTACCACATTATATCATCAAAATATATGTAACTCGACACCTTTTTCCATAAAATACTTCATGTACCACAAACGAGTAACCATAATCTCATCGTCATGGCCATCAATACATCACATGTCCCTCAAAACTCTATTCAAAAGTAACCATCGACTCAATAGCCCAACATCCTGAGAAATGATAATATCCGTCATTCAATATAAAATAAATATCTATCATCTCAACAACCAGTCATCATGAGGAATGGTGATATCCATCCTCCAATTATTTCATCCAATCAACCTCAATATAACAGAAAACCACAAACCCTCAACTGATGGTCTCAAACACAATCTCTTGTAGCTTTGTATAGTGAGCACCTCCTTCTTAATTTTTGTTCAACACCATACCCTAGGAAACTATAAATACAGAGGCCTCCAGCCATTAGAAGTGGTCAACTCCACCTTAACTAAGTATTATACGTGTGCACACGACTCCCATGGAAAAGTCAGGTGACAAAAATTAGCCACCATCACCAAAATTTCATAAGACACACCATCAAAAAACCTTGATTCCACATCTGAACCTTGTCTCCAAAACACATTGTGGTTATCAAAATCTACCTCTACATGATAATCACATCGCCTCAATTATGATGGTTTACACCATCCCATATATCTCGAGAAACACCCTCAGTATAATGACCTTGTCAACTCAATCTAGAAGATCTATATCTCCTCAACCTGGTGATCAACATCACCCCATGCATATTGAGCCATGCCAAACATGTTCCCATAGAAAAAAATTTTTCATATCAAAAAATAATTAATTAAATAAACAATTATCCAAACCATCCCAAAGGCTCAAAATCCCCATACCCAGTATAATAATTTTTTAAAATAGAAATATCAAGTCAATCAATATCTTACAATATTTATTATAACCTAGAAAAGAATTAATTATTTAAGGGTTTCACCAAGAAAACCCTTATGTGCGTATTTAATAACAAACCCCACAACACTAGTATAATTAAGAATAAGTCCAAACACCACCTACCTTATACTTTTAGGTTCTCTCTTGTCAAATACCAACATCTAATTAAAATCGTATCAAAATAAAATGAAGTTCTAGACAAACAACTTGATAATAGGGAATATGAATCTTAATTGAAATAACATCAAAGATAGAAATGGAAAAGAATAAAAGAGGATAATAGATAGACGGTCAAACCAAGAGACATCCATATCCAATGACATATCTTGAATCAGAGTTCAAATGACAGATATAGGCCAAATCCTAGGAAAAGAGAATTAGGAGCTCCATGGCCTGCTGGAGGGGCGCTGTGAGTGGTAGAATGAAAAAAGGGAGAAGCCTCTTAAATATGGGGGGTGTGGAAAGATCATTTTGGCCTCTTTAAAAATATTTACAGTTACCACATGGTTTGAAAAAATATGTGACAACTGTATGAAGATCACTGTGTGAGAGAAATACACCTCACATGGTTCGATCACACGATTAGTCAAATAGTGCTCCTAACTGTGTAGGTCACTCTACCCTACTAAACTACCTCTCGTGGTTCACTGGGAATATTTCATAGTTAAAACAGATTATTCCCCTTGGAAAAATAGGCCACATGATTTAGGAATCATGGTTATACAAACTGTGTGCCAACCGTGCAAATCTATTTGTCTTTCCTGAAACTGGGTTTGCAAATCCCGTTGCTTTTTGTACCCATTAAAACTCTCCAAGAACTCACTAATCATTAAAAAATATAAAAAATAAATAAAAATACATTCAAACTATTGAGATTAGGTCATGAATCCCAAAATTAATGTAGTCATGTCCACAAAAAAAATTCAAATTTTCCCAGGAAAATGACTCAGTCAAAAACCAAGGACGTTACAGAGTTCATCTAAAAAAGTATATTCTTTCGTGTCCCTAAAATAAAAAAATGAAAATAAAAGTAAAATAAATCTAAAATAAATTTCAAAATAATCATTTTGAAACAAATATACTAAGAGGATATAAAACCGAAACAAATTGATAGGTTTGAGAAGATCCTTAAATTATGTACCATTTTGATTCATCAAGTTTACACCTAATGTATAACCAAATTAAGAATATATAATTTAATTATATTCATTTATTTTAGTCTTGGAAAATTATAATCATTTAAATTTGTTGGTAATATTTTTGTAAAAGATGAAATGGTTTGACAACATGTTTCTTTGACTAATCCCATTTTTATTTGATTTAATAGTATGGATTCATTTTTATTTATCCATTATTAAAATTACTTCCCAAAATTTAAAAATATAAAAAAATATTTATTAATACCATTAAAATAAGTTCTTTATTATAGCTATGATGGAGGTGATAAGTAAAGAGTGGAAAATGTCCTAATAAGTGGTTAACTGACTATAGATGGAACCTTCCAAAAGAGGGAAAGAGATAAAATATAAATAAATTGTAAATAGTTCATTATAAGTATGTGGTAGTATAATAAAAATTAATGTTGTATAATGTTATATCTTGATCTGGAACAGCAATTTCATCCAGAGTACCATATGGCCTCAAGTACATCCAACCATACACCGGAGGCTTTCGACTAGTGACAAGGGCCTAATTCATAAAATGGGAATACTATACCATCGAATCATAGTCATAAAATATTAGAAAATAACTAAAAAATCTTTGCACACATTATAGTATATAGGATAATCAGACATATCTGATATCAAACATTATTTAGATATATAAAACATACAATGATCTCCCATTAGGCCGATCCAAAATAAAAAATGAAAAAAATAATAAAATTTACACACTAGCCTTTTTTCCTTCCTCGTGCCACATCCCAATCATTGATACCCATTGAGCCACTCCAACATGATACACTGCCCAATTTTTTCTCTAATAAAAAAGAAAATAAAATGTCTATACACACACCAAAGTGCTCATACATGGTCTAATCTTGTAACTTATTAGGGCCTCACTAACACACCTAATATACACCGTCATATGTGTGTTTATAAACAAGGGAAATAAATACATAAATAATTATACATGTTTGGTCTTCATGTGCTAACTAGGCCACCATGACACCCAATGAGGTACACATGACCATCGGGCCACTGTGTGCTAACTAGGCCACCAGGATGCATGACCGTCCTAGATTCTTCACCATATTGGTATCCAATAAATGCCTCATGACACTAAAATCAATGCCCAACCCATACCCAAAGACTCAAGTTAGGTCAACATTAAATCCTTGACCCACTAATTGAATGAAAGTGACATGATCATACATCCAAATCTCAACCCACTAACTTATCACTCAAGGCAGGGTCCATTGGTCATGTATCACTTCACATATCAACCCATCCCTCTTGTGGGTGGCCACTGACCCAAGACAAATAAATAAAGTTCTATATAGTTAATGATATAATCCAACATAGGAAAGGGTTTTTAAATCCCCAACACTAGTAGTTTGGAACCAGTGGTTATTTTACTATATTGGCACAAAATACAAGGGATCGTATCCTAAAGTATCAAATAGTTTAGTTGTATTAGGAGACTAGATACATACATGATCTAAAATTACATATGAAAAAATGGAATATAATATAAATAATATTATGATAAATTTATTTTTTCTCCTTGTAAATACCTAAATTCATTAATAGATCCCTTTTTGGTATCCTAGGAAAGGTAAACATAATAAACGGTGAGTTCAAATTCTTTGCAATAAAATTAATTCAAAAAAATACAGCATAAAATAAATAAAACATGAATAATATATAAATATAGACAATAATAAAACATTATGTAATGAGCTGACCCCAAAATCCAAGATTTGGTGCATTAATTATTACATTCGAATGTTTACAAGTAAACAAACCCCGTAGGACCGATCAATTTAGTAGTTATGGAAAACTAGGTTACATAACTGAACCTTATCTAATAATTTAAATCATAAAATCAAACATATGAAATCTCTATAGAACACCATTATTCTCCTAGATTAACCCTATATATTAGTCCTAATACACATCTTAGAATCATGGTAAAATTAAAACATAAGAAAGGGGTGAGATTAGATACTCAGTAAGGATAAGAATATATCAGAATCTATCATAAATAAGAATAAACATTATGGCAATGTGAATAATTAAAACAAAATACATTTAAACATAGTCTTTATCATAATATGGAAATAATAATTAATACCATAAAAAATAATCACATGATCTTGAAAACATAACCATAGATATTCTACTAGTTGAATAATCACATGGGATATCAATAACTGATCTCAAAATGAGGGAATGTATAATGCAGGACATCTAAAACATACTTGAAATGATTCAACCAAGACACCATACAATAATGGGTAAAACCCAGTCTAGTTTGTCTAATGAGACACATCGATGCATCAAGGGGATATACTGGGGCCCACCAAAAACTTAATAGGTCAAATTCATTCCTCATATGAAAAGGGTGGAACATAACCAACATAAATATTCATATTAAAACTAACATAGGAAATGTTATATATTAACCATAAACCATGAATGGTATAACAATTGTGAATACAAAGTCAATCATATCATAAACCCTTCAAGAAAATATTGTAAATGGTATCACAAGAGATAAAACTCAATCAAACATAATATCCAATAGAGGATGTTGACATAGATGAGAATACTCTAATAAAACCATTAAAACTTTCTTGAGAAAATACTATTTTTTACTTTGAAATATTTTTTTTCAAAATCCACTTATTAATAAAAGAAAACATTGAAAAAGTATATTTTTGAATCAAAGTGTCCCATACCAATTTTAAATGATTAATAGAAATTCAAAAATTAACATTTTAAAATATTCATGTCCTTATAAATAAATCTATAAAACCCATTTTTAAAACCTGAACATGAATGAGAAATATTTAGAAGAATTAATATTTGAAACATTTAAAATGATGTTTTAGTTAAATATTCCTCTACATAAAACCTTTAAAAGACTCATTTTTACTTTTTTTTAAGAAACATGGACACAAATGATAAATATGTCATAGTAAATACTTACATATAAACAATCCTAGATAATAATGAGATTGCAAAATTAACCCTAACCTTAGGTATGACTCCCTCCTTCTATATACGAAAATCTAATTTAGTGGGGTTAAAAATATTATTAACTTGTACCAAAATCATAATAATATTTATGATATCATATATGATTTATTTATGACTTCATATTATCCTTTTATTAACAAATCCAAGTTAAAGCAACTTTTCTGGTTATAACCACTTTTTTATCGTATTGAATGGAAGAATGTAAATGAAATATATGTATATATATATATATATATTATTAAAGTATAATTATTATGTCATATATTTCTTATTTATTCATTTTATAATTTTTTTAATCATTCATGAACTGTTAATGTGGATAATGATTCTCATAACATCCTGGAGATGGTTGGTCGTGCATAAATATGAGCGGCAACATCATTTCATTAATGGTAAAGTGATAAGGAATTAGATGGTATATTAGTGATAAAGAATAAATATCAGGTCATATTTATTATTTATATCTATTATATTCATCATTATATCCATCCAAATAATGTGGTGATGAAAAATAAATTACACCATAACTTGGAGACAAAAAGCCATAGGTATGCACACATGGTGTTATTATTTTTCATATGATGGTTAAAAGAGAGAATACGGTTGTCCCATAAACATAATAACATTTAATAATATTTATTATACTTAATTTATTACTTTATTATGAAAAAAACTTAGGAATATGATGTAGAATAGGAAATAATTTTGAAGGAGTCAGTAGATATGATTATCTCTTCTCTAGCGAACCTCTATTGGATCTCCTCTTAGGGACACTGGGGTTTATCTTCTGAGAAGAACATAACCTCTAGGATGTGTTCGGGGATGTTTATAAGGTAAATGGTCATGATTGTTTCATAAAAAACGGCTCAAAGTGGTGTAAGTAAGTGAGGAAGGAGGTTCCCTTCTATAATTGAGGTGAGGGATTCTTTTGGAAATCCTCAATCTATTAAAATATAATAAGATTATTATAGATCCAAATACTTAAAAATGGCCCAAAAATAAAAACTAGAAGATATTTTAGACCATATAATATTCCATTCTAATTATTTATCAATTTCATATTTTTAAATTATTTAATAATGAATCAATTCAATAAGATATCATTATTGTCAAATTTGATACTAATATTTTAATTTTACTTTAAATACATCAATAAAAGTTGTAATTAAAATATAATGCTTTCAAATATATAGATATTATATACTATAAGTCTATAAAATTAACTATAAAAGTTAACTCATCGTAAATATATAAAAATTATTATTATTAAAATATATATTTTTTATTTTACTCTTGATTAAGTAAATACTCTTTTAGAATTGAATTAGAATTTAAGGCAATTATATAATTTATAAAAATTAAAAATAACTTTAAATAATGAAACTAACTTCATTATGACCAAAATATAAACTTAGTTCCATTAATATATTAGTTTTTTCCATATGTAGACACATAAAAGATATTCAAAACAAAGAGAGTGATATTTTGTAACTATCTATGATTTAAATAAAATATAATTTATTTTCCTGGAGAAGTGCCCATTAAATAACTAAAAATCTATAATAATGTGATAAGGTTATAATATTATTAATCGAATATTTTTGACAAGTTTTTATTATGTTTTTAATCCTTAAAGTTTTGTTTTTACCCTTATTTAACCCCTTTAACTATTACCGTGATATCACATAATTTATACATTATGGGTTTATATAATTACAATAAAATGAAAAATGACCACTAAATGAGTCATTGATGAAATTTTAGTACTTATTCCAATTATTTGGCCTAATATTATTTTTCATATATTTTATATATTTTAATAAAATATTCTTTATTTTAAAATATCTTAAATGTCAATTTTGACACTATTCATAATTATGTCTTCTATAAAAATCAAACGAAAAATATAAATTCTAACCAATATATTTAAAACATTAATAATATTTCCAATTCATAAATAAAAAACATTTATGACAATAAATAACCCAAATTATATTTATATTAATATTTTTAATATCCTTTATTTGATTCTTAAATTATTTAAACAATTATTGCATCATCATCGTGTCACCATTTAAGTTAATTATATTATCATTAAAAAATATAAAAAAATTATCATGATGCAGATAAAAATTTTATATTTAAAATGATTATTTATAGTCGAATTTATCAATTTTATAACCCTCTAATAAAAAGGTATAATTATTATAAATTCGAGTAAGACATTTTTAACATATCTTTAAATAAAATATTATAACTGTCATATTCTTACCCAGGCGACTTAAAAAGTTGTTAATTTTGATATAAGGATGATTTTGGTCAAAACCCACTCATCTAATAAAATTATAAAAAGTGTTAGGGAGTGTTTATAATATTATAATTTTATTTTTTATCTCTAATTACCTGATCTACCCTTAATCGCGGTAAATAAAATACTGAAGTTACTATTAAAAAAATATTTTGATCATATTATACAATAAATTAATACTTATTACAAAAATTTATTTCCCTTATTTAAATTCAACTCACAGAAATGAAAAAATTTAGTTTAATGCTAACCCAAATTTTTTTTGAGAAAGCGAGTTAAAGTAAAAATGGTCAAAAAATCAATAAGATTTTATATCCAATTTATATATAAAAGATTCCAATGATCTAAATTGGATCAATATATGTATAATTTATCTATCACAAATTTAAAAACCAATTTAAAATTTAATTTATCATTAATAATTATTTAAATGAAAAGGAAGTTTTAACTACAACACAATATTTTTTCACTATTCATCAAAAAATGAAACTTCTCAGAAAAATACTAAAAATTCCCCATAATATAATTTTTATATTATTAATTCAAATAAGAAATTTATTTTTTAAAATAACGTATATAAAAGTTTAAAAATTTGGATTTAAAATTGGTTCATCATTAAAAGGTGATAAAACTTGATCTTACAAGTAACGCTAGCTAACTCAGTGTTGTGTGTAGTGTTAGATTAACTTTGTAAATAAATCACGCTAACAAAAAAATTAAATTTATTCTAAAAGGAAAATATTTTAATTTTTTGGGGAACTACATTCCCCCCTCCTTCAATTAATTTCATCCTCACAATTTTCGAATTCGGTTTTGGTAACTAAGGTTTTACTATTAAAAATTCTTTTTTTTTGAAATCCCACATCGGAATAAGGGTTGATAAAATTAGACTTTAAAATAAAGAAAGGTAAGTAAGAAGGTCACCGTAGATAACAAAAACTAGGGTTCCATGTAGAATAACATGGAAATAGAAGATAAATCAAACCATCTAATTCTGATGGAGAGTGATAGAGAACAAGACCAGGTGAAAGTTAACAATCAGCAAGATATAAATATTTGATTATCTAAGGAATAATCTAACTAATCATAAAAGAAGTTACTAGGTTATTTTTTTTCAAAACCCCTTTCCTAACATTGAGGGATTCTTGTACTATTCGTATAATAACTTGAGAAAATAGACTTACTAGATTTATTTCCATATCATAAGCATAATCTTATCCTTCGATTGTGCTTCGATCTATTTTCACTTTATTTCATACACCTGATGATGGATATTCTAGATAAATTTTTATACCTGAAAAAAATTTAACGAATCATAAATTCAACATCTTATTCCTTCACCATTTTACTGAAACCAAAAAGGCTAGAAACAAGTATACAATAAATCATAATTTAACCTCAAAAAATAACATCCAATGTTCAAATTAATCCATTCCGACTTTAAGATTCATCAAATATACATACATCCAAATTAATAGTCCAAAAATGTCTCTAAATTTTCAAAAAACATTATATTCTATAAATAAAATAATGTATCTCTTATTGTCACATACCTTTATCACCTTAAAAACTTTAATGAAATCATTCATTCTTCTAAATCATTGAGGAAGATGTATTGAAGTAAAATCCTTATATATCTCATGATTCTTATAACCAGAGAAACATCGATGAATTAATTCTTGAATCCAAATACACTTTAACTTTAATCACTATACTTAATTTTTAAACCATTAACTACGATTCATTATCTTATTCCTTAATACCTCCATCATTTCATTTTCCTTTTGTTTTCTCTTCATCATTTGCTGCATAACCATTTCGTGAATAACCTTTCTGATTTTATCCATTGACCAAAACTCAAATCAGAATGTGAGGAACACTAATCATAGTGATATAGCCATGAAGAATGATTTATAGGATATCTAAATGATAGAAAATTCCTCTCAATACATAAGTACATTAGATTAACCTAGGCTATCCATTACCAAATCTAAAGGACAATAGCTTATACTTATACTTATCCTCAATGTCATTCACAAGGTTATGTTTTCTAATAATTGGTTTATAAATCTAGTTTCCAAGGTTACTATTAAACATCCTTTGATAGCAACTATATCACCCCAACCCTAGAATCCCAGAGTCAGGGAATTATTTATTACATTAGCATGTTTATAAGTAAATAAAATATGAAGGACTAATCTGTTTAGTAGTTTTGAAAAACAAGATTACATACATATTCCTTATCTTACAATTTAAAACATAAAATACAGAATTAGTAATCCCTTGATAATGGAATTATTCCCCTATCTCAACCCTTCATATTAATCCTAATACACATCTTGGTATTTTGTGACAAATAAAACATAAGAAAGGGGTGATCTTGGATGCTCAGTAAGGGTAAGCATAGAATTAAAGATATCAAAAATAAGCACAAACATCATGGAAAGATGAATAACTGAAACACAAGTCATTTAAATGTAGTATTGAGTATAATTTGTAAAGAATAAATAATAAAATTAAAAATAATTACACGAGAAAGAAAACATAACCATATATATTCTACTAGTAAAATAATCAATTGAAATATCAATAACTACTCTCATAATGAGGGAATGCATAATGTGGGATATCTAAAATATACCGTCTAGGCTTCGGCCCAGACACCATAAAATAATGGGTAAAACCCAATCTAGTTTGTCTCATGAAACCTAATGATGCATCAAGGGGCTATAGAGGACCCTACCCGACACTTATTATGTATAATGAATTCATCATATAAACAGAGTGAAATATAACCAACATAAATATTTGAATTAAAACTCGCATACTAAATATTAATAAATTAACCATAAATCATG
This sequence comes from Viscum album, assembly GCA_963277665.1. Lineage (NCBI taxonomy): Eukaryota > Viridiplantae > Streptophyta > Magnoliopsida > Santalales > Viscaceae > Viscum > Viscum album. The sequence goes on from OY728122.1 coordinate 48,611,366, forward strand.
AATGGTACCAAAATAGCACATCTATAGTCAAAAATATGATAGACCCTTCAATGAAATATGGTAAATGGAATCCAAAATGTCAACCTCATTCAAACATAATATAAAATAGAGGATAATTAAAAAGATGAATATACTCTAACGAAATCATTAAAAATATCTGGAGAAATATACAGTTTTTACCTTGAAATCATTTATTAAAAATCTATTCATTTATAAATGAAAACATTTAAAAAATATATCTTATTGAATCAAAGTTTCCTATATCAATTTGAAACATTTCAGAGAAATTCAGAAATTAACTTCTTAAAATAATCATGTCCTTATAAATTAATCCATAAAACCCATTTTGAAAAAATGGACATGAATGAGAAAGATTTAAAAGAATAAAACTTAGAAACATTTAAAATTTCGTTTTAGTTAAAAATTCCATTACATAAAACCTTATAAATAATTCTTTTAAAATTATTTTTAAGATACATAGACATGGATGACAAATATGTCTCAATAAATACTTACATATAAACAATTTTGGATTATAATGAGATAGCGTAATTAATATTTACCTTAGGTTTCATTCCCTCTGTACGTGTAAAAAAATCCTACATAGTGGTTTTAAAGTTATTATTACCTTGTACTAGAATCATAATAATATTTATTATATCATATATGATTCGTTTATGACTTTATATTAACCTTTTATTAACAATCTCAATTTAAAGTGACATTTAAGGTAACAACTGATTTGTTTATTGTATTAAATGGAAGAAAGTAAATGAAATATATGTATATATATATATATTATTACAGTAGCATTATTATGTCATATATTTCATATTTATTTATTATTTTAATTTTTATAATTTTTCATGAATGGTTAACATGGAAAATGAAAATCATCGCGTCGTAGAGAAGGTAGGTCGCACGTACGCAAGATCAAAAATTCCATTCCATTAATGGTAGAGTAGTAAGTAACTGTATGGTATATTAAATATAAGGAATAATTTTGATTTCATATTTATTACTTATATCCCTTATATTTATCATTAAACCCATCCAAATAATGTTTTTATGAAAAATAAATTACACCATAACATAGAGACGACAAGCCATATGTATACACAAATGGTGATATTGTTTTTCATAAGATGGGTAAAAGGAAGAATATGGTTTTCCAATAATCATAATAACATCACATAATATATATTATACTATATTAATTACTTTGATATGGAAACAACATAGGAAGAGAAACTAAAAGAAGAAATATTTTTGAAGGAGTTAGTAAAGAAGATTACCTCTTCTTTAGCGAACCACCTTTGGATATCCTCTTAAAAACACTAGGTTTGGTATTAGGAGAATGAAAACACCCATAAGATGTGTATAGGGAAGTTTATAAGGGAATTTTTTAGGGTTTGGTTGAGAAAAAATGTTCAAAGTGGTGTGAGGAAGTGAGGGAGGAGGTTCCCTTTTATAATTGAGGTGAGTGACACTTTTGGAAATCCCCAAAATATTAAAATATAATAAGAGTATTCTAGATCCATATACTTAAAAATGGACCATAAATGAAAATTAGAAGATATTTTTTATCATAACCGATCCCCTTGTGATTATTTATCATTTTTTTATTTTTAATTTTTTTTTATAATAAATTAATTCAATAAGATATCATTATTCTCAAATTTGATACAATTATTTAAATTTGGATTTATATACCTCAATACAAGTGGGAATTAGAATATAATGGTTTAAAAAATATATATTATATACTATAGGGCAATAAAATTTACTATAAAAATTAAATCATTACAAATATTTCAAAATTAATATTATTAACATAAATTATTTTATTTTTCTCTTTTTTAAATAAATACTATTTTAGTATTGAAGATGATTTTAAGATAATTATATAATTTATAAAAATTAAAAATAAATTTATATAATGAAAATAACTTCCTTAGAACCAAAATAGAAATTTATTTTCATCCATATCTTGGTATTGTCCTTATTTGGCCACAAAAAAGTTATTAATGACAAAGAGAGTGATATTTTGCAACCATATTTGATTTAAATAATATATAATTTATTTTCATAGAAAGGTGTTCATTAAACAAATAAAAATTAAAAATAATGTGATAAGGGTCGAATATTATTCATAGAATAATTTTTTACTTATTTTTATTATGTTTTAATCCTTAACATTTTGGTTTAACACTTATTTAACTACTTAAACTCATAGCATGATATCATATAATTTATACATTCTGGGTTAATATAGTTACTATAAAATTACAAACGACCACTAAATGATTATTTTATGATATTTTAAGACTTATTGAAATTATTTGGCTAAATTTTATTTTTTTATATTTTTTAACTTTTAATAAAATATTATTTATTTTAAAATATCTTAAATGCCAAATTTGACACCATTCATTATTTATCTTATACAAAAATCAAACCAACAAGATAAATTCTAACAAAGACTTATTAAAAATTAATAATTTGTTCAATTAGTTAATAAAAATTGTGGATGACATTAAATCACTCAAATTATATTTATATTAATATTTTTATTATCATTTATTTGATTCCTCCATTATTTAAAGAATTACTACATCATCATTGTATCAACATTTATGTTAATTATTTTATCATTAAAAAATATGAAAACATTATCAAGATGTATATAAAATTTTATATTTAAAATTATTATTTATAGTCTAATTTATCATTTTTATAACCCTATAATAAAAAATGTATAGTTATTATAAACATGAGTATGACATTTTTAACATATCTTTAAATAAAATATTATAAATGTCATAATCTTATCCAAGTGACTTAAAAGGTTTTTAATTTTGATATAAGGTTGATTTTGGTCAAAACCCACTCATCTAATAAAATTAGGTCAAGTGTTAGGGTATGTTTATAATATTATAATTTTATTTTTTACCTTTAGTTATCTGATTTACCCTTGATCGAGGTAAATAAAATAATAATGTTAATATTTAACAAAACATAAGTTGATCCTATTAGACTAAAAATTAATACTTATTAAAAAAATATATTTCTAGTTTTCTAAATTAAACTCACAAAAATGGAAAAATTATGTTTAATGCTAATCCCACAAATGTGGTGAGAAAGCGAGTTAAAGTAAAAATGTCCAAAAGTTCAATAAGTTTTTATATCCAATTTCAATATAGAAACATTCCAATGATATAAATTGGATTGATATATGTATAATACATATATTTTGGCTTTCTAAACTAATTAAAAATTAAATTTAACATTAATAATTATTTAAATGAAAAGGCAGTTTTAACTAAAATGCGGATTTTTTTACTATTCATCAAAAAATGAAACTTCTCAAAAATACTAAAAATTCACCATAAGATAATTTTGATATTTTTAATTCAAAGAAGAAGTTTATTTTTTCAAATAACTTATATAAAATTTTCAAAATTTGTATTTAAAATAGGCTCACCATTAAAAGGTTATAAAACTTGATCTTACGTTTAATGCAAGCTAACTCAGTGTTGTGTATAACATTAGATTAACTTTTGGTATAAAGAATGATAAAAATAAAATTAAATTTATTCTAAAAGGAAAATATTTTAAAGTATTGGGGTGCTAATTCTCCCCTCCTGCAATAAATTATTTCCTCACAATTTTTGAATTCGGGATCGGTATCTAATGTTTTACTATTCAAAATTCATTTTTTGAGATCCCACATAGGAACAAGGGTTGATAAAATAAAACTTTAAGATAAAGAAAGGTAAGTACAAAGGTCACCATAGACAAAAAACAAGGTTTCCATGAAGGAAAAAATGGAAATGGAAGTTAAATCTAACCATATATTTTTTATAGAGAGTGATAGAGAACAAGACCAGGAGAATGTTAACAATCACAGAGCTATAAATCTTTGACTGTCTAAGGAACAATTTTATTATTCAGAAAAGAAGGTAATATGTTATTTTTTTCCAAAATCATTTTCCTAACATTGAGGGAATGTTTTATAATTTAGATAATCACATGAGAAAATATACTTACTAGATTAATTTCCATATCATAACTATAATATTATAATTTGGTTGTGCATCTATCTATTTTCACTACATTTTGTACACTTGAGTATGGACATTGAAGATGAATTTCTATGCCTAAAAAACATTTTATGAATCAGAAATTCCACATATAATTCCTTCATCATTTTACTGGAACCAAAAATCATATCACAATGTATTTAATCAATCAAACTTTAATGTAAAAAAATAATATCCAACGTTCAAATTAATCCATTTCAACTTTAAGACTCATCCAATATACATATGTCCAAAATCATAGTCCAAAAAGGCCTCTAAATTTCCAAAATACATTATATTCTCTAAAAAAATTAATGTAGCTCTTATTGTCACATAACTTTATCCCCTTAAAAACTTTAATGAAATCATTCATTATTACAAATCCTTGAGGAAGATGTACCGCAATACAATCCTTATATACCACATGATTCTTATAACTGGAGAAACATTGATGAATTAATTCTTGAATTCAAATACACTTGAACTTTAGTAATTATAATTCATTCTTAAACCATTAACTATGATTCATCATCTTATTCCTTAATACCTCCACCATTTTATTTTTTTTATTCCCTTATCATAATTAGTAGTATAACCATTTTTTGTATAACCTTTCTGATTTTATCCATTGACTAAAACTCAAAGTACAGTGTGAGAAACACTAATCATAGTGATATATCCATGAAGAATGATTTATATGATATCAAAATGATGAAAAATTCCTCTCAATCCATAAGACCATTTTATTAACCCAGTTTATCCATTAATTAATCTAAAGGATGATATCCTATACTTAGAATTATCCTCAAAGTCATTTAAAGGGTTATGTTTTCTAATTTTGATTTCTTATTATGGTTTCCAAGGTTTATATTAAACTTAATTTGATACCAATTTTAACACCCTAACCCCAGAATCCTAGAGTTGGTGCATTATTTATTAAATTATCATGTTTATAAGAAAAAAAACTGAAGGACCAAACATTTTAATAGTTTTGGAAAACCAGATCACACACCTGAAACTTATCTTACAATTTAAAACATAAAATAGAATACAGGGAATATCTTGAAAATTCCATTATTATCCTATATCAACCCTACATATCATTCATAAAACACATAAAGAAATTTTTTGAAAAATAAATCATAGGAAAATGGTGATCTTAGGTTCTCAGTAAATGTATGGGTAGAATTAAAGCTATAAAAAATAAGCCTAAACATTATGGAAAGATGAATAACTGAAATAAAATTAATTTAAGCATTGTCTTGAGGGTAATATGGAAAAATAAATAATACCATGAAAAATAATTAAATGAGAAAGAAAACATAACCATTGATATTATACAAGTTGAATAATTAGATGGAATTTCAATAACTAATCTCATAATGCAGGACATCTAAAACATACCGTCTAGCCTTCTTCCAAGACACAATAAAATAATGGGTAAAAACCAATCTAGTTTGTCTCATGAAACCTACTGATACATCAAGGGGCTATAGAAGACCCCACTCGATACTTATTCAGTCTACTGAATTACTCATATGAAAAGAGTGAAACATAACCAATATAAATATTTGAATTAAAACTATCATACGAAATGTTAATACATTAACTATAAACCATGAATTGTACCAAAATAGCACATCCACAATCAAAAATATCATAAAAACTGCAATGAAATATGGTAAATGGAATCATAAGATGTCAACCACAATCAAACATAATATCAAATAGAATATATTGACATAGATGAAAATAATCTAACAAAATCATTAATAATTTCTTGAGAAAAATACCATTTTTTACTTTGAAATAATTTATTCAAAAGAAATGCATTTATAAAAGAAAAATTTTAAAAAATAGATTTCTAAATCAAAGTGTCCTATATCAATTTGAACCACTTGAGAGAAATTCGAAAATTAACTTTTTAAAATAATCACATCCTTTTAAATAAATCCATAAAACCCATTTTGAAAAAATGGACATGAATGAGAAATATTTTGAAGAATAAATCTTAGAAATATTTAAAATGATGTTTTAGTTAAATATTCAATTACATAAAACCTTAAAAATACATCCTTTAAAAATATTTTCAAGAAGAATGGACATGGATAATAAATATGTCTCATTAAATACTTATGTATAAACAATTTCAGATTATAATGAGATTGAAAAATTAATCTTTACCTTAAGTCTGATTCCCTCCGTACGTGTATAAAAATCCTACATAGTGGTTTTAAACATATTATTAACTTGTTCTAGAATCATAATAATATTTATTATATTATATATGATTCATTTATGACTTTATATTACCCTTTTATTAACAATTCCGATTTAAAGCAATGTTTTGGGTAATAACCTCTTTGTTTATCATATTGAATGGAAGAAAGTAAATGAAATATATGTGTGTGTGTATATATATATTACAATAAAATTATTTTTTAATATATTTCATATTTATTTATTATTTAAATTTATATAATCATTTATGAATTGTTAACGTGAAAAATGAATCTCATTACGTCGTGGAGATGATAGACCATACTTACGCATGATCAAAAATATCATTTCCTTAATGGTAAAGTGGTAAGGAATTGTATGGAATATTAACTATAAGGATTAAATTTAATTTAATATTTATTCTTTATATCCCTTATATTCATCATTATGGCCATCCAAATAATGTTGTGATGAAAAACAAATAACACTACAATGTGGATAGGGTAAGTTGTACGTATGCATGCATGGTGATATTGTTTTTCATAGGATGAGTAAATGGAAGAAGTTAGTCATATAATAATCATAATAACATCACATAATATATATTATAATATATTTATTAATTTTGTATAGAAAAAACCTAGGAAGAGGATGTATAAGAAGAAATATATAGGAAGGCGTCTGTAAAGAAGATTACCTCTTCTTTAGCGAACCTCATTTGGAACTCCTATTAGGGACAGTAGGGTTGGTATTTTGAGAAGAAAAAAACTATAGGATGTGCATAGGAAAGTTTATAAGGGAATTTTTCATTTTTTGGTTGAGAAAAAAGGTTCAAAGTGGTGTGAGGAAGTGGGGGAGGAGGTTTAATTTTATAATTAAGGTGAGTGGAACTCTTGGAAATCCTCTAAATATTAAAATATAAATAGACCATTCTAGATCAAAATATTTTAAAATGGACCATAAATGAAAATTAAAAGGTATTTTTGTCCATATATTATCCCCTTGTGATTATTTATCATTTTTTTATTATTAAATTATTTCATAATAAATTAATTCAATAAGATATGATTACTATCAAATATGATGTTATTCTTTTAATTTGACATTAAATACCACAATACAAGTGGGAACTCAAAAATTATGATTTTTTTTAAAAAATATATTATATCATATAGGTCTATGAAATCAACTATAAACAGTAAATAATCAAAAATATATCAAAATTAATATTATTAAAAAAATTATTATATTTTTCCCTTGATTAAACAAACAATATTTTAGTATTGAAGAATATTTTAAGGTAATTATATAATTTTTAAAAATTAAAAATAAATTTATTTAATTAAAATAACTTCCTTATGACCAAAATACCGGTTTAGTTTCATTCATATCTTAATTTTTTCTTTATTTGGACACAAAAAATATATTTAAACCAAGAGAGTGATATTTTGTAACTATATATTATTTAAGTAATATATAATTTTTTTTCATTGAAAAGTGTCCATTAAACAACTAAAAATAAATAATAATGTGATAAGGATCAAATATTATTCATCCAATAATTTAGTTACCAGTTTTTATTATGTTTTAATCATTAACATTTTGTTTTAACCCTTATTTAATCCCTTAAACTCTTAGCCTGATATCATATAATTTATACATTATGGGCTAATATAATTACAATAAAATTACAAACGACCACTAAATGAGTATTTTATGATATTTAATACTTATTAAAATTATTTGGCTAAATTTTAATTTTTTTTATATTTTAAATCTTTTAATAAAATATTATGTATTTTAAAATATCATAAATGCCAATTTTGACACTACTCAATATTTAGGCTATACAAAAATCATACCAACAAGATAAATTTGATCCAAGACTTATAAAAAATTATTAATATGTCCAATACATCAATATAAATCGTGGATTACATTAAATAACTCAAATTATATTTATATTAATATTTTTAATATCATTTATTTGATTCTTCCATTATTTAAAGAATTACTTCATCATCATTGTGTCGCCATTTAAGTTAATTATTTTATCATTAAAACTTATAAATTTTTTATCAAGATTTAGATAAAATTTTATATTTAAAATTATTATTTATAGTCTAATTTATCATTTTTATAACCCTATAATAAAAAATGTACAATTATTAGAAATGTGAGTATAAAATTTTTAACATATCTTTAAATAAAATATTATAAATGTAATAATATTATCCAAGTGACTTAAAAAGTTTTTAATTTTGATATAAGGTCTATTTTGGTCAGAACACACTCTTAAAATATAATTAGGACATGTGTTATGGTATGTTTATAATATTATAATTTTATTTTTTACCTTTAATTACCTGATCTACCCTTAACCGTGGTAAATAAAATAATAAGGTTACAATTCAAAAAAAATTAATTTGATCCTATTAGACCAAAAAATTCATACTAATTAAAACCACGTATTTCCATTTTTATAAATTCAACTCAAAAAATGGAAAAATTATGTTTAATGCTAATCCCACAAATGGGGTGAGAAAGCAAGTTAAAGTAAAAATGGTCAAAAGGTCAATAAGTTCTTATATATAATTTCAATACAAAAATATTCTAATGATCTATATTGGATTAATGTATGTATAATATATCTATTGTGACTTTATAAACCAATTTAAAATTTAATTTAACATTAATAATTATTTAAATGGAAGGGAATTTCTTAACTACAATGCAGTATTTCTTTACTATTCATCAAAAAATGAAACTTCTCAGAAAAATAATAAACATTCACCCTAAGATAATTATGATATTACGAATTTGAAGAAGAAGTTTATTTTTTCAAATAACATATATAAAATTTTAAAAATTTTGATTTAAAATAGGTTCATCATTAAAAGGCGATAAAACTTGATCTTATGTTTAATGAAAGCTAACTCAGTGTTGTGGGTACCATTAGATGAACATTGGGTATAGATCATCCTAACAAAAAAATTAAATTCATTCTAAATGGTCAATATTTTAAAGTCATGGGGTGATACATTCTCCCATTCTTCAATAAATTTTGTCCTCCCAATTTTCAAATTCAGGATTGGTTTCTAAGGTTTTACAATTCAAAATTACTTTTTTGAAATCCCACATCGGAACAAGGGTTGATAAAATACAAATTTAAAATAAAGAAAGGTAAGTACGAAGGTCTCCGTAGATAACATGAACCAGGTTTTCATGCATGAAAATAGGGAAATGGAAGAGAAATCTAGCCATATATTTCTGATGGAGAGTGATAGAGAACAAGACCATGCAAAGGTTAACATCACAAAACTATAAATTTTTGATTATCTAAGGAACCATTTGATTAATCAAAAAAGAAGGTACACGATTTTTTTTCCAAAATCCTTTTCCTGACATTGAGGTATTCTTTTACTATTTAGATAATCACTTGAAAATATATACTTACTAGATTTATTTCCATATCCTAAGCATAATCTTATAATTTGGTTGTGATTCGATCTATTTTCACTACATTTCATACACTTGAATATGGATATTCAAGATGAATTTTTATGCCTGAAAAACATTTAACTAATCTTAAATTCCACATCTAATTCCTTCATCATTTTACTAAAACCTAAAATTATATCACAAAGTATCCAATAAATCAAACATTAACCTCAATAAATAATATCCAATGTTCCAATTAATCCATTCCAAATTTAAGACTCATCCAGTATACATAAGTTTAAAATATTAGTAAAAAATGGTCTCTAAATTTCCAAAATACAATAGATTCTCTAAATAACATAATGTATCTCTTATTGTCACATACCCTTATAACCATAAAAACTTTAATGAAATCATTCATTCTTCCATATCCTTGGGGAATATGTACTACAGTACAATCCTTATATATCTCATGATTCTTATAACTAGTGAAACATTGATGAATTAATTTTTGAATCCAAATAAATTTAATCTTTAGTCATTATACTTCATTATTAAATGATTAACTACACTTCATCATCTTATTCCTTAATACCTCCATCATTTAATTTTCCTTTTGTTCTCTCTTCACCATTAACAGTATAACCTTTTCTTGTATAACCTTTCTGATTTTAGCCATTGACCAAAAGTCAAAGTACATTGTGAGAAACACTAATAATAGTGATATATCCATGAAGCATGATTTATATGATCTCTAAATTTCTGAAAATTCCTCTCAATCCATAAGTCCAATGGATTAACCAAGGTTATCCATTAACAAATCTAAAGAATGATATCCTATACTTAGAATTATCCTCAAAGTCATTCAAATGGTTATGTTTTCTAATCTTTCAATTCTAATTATAGTTTCAAAGGTTTATATTAAACTTCCTTTGATAACAATTGTAACATCCCAACCCCAGAATCCCAGTGTTGGTTCATTATTTATTACATTATCATGTTTATAAGAAAAGAAAACTTGAAGTACCAAACAATTTAGTAGTTTTGGGAAACCAGATCACATACCTAAACCTTATCTTACAATTTAAAACATAAAATACAACATAGGAAATCTCTTGATAATTCCATTATTCTCCTATCTCAACCCTACATATCATTCATAATACACATAATGGAGTTTTTTGAATAACAAAACATAAAAAAATGGTGTTCTCAGATTCTCAGTAAGGGTAATAGTATAATTAAAGCTATAAAAAATAAGCATAAACATTATGGAAAGATGAATAACTGAAACACAAGTCATTTATGTATAATATTGAGGATAATATGGAAATAATAAATAATACAATGGAAAATAATTACATGGGAGAGATAACATAACCGTTGATATTATACAATTAGAATAATAAAATGGAACATCAATAACTAATCTCATAATGATGGAATGCATAATGTTAGATATCTAAAACATACCATCTATGATTCGGCCAAGACACCATAAAATAATGTGTAGAACCTAATCTAGTTTGTCTCATGAAACCTAATGATGCATAAAGGGGATATATCAGACTCCGCTTGACACTTATTCATTATAATGCATTCTTCATATGAAAAGAGTGAAACATAATGAACATAAACATTCGAATTAAATCTATTATACAAAATTTTAATACATTAACCATAAACAATGAATGGTACCAAAATAGCACATCTACAATAAAACACATCATAAACCTTTCAATGAAATATGGTAAATGGCATCATAAGATGTCAACTTCAATGAAACATAATATCAAATAGAGTATATTGACATAGATGAAAATTATATAATAAAATCATTAATAATTTATTGAGAAAAATACTGTTTTTTTTCTTTGAAATAATTTATTTGAAAGCTATGTAGTTATAAAAGAATTTTTTTTAAAAAATATATTTTTGAATAAAAGGGTCCAATATCAATTTTAAAAATTTTAGAGAAATTATAAAATTAACTTCTTAAAATAATAATGTCCTTTTAAATAAATCCTTAAAACCCATTTTGAAAAAATGGACTTAAATGAGAAAGATTTAGAAGAATAAATATTAAAAACATTTAAAATGACGTTTTAGTAAAATATTAAATCACATAAAACCTTAAAAATAATTATTTTAAAAATATTTTCATGAAACATGGACATGGATGATAAATATGTCACAGTAAATACTTATGTATAAATAATTTTAGATTATAATGAGATTGCACAATTAATCCTTACCTTAAGTCTGATTCCCTCTGTTTGTGTACAAAAATTCTACATAGTGGTTTTAAACATATTATTAACTTGTTTCAGAATCATAATAATATTTACTATATCACATATAATTTATTTATGACTTTATGTTACCCTTTTATTAACAATTCCAATTTAAAGCAATGTTTTGGGTAACAACCTCTTTGTTTGTCGTATTGAATGGATGAAAGTAAATGAAATATATATGTGTGTGTGTGTGTATTGTTATAGTAGTATTATTATGTGATATATTTCATATTTATTCATTATTTTCTTTTTTATAGTCATTCATTAATGGTTAATGTGGAAAATGAATTTCATCACGCCATGGTGACGGTAGACCATACGTACGAACAATCAAATATATCATTTCCTTAATGGTAAAGCGGTAAAGAATTTTATTGAATATTAACTATAAGGAATAAATTTCATTTAATATTTATTATTTATATCCCTTATATTCATCATTATACCCATCCAAATAATGTTTTGATGAAAAACAAATAACCCCACAACGTGGATGGGGTAAGCCATATGTATACAGGCATGGTGATATTGTTTTTTGGTAGGATGGGTAAAAGGAAGAAGATGGTATTCCAATAATCATAATAACATCACATAATATATATTATAATATATTTATTAGTTTCTTATGGAAACAACATTGGAAGAGGAAGTGTATTAAGAAATATTTTTGAAGGCATCAGTAAAGAAGATTACCTCTTATTTAGTGAACCTCTGTTGGATCTGCTATTAGGGACAGTAGGGTTGGTATTTTGAGACGAAAATAACCTTAGGATGTATCTAGCTATGTTTACAAGGCAATTGGTCAGTGTTTGGTTGAGAAAAAAAGGTTCAGCGTGGTGTGAGGAAGTGAGGGAGGAGGTTTTCTTTTATAATTGAAGTGAGTGGCACTTTTGGAAATCCTCAAAATATTAAAATATAAATAAACTATTCTAGATCAAAATATTTACAAATGGAACATAAATGAATATAAGAAGAAATTTTTGTCCATATAATATCCCCTTGTGATTATTTATCAATTTTTTATTTTTAAATTATTTCATAATAAATTAATTCAATAAGATATCATTTTTGTCAAATTTGATAATATTCGTTTAATTTGACATTAAATACCTAAATACAAGTGGGAATTATAATATAATGATTTAAAAAAAATCTATTATATCTTATATGTCTTTAAAATTAACTATAAACATTAAATCATCTACAATATATCAAAATTAATATTATTAAAATGAATTATTATATTTTTCGCTTGATTAAACAAAAATTATTTTAGTATTGAAAAAGATTTTAAAGTAATTATATAATTTATAAAAATAAAAAAATAAATTTATATTATGAAAATAACTTCCTTAGGACCAAAATAGATATTTTATTTCATTCATATCTTGGTTTTGTCCTTATTTAGACACAAAAAAGATATTGAAAACAAAGAGAGTGATATTTTGTAACTATCTTTGATTTAAGTAATATATAATTTATTTTCATAGAAATGTTTCCATTAAACAACTAAATATAAATAAAAATGTGATAAAGATCAAATATCATTCATCCAATAATTTTCTTATCAGTTTTTATTATGTTTTAATCCTTAACATTGTGATTTAACCCTTATTTAACCCCTTTAACATTAAGCGTGATATCATATAATTTATACATTATGGGTTAATATAATTACTATAAAATAACAAAAGACCACTAAATGAGTCATTGATGATATTTTAATACTTATAAAAATTATTTGGCCAAATTTTAATTTTTTATATATTTTATATCTTTTAATAAAATATTTTTTATTTTAAAATATCTTAAATGTCCATTTTGACACTATTCATTATTTAGTCTTATACAAAAATAAAACTAACAAAATAATTTCAAACCAAGACTTATAAAACATTTATAATATTTATAATTAATTAATAAATATCATGGATGACATTAAATCACTCAAATTATATTTATATTAACATTTTTAATATCATTTATTTGATTCTTCAATTATTCAACCAATTGATGTATCATCACTGTCAATATTTAAGTTAATTATTTTATCCTTAAAAATTATAAATCATGATTTAAATAAAACATTTATGTTTCAAATGAATATTTATAGTTGAATTTATGTTTTTATAACTCTATAATTAAAATAGAATAGTTATTAAATATGTGTGAATGATATTTTTTACTTATCATTAAATAAAATTTTATAAATGTCATATTCTTACACATGTGGCATAAAAGGTTATGAAATAGACCCAAGTTTTATTTTAGTCTAATTCCACTCATCCAATGAAATTAGGAAAAGTTTTAGGGAAACTTTATAATATTATAATATTATTTTTTACCTTTAATTACATGATTTACCCTTAACCATGGAAAATAAAGTACTAAAATTACTATTCAAAAATAATTAAGTTGATGCTATTAGACCAAATATTTCATACCTATTACAACCATTTATGTCCATTTTTTTGAATTTAATTCAAAAAAGTGGAAAAATTAACCTTAACACCAATCTCATAGACGTGGCAAGAAAGTGAGTTGAAGTAAAATTGTTCCAAAGTTCAATAAGTTTTTATATCCAATTTCAATTAAAAAAGATTAAAATGAAATAAATTGAATTAATATTTGTATAATTGATCTATTTTGATTTTAAAAACCATCCTAAAATTTAATTTAAAATTAATAATTATTTAAATGAAAAGGTAGTTTTTAACAACAATGCAATATTTCTTTCATTATTCATAAAAAAATGAATCTTCTTATAAAAATTCCAAAACATCACCCAAATATAATTTCAAAATTACTAATTCAACGAATAAGTTTATTTTTTCAAATAATATATATAATATTTTTAAAATTTTGATTTAAAATAGTTTCATCATTAAAAGATGGTTAAACTTGATCTTGCGTGTAACACAAGCTAACTCAGTATTGTGTGCAACATAAGCTTAAATTTTTGTATAAATCATAATAAAAAAATTAAATTTATTCTAAAGGTAAAATATTTTAAAGTATTTGGGATCTACACATTCTATATGAATAATACCATAATAATGGGACTAAATTCATGGGTAACATTAGAACATAAATAATCACATGTATAACAATAACTGGTTTCATATTGATAGAATGAATAATGTAAAACATCATAATATTATCATCAAGGCCTTATTAAAATTCAAAATATGTAAAATATTAAGGTGTATGCCAAATACCTAAACTATGTTGTCTCATTAGACCCACCAAAGCATCCAGGGTCTATAATGGTCCCCTCCCAAAACTTACTAAATATAATTAATTCATCATATTAAAGGGGTGAATAAAAATTCAATACATAATCAACTTAAATATTCGTATCGGAAAACTAACATATGAAAAGATAATATTTTAAATAATAAATAAATATAACATGATCCTAATCCACCCAAAGTAATAAGTAAGATGGTATTAAAAGAGTATATCCAAATTAATGCATAATATTCACCAAAGAATATTGATATTTATGAAAGTACTTTAAAAATATCCCTAGAATATTTTTCAAGGAAAATAAACTTTTCATTTCAAAATCACATATATTACAATATAAAGATTTTAAAAATATTAAGAAAAATATTTTCATTTAAAATAACCATTAAAACATGAAAATGATGCTTTAAAGTAAAAATTATGAAACATGGCTTGAAAATGTGTTCATGTAGTGTACATTAAAAAAAGATTATGTTCATACATTTAGAAAAAAGTACCTTATTCAAAAAATGACAATTAGATTAATTTTAAAACATTTTTATAAAATGTAAACATGTGTAAAAATTTCTTTAATAAACAATTTGAGAATAAAAAAACATTCTTGAAAACATTTTAATAAAAATATAGACATAGAAGAAAAATATTCCCGACCGAATAGGGAAATAATGTAAGTTTTCCTAAAAAACATTATTTTTCTATTTTTCAGTGACCAAGAAGGTAAAAATAGAAATAATACTTTAAAATCATAGAAATAATCACAGGATAATAAAATTTAGAAGGTTTAATATAGAAATATAATACAATTCTCCTAATATAAACAAAAAAATAAACAATCTGGAATAAGGATGAGTTGAAATAAACCATTACCACTTTGGTAACATTATAATATAAACCATTTGGATAAAATAATTTGAATTTAAACTTGAAAAAAATAAATTAAGAAGGATCCTTGATATAAAATTTAGAAGGATCAATATATACACCATATAAATATAAATAAGTGCTTAACATCAATCATGTCTCAATGAAACAAAATTGTGACAATGAACCCCTACCACAATTCTGACTTACTTAAAAAGCACTCTAACATCCTATATAATAAATTTAAATTTAAGATAATTCTATAATGAATTTCTATAAATATTTATATTATCATATATGTTATACTTATAACATTTTAACATTTATTTATTAATAACTCCTTATTAAAGTTATCATTTTTTGTGTGTTAAATGTTTTATTTTTCATGAGAGTTTGAGTTCGGATGTTTTAGTCCTTATGATATGATCATGGAATCATAATCTCTATAATTATATTCATGATAGAAAATATATATATATTTATTACATATATATATATATATATTCATACATATGTATAGATATATAATAATGATTTACACCATTCATAAAGATGGTAGTACGTACATACGCATGAATTCTTTTTTTTAGTTTCAAATCAAATGAAAGAAAGAAGGAGAAATATTATTTTATAATTATAGAAACATAGTTATATAATAAATAATATATATTTATATATATATGAATTAAATCAATCATTATTACCATGAAAGTAAGATATAAATGAATGATTAATCACATCACATTATGGAGGTGGTATCCCACCCATACATATGAGCGATGTTATCATTTTCCAACTGATTGGAAGGTAAGAAGGTAGACATGATATTATAATTATATAAGAATAATTAGGTCATAAATATAATATATAAACTTTAAACCCATCATAATAACTATCCATGAAATATATTTATAGAAAACGAATTATATCTCTTCGCATAGGTGGTAGTCCACACGTACTCATAAGTGATACTTTCACTTCCCATTTGATAGAAAAAAGGTGAATAATTTTTGTTAAATAATCATAATAAAATTTAAAAATATTTAAGTTAATGAATTTATTATTTTATGATGAATAATACATATTTATAGGACCTATAAGAATAAAAAATTTGGAAGAGGTCGGGTCAGATGATTACCTCTCCTTCGAATGGCCTCCTTTAGATCGTTTCTTAAGAACCATTGGAATGGTCTTATAAAAATACCAAAACCTTTAAATCATGTATATGGATGTTTATAAGATAATTTTTCATATTTTGGTTAAGATAGGTTTCTCAATAATGTGTAAAGAAATGATATAATGGGGGTCCTTTTAAAAGTTAGGGGTGGGTTACTTTTAGAAATTCATGAAATATTATAATATAATACTTTTATAACTCATGTAAAATGGTTCAAAAATGAAATATATTAGAGTATAATTTGGATATGGTATTAAAGGGGCCTAGTTAAAATATTTATCATGGTTACTATTCATAGTGACAAAAAATTAACGGGACCTAGTTAAAAAATTTGAAGCTCATAATTAGAAATATGTTATCAAATTTTCATGATGAAATTTATATAATTTCCAAAAATTAATTTTAATATAAATGTATAAAATGTAGGGAAAAATGTTTTGAGTGAAATGTTTTTTTAATCATAAAAATTAACTTATATGAAAATAATGAAAATTATTCATTAAAATGTAATGAATTATATTATTATAAATCAATTGGATAATGTGTAACTTTAATACCAAATCCAAAATATATTGGGACTTTTAAAGTACTTTATTTAACAAAAATAAATGACAATATTTCAAAAATTTGAATTTATTCATTATTCATTGAAAAATAAATCATTTCAGAAAAATATCAAAATTTCACACAATTTTAATTTTGATATCATAATTTCAAAAATAATGGTAGTTTTATAAAAAAATATTTTAAAAAATGGAAACAATTAATTATATTTTCAACACAAAAAATGAAATAAATATCATTTTTGAAAAAAAAATATTTTTAAAACATAAAATGACTTCAATAAAAATTGGGTTCATATTTGTTTATGCATTAATAAATAAATTTTCATTTAGTAGGAACATTATAGATGTATTTAATAATGTGGTTACCCATATTCATACCCACTAATTCAACTACTAGATTATAATGGTCACATTTAAATTATGATATTTTTATAATATATATCAATTCACATAAATATTAGTGTTTTGTGTTAAGAAAGATATCCGGATTAAAATTATATTAAAATAGTTTTTTGGGGTGTTAAATTACCCCCCCTAAATAAATTATATTATTAATATTTTATTTTGGCCATCAATGGTTCAATATTTGAAAATAATTTTGTTGAATAACCATATCATATAGAGGGAAAATAAAACTTCTTTTGAAATGGAGAAGTGGGAAACATTAAGGTTACCCAAAATAAGACGTAATTGGGTTACTAGCTAAAGATAACATTAGTGGGAAGTAAAATTATATATATAGAAGAGAAAAATAACATCCAAGTACTAATAAAGAGAGATAGAGAACAAGATCACGAGAAATATAATAACCACAAAACTATAAATTAGTGAGGGGAGAAAATAACATTGATTCACTAGAAATGAAGGTAAAAGTATAAAATTTTTATTTCCATATCTTTTTCTGAATGTTGAGTGATTGTTTTTCTATCAATATAGAGAACACATGAAAATATACTTAATTAATTTCTACTTCATAAGCATAATTTCATTCTTTTGTTATGCTTTGATCTATTAAAAATTATCTCTTACCCCAAAAAAGAATATTCAAGATGAAATTTTCATTATTGAAGCACTAAAATTAAAATTTAATGGAAAAAATAGCCCTAAAATAATGAAAAGTCATTCCTTGTGTCTTTAAATATTTACAAAAACCAAAATGGTTAGCATAAGTTATCCAATATTGATAAATATAACATATTAATCTCTTAGACCTCAAAAAAACCAAAGTTCAACTTGAACCATTCCATATATAGTTAAACATAAGACTCCTCCAAAATATGTTTGAAAAAATTCAAATCCCAAAAATTTAGAAAACATGTCACTAAATTTCAAAAATAAACTTAGAATTAATCTCCCAAACAACATAAATTAGTTCTTAATGTCACATAACAAATATGTGAATTCATTGATCATATATTCTCCTCAGACATGAAAATAACTTGAATCACCATATAACCTTAATGAAAATATATATTCTTCAAGAAATTAACTCTATCCAATATATTCCATAAATCGAAAAATGAAGTATACTCTATTAAAGATAACATAAACTACTTTTTCATCAAATCAATTTCTAGGTCTCTAATACCATTATACTTACTTTATTAATGTTAATTTCCTCTTTATCTCAATAGTTATTATATCAATTTCAAGTACATATTAAGGGAAATCAATCTCTCAATCATGTGTTTTCCCAAAAATAACCCCTTACCACTAGACCACTTTTTTATTTTATCAGTACCATTTTAATCATGCTTGAAAATCATTAAGAAAAACTATTGTATAACAATCCTTTAAATTATAATGATTCTCTTAAATAGAATATCATTTATATAGCACTTATAAAAATTAATTATCAAAACGCAATCAATGATAAATTTAATCATTTCACTTAAATAATTGGTAAAACATAGGCCCATAAGAGTTATCCCTTGGATTAGGGAATTGAATTAGATAATTACCAAGTTCCCCAAATGTAATACATTAAACTATAAATCGTAACTTAAGATGAACTTCATTTTCCTCTATGAAAATATTTATTTTTCCTCCGTAATTAATAACTTTATGCCCTTCTTTTCCACATGTAAAATATATTTTCATTCCTTTTACTATAACACCCCAAGGTTTTAAAAATAATTTTAAATGCAGGAAACATTGTTTTAAGTAGATATTTATAACTGGCCTTTATAAATAATTTTTCCACTTCTATGTTTCGAATTTTGAAAAATGGTCATCTAAAATTGTGTTCAGTATGTTATTTGGAGTCTAATGGAACCAACTTGTTTTTCGGTGAATAGTAGCATACCCTTATGAATAGTAATACGACCCTAATGAATAGTAAATATTATTTTTATTTTTTTATTAAGGCTTGAAGATAATGAAATTATGGTTCATTTTTCAATGTGATATAAAAGCAGTTATAGTTTTAAAATTGTTACTTTTTGAATTAAGTATGATTTTATTTAAAAATTAAATTAATAATATTTACAAAATTATTTTCAAAAAATGGAGTTCATTTTTGGATTCTAAAAATTGAAAAATGGTAAGGGTAAATTTTTGGGATTTTTCTGAAATTCGTGAATTTTCGATGAATAGTGAAATACAATAAAATACCATATATTCAAATTATTAGTAAAATACACTATTTATGATATCATAAGTGATGTTAGGACCCTTGTTTTGAACTCACATTCCATTATTACTATTTCGGGTCACATGAATTAAGATTATTCACAGTCTTGAGAAAAAATGTTATAATAATGATTAAAATAATGAAAAATACCCCTTATCTTCCACTATTCCCCTCTTCCTCCCACACCTCTCAATCCTTGAGACATACCTATGTTCTAAAAAAAATTCCTCCCAAGGCTCTTCCCCACATCCTAGAGCTTCGAGTCTCACCAAAAGGCCAAAACCAAAGGCCTTAAGAAGGATCTGAAGGAGAAGAGATCAAGAGGTAAACACCCTCTTTTATTTTCATTCTTTTCTTTCATTTAAAGTTATTATTTTTCATTCCATTTCTCTTATGTTGGGAAATTTATTTACATATCCCCCTTACTTCACATATTATGTAATAATGATGAGATACCCCTTTTATCTCTTCAAATTATTTTTTGAAAATTTAAATGACGTCATTGGGCTGCCGAATTTTCATAAGGAATTCCTCAAATTTTCTTTTATTTTGAGTTCCTTTATTTTATTCTTATTTCATAACCTAATCTTATCCAAGAGGAATGAAATATCTAGAATATTTTATATTATATATGTTCTAATTTTCATGTAAAATTCATCATCAATTTTCTTCTCCTCCACCACTTATTGAAGGAATTAAAAACATTGTCTGTGATGTGTCGAATTACCGACATCATGGATGATGTGATTTCATTTTGCTTTAATTCCATCACATATGGTCATGAAACCATTTTTATGGTTCAAAAAGGTTATAATATATGTATTATGTCTCATAAATGATTCTGTATTTATTTTTTATACATGGTTTTAAATTATAAATCGAAATGAGGTCGTTGTTATCAAAGAACCACTAAAATGATCTAAACAAACATCATTAATGTTTTAACTTATGAATCATCTTCATTTAAGAATTAAAATTGATCAATGGTATAATTTATGGGACTTGAAATATTTAAATACCATTCCATTCCAATTCTGGAGTTTCACTTCCAGTCGACATGGACATCAAACATGAACCAATCAGGGAAATTATGTATAGAATGATCCCTAAACAATGCATGGAACAAAATAATAATAATTAAAGGGTCAAATAAGGTTATTAAATGATCATATAAGATATTATAAACATGAAAATGTTTCTTTAAAATAATAATAACACTCTTTTGACCATTATACATGAGGTTTAAACATGTTTTAGGTGAGACAAACCCAAGTTAATGGAATTCTTAACCCGATTTCCATTCTTTGGGTTAACCTTCTACTTCGTTATTTATGTGGTATTAAAATTGTTTGAGTGATGTGTTTTTTATATTAAGTTCATATATGTCTACTTACAGTGTATATACATATTCAACACACTATTTTAAGTCCCGCATCAAAGATATGATTTATGTAAGAGGCTTTTCTTTTAAAACCTCTTAAAATTCTGTTTTACGAAATTCCAATGAAATGTTTTTATGAAATTATTCATGCCGTATGATTATGTTCTTGTTCTTGGGAATTGTTTGTGATGAAGGGTGGGATATATATCTCCCTCTAATTCATTGGGTATGTGTATGTTTGAGGTCGGCCATATTGTTACTCCAAATGTAACTGCGATGGTTACACAAATTGTGAGGTAGGCGTGAGGGTTACAAATTATAATGTAGATGAGAGGGTTACAAGATTATGTAAGTAATGCCCCAAGATACCTTTATGGTTCTACAGATTCTCTTATGTATTTTGGGAATCATTTAGAAATATCATGTTTCACAAAGTAAGTATATATATACAGGTGATTTGTATGTCTTTTGAAAATTATTTTATATACAACATATAGTAATAGACTAATGTGTTATTTCCTTATTTTTATATCCTCTACTGAGATTTTGTGCTCATACCAAGTTTTTAAATGATTTTCATTGGTTATAAGGATGTGTAAGACAAAGAAGAAATCCAAGTTAAATGTTTGAAGAATAGTCAATGAAATCTTGTTTAATGTGAAAAGTTTTATATTTTGCAAGAAAGGAATACTATTTTATGGTATCCACTCTGTAATAATGTGTAATTTTATGAATGCATTATGTCCCAATTATCTAATGCTCTAAACTTTAAAAGATACTCAATGTGAAAGAAAGTGAATTCTAGACTAAATTCAAGATTATGCAATGTAATAAGGTCGGGTCCTTATAGTTGGTATCACATGATGGTTTAGATAACTTTAGGGGTTAGGATGATGTTAAAAGAATACCATAAATGATTTTTACTCTATGATAAATTTGTAATTTAATAGAATTTAAAGATTACAATCTTTCTTCATCTATGATATGTTTGTTCAGAAAGATTGTCCACAGAAGAAACAGGGAAGCTGAAGAGGAGAGGCACTGAAAGAACGACATACTTCCGAATCTACATCCTGGAATGGTAGGGATGTGAACTGAGAATTTTGTGACATTAATGGCGTAGATGATTCATACAATAAATGGGGTCGGAATCCATGAAAGAGAACAAACAGAGGTACCACAACAGAACATGATAATAGTGGAACATTTTATGAGAAAACACCCTCCTACTTTCAAGGGATCTTCTGACTCAGTAGTACATGAAGGATGGATTAATGATTTTGAAAAGAAATTCGATGTTATGGGATGTTTTGACAATCAAAAGGTATGTCTTTCAATTTATCATTTTGAAGTTGAATCTGATTAGTGGTGGTTAATGGTAAAGAATATTAGGGATAGAGTTGATATTGATGCCTTAGAGTGTGATGAATTTAAAAGTATTTTCCTTGAAAAATATTTTCCTAAGGTGGTGTGACATAGGATGGAGAATCAATTACCTGAATTAAAATAGAAGGAGAATGACTCCATGGCTGTGTATGAAGCAAACTTCACCCAACTAGTGTGGTATGCTCCATATATTATTACGGATTTCGATAGCAAAATGAACTACTTTTCCTTAGGACTAAAGCCAAGGTATCGAAGGGCGTAGGCCTCCTGTGAATTCAAAAGTTATGATAAAATTATCTATTATGCTGGAAGGGCAGAGATGGAGTTTTCTGATGATCACATTCATTTTTGAAATAATGAGACGAATAGGTGAAGATGGAATGTGATGGGTAAGAATCAACAAAAGAAATATGATGGTAAGAAAATCCGGTTTCCATTTTGTGAAAAGTGTGGCAAGAAGCACCCTAGGGAATGTCTTACCAAAACCAGGAAGTGTTGTAAATGTGGTAAGTTTGTACATATGGACTGATATTGTAATTAAAATGATTATAAGACTAATCCTGATAAGAAAACTGTAAAGTATTTTAAATGTGGGGAGATGGGTCATTATGAAAATGCCTTCCCAAAGAGCGATCCAAATGATGCAAAGAAGCTAGACGATAACAAAAATGTGTAGTGAGATCTTTTGCGACTACGTCAGTAGATGTTGAGCCATCCAATTAAGTTGTATTAGGGAATTTTCTTGTTTACTCAAATTTTATAAATGTTTTGTTTGATATGAGGTCTACACATTTGTTCATCTCTGAGAAATTTTTGTGTAAATTGGAATTATCACTTCAACAAATGAAATCGGAAATTGTTGTTAAAACAACAGGGGGAAATATTATAGTAAAGTTGAATTGTAATAATATTTCTATTATGGTATGTGGAAAGACTTTACATGCGAACCTTGTTGTTTTTCCCTTAGTCGAGTTTGATGTTATTCTAGGAATGGATTGGCTTTCGGTTTATCATGCTAAGATGGACTGTAGAGCTAAAGAAGTTTTTTTCGGAAATGGTTTCAGTTTGTATACAAGAATGAAACATTACAATTTTTAACATATCAGGAAGCTGAGAAACTGTTGATAGATGGAAATGAAAGTTATCTTTCTCATATTTTTGAAACTAAGGAAACTATTCTGATTAATGATATCCCAATGGTAAATGAATACCTAGATGTCTTTCCTAATGAGTTACCTGGTGTTATACCTGATCGGGAAGTAAAGTTCCCAATTGACTTAGTTCATGATTCTATGCCAATTTCAAAACCCCCATATCATATGGCTCAAATAGAACTTCTTGAATTGAAAAATCAGTTGTAGGATTTTCTTGATAAAGGATTCGTTCATCCATCCACTTCACCATGTGGAGCTTGTATTTTGTTGGTCAAAAAGAATGATGGTTCCATGAGACTTTTCATTGATTATAGAGCTTTGAATAACATCACTGTTAAAAACAAGCATCCCTTGTCTCATATCAATGACTTGTTTGATCAGCTCCAGGGATCTCAACACTATTCCAAGATTGACTTGAGATCTAGATACCACTAGCTGATGGTGAATGAGGATGATATCCTGAAAACAACCTTTTATACTAGATATGGGAATTTTGAATTTGCTGTTATGCTGTTCGGGTTAACTAATTCACCTGCTGTACTCATGAATCTTATGAATATAATATTTCATGAGTTCTTATTTAATTTTGCGGATCTGTTAATTGATGAAATTTTGGTATTTTATAAAAATAAATAGAATCATGAAAAACAACTAATGCTTGTTTTACAAACCCTAAAAGAAAATAAACTGTATGGAAAATTCAGAAAGTGTGATTTTTGGTCGCAAAAAATTTCTTTTATTGAAAACATTGTAAATAAGGATGGAATAATAGTTGGTCCTTCCAAAACCAAAGTGTTTGATGAATGGACAAGACCAACAAATATTACAAAGATTTGTGGTTTTCTTGGGTTAGTAGGTTATTACCGACGGTTTTCTAAGATCTTTGCACATTTATCTTGCCCAATAACTAAGTTAACACGAAAAGGAGTTAAATTTGTTTGGACAGAAGAATGTGACGTTTGTTTTTAGGATCTGAAGAAGATATTGGGAAATACTCCAATTTTGTCCTTACCTTCCCGAAATGGTGAGTTTGTTATCTACAATGATGCTTCTTTGAAGGGAATTGGTTATATTTTGATGCAGAATGATCAGGTAATTTCTTATTCTTCAAGACAACTTAAACCTCATGAGTTAAATTAACCCACATGAGATTTGGAATTGGAAACTATGGTTTTTGTTTTCAAAATTTGGAGGCCTCATTTATATGGAGCTAAATGTCAAAAATATACTGACCATAAAAGTCTATAGTATATATTCACTCAGAAGGAATTAAATATGAGGAAGACATGATGGCTAGAACTGTTACAGGGTTATGATTGCATGATCAATTACCGTCCAGGAAAATGAAATGAAGTGGTGGATTCCTTGAGTTAAAAACATCATGCATCATTAACCATGTTATGTTTGGAACATGATCCATTGATTAATGATTTTATGAATTTTGGATTTGATGTTTTTGGTGCAAGGAATACATCTGTTTTTCTCATGTTTCAGTGCAATCATCATTATTAGACATAATTAAGAAAACATGGAAGGAAGACCATGATCTATAGAAAAAATTACAATTGGTTAAAATGGGCATGTTGCTAGAATTTAACCTTGATAAAGATTGTCTTTTAAGATTTTGAAAAAAGGTTGTTTGTGCCTTGTTATTCTCAGTTAAAGAAGGATTTGTTGGCTAAATCTCATAGTTCTCCATTTTTAGTTTATCCTAGTAGTGCATAGATGTACATAGACCTTCTAGAGTATTACTGGTGGGATGGAATGAAAAGAGATATTTCTGATTTTACCATGAAATGTTTGACATGTCAATAGGTTAAAATACAATGGCAGTTACCGAAGGGGAAGCTTCAGCCTTTTCCAGTGCCAGATTGGAAGTGGGAGAATGTATCCATGGACATTGTGGTGGGAATACCTAATACATCTCAAGGTAATAATGAAATTTGGGTTATTGTGAATCGGCCGAAAAAACATGTAAATTTTATTTCTATTTGAGATACGATGTCTTTGGATAAGATTTGTCAACTATACCTCATGGATATTTTCCGGTTACATGGAGTTCATATTTCCATTGTATCTGATTGGGATCCTAGGATAACATCTAACTTTTGTAAGGGACTTCAGAAGTCATTGGGCGTAGAGTTAAATTTCAATACAGCTTTTAATCCTCAATCAGATGGGCAGTGAGAACAAATGATTCAGACTTTGAAGGATATGCGACGAGCTTGTTCAATGGACTACCATGAAAGTTGGGATCATCATATTTCTTTAGTTGAGTTTTCTTACAATAATCGTTTTTATTCCAGTATACAGATGGCACATTTTGAGGTATTTTATGGGAAGTGCTGTCAGACTCCAGCATTTTGGGATGTAGTTGGTGAAATAAAGTTGATGGGGACAGAATTAGTACAATAGGAGGCTATGAAAATGAAGATGATCTAGCATCTCATGAGGACAACTCAGAGCAGGAAGAAATGTTATGTAGACAACAAAAAGAAAGACTTCTCTTTCGAGGCAGGTGACCAAGTTTTCCTTAAAATATCTCCTTGGATAAGTGTGATGAATTTTGGTAAGAAATGGAAGCTAATCCCTCGGTTCATAGGACCTATAGAAATCCTGGAAAAAGTTGGACCAGTTTCATACCAAGTAGCTTTACCTCCAATTTTATCTCAGGGACATAATGTTTTTCATGTTTCGATGTTGATGAAATATGTGCCAGATTCATCACATGTCTTGAGCCCAGAAGTTGTTCAACTAGAAGAGAACTTTTATTATGAAGAGAATCTAGTTTAGATTCTTGATCAAAAGGAAAATGTATTGTAGAATAAGTTAATCCACTAGGTAAAGGTTTTTTGGGGAAACCACATGGTATAAAAAACAACAAGGGAATCTGAAAATGCTATGCGGGAAAAATAGCATTAGTTGTTTAAAAAGTAAATAAAATTGAAAGGGCGCAATTTCCAGAAGGTGAGGATAATGTAACACCCCAAGGTTTTAAAAATAATTCTAAATGCATGAAACATTGTTTTATATAGATATTTATAACTATCCTTTAAAAATAAAATTTCCACTTTTATGTATTGAATTTCGAAAAATGGTCTTCTATAATTGTGTTCAGTATGTTATTTGGAGTCTAATGAAACCAACTTGTTTTTAGTGAATAGTAGCATAACCTTATGAATAGAAATATAGACCTAATGAATAGTAGATTTTATTATTAATTTATTTTATTAAGTCTTGAAGATAATGAAATTTTGATAAATTTTTAAATGTGATATAAAAGTAGGTATAGTTTTAAAATTATTAATTTTTGAATTTAGTTTAATTTTATTTGAAAATTAAATTAATAATATTCAAAGAATTATTTTCAAAAAATGGAGTTCATTTTTGGATTCTACACATCAAAAAATGTTAAGGGTATGTTTTTCGGATTTTTCTGAAATTCATGAATTTTCGATGAATAGTGAAATACGGTAAAATACTGTATAATACAATTATCAGTAAAATATACTAATTATGACATCATAAGTGATGTAAGGCCACATGGTTTGAGATAACATGCCATTATTACTATTTGGGGTCACATTAATTAAGATTATTTATAGTCTTGAGAAACAATATTTTTATAATGATTAAAATAATGAAAAATACCCCCTCTACTCCACTATAAAGGCCACCCTCATTTCCCTCTTCCTCCCACACCTCTCAAGCCTTTATCCTTACATAAGTTCTACCCAAAACTCCTCCCAATGCTCTTCCCCACGTCCTATAGCTTCTGGTCTCTCCAATAGGACAAAAACAAATACCTTAAGAAAGATCTCAAGGAGAAGAGATCAAGAGGTAAACACCCTCTTATATTTTATTTTTTTCTTTCATTTAATGTGTTTATTTTCCATTCCATTTAGATTATCTTGGTATATTTCATTCCATACCCACCTTACTGCCCATATTTTGAAATAATGATGAGATACCCCTTTTCTCTCATCAAATTAAATTATGAAAATTTAAACGATGCCGTTAGGCTGTCAAATTTTCATAACGAATTTCTCAAATTTTCTTTTATTTTGAGTTCTTTACTTTTCCTCTTATTTACTCACCTCCTCCTATCAAAGAGGAGTAAAAGCTCTGTAATCATATAAATTCTGGATGTTCTCATGTTAATTTAAAATTCATCATCAATCTTCTTCTCTCCCCCCACTTATTCAAGGAATTAAAAACATTGTCTGTGATGTGTCGAATTACTGACATCATGGACGATGTGATTTCGATTTACTTTAATTCATTCAAGTCTGGTCATGAAAAAAATTTATGGTTGAAACAGGTTATAAAATATTTATTATTTCTCATACATTCTTCTCGTATTATTTTGTATACATGGTTTTAAATTATAAAACAAAATTAGGTTGTTGTTATCAAAGAACCACTAAAATGATCTAAATGAACATCATTAATGTTTTAAATTATGAATTATTCTCAAGTAACAATTCAAATTAATAAATGGTATAATTTATTGTACTAGAAATATCTAAATACCATTCCATTCCAATTCGGGAGTTTCACTTTCAATCGTCCTGGACATTCACAATGAACCAATCATGGGAATAATGTAAAGAACGATCCCTAAACAATACAAGGAACAAAATACTAACGATTAAAGTGTGAAATGAGGTTATGAACTGATCATATAAGATATTATAAATATGAACATGTTTCTTTAAAATAATAATAACACTCTTTAAACCATTATACATGAGTTTTAAACAAGTTTTAAGTAAGAATAACTCAAGGTATGGGAATTCTTAACCCGATTTCCATTCTTTGGGTTAACCTTCTACTTCATTATTTATGTGGTATTAAAATTGTTTGTGTGATGGTTTTTGTTTATATTAGGTTTAATTATGTACATTTACAGTGTATATACTTAATACATACACTCTATTAAGTCTTTCTTCAATTATATGGTTAATGTAAGGGGCTTTTCTTTTAAAATCCTCTTTTAAAATTCTATTTTACGAAATTCAAAAGAAATGTTTTTATGCCATTATTCATGTTTTACGATTATGTTTTGGTTCTTTTAAAATTTTTATGATGAATTTTGGGACCTATATATCCCTCTAAAGCATTTGGTATGTGTAAATTAGAGTTCGTCCATAAGGTTACTCCAAGTGTTACTGCGATGGTTACACAAATTGAAAGGTATCCATGAGGGTTACAAATTATAAGGTAGCCGAGAGGGTACCAAGATTATATAAGTAATTTCCCAAGATATCTTCATGGTTATACTTATGTTTTTATGTATTTTGGGAATGTTTTTTAAATCTCATGTTTCACAAAGTATGTATATATATACAGGTGATAAGTATGTCTTTTGAAAATGATTTCATATATTTCATGTTTTCTTGGACTACTATGTTCTTTCCTTCTTTTTATATCCCTTACTGAGATTTTGTTCTCATACCATGTTTTTAAATTATTTTCAATGGTTATAAGTATGTGTAAGAAAAATAAGGTATCAAAGTTAAATGTTTTAATAATAGTCAAATAAATCATGTTTAATGTGAAAGGTTTTATATTTTTCAAGAAAGGAATATTGTTTTCATGGTATCCACTGTGTAATAATGTGACATTTTATGAATGTTTTATAAAAAATTATCTAAATCTATAAACTTGAAAATATCATCAATGAGAAAGTAATTGAATTCTTGACTAAATTCAAGATTATGTAATGTAATAAGGTCGGGTCCTTATATTGTGACATTCCCTTGAGTGCTTCTTCCCACATCTATTATATATAGGAAGATGAATCATCATTCCACTATGGTATTAATCAATTAAAATCCTATAAAACTCCAATTTTATCTTGTTATGTGTCTTAGGAAACTAACCCATGTTAATATTTTTAATCATATAATGATATATATGATTAAGCATAATCATAAGGTTTCACATTCTATCTCCCATTTCATTTTGTTTCTTATAAGGACAATAATTCACGTGTTAATCACATTCAGTGGTAACATGATTCATCATAGTTCCATACATTGAATAAAATAAAAAATTATAGTTTTAGAAATGATAATAAAAATGTTATATCATGAAAAATAATTCCTAGGATTTCTAAATCATGTTACCTTATTTTCAATATTTGACACCTTAGGTGTAACCCAATTCATCCATGATCATCTATTCAAATCATTTATAATGGTTCATAATGAAAATTTGAATTATCCCAAGAATATCCACCAAGAGTTTAAGAAAAGGCTATTAGTAATGGAATACTCACTATGTATCAAAATGATGGATAAAATATTCGTGACCAACTCTATTCTATGTTATTACCCCTAGATGGATTAGTTCCAACACCTTGTTCACTTGTAATATCCAGATACGGTTGTATTTCTTGGAAAACCAAATATTCAATAAGTTACTAGAAAATGTATCATATTTTATATAATTATACATATCATCAATGTCATTCATAGTTTTATGTTCTATAATCGATTTTTTCCTAAATATTATTCCTAGGGACTCTATTAACCTTCTTCTGATTCCAACTATAAAGCCACAACTCTAGTATTTTAAAGTCAGTGGTTGTTTTTATACATTGGTATAAAATATTAGAGATGTAATAAAAAAGGATCAAATAGTTTAGTATACTTGAGAGAGTCGATACATGAATTATTCTCATATTACATTTTAAAATAGGGAATATAATATAATAATTATCGTTACAATGTTATTATTTATTCTAGTAAATCCTTGAATTAATTCATCGATACCTTCTTGGTATCATAGAGAATGAAAATATAATAATGGGTGAGATAAAATTCTCATTAAGGAAAAATGTACAACATAATCTATCATGAAATAAATTAAGCATGAATAATATAGTTGGGATAAATAATAATAAAATATTCCATATAACTAATACCATAAAAGGGGACTAAATTTGTAAATAACATAACAACATAAAATATCCCATGGATAACAATAACTTGTTTCAAAAATTTTGAATTAAAAATTCATTACATTATAATCTCACTATTAAGGCCTTTTTCCACGACAACATACATAAATTTTCAAGGCATACACAAAATGAAAAGACCACATTATGCATGGATTGTATTTGTTGTCAACTGATTATCATTGGTGTCCAATAGTGATCAATGAGATAAGAAGATCTCTATGTGGTCAATATGATGAATTAGTTACATAGTTAATATAGTTTGGATGAATTTATCACGTCTTGATATTACAAGAATCATGTGAATAGGTTGAAGACTTTTAGTTTCAAGGTGATAACTAGAGAATTTTTATGGATTCATTTGATGGAAATTATATGTCATGGTTGGGTAATTCTCTTAGAAAAATATAATGATGCTTTTATGATTTTTATTTCAAAAACATCATATGTTTTTTGGAGACCATGTTGTGAAATCCTTATAAAGTAATGGGGGAGTAAATGTGTTTCCAATCATATTCAGGATTGATTAGAAATAAAGATGTTGTTGGAAGACAGGGATATTACAATGATTTCCTTGGTAAACTTGACAATGGTAAAGGTAATCAATAAAATTTTTAATATCACAACAGATTGGATTTGTGATTAAAGAAATAAAGTGGTTTTGAAATGATGTGAATTTTTTTGGAAGTTAGTTGATGCTTCAATGATGCATCAATTTGTATTTGTTGATAAATATAGATGACCGAAATTAATAATGTGATATATTTCTAAAATATATTTTTATGGTTGCATTATTTCCTAGTATGTACCAAATTTTTGGGGTCAAAATTTGAAAGAGGGATAGCATCATGAAAGATGTATTTCATTGAAGTCCTTATTAAAATATGAAAAAGGAATGAGTTTCTGAAAGATTGGGTTTCATGATGGGTGGTTTGAGAAGATGTGAAGGATTTGAAGAAAATATCCACGATTACGAGAAGAGGAGCATTATGAATTTAGGAGTGCTATGAATATATGGAGCATCATGAATGGAGTAGAGTATCTCCATTATTATGGGAAGTGGATCATCTCAGGATCGAAATGGTTTGATGGTGACCTCTGTGACAACAAAAAATATCTAAGGAGCACCGTGAATGGAGGAGTTCCATGAGAGGTATATTTAAGTGATACAAAAAATGCGCTGGAGGTAGTGGAGCATCGAAAATGGTTGAGCCTATAAATATGAAGCTACCCCCACTTCATTTTACATTGAAATAATTAAAGAAAATCTGGAATCATGTTGATCTCACAAAGATAGAGGTGCTCCATGAACATGGACTTCTAAGAGAATTTGAGCATCACAAAAATAATTCTATAGTATTGACTGATACCAATGCTTCTAATTAATCAGTTCTTTACAATGATGGGATGTTCTGCATTGACTCAAGGAGATTCATGAAGTCAGTTGGTTCTGCGAATGCATTGTTCTTTGAAAAGGTTGTGATCTTCACAAGGGAGCTTCACGAACATCATTTTTGGATATTTGATTAAGGTGAACCAGTGATTGGGTAAAATACCCCTAATATTTTTTGTGAAGCGAGACTGTTCGTGTACCCAGTTGATACACAATAAACAAAGAATAGAAAAAACACATTGTTTGTTTGTTTGAAGAAGAACCAGACATGTAACTAAACTCATATCTGCACCAAAGAAGAATAAAGTATAAAGTATATCGATACACTCATGTGTGTGTATTCAGTATTTAAGGAAGATAATAAGACACTGCTAAATTATTCCATATTATTGTGTGTCAAATAAGAAGAAGAGAGTTTCTAATATATATTCAGTTATACATGCCAATTTAATTGGGACGATTCTATGTTGAGATAATCATTATTCTTTTGATAATAACAAAGGATTTTTATGGTTCTAGAAATATTAGAATAAAGTGACTCAATGTATTTGGTTTCACACTGAATAAGAAGGTGAGATGAAGACACTACAATATACTACTGTATATATTTGTGTGTCATTTATCAGAAGGAAGAGAGGAAGCGACTAGCCAAATTGATATCAATTGATTATCATTTGGGTCAGGGATAATTCATTAAATTAGTATACCAAATTCATATTATTATTACTGATAGAATAAGAAGACTGTGAAACTTTTAATTTGATGCTTGGAATAGGTAAGAAGAGTTTCTTGCATGCTGCTAAGTGAGTAACAAGTGAATAGTGAAAGTACACAGTAGAACCATGACATCAAACGAGACTCAATAGGCAGAGGAACTTCTTGGTGTTAAAAACCCATATCAACATGGGGAAGAATATCATGAGAGGTAGTATAAATATCTATCCATGTTTTATAAAACATGAACTATTGGATTGTTTACATAGTGCTATATGAGTGTAAGGTCATATTGTATTCATTGTAATCCAGAAAAAGGGTTGTTTTCTAGTGGATTGTATAGTCGTGATTATTTCTGACCATGATATGGACTAGAAACTATTATCAAGTAGTGAAACTTATAAAAACATTGGGTTCTTGTATTTACTTATTTAATATTATTTCATTTGATAGAGAGAAGATAATTATTGAATCAATACCCTGACATTTCAAAGAGGTAAAGGGATAAAAACACAATTGGATTAAAAATCCCCCAACACTGATTCACCCCTCCTCTTAGTGTTAGAAATATCCTACATTGGTTCGTTCACAAAATACCCAAACTAGATTCTCATTGGACCTTCAGATGCATCTAGGGGATATAAAAATCTCTTACCATCACTTAATAAGCCCGATACATTCATTATATGAAAGGTTAGAATAAAAATTCAATGCATAATCAATATAAACATTTCTATTGAAAAAATAACAAATAAAATGATAATATTTTCCCCAATAAATAAATATAACTTGATCATAAGCCATCCTGATTAATATAGTGGATAATATCAAAATATTATATATCCATTAAACAATAATATTCACTAATTTTTTTTTCAAATATGAAATTATATTAAAAAGATCTTTGGAATATTTATTGAGGAAAATAAAATTTTCATTTTGAAATCACATATATTAAAATATAAATTTTTCCATAAATATTAAGAAGAAAATTTAACTTAAAAATAAACATGAAAAATTGTAAAATAAGCTTGATATTAAAAAGTATTCATTCAAGTGAGAGAATTCATTTCGACAATGTAAGTTAAAATAAATATTCTGTTTGCACCTTCGAAAAAAGTTCCTCATTTGGAAAATGGAAAGACGATTCATTTTAAAAAAATTTATAAAAACTCAACATGGGTAAAAATTTATTTAATAAATCCTTTTAGAATAGTAAAAATATTTTTTAAAACATTTTAAATAAAATATATTCCTAGAAGAAAACAAATATTGACCAAATAGAAAAATAAAGTCAGTTTTCCTTAAAAGCATCGTTTTTCTATTTTTCGGTTCCCAAGAAGGTAAAATTGGAACTAATAAATGAAAATAAAGTAAATAACCAAAGAAAAACTAAATTTTTGGGTTAAAGATATAAATATCATATAATTATTCTATTCAAAACTTAAACAAAAAAAATTCTTGAATAAGGATAACATTGTGAAATAAGACCTTACTACTTTGGTAAATTTCATGTCAAAACCCTTTGGATGAAACAATTTAAATTTTAACTTCTAAAAAGATGAATTAAGAAGTATCCACGATATAGTATATAAAATTATCATTATATACCACTAATAAAAAAAATAGGTTCATAACATCAAAAATTTATGAATAAAACAAATTGAGATGAAGAAACCTTACCTCAATTTCAACTTGCTTAGAAAGAACTTTAACTCCGTTATAATAAATTTTAGTTTATTATAATTAAATAAATTAATAATTTACATACTTATTATACCATATATGTTCCAATTATAATATGTTATCACTTATTTATTAATAATTCTTTATTAAAATCACTGATTTTGAGTGTGAACTGTTTCATTTTTAATAAGAGTTTTAGTTCAGTAGTTCTAGTATTTATACTTTGATAATGGTTAAAAAATATAAATAATTTTACTAAAAATAAAAATATCATATATATATTAATTATATATATATATATATATATTTTCATCCATAAAATATACATATATAATAATGATTTACACTGTTCATGGAGACAGTATACTGTACGTTCACATTAATGATGTTTTCATTTTCTAATGAAAAGAAAGATAGAATGATTGATATTATTTTATCATTAAAAAAATAATTATATCATAAATAACATATATATATATATATACATTAAATACATACTTATTACCATCCATGAAAAATGACAATGAAAAATTAATCACATCGTTTCTTGGAGGTGGTAGTCTACAAGTACGCACGACAGACATTATCGCATTCCAATAGATAGAAAGATAATAAGTTAGATATGATATTATAAATATAGAAGAATAATTATGTCATAAATATAATATATAAACATTAAAACTCTCATAATACAATCCATGAAATATGTTGATGGATGATGAATTGTATCTTTACTTGGAGGTGGTAGAACACACATACACATAAGCGAGACCTTCACATCCCATTTGATGGAAGAGAGGGTGAATAATGGTAGATACATAATCAGAATAGAATTTCTGTATATTTAGGATAATTTATTTATTATTTTATGATGAATACCACATATTTAAAGGATTTAGTAGAAGGTGTAATTTGAAAGAGGCCGGGTAGGATAATTTTCTCTTCTTTGGTTATCCTTCTTTAGATCATTTCTTAAGGCCACTTGGAATGATATTTTAAAAATTTTATCGCATATAATTCATGTATAGTTAAGTTTATAAGATACTTATTTAAGGTTTTTTCAATCATGGTTTCTCTATAAGGTGTAAAGAAAACGGATAACGGGTGTCTTTTTATAATTAAGGGGAGATGCACTTTTTGAAATTAATGAAATATTAAAATATAACATGTGTCTAACTCATGTAAAACTGTTCCAAAATGAAATATATTAGAATATAAAGAGTATTGTTTCTTAATATAATCATAAAATAAAGTTTATATAGGTTTATATATCATTTTGAATCTTATATTATTTATTTAACTCTTCATTAACCATTTTTAATGTTAACTGCGGTGACAAAATTTTCAAACGTAAAGGGTTATAATTTTACTTATAAGTTGAAAATTGGATCATAAATATACAAGTGGTAAAATTTTATACCATTTATTATCATAATTTTACTATTTGAAGATATTTTTATTTTAAAATAATTTAATAGAATATTATTTTTCATAAAATACCATTAATATCTTTTTCGAAACTATTCATTTAATTTGAATTTAAATCATTAAAGATAGAAATAGAATTAGAATATAAAACTTTAACACATCCATAAAATGTTATATTCATCTATAAAAGTTCTGTTTAATTATAAATCACCCAAAAAATATTACTTTTAGAGTTTTTAAAATCATTTATATGATTTTTTCTACTACTTCCACAAACACTTTCTCGGCGTTGTGTAAACGTGTATCGTAATTATTTCATGACTAAAAATTAAAAATAGATTACTTTGATAATTTTTTTCCATATTTAAAATAAAAAATTTAGAATCTAACTTATCCTCTTTTTATCCATTTTTAAAAAATTTAGAGATAAAAAATTCAATAGTGTGACATTTTCAAATTTTCTTTACTTAATATAATATAAATGTCATTAACTAGGGAAAATGGCACCAAAATTCCATATATTAGAATTAGGGATGGATATAGTAAAATATTTACCATAAAATGAAATTAGGGCAAGTTTTGGGTTGATTTTGTGACATTATTTCATGGTTTTAACCCCATTTTACTCATTCTACCCTTACCGAGGTGACAAATATTTACTACAATTACTATTCATAATGATAAAAAATAAAAGGGATATATTTAAAAAATTTGAACGTAAATATTACCAATATAGTATTAATAATTTTAATTTAAAGAATTGGATGAAAAAAATTGTAATATAAATGGGTAAAATGCAATGAAAAACTATTTTTAGAAAAATATATTTTTAGGATAAAAAGCTACTTATATCAAAATCCTGAAAATTTAAGATTAAAATTGAATTAATTATATTATTATAAATCAAATGGATCATTTTTAAATTTAATAAAAATACAAAATATAGTTATGATTTTAAATTACTTTATTTAATGAAATGAAATGACATTATTTGAAAAATTAGCATTTTTCACTTTTTATTGAAAAATCAATAATTTTAGAAAATTTTTATATTTTATAGATTATTTAATTTTGATTTTATGATTTAGAAAATTATATTAATTCTATAAAGTTAAATTTCTACAATTTTCATAAATTAAATATAATTTTCACATAAAATATAAAATAAAAATCATTTATGAAGAAAATGCATTTTTGAAGCATAAAATGACTTCACTTATATTTGAGTGAATATTTTCCTAGTAATTAATTAATAAATGTGATTAGGACCATTATACATATATTTCATAATTCACTTACGCATATTAATACCCCCAATTGAATGAGTAGTATATAATAACCACATTTAAATAATAATATTTTTATAATATATCTCAATTCACTTAAATCTTGGTGTTATGTGTTAAAAAATATATAAAGTTTATTATTATTTTAAAATTAATTTTCTTGGTGTTACAAGGTTCACCTTAGAACCCAAGCCTTCTCACTCAAGGAGTGGTCCAACCTCCAGATCCACACCCCCACACCAAGACTCATTGCCTAACACGACCACATAGAATACAAGAGCACATAGCCATAACCCAACATAAATTCTCACCAACTCATCACTTGGGGTGATATTTAATTAGAGTTATCCCTTCATTAGGAACACATATCATGTCACCCATCATGACACCTACTTGGTCCTCTATACCTTTTACAATCTCTGCTCATCGATGTCGCCCCATGTTTTTCACCCATATATGAAACCACAATTTATAGGATGCCATTATTCTAGACCCCACTTGGTCAGTCCATATCCACACACAATTCCATCATCACTCTTGTCCTCACTACCCAAGGAGTCCTCTATGACATCATCCTCTACTTGACCCCGGGCTCAACAGGAAGGGTCCAATTTCTATCTTTACTATTACAAACCAATCTTGGTCATCCCTAAAACTGGACAACTAAGCTAGCTTGTGGAAAGTACAAAAGAGTGTTTCCTATCCCTACAAGCTGGATACAAGAACTTGGGAATCAGTAACTGCCTTAAGGAATTATTTTTCCCATAATAAACGAAACTACCAATAGTTTCCATATATAAAAGTAATACAGCATACCGATACAATGTTAGACAATGAAAGACAAACGATAAAAGGGAAAACAAGTTCCAATCCAAAAAAAGTAAAAATAATAATATGATACCAATGACAACACATCCCTATTTGATATGAGGGCTAATATCCCACCATTTTATTACCAAACTCCAACACCATAATAAGACAGATACCCACTACCTCCATGTTGCGCCTTTCCTTTTTTGGAGTTGGTGTTCTAGAACCATCTATTAATACATTGGATTACTTTTATATTATAAGATTTTAATATTAAAAAAACCATATTAATATATATTTTTCATTTTTATTAATGAATTTTATGTAATAACATGATAGAGTATCTATTTCACTGAAAAGGGAATAGTTGTTCCCTACTATGATTAGTACCTTGAAAGGAATTGGAAATATTCTTAAACCTAGTTCTATATTAAGATAACATTCTATGATGGGAAACATAGTATGTATGCTATTAGGAGATACTAATCATAATTGGATGATACGTCATCTCATGAAGTTTTCACTTGGTAATTTCCAAGATAAAATATTATGATAACATACCGACCACTATGAATTCTTCATGTTTATGTCTCATCAGATATTCCTATCTACGAGTGTGTGTTATGGTCATTAGACTTTATTAACATTATTATGGATTTCAATGACACACATAGATATATTTATGTAAACCAATATAATAATAATTCATAGTAAATTTTTCTAATTTGGGTGCATCCTAAAAGACATGTTATTAAAGGAAAATTCAATAATAAAATTTTCCAATCCAGATTTATAGATGTTGATATCTTATCCCATTTATTGAAATGGAATCATCATATTAAATTCCATTTTTATGGTGTAATGATGAGTTTATTTTAGATAGTAAGAGAAATACTTCTCAAGCATATAGGATGATGACACAGATGTGAAACCTTCATTACTTGATATTGTTATAATAGGATTATATTACATAATGAGTACTCATATGTGGTTATCAATGATGTGATATTCACTTCTTTCTATTTTTCCTTGACCCATTTTTAGACAGTAATCATGGACTATAGGAAAGACCACCAAATTCTAAAAGTAAATAATCCTATAGGGTCAAACAATAAGCATTTCTGTTAATATCAATTAAATTAAATTTGACTTGAATTATTGAAATAATTTTTAAACTCGAGACAGAGGAATAATTATATTCATGTTTTATCAATCACATAAATATTAAATAAATATTTATTCACTAGATTTTGAATAGAATAATTATTTTATTTATATAATATTTAATAAATATTTAATAAATATTTATTCACCATATTTTTTAAAAAATATTTATTTGTGAATAAAATATTTAATTGAATATTTATTTGGGAATTCAATAAATATCAAGGAGTATGAGAGGACCAAGATCATGTCTAGTGATAAATATTAAATTATAAGCCAGTGAATGTATATTTATTGTTGCATCAGTCAGTGAACATAATAAAATAATAATAATAATGTTTTTAGCATATGGAAAAAGGTTTATTATATTATTTAAGAACCATTGTGAAATTAAAGAAAACATCAAACTAAACCTAAAATATATAAATATACCGTTATATCAATTGTGTAGGGTTTATCAAGAATTGAGAATAATTATTCACAACCGATTTCTCACAATATCCTTTCTCCTTATCACATCCTATCATGAAAGATAATATTGAGAAAGAATCCTTCAAGCTCAAAGGAACCTTGAAGTGATCAAGATAATCAACAAAAGATGATCGATCAACAGTGCTATCACCCCGTGTTCCATCGATGTTGTTCAAATATTGAAGGACCATGTGTGGATTACCACTAGAGGGGATATGATTTAATTCCTCCCAATATAATGAATGTAATCCAAAAAAGGTTTTTTGTATAGTCACCAACATCATCAAAAAAATTTCCTAAGACCATGTAATTTTATTCTGATCTAATCTAAAATAGTTATAATTTTAACATGAAAAGTTCCTCTTCAGGTTCTAGGATTTCCTATTACAATAACTAATTTGTGAAATTTCATTGGTCACAATGGTCGTGTACTGTACAATATAATAATAATCCATCAGATCTGACAAAAAACATTATGGTTTTTCTCCCACCAAGATTTTTTTTGTTCTTAGGACCTTCAAGTGGTATTAAAGGTATCACATTTAAATTTATAATTATTTATTTAATTGTGGATCTATATTAAAAATTGTGGTTAGATATTTCATCTCTAGTTAATTAATTTTTTAATCTGAAATTTAATAAACAGGTTTTTTATATATTAATTATACATTATTCAAGATTCATATTTACTTAATACTTAAGTGATATAACCTCTACTCCAGTATCTCAGAGCCAGTGACTTAATTTATTACATTGGTATAGACACAATGGGTTGAATCCTAAAGGGCCAATATGTTTTGTAGTTTTAGAGAACTAGATACATACATGATACCAATTTTAAAATGGGAATAGAAAATAAAACATAATACATAAAAAATGTAAAATAACTTCATCCTTGAAAACTAATTCAAAGTTCTCTTCTTCATGTCTTAGGGAAAGGAAAAAAAATCAGGTCGAGCACAACTGATAAATAAGGGTTAAGTATAGTGGAAGATATCAGGAATCATTAAAGAATAATTAATATGGTAAGGTAAATAAATAAACAAACATTCCACTTAAATAACTTTACTACATAAAATATAAGTCAAAATCAATATGGAAAGGTAAATAACTAAAAACTAATTCCATTTAATAAATAAAATGCGAATGAAATGATTCTATAGATAATATCATTGTAAAAATATCATGGATAATAATAACTTAATTATTAATGAATTAAATTATTAATTACTAGACACCATGATCTTAGGCGTCATGATACCTCTACTATAAATACTTCTCACAAGACATTTTAAATATTGCTATTTGAAACCTATTTAATTTGACCAACTTAATTTGTCTCATGAGACATACCAATGCATCAAGGGGATATATTTTACCAGGACGCACTCATCACTATATGTATTCATCATATATCAGTAATTTATTTAATTCATGAATCAATATTCCTTCTCATAAAATATTGATATTGAGTAAAAATATAGATTTATCAATATTTCCAGAGTTAATCAAACAACTTCCAAAGTAAATAACAATTATGAAAAGGGTATAATGGTTAGGAAATAATAATATCAAACATTTAATAATATGGATATTTAAGAGAAATGTAATTTCTAATGAAAATTTATTATAATAAAGTGATTGTTTCAAGATAAATAAAACAATCACAAAAGAAGGTGAGATTGTACAATAACTTTACCACTTGGTAATTTTTAAGTCAAATCCCCTTAGATAAAATGATTTAAAGTGAAACATAAAATAAAATGAATTATGAATTAATCACAATGTTAGATGTCAAAGGGGAATTATACACACCACATAAAAGTGAATTGGTTCATAATAACAAATAAGTCTCAATAGAATGTTATTTGAGATGAAATCCATTACCTCTCACTTTCCTTTAGTGGGAAATTGTTTAACCTCATGTATTATGGTTTTAAAAATTTACTTAACTTATAATATAACAATAATTAATTTTTATAATCATATATTATCCTATTAAATTATTTTACCACACATTAGTTATTAATATTTCATTATTTTCATTATTTTGGGTGTTAATCGTCCTGTTTTATCATTCATGTTTTTTCATTAAATATTCAGTTATTAAACATATTAAATAGTTTAATCATCTATATAATAATATAAAATACATAATTATACTATTTTTCCATCAATTTTACTTTTAAAAACAATCATGAAATATGGTTATGAAAAATGAA
Source organism: Viscum album (assembly GCA_963277665.1). NCBI lineage: Eukaryota > Viridiplantae > Streptophyta > Magnoliopsida > Santalales > Viscaceae > Viscum > Viscum album. The sequence goes on from OY728122.1 coordinate 48,653,950, forward strand.
TTACATTACGATCATGAAGACGTAGACTGTAGACACACATGAGTAACATTTCCATTTTCAAATGATCATTATAGAAATAAGTTAAGTAAGATATTATATTTATAGATTTATAATAATATCATATATATACAGTATTAAATTATTTTATATGACATCCATGTGGTGTGGTGATGAATATAGAGTTACATTGTTTCATGAAGGCGGTAGTCCACACGTACAGGAATGATGTTATCATCTTTAAGTGAGTGAAAAGGTTATAAAAAAATGATATATTATCTTTAAATAATGATAAATATTTCACTAATATCATAATTAATTAATTTATATCACATATAATCCTTAAATTAATCCTCATCACCTTCCATGTGAAGCATTAGTTAAAGATGAATCACAACACTTTGTGAGGCGATAGTCTGCCGTACACATGAGAAACATTATAATATCTCCTATAGAATAAAAGGTAAAAGAAGATATAAATGATATGACTACTCTATAGGTATAATTATGTTATAAATATAATATATATACTTTATATAAATCATCATACCAAATCATGAAAGGTGGTAATGAAACAACTAATGACATTGGTTCGCAAGGTGGTGGTCCACCATAAATGATGATTTCTTAACCCATTTGATAGAAGTGGAGATGGTTGTTGATCAAGAAATTATTATTAAGAAATAAAATTACATGTAATATAATGAGTTTATTATATCATAAAGTTTTAATATGAATTTAATTTGGTAGAGATATAAATAAAATATAGACGCTTGTGGAAGAACATTACCTCTACCCAGGTATCCTCATTAGGTTTTCATTAAATCCTTAAAAGGTTGAATTTATGCACAAAATAATTCTTATAATATGAGTTTTAAAAATTAGTGAAGTTATTAGGGTAGTTCATAGACATAAAAGAGTTTTTATGTTGTTAAGAAGGGTGGAGTGGGGGTGGCCATATATTACTGAGGTGAGTGGTACACTATTTGTTTTTGAAAACATTCAACCATACCCATATATTTATCATGAAGAAAGATTCAAAATTGGCACATTATCAATGATATAACATGTATGGTGGAAATATTTCTATAATATGGGTTTATTACAAGTTATTATGTCATTTTGAACCCTTATTTTCTTAGTTTAACAGTCAAGAAATCAATTTTTACCTTAACCATAATAATTAATTTTTACTATTTTCACTATTCATTTTGGTCAAAAATTAAGTTGAACATATTAGAGATTATAAATTATGATGATTAAAAATATGGAATCCATTTTTACAAATTATATCCACATAAGTGGAAAAATATTATTTAAAATTAATCCCACAGACATGATGAAAATGCCAATTTTTTTAAAGGTTGGGGCCGAAGCCTCATTTTATTATTATAGAAAACCAAAGACCTCTTTTGACTGGGTAGAGAGAGACCCATTACATATCATGAAGGCCTAGAGGGAATTTAGCCTATTACATGACCTGTAGGCCCAATGTTTTTTTGGCCCAAGGCCCATTCTATGAATAGTACTCCAACAGCATGGCCCGCTACAGTACCCTCCACTACTACTGTGTCAGCTGCCACTATAGTGCCCACCAATGCTACATTACCTCCGCTGCTACATTATGCGATAGTACTACTAAAATACCTATGACCAATGGGTTTTGAACCCCCAATTTTCATATAGGATTACAGGGTTCTTACCACTAAGCCAAACCCCAACTACATTATGAAAATAGATGTTTTTAAATAGAATATATTCAATGGTTTATGTCACGAACTGCCATCATCAAGATGAGAGACGGGACAGTAGATTGCCAGCCCCTTCTTTCTTCAAGTTGAAGGAGAGATAGTGACCCCCGAGACCCGCCTTCAATAAGTCTCGGAGTGGTGACTAGCACCAAGGGTATAGAATCACACACTAGATGGAAGGAATTACCCCTTTTCTTTATTAGGATTGGTAGATAAGATAGTAAATCCCACAACACGAAAGTTGGGGGGTAAAAGTAAATCCAAAGAAAACCATTCCCATATGAATGTTACAAAAGTAAATGATACAAAAGTAAAAGAAACCCCAAAAAGATGTACCAAAAGAAGGAAAAACAGCAACAACAACTGTCCCAACCTCCGAGCTAGTATGACCCCGCACGGTCCTTGAAGTCCTCCTGGAAACCTGAAATTAGTTTCATATACGTAGGGTGAGCATACAAGTTTACTCACTAGGGAAAACCAAGGACTCTCGTGCACAAGTGGGGAAGCATTCTAATTCACTTTGAGAAAAGAGATCACCAAAGCACCCAGCAAGGAAAACTATCCACCCAAGCCTCACCATGGCAAACTCCCCAAATAACTCAAGTCATGTAATGTATAGTAATAGCACATCTATATTTGTGTACCCCGTGCCACTTTCCCCCTGGTTATTGAAGAAATCCTACGCATCAAACCTCTCCCGCCATTCTCACTACAATCCCACTGCCACTCCCCACCAGCACACACCTGGGACATCACTACCACACATCCTGCCCACACACACTTGGGACACAACAACAACCTATAACCACACCCGCAAACACCTAGTCCACAACAACTACTGCCATGCCCGAAGACAGCTGGGCCTTATCCTGAAGATTCTTGGGAAACAACCTGCCCGCACACACCTAGGCCAACTACCCCAACTACCCTGCCCGAAGAATCTTGGGCTATAATGTACCACAGGCCATCATAGCCTGCCCGAAGAGTTATGGGCTATCTGGGAAAGGGATCATAAAAGGAGCTAATAACCAGCCACTCATAAGAGTGTTAGAAAAAAAACCCTCCCCCAAGAAATGGGGGTGTTCGACACTAAGTGATCAACTTGGGTGGGGAGTGAATACGAAACATAAAAACTACAAATATATTTATAGGAAACAAGAAATCATCCAAACCTAGGGTTTTCAAATCCAACATAAGCACAAACACCCTTGTTAATATTCCTTCATAAAATAAAGGCACAACACTCACGACCGAGTCACAACTCATTCCCCAAAACAAATTCCCCATTTAACCCATTCTTGTTTTCATGTTCATGTGATCCCATTTAAGTGAAATCTGCACTACTGGGCAACTAATCGACATACCCACAGGCCATAGGAAGAGAAACAGCCAACAAAAATTTAAGCATTCACACCCAGTTCTCTTATGATGTCACAACAACAAAGGGATCAGTGAGATCCCACAAAGTACTGGAACCAAACCAAGCCTCAAGATATAGCCCCACATGACTTTAGATTCACAACCAAGAATCGAACTACAATAGAGGATCCCATCCCCATCCACATCACCCCATAATAATTTAACAGAACAACACACCTACTATCAAAAAAGAGCCGGGAAACTTCTAGGCTCAAGCACATAATTCATTAGGTTCTTCTTTCTGTTAGTTAACCGGGGTGACCACACAAGGATTGATGTTTAATGGGTATCCATTTAACCAACCAAGTTTAGGTGATTAACAATCTTCCAGGTTGCAGTTATTTAATCATCACAGAAGACAAGGGTTCATTAGTGCACAAGGAAAGACCACCAACGACCATGATTTTCAGTGAGCACAAGCCCATAGAGTTCACAGCATATAGCAATTATAAAAGAGTACAGAAAAATTGTCAAATTCACCCCATCATTCTTTAATAGTATGTTTATTATCTTTGTTAAGGTTTGGTTTCATCCACTCCCACAGAAGTAGTAGCGTTCCCACCCCGCAAGATACACAGTAAGGAGAGACAAAGGAAAATACCTACTTGGTTGAACAAGGATCGAAGTTCTTCTCTACGCCCCAAGAACTGGGAATGCATGACTTGCAGGGGAGGAATGTCGGGGACTCCAAGGGTGATCAGAAAGGCTTCGGTGTAGGTGCACCACTTTCCTCGGGAAGGGGAACTCCATACGCACTAGGAAGAAAAGAAAACATGCCAAGAGGAAGAAGGAGGAATTCCTGTGCAATATATGGATGAGATCCTGTTGTTACGGGATATGGAAATTTGAATGGCTTTAAAGTCAGATTGTGGTTTCACCATGCGGTAGGGTGGTTACACGTGACCGAATTAATTCTTATTAAATAACTCTCATCGGGAAAATGTGGTAACATTTATGACTTTAAAGTATTTTATATAAATAACGGGAAACGTTACATAGACACACAGACGGGTCCGTTGAGGGTCATCCCACTCTTAGGAATTTAAACATTGATTATGGGGATGAAAACAGCCTTGAACCACTTCCCAAAAAAGGTTAAAAGTAGCACTACAAGAAAAACTTTTCGAAGAAAAACTCGACAAGGTTGGGTGACACCGATCAGTGACATTGATCGGTGACACACCGATCATGTCACGCCGATTGGTCATACCGATCGGGGACACAATGATCATTCCACACCAATCAGTGACAAGCTGATTGTGTCACACCGACCGGTGACACCGATCGGTGACACAACGATCGTGTCACACCGATCGGGTCACACCGATCAGTTGCACCGATCGGTGACCCACTGATCATGTCACACTGATCGTGTCACATCGATCAGTGACACACCGATCGTGTCACACCGATCGGTCACACCGATCGGTGTCACGCCGATCATGTCACGCCGATCGGTCGCACCAATCGTGGACACATCGATCGGTGAGACATCGACCGTGTCATGCCGATTGGTCGCACACCATAATGACGTCCTGAAATCGAGATGCCACCCTTGGGATCTGGAAATTGGAAAAGGGATGGACCATTAGGGTCTGGGCCATTACATCAGATACCCCTTGAACTATTCTCACCCTCGAGAATCAAAGATAGACCTGAAGAGAAGATAGGGGTTCAAAAATCCCCCCATGAAGGATACCCTTCGGGAAAAAACCACCCAAAACATCCACTTAGAACTCAAGGTCCATATTTCCCCAACACACGATTCTAGGAGTTCCTTCCTCAATTTCAAGATACTATCCGCTTTGGGTGGCACTGACTCACCCGCACGGGTTTAATCAAATCCACCTTAATGCGTATTGGTTAGGGATCAAGTCCTACCCTCCTCACATATCAGGACTCTTCATAACCTCTACGAGGTAGGGGAAGAAAATAGCTCATAAACCAACAAGGTCATCATTACATCACAAAAAATCACAAAATGAAACAGAACAAAACTCAAAACAGCTCTGAGTATTGGGCACGCATCTGTGCCTCCCATTCCCAGGTACTCTCTTCGAGCCCACAATGCCTCCACAACACATGAACCAAAGGAATGGTCCGTCCATAGAGCACCCTCTCTTCACGATACTAGATCCTAACTAGTCTTTCCAAAAAAGTCACGTTGGCCTCGATTTCCATCTTTCCCTAGTCGAGGATGTGTGAATCGTTGTGTAGATACCGTCAGAGCTGTGACACATGGAATACGTCATGTATTCTCAGTAGTGGATGTGGTAGTGCTAGCTGATAATCCACATATCCGACCCAACACAACACCATGAATGGTCCAATGAACCTTAGATAAAGCTTAATCCCCTTGCCAAACCTCTGTTGTCCACGTCAAGGGGATACCTTCAAGAATACGTGGTCCCCGACCCCGAATTCCAAGGGTCTACTCCTATTATCAGCATATGACTTCTGCCAGAATTGAGCCGCCATCATCCTCTCTTGTATAAGATGATCCTTCTCTGTCATGCTTTGCACCACCTCAGGGCCAAGAACTCATAGTTCCCCAACCTCGGTCCAACAGATGGGCGAGCGACATGGCCTCCCGTACAAATCTTTGACCAGAGCCATGCCAATGGTAGAGTGATAGATATTATTGTAGGAAAACTATACTAGAGGAAAGTGTCTCACCCATGATCCCCCAAAGCCTAGAATAAATGCTCGTAGTATATCCTCCATTGTCTGGATGTTGCACTTTGTCTGTCCATCTGTCTGGGGGTGGAAAGCAGTGCTAAGATGTAGTTGGGTGCCAAAAGCATGCTACAATCCTTTCCAGACTCGTGTGGTAAACCGTGCATACCTATCCGATACTATGGACCTCGGAACTCCATGCAACCACACCACCTCATCCACATTTCTCCGTGTAAAGGCATCCAATGCACTCAACTCCTTGATCGCCAGAAAGTGAGCCGACTTCGTCAACCAGTCTACCACTACCCAGATAACATCACAGCCTCCTTGAACCTTGGGTAACCCTCTGACAAAATCCATCAAGGTGTCGTCTCACTTCCACTAGGGGACATCTAAAGGTTGTAACAGACCACTTGGAACACCGTGTTCATCCTTCACCTGCTGACACACTAGGAACTTGGCCACGAACTCTGCCACCGCCTGCATTACCCCGGGCCACCAAAACTGACTCCTCAGACCCTGGTACATCTTGGAAACTTATGGGTGCACCGATAAGGGTGAGTTGTGGAACTCACCAAGAACCCTATCATGCATCGCCTCTGGTACAAACATCTTCCCTCAGAAAAGTATCCGATTCTGACCATCCTCCAACCATCCTTCTGGAGCATCGCCTTGGTTAGCCCTATCGTGCATCACTTCACTTTCAAATTCTCCCCATTGAGACTCCTCTACCAGCCGTAATAGAGAAGACTGTATTGTCATATGATATAGGAAACCTATACCACCATCCACCCTCACATCTAGGTCCAGGGTATCCAAATCCTCCATTGCCTTCCAAGCATCTGCCGACTCTTGAACCACATCCCTCTGCGACTTCCTGCTCGAGGCATTGGCCACCACATTCCCTTTTCCAGAGGTGCTGGAAATCTCGAAGTCATAGTACTGAAGGAACTCCATCCACCATCACTATCGTAAGTTTAGGGCCCGCTAGGAGAAGATATACTTCAAGCTTTTGTGATCCGTGAAGACCACGAAGCGCTTCATGATTAGGTAATGTCGCCACAACTTTAGTGCAAACACGACTTCCACAAGCTCCAGATCGTGGGTGGCATAATTATGCTCATGAGGACGAATCTGTCTAGACCCCTAAGAGATCAACCCTTGTCATTGCATCAACACACACCCAAGGCCTTGTCCTGAAGCATCACAAAACACATCATACACTGCCCCTTATTCGGGAAACCTCAGCACTGGGGCACTTACTAACTTCTTCTTTAGATAGCTGAAGGCTATCTCACACTGCCCTTTCCATATGGAAGCCTGATCCTTCTTGGTCAAAGCTATCAAAGGTGTTGCAACTCAGGAGAAGTTGGGAACGAACCTCCGATAGTAGCCTTCTAGTCCAAGGAAACTATGAACTTCTACCACGTTCTTAGGTGCTTCCCAAGAAACAACCGCTTCGACCTTTGATGGGTCCACCGCTATTCCCTGCTCAGACCCCACGTGCCCAAGTAAGTGCACTTCTCACGTCCAGAACTTGCACTTGGACAATTTCCCATAGATTTGGTGATGTCATAGGATATCTAAAACCATTCTCAGGTGTTAAGTGTGATCCTCCTCTGATCTTGAGTTTATCAGGATGTCGTGAATAAACACGACTACAAACTGATCCAGGTATTCCCAGAAGATGGAGTTCATGAGCCCCATGAACACAGCTGGTGTATTCGTAACGTCGAATGGCATGACTAAAAACTCAAAGTGCCCATATTTTCACCTGAAGGTAGTCTTCGAGATGTCCCCCTCCTTCACCCTCAGCTGTTGATATCCTGACTGTAGGTCAATCATGGAGAACTACCCTACCCCATTTAACTGGTCGGAAAGGTAGTTTATCCTCAGGAGTGGGTAACGGTTCTTGACCGTTACCTGATTCAGTATTCGGTAGTCTTTGAACAAACTGAGACCACCATATGCCTTCTTTGCGAATAAGACTAGAGCACCCCATGGTGATGCAATTGGTCGGACAAAACCCTCCTTCATCAGATCATCAATCTGAATCCGCAACTCTCGAGACTCGAAAGGTTCTGTCCGGTAGGGAGCCATCGAAATCGGATGGGCACCAGGTTGCAAGTCTATCCCGAACTCAACATCATGTCGAGGGGGTAGAGTCACCATATCCTCAGGGAAGACGTCCATAAACTCACTGACGATCACTGGGACTTCAACCCTTTCTGCATCCACTGACTCCACTAATAGTTCATCTAAAAAGTAATGGAGGGGCTCCTCTCAGCTGCTACTTTTCTGGAAACCCCGCTCGCCAATGAAACTTACACGTTGGCCGCCCAAATTTGAATAGACAACCCTTCCTCGGAAGCAGTCAATGACGGCACATACAGAGAAACACCAGTCAATGACTAGGATGACATCGTATGGATGTATCTGCAATAGTAGAAGATCCCTGATAGACGGATGTGGCCGTATCATCTGTCTACACCCTCAGAAAACATAATACAATTTGGTCTGACCTCCGACCGACATGCTCAGCACTAGGGGAACTGGAAGTCTCTCAGTGTCTAAACCCAGAGCACATGCCAGACTGGGTGTAACAATGTAGTGCAAAGCTCTTTTATCGAACAAGGCATAGGCAAGAGTACTAAGCAAGATGATCGTACCTCGAACGACTTCCAGCCCTGATAGAGCTGCTGCCTCCACGACGTGTAAATGCCCACGCCCAGATCCCATGCCCCTCGTCAGTCGGCTGCCTCCCCGACCATTCCCTGGTTGAGGTCCCTAAGGAGCGCCCTGAGGTCGGCCTCCTCCTGTGACGTCTGCCCTTGGAGGAGCAGGAGCTCGCTACCCCTACTTCTGCTATTGAAAGGGGCTGGATGGAAACTGGTATGGTTGGGGAAGGTGCTGAACCTTCCCACCCCAACTGTACTGCACTCTATTCAGGCACTGATTCTTAAGGTTACCATGGCTTCCATAGATGAATCATCTCAGCCCTGGGCCCAAAAGAAATGGGCGAGAGCCAGGAGATCGGAACTGGAACTGCTAAGGCCTGCTTCCTACTGGTCGAAATCTAGAGGGCCCTGATGCTAGAGGCCTGATGCTAATGGCCATCCCCTTCGACGAGCCCAACTAGATTCCTTCTCATGATACACCTCCCAGCATGTGCATCCTATATTCTACTTTATCCTTCTTTTGGACGTCTAATTACATCGGTAGGTTGAAGGGAGTAACAAAATACTGGAGAAATGGTCGAAGTGCCACCTCCAAACGTCTCACCCGAGACTCCTCATCCGAAAAGAGGTCGGGAGAAAAGTGAAGTAGATAATTGAACTTGATCCCCAACTCTCTTACTGACATACTCCCCTGCTGTAGGGAGAGTAGTTCCTGGATCTTCTAAGCCTTCATCATGGAAGAGAGGAATTCCACCCAGAACTCCCTCTCAAAGTCAGTCCATGTCATCTCAGCCTCCCGCTTCTCCCCAAGATAATGCATCAACCACTGACACACTGCTCCCCGCATCTGGCTTATAGCCAGAAAAACCTAGTACTCCGTCGGAGCCTGGATCAAGCTGAAATCTATCACTAGCTCCTCTAGTCAGATCTCTATCTCCATGTCCGAGATGTTGCCCTCGTACTTTCTGAGGGTCTACCGCTGAAAGGTACGAAGCGTCTTCTTCCACTGATCATCCTCCTCCTTCCGTTCATCCCTCTTTCAATCATCCAAGTCAACCTCTTGGGCCTCGATCACCCGCACTACTCGTGATTGTCTCCCAGGTGCCATTGCTGCAAGGTAAATAATGAGTGCCTAAGCCTGAGTAGTGTAGAATATTGCTTATGAATTTTCTCATACTTCTTATTCATTTTAAAAACAAAAATACCCATGAAACATAATAACACAAGTCATTATGATGCATGCACCTTCCCTAGTATCTGTACCCTGAAATCAGTGCAGCCTCACTTGGTCGTTCGGTAGGCCCAGAGTCCTTGCATCGGATCATGGGGGACCCTAAAATCCCATGTCCTAGCCAGTCATCCCTGGCCTATTTCACACCCCAAGATTACACAACACAGTTTCCCTACCATCCCATGCAATACTCACTATGCCTAATCCCAGACTCCATCCTATCTCCCAACCTCTGTGCTCTGATACCATTCTATCACGACCCGCCTTCACCAAGATGAGAGAAGGGACAAAAAATTTCCAGACCCTTTCTTCTACAAGTTGAAGGAGAGATAGTGACCCTAGAGACACGCCTTTAATAGGTCCTGGAGTAGCGACTAGCACCAAGGGTATAGAATCACACACAAGATGGAAGATATTACCCCTTTTTATTTATTAGGATCGGGAGATATGATAGTAAATCCTACAAAACCAAAATTGGGGGGTAAGAGTAATGCCAAAGAAAACAATTCCCATCTGCATGTTACAAAATTAAATGATACAAAACTAAAAGAAACCCCAAAAAGAAGTGCCAAAAGAAGGGAAAAAAGAAACAAAAAATGTCCCAACGTTCGAGCTAGTATGGACCTGGTGGTCCCTGAAGTCCTCCTAGAAACCTGAAAGCATTTTTATATACGTAGGGTGATCATACAAGTATACTTAGTTGGGAAAACCAAAGACTCTCGTGCACAAGTGGGGAGGAATTCTAATGCCTTGTGAGAAAAGAGATAACCAAAGCACCTAACAAGGAAAACTATCCACCCAAGACTCACCAAGGCACACTCCCCAAATAACGCAAGTCAAGTAATTTATAGTATTATCACATCGATATTTGGGTACCCCACGCCACTTTCCCATTGGTTATTGAAGACATCCTACACATTGAACCTCTCCTGCCATTCTCACTGCAGTCCCACTGCCACTCCCCACCCGCACACACCTGGGCCATCACTACCTCACATCCCGCCTGTAAACACCTAGGCAACAACAACCACCTATAACCACACCCACAAACACCCAGGGCACAAAAACTACTGCCACGCTCGAAGACACCTGGGCCTCATCCTGAAGATTCTTGGGAAACAACCTGCCGACACACACCTGGTCCAACCACCACAACTAACCTGGCCGAAGAATCTTGGACTATAATGGACCTCAGACCATCACAGTCTGCCTGAAGAGTCTTGGGTTATTTGGGAAAGGGATCAAAAAAAAGCTTATAACCTTCCACTAATAGGAGTGTTGGGAAAAACACCCTTCCCCATGAAATGGGGGCGTTTGGTACTAAGTGATCAACATGGGTGGGGAATGAATAAGAAACATAAAAAATACAAATATATGTATAGGTAACAAGCACTCATCCCAACCTAGGGTTTCCAAATCCAACCTAAGAACAAACAACCTTTTTACTATTAATTCATAAAATATAGGCACAACACTCATGACCGAGTCACAACTCATTCCCCAAAACCAATTCCCCATTTAACCAATTCTTGTTTTCATGTTAAAGTGATCCCATTTAAGTGAAATCTGTACTACTGGGCATGTAATAGACATAACCACAATCTAGAGAAAGAGAAACAGCCAAACAACAATTTAAGCATTCAGACCCAGTTCTCTTGTGATGTCACAACAACAAAGGGATCAGTGAGATCCCTCAAAGTACTGAAACAAAACCAAGCCTCGAGATACAACCCCACATAGCTTCAGATTCACAACCAACTATCATACCACAATAGAGGATCTCATCCCCATCCACATCACCCCATAACCATTTAACAGAACAATACACCCACTATCAAAACAGATTAGGAAAACCTCCAGGCTCAAGCACATAATTCAATAGGTTCTTCTTTCTGTTGGTTAACTGGGGTGACCACACAAGGATTGATGTTCACTGGGTATCCATTTAACCAACCGAGTTTAGGTAATTAACAAACTTACAGATTGTAGTTATTTAATCATCATAGAAGACAAGGGTTCATTAGTGCACAAGGAAAGACCACCAACGACCATGATTTTCAGTGAGTATAAGCCCATATAGTTCACAACATATAGCAATTATAAAAGAGTACAAAAGAATTTTCAAACACACCCCATCATTCTTTAGAAGTCTGTTTATTATCTTTGTTATGGTTTTGTTTCATCCACTCCCACAGAAGCAGTAGCGTTCCCACCCCGCAAGATACACATTAAGGAGATACAATGGAAAATACACACTTGGTTGAATAAGGATCGTAGTTCTTCTCTACGCGCCAAGAACTGGGAATGCACAACTTGCATGGGAGGAATGTCGGGGACTCCAAGGGTGAGCAGAAAGGCTTCGGTTTAGGTGCACCACTTGCCTCGGGAAGGGGAACTCCAAACGCACTAGGAAGAAAATAAAACCTGACCAGAGAAAGAAGGAGGAATTCCTGTGCGATATAAGGATGAGATCCCATTGTTACAGGATATGGAAATTTGAATGGATTTAAAGTCGGATTGTGGTTTCACCATGTGGTTGGGTGGTTAAACATGACTGGATTAATTATTATTAAATAACTCTCATCGGGAAAAGGTGGTAACATCTGTGACTTTAAAGGATTTTATATAAATAATGGGGAACATTAGACGGATACACAACCGGGTTCGTTGAGGCTCTCCCCACTCTTAGGAATTTAAACATAGATTATGGGGATAAAAACATCCTTGAAACACTTCCCAAAAAAGGTGTTAAAAGTAGCGCTATGGGAAAAACTGTAGAAGAAAAACTCGACAAGGCTGGGTGACACCGATCGGTAACACTGATCGGTGACACACCGATCGTGTCATGCCTATTGGTCACACCGATCGGGGACACACCGATCATGCCACACCGATTGGTGACACTCCGATCGTGTCACACCGACCTGTGACACCGATCAGTGACACACCGATGGTGTCACGCTGATCGTGTCACACCGATTGGTTGCACCGATCGGTGACACCCTGATAATGTCACACTGATCGGTGACAAGCTGATCATGTCCCACAACCACTACCCAACAACAATCAACTAGGAAATCACTACCACACATCCCGACCACACACACCTGGGACACAACAACAACCTGTAACCGCACCTGCAAACACCTGGGCCACAACAACTACTGCCATGCCCGAAGACACCTGGGCCTCATTCCGAAGATTCTTGGGAAACAACCTGCCTGCACACACTTAGGCCAACCACCAAAACTACCCAGCCCAAAGAATCTTGGGATATAATGGACCTCGGGCCATCATATCCTGTCCGAAGAGTCATGGGATATCCAGGAAAGGGAGTAGAAAAGGAGCTAATAACTAGCCACTCATAGGAGTGTTGGAAAAAACACCCTCCCCCAAGAAATGGGGGCGTTCGACACTAAGTGATCAACTTGGGTGGAGAGTGAATAAGAAACAAAAAACTACAAATATATGTATAGGTAACAAGCACTAATCCCAACCTAGGGTTTCCAAAGCCAACCTAAGCACAAACACCCTTGTTAATATTCATTCATAAAAGAAAGGGACAACACTCACAACCGAGTCACAACTCATTCCCCAAAACCAATTCCCAATTTAACCAATTATTGTTCTCATGTTCATGTGATCCCATTTAAGTAAAATATGCACTACTGGGAAACTAACCGACGTACCCACAAGCCATAGAAAGAGAAACAGCCAACAACAATTTAAGCATTCACACCCGGTTCTCTTGTGATGTCACAACAACAAAGGGATCAGTGAGATCCCACAATGTACTAGAACCAAACCAAGCCTCAAGATACAGCTCCACACGACTTCAGATTCACAACCAAAAATCAAACTACAATAGAGGATCCCATCCCCATCCACATCACCCCATAATAATTTAACAGAACAACACACCTACTATAAAAAAGAGGAGGGAAACTTCAAGGCTCAAGTATATAATTCGTTAGGTTCTTCTTTCCGTAGGATAACCGGGGTGACCACACAAGTATTGATGTTCACTGGGTATCCATTTAACCAACCGAGTTTAGGTGATGAACAATCTTCCAGGTTTTAGTTATTTAATTATCACAGAAGACAAGGGTTCATTAGTGCACAAGGAAAGACCACCAATGGCCATGATTTTCAGTGAGCATAAGACCATATAGTTCACAACATATAGCAATTATAAAAAAGTACATAAGAATTGTCAAATACACCCCATAATTCTTTAACAATATGTTTATTATCTTTATTATGTTTTGGTTTAATCCACTCCCACAGAATCAGTAGCGTACCCACCCCGCATGCTAAATGGTAAGAAGAGATGAAGGAAAATCCCTACTTGGTTAATCAAGGATCGAAGTTCTTCTCCACGCGCCAAGAACTGGGAATGCATGACTTGTAGGGGAGGAATGTCGGGGACTCCAACGGTGAGCAGAAAGGCTTCCGCGTAGGCACACCACTTTTCTCGGGAAGGGGAACTCCAAACGCACCAGGAAGAAAAGGAAACCAGCCAAGGGGAAGAAGGAGGAATTCCCATGCAATTTAAGGATGAGATCCCGTTGTTATGGGATATGGAAATTTGAATGTCTTTAAAGTCAGATCATGGTTTCACCATACGGTTGGGTGGTTACACATGACAGAATTAATTGTTATTTAATAACTCTCATTGGGAAAAGGTGGTAATAGCTATGAATTTAAAAGATTTTATATAAACAGTGGGGATCGTTACGCGGACTCACATCCTGGTCCGTTGAGCTCTCCCCACTCTTAGGAATTTAAACATTGATTACGGGTCTAAAACAGCCTTGAACCAATTCCCCAAAAAAGGTTAAAATTAGCGCTATGGGGAAAACTGCAGAAGAAAAACTCAACAAGGCTGGGTGACAACGATCAGGGACACACCGATCGTGCCACACCGATCGGGCGCACCGATCAGTGACACGCCGATCGTGTCACACAAATCGGTGACACACCGATCATGTCATGCCGATCGGTTGCACCGATCGGTCGCACCGATCAGTGACATGCCGATCGTGTCACGCTGATCGGTCACACCGATCGGGGACACCCCGATCATGTCACACCGATCGGTGACAAACCGATCGTGTCACGTCGATCAGTCGCACACTGTAATGACATCCTACTACCGAGACTCCACTCTTAGGATCTGAAAACTGGCAATGGGATAGACCATTAGGGTCTAGGCCATTACAGTTTACAATGTTTTTATTTCAAAATTAAATATAAAAATTATTATAATTAATTAAATGAGATTAATTGATATAAAATTTAACTAATTTTACTTTAATACCAATTTTAAAAATAATTTATCAAGATAAATTATTTAAACGAGAAAACATGTTTCTATTAAAATTCAATATTTTTTAACTACTCATCAAAAAATGAAACTTCTCAAAAAAATCCAAAAAAATCACTATAATACAATTTTTATATTATGATTTAAAAAATGAAGATAATTTTTCAAATAAATTTTCTACAAGTGTTAAAAATTTATTTTAAATTATGTCTGTAATGCATGACTAAATTGTCTTCTAGAAAAAATCCATTTTTTAGAATAAATTTATTTTTCTTCAAAAAAATTCCTATTTTAATTTATAATCAATAAATAACAATAATTTTCAAAAATAAATTAGTGCTATTCATACCCACCAATTTATCAACTAGGTAATAACTATGATATTAAATATTTATATTTTAATATTAGGTTATGTTTAGTTTAAACTCAGTGTTGCATGAAATGCAAGCTAAAATCAGTGCAGAGTGTAACCCAAGCTAAAATTAGTGTTGCATGTAATTCAAGATATTTAAGTGATTAAATTTATTTAAAAATAAATATATTGTATAGTCTCAGGGTTTTATGTTTTCTTATATGCGTAGTGTTATGTGTCAGATAAGCTATCAAATACGATGTTCTTATTTTAAAATCATGGGATGATACATTCTACCCACCTTAAATAAATTGCATCCTCACAATTTAAAAAAGATATTGGTAATAAAGGGTTTGATATTTGTAAAAACCATTGTATAAAAACCCACATCACAAAAGGGTTAATAGAAAATCATCTTAATCATAGTGGTAGGGAAGTAAAAAGGTCATATGGAATAATATACAACTAAGTTTCTACATAGATGGACGTTGGTAGTAAGTGAAAATATAAAAATAGATAAAAGGAATAAATAATTACAGAGAATGATATATTTCATTGATCATATGAATGTGAATTATCAATGTAAAATTAAGGGCCTCAAAACCATAAATCTTCTTAGATTTCGAAGGACATATGATTCTTCAGATATGAATGTAATAGGACAACATTTTTGTATCAAGATCCTTTTTATAAAGTTGAGGATTTACTTTACTATCTAATAATATAAGGAAATATAACTTATTAATTTCTATTTCATAATCACAATTTGACACTTTACTTTTTCTTCAATCAATTTCTAATTCATTTCATACTTCAAGAAATGAATATAAAAAAAGGAATTTTTTTTATGCCAAAAGTACTAAAATTCACTTTTAACGGATCTTTAGATCCATAAATGAGTGGCGAGTCTTTCAATATATCTCCAATTATTTTCCAAAACCAATATGGTTAGAACAAGTTATCCAATATTCATAATTCTCCATATAGTTATGTAATACATTAATCCCTCAAAACTTGTTCGAAGTCAAACTTAAACCATTTTATTAATTTTTAACCTTATGGACCATAAAAAATATAAAGATCCATGACTTTAGAAATATGGTTATTGAATTTTCCAAATGGACTTATCATTAATCCCCTAAACAACAAGAAGTAGGTCTTAATTGTCACATACCAAATAGGTGAATACCTTCTCCTTGTATTCTTCTGAAACATGGTAATAACCTGAATTACTATAAAAACTTATTGAAAAAATTCATTATTCCTAATTACTTAAGTAAAACACATATTATTTGATATATTCATTAAATTCAAAGATGTTGTAAACTCAATCAATGATAGTATGAACCACTTTGTAAAAAAATCATTAATCAGACCCAAGGTAGTAAATACTATCCAATTTACTTTATCCATAACAATCATATCTTTATCCCAACATAATTATCACTATATCAAGAACATATTAATGGTTATCTTTCCCTCAATCACGTGTTTTACAAGAAGTTATTATTTTCATTGAATCACTTTTATTGGTACCACTCAACACATGCTCTCAAATACGTTAATACATAGTACTATATTACAATACTTATATGTTTCATCATTATTATAATGAAAATATCATCAAAAAAATACTTTTATAAATATAACTTAGATCCAAATAAACAATATTGTTATTCATTACACTTCAGTTGTATCAATAAAATAATCTTGACCTTGATCCCTTAGATTTTTCTGAGGTATATCGGCTTGATTCTTAGAGAATTCATTTGTGTAGTACCACATCTCCTTAATGTGAAATCATTACACATTGGAAATTTGATTCTTTCACTTGAAATTATGATTATAGTGGTATTTATCTCCAAACATGTATAAAACTCCCGTTCCCTTCAAGAAAGTACTAGGGTGTTTATTTCCAAAATTATCACATGTTGGAAAATCCTTTATTCCCATCCTCCCTTTATCCATTTTGTCTTTCCCATCCTCATATTCAATTTATTGCCTTCGAATCCATAAGACTTGGAGAATTATTTCTCTATCATGGTAGCACGCAAAACTATGTCATTATATGATGAAAAATCTAGAGAGTCCAGTGCCCTTTAGAGATTTGGATTAGTACATTCAACTAAATGTCCTAGATTATACTATGTGTTTCAAATGTAATCCATAAAATACCTAGGTAACCTTATAAATGTTGTTTCATTCCTGACAATACATTATTCTTCCTCTATATTTATGTTAAGTAACATTCTTTTCATCTCATTTTATTGCTCAAGAGGGAAATATTTTTTGAAGAATATATCCTTAAAATATCTACATTCCATGAGTTCTATTTCCTCTTACTCCTTAGTATTCAAGATCAAAGACCATTATTGATCACAATCTACTTTGATAAAATACATTTCAAGTGTAGCCTTTTCTTTTTCCCCACATTGAAATGACATAAATATCCTCTCTAGAGACTTAATCCATTTCTTTTCTACCATTGGATTAGTAGTCCAACCAAATGAGGGGGGATTATGTCTCGTAACGTTATCCAGCATAGGATAACATTTTTGTGGAATAGGATGATCCATCTGGGAAAAATTATTTGTCATAACCTAATTATGATTCCCTAATATAGACATTATTTTCTAGTTCCAATACCAGCTATATCAGATTCCCTAGTAGGGAAATATTTACTTTTTCCATTAGTATTGATACCCTTCTTCATTCCAAGAACTATTTCAAAACAATGTCATATAACTGATTAGCTCATCATATTTTATAATTCCAAATATGGTGTAACACTTAACAAAAATTAAAATTTATGGATTCTTAATATTAGAATCTTAAACTTGATTTCTTTGGAGATATATTTAATTTGAAATCCTTCATAATTGTTTATAAAAAATTTGAATTATCCTAATGATATCCATTGGGATTTTCAAACTAAGTGCAAAGTAAGGTAGGTTTTCATTAACCTTGTGATGATTGGGTGTAGCCCAATGTTCACTTTTTTGAGTTATTACCCCTAGGTACCTCTATGCCAGAACAATATCCACTTTTAGTATTCAGACAGGAATGTATTGTAAGGAAAAATTACATAATATTTACTTTACCAAAACTTCAGGATGTTATTATATACTTATCCTCAAATTATGTTATTGGTTTATATTCCATATTTTATCATTTCCAAAATATAGTTCCCATGTTTTATAATAAAAATTATCTGATAACAACTGTAATGACCCCAAATCTAGTAAACTAGAGAAGGTTTTTTACTTTATTACATTGACATAGATACAATGGGTCAAATCCCAAATAATCAATCTGTTTAGCAATTTTTATGAACCAAATACAAATATGATACTCATTTTACATTGGTAAAATAAAATAAAATACATAACAATAGAAAATAAATTGCATCCTTGAAAACCCATTAAAATATCTCTTATTAATATCCTGGGAAAAGAAAACAAAATAAGGGTGAGCTCAAATGATCACTAAGGGCTAGTAGAGAAGAATATTTTATGAATCATTAAATAATATTTTTTTTGGAAATGTATATAATTGAGCACACATTCTTTTTATGTAACTTGAATTCATTAATAGATAAGTCATAATCAATATAACATGGTAAATAAATGAATACTCATGCCATTTAATCAATAAACTAAGAATAAAATGAATACAAAGATTATATTATTGTGAAAATATCATGGATAATAATAACTGAATTACTAAGGAATTTAATTCTTAATTATCGGATTCCATGATCTTACGTATCATGATACATATACTTTGAAGACCTTTTACAAGACAGTTTAAATAATACATGTAGAAACCCATTTAATTTGGCCAACTTAATTTGTCACATGAGACCTACCAATGCATAAAAGTGGATATATTATACCACCCCACCCATCACTATAGATCTAAATCATTCTTCTTATATAAAATATTTCATTTAATTCATGAACCAATATGACTTATCATCTAATATCCATATTGAGTAAAAGATATAGATTTATCAATATTTCTCTTGTTAATTAAGTAAATTTCATTGTAAAAACTGAATATAAAATAGTATATGATTTCAGAAATAAAAATATCCATTATTGAATAATATTTATTTTTAATATAAATGTAATTTAGAATGAAAAAATTATAATAAATTGATTGTATCAAGAGAAAGTTAACATGAGCAAAAGAAAGTGAGATTGTAGAATAACTTTACCACTTGGTAATTTTAAATTCAAATCCCCATGGATGAAATGATTAAAAGTGAAATTTAAAATTTCATAATGTATTAATGATTCCTGATATTACATTTTAAAGGGTCATTATATACTCCACATAATCATGAATTGGTGTATAATAACCAATAAGTCTTAATGGAATGCAAATTGAGACAAAATCCCATACCTCGTGATTTCCTTTAGTTTAACATGATTTAACCTCTTATATTGTGGTTATAAACCTTATTTACATATACCATAACCATAATAATTTTATAATATCACATATTATCCTCTTATATCATTTTACTACCTGTTTGTTAATAATATTTCATTATTTTCATTGTTTCGGGTGTTAATAGACTTGTTTTCTCTTTTATTATTTGTTTTTAAAGATCCAGTTGTTGCACAAATTACATAGTTTCCTCATATATAGAACATTAATAATGAAATAATTAAAATATTTTTACATCAATTTTACTTTTAAACCTAATCATGGAAGCTGATTATAAAAAATGAATTACGTTACTCTCATAGAGGTGGTAGGCCTTAAATATGTATGAGTAACATTTCCATTTTAAAATGATTATCATGGAAAGATTGTAAGTGATATATTATCTTCATAAAATTATAATAATATCATATATACCATATTATATACTTATATATATCACCCATGTGGTGTGTTTATGAAAAGAGAGTCACATCGCTACGTGAAGGTGGTAGTCCACACATACATAATCGATGTTATCATCTTTAAGAGAGTGAAATGTTAAGAAATAAAATGATATATTATCTTTACATAATGAAAAATATTTACTAAATTTAATAATTATATAATTTATATTTCAAATAATCATAAAATTTATCCTTATCACCATTCGTGTGAAGCATTAGTGAATGATGAAGCACATCACTTTGTGACGTGGTAGTCCGTCGTACACACGAGCGACATTATTGTATCTCCTACAGAATGGAAGGTGAAAAATATATATAAAAAATAAATTGAGAGGTATAAATATTTTTATAAATATTATATATATAATTTATATCTATCACCATACCCAACCATGAAATGCTGTAATGGAAGAAAGAATGACATTGTTTCATGAGGCTGTAGTCCTCCGTATACGTGAATAATGATTTAATAACACATTTGATGGAAGTTGAGATGGTTATAGGTTATCCATTATTATAAAAACATACTATTATATGTAATATAACTATTTTATTATATCATTATGTTTTAATAATAATATAAGGAGGTGGAGAAATAAATAAAATAATGATGCTTGTTGAAGAACATTACCTCTTATTTAGGTATCCTCCTTATGTTTGCACTAAAGCATTCCTAGGTTAGATTTATACACAAAAATACGGATTATAGGACGTGATGGGGGATTTTTATGCAATTTAGGTAGATATTGGATGAAACAAATAAGTTTGAAGGCGTAAAGAAGAGAGGAGAAAGGGTGGCCTTTTGTAAGTGAGGTGAGTGGCACACTTGTAATTTTTTTCAAAGATTCAATCATACCCATGTTTTTACCATGAAAATGAATTCAAAATTAGGTCATTATACAAAATAGAAGATATAAAAAGGAAATATGGTTAGAAAACAGGTTTTGGACTAGTTTTTATGTTATTTTTACCCTTATCTTTTTAGTTTAACGCCTCAGTAAATAATTTTTTACCTTAACCACAATAATTAATTTTTATTGTTTCACTATTCCTTTTGGTGAAAAATTAATTTCAAATTATTATAAATTATAAATTTTTTTATTAAAAATATTGAATCCATTTTTACAAATTCAATTCACATAAGTTGAAAAAGTTAATTTAAAATTAATCCCAAAGACATGACAAAAAATGAGTTATTTAAGAGAAAATGGTCAAAAGTTTACAATGTTTTTATATGAAAATTAAATATTAAAATTATTTAAATGAACTAATTTGAATTAATTGATATAAATTATAAGTAATTTTACATTAAAAATTATTAAAAATATAATTTAACATTATAAATTATTTAAAATAAAATGTGTCCTTTATTTAAAATTCAATATTTTTTAACTATTCATTAAAAAATAAAACTATTCAGAAAAATTTAAAAAGTAAACCTAAGATAATTTTTATATGATGATTTCAAAAATAATGTTAATTTTTTGAAATAATTTTATAAAAGTGTAAAAATTTATTTTTAAATTATTTGCACAAAGTGTGGATAAAATGTCTTTTAGAAAAAAATAACATTTTTTAGATTTTTTAATTACAAACGATTCTTATTTTCATTTATTATCAATAGATAAACATAATTTTCATAATTTAATTTTTAATATTCATACTAACTAATTTTTCATCTAGGTGATAACTATCATATTAAATATTAATAGTTTAATAATAGTTCATGTTTCTTCTAAACACGATGTTACCTGTAATGTAATCTAAACTCAGAGTTACGGGTAATGCAAGCTAAAGTTAGTGTTACATGTAATTCGAGATATTAAAGTAACTAAGTTTATTTAAAAATAAATATATCATAAATTCTTTGGGTGGTATATTCTATTATAATCTTGGAATTTCATGTCATATATGCAATGAAATAAATATTTTTATTTTAAAATCTTAGGGTGTTTCACTAAGAATAGATGGATGATGACTAGAGATTCCATATATATGTTTCAAAATTTCTGGATGATGAGGCTGGGTTATGTAGTGGGTAGCTATAGTACACACCATTTATGCAATTGTACAACACCTGTACATTTCATAGGTTACATGAAACACCAAGAAGTAATTACAAGCTGTTTATTTATTACACACCATGTGTACATTAGAATGACACAGAACAGGGCTGGTCGGATTACACAACATTTAGCTGGAATACAAATTATGTAGTCTATATAGTGTGGTGGAAAATTTTGTGTTAAACATGTGGTTAAGTATACAGTTTCTAGTGACGTGAGACTAATATAATGGAAAATTAATGAGATACATGAAATATAGCCGGTGTATATGGTGCACAACTCATTATTTCACATGTTCAAAGGGCACACAAAGTCCTTCAGTGGGTTTCATATACACAAAACTAGCAGAACACATGGTGTGTTACTGGAGTACACATGGTGTGGTCATACATACAAAGAACATATTGAGTTATTTGAGTGGTTATGTGGACACAAAACAAGCGGAACACATAGTGTGTACATAGTTAATACACACAATGTAATCCAGTCATGGTACATGATGAATCCCTACCAATTTATCCTGGGTATATGAAAATTGAGGAACAAAATTTTTTTCGCATAAGTACAAGTCCTATATTATACCAATAAAGAAAAAATTAAATTAAATTAAAATAATTAGTTACAACATTAAAATATATTTACACTCTTGGCACTAAATGTTTCTGTGTAATAAAGGATTTAAAGTACTAATAAATTCTCAATTAATTTATTATAATTTTCTATATTTATTGGTCATGCCATTAAATTTCCATGAAATTATTTATAATGGGTATCTCCAAGAGACAATGTATGGTCATTATGATAAAGGTAATTAATTAATTAATTAATACAAGTGTGCTTATATTAATAATAAAAGAAATAATTGTAGTGATTTCTAGCAAGTGCACTTTTTCATATTCATTGTATGATTGTTCATGAGATTTTACCATATATGTATATGTGTTGGTTTTATATTATTCAACTTTTTACTTAATTTTTCAATTATTTAATGTTAAATTAAATATGACGGCCTACGAGTCTTCCCAACATCTTTTATTATGTTGGATCATCATTTCCAAGTTGAATTATGTAATTTCCCTTAACCAATCCTTTTGTTCCTATCACATTCATATGAGTTATAAAAATATTTAATAAAAATATTATGCAAAGGTACATGGAGGTGGTTCAAGATATAATTGAGACGATTCCAACCCATATAATATATAGGTAGACAGGTGGAATGTTACAAATCATTCTAAGAATGTCATAATGAGTTTTCACCTAGGTCATAAGATGATTTATAGTTATCTCAATAAATATACTATTAGTTTAGCTCAGGATCAGGCCATTTATTTTTTTATTATTTATTTCTATCTTATGAATAATTCATTTTTATAAATTATTTATTATGATCACATAAATAAATGGAATAATTTGCAATAAACAAATTTAAATAAATGGATTATGTGTAAATGTTTTATTGAAACATGGTTAATCATGTAAGTATAATAAAATTAATTTTAACAATACATGTAAAGGGTAACACTATAAATATTAACACATAATAAATAAAATCCCATATCTTAATATTAAGTCAGAAAAAGACTTCAATTACTAGATTAGGAATGAAAGCCACAGAACTAAGTGTTTGACCAAACTTCATTAGGACACTAAATTTTATTTTGGAGTTATTATGAATGTTTTGGTATAACATAACCAAATTAGATCAAAAGAAGTATCTATTTTTAGAGTTTATCTAACTTGGAGGTAAGGGTTTAAGAAATTGTAGTTGGGATTTCAGGAATGGGGAGTTCACTCAAATGATCAAGGTGCTGTAAGTCCATAGTTAGTAAAAACCTACCGACATAAATACCATGGATTAATTGAATGAACCCTCATATAGGTATGAGAATTATAATAGGGATCATTTCTACAAGAATTTATAAGCAACTAAAGATTATGAGTCTAATGGTGGGGGCTGATGGGACTTGATAAATAGTGGGAGACTTAATAAAATTAAAAATCATTTTTTTTGCATAAATAATAATCCTTTGAAGTATGAATGATTTTTTATTTTGTAATTATAGAATAAATAAAATTTTAATCAACAACATTATCCGTATGAAAATTTTTAGAGAAATACCATATTCTTACTAGAACAATCTTCCAAGAATGGTTAAGAAACATGTGGGTTGTGTTGCTCCAAGAATGGATATCTTACATTCTAGAATATTCAATGCTTGATCCACCTTATAAGGATGAAATTGATGAATAGTATGATGTATATGATAAAAACTTGGGAAACATGGTCAATGTTCAATGTTTATAGATTTTATCCATGTCTAATAAACCCATGAAGTCATATAATGACAAGGATGATTACAACATGCTCCAATATCTCCTTGTTCATTACTAATTGAGAGAAAAATAAGAATAATTTGAGATTTCAAAGGTGCAATTTCGACGTATGATTATAGAAGGTGCACCAATTGGGCCTCATATAGTCAAAATCATTGGATACATTGAACACAAAGAGATTATAGGGTTAAAATTACCCGAATAATTGTGTACCATTATAATTCTTTCATTACACCCTCATAGATTCTATAGTTTTGCTATTAATTTCAATATAAATTCATAGATAAGTTTCTTCTATATCTTCTCACACTTCTTCCACAAGTTGGTAAATAGATGAAGCTTAAAAATCCTTATATAATTATAGTGAATGAAAGGAGAGGATAAGAAAATATCTCTAAGAATAGAGTTTTTTTAATTCCTTTCCAAGAATATTAAGATCAAGGGGAAAGAAATGGAGTGGGATGCTGTCTATTTTTCAGGTCGAAATAAGGTCCACAAAGAGAAGAACTACCCCCATGACAAAAAGAAAGGGTAATATTTAGGAACATTTTTTGTTGAGTGTAATTGATCAGTTTATATAAATTAGGTATTATATAAAAATTAGGGGCTCAAATATGTATTAAAATATAGGAACCAAGTGGATTTCAGAAGATTTCGTAAGGAGAGGTAGATCTACGAGCAACCAATAAATCTAAACTTGATGCTAATACCATTGGATAATACCACATTATATTTCCAATGGGAATCATCCAGGTTTTAAAAGATTGATATTTAATTCCATATGTTACAAAAAAAATTATTTCTATATCTAGAAATGATACAAATGGATTTATTTTAATGTTTGGGGATAAATTTAGACTTCTTTTTGAGGATATAATTTGTTAAGATAAGTTATATTTAAATAATGATATTTATGTGTTGGATTTCACAAATCATGTAATTTAAATCAATAAATAATATACATTACATGACTCACACCACACCTATCTATGGAATAACCCACTAGGTCATGTAAAAAATACATTTGACTAAATTACACCAAGTTGGATTTTAAGATTCTTTTGAACTAAAACCACTTGGCTTATTTCATGCATGTTTACAATAAAAAATGACCAAATACCTATTTAGTGGATAAGGTGAAAGTTCCCAATATCTTATTGAATTAGTTCATATGAATGTGTGTGGAGAATTTCATATTGAAGAAATAGGTGGGTATTCAAACATCATAACATTTACTATTGATTTTAGTAGATATGAGTATGACTGCTTGATGATGAATAAGTCAGATTACTTTGAGAGATTCAAGGAATACAAGAATGATGTTTAGAAAAATATTGGTAAGAAGTTTAGAAACTCCACTCCAACTATGTTGGAGAATATATTAATAAATACTTTATCGAATATTTATTATAGGTTGGGATTCAATCCTAACTCACTCATCCAAATAAACAACAATGGGATGGTGAAAGTGAAAGGAGGAATCATACATTTTTAGACATTTTGAGAAAAATGATGAGTCGTGAATGTATTCTAGTATCATTTTAAGAATACACTTTACAAGAAACAACATACATACTAAACCAAGTTCCTACTAAATAAGAAGAATATATCACATACCTATCATAGATTGGAAAGAAACCCATGTTTTTATATTTATGTGTATAAGGATGTGAACAGTTTTTAAGTCCTCTTCAAGTAAAACACTTGCACCTTAGTGAAAAAGTACATATTTATAAGATATCCTAAGTAAAAAATGGGATACTACATATAAAAACCTTTAGATAAAAAATTTTTTGTTGAAAAATACCCCATATTCCTTGAGAACGATCATATCTCTAAAAAAGATAGTGGGTGTGAGATAGAATTCAATGAATCCCATGATGAAGATAGGGAAGAGGTGGTATTGAAATAGTTATACAAAGCCTTAGGGAAGAATATGTTCAAGAGACATAAGTACTATATAGGAGTAAAAGAGTTGTTAGATTACTAGAATGATATGGTTTTCTTTTAACTCGACATGAATAGTAATTATTAGTTGATAATAATGATCCTGTAACCTATAAGGAAGCAGTAAGTGGAAAAAATATTGCTAAGTGGAAATAATATATGAATTATAAAATGGATTACATGTAGAAAAACCTAGTATTTATTTTGATAGATCCTCCAGTGGATGTAAAACCCATTGGTTGTAAATGGTAATTCAAGAAGAAACTAGAAATATAGATAGATGTTTCAGTACTTATAAGGCATGATTAGTTTAAAAAAGGGTTTAAACTTAGTCAATTCATAGACTATGATGAAAATTGTTCACCAATTTAAATAATGAAATAAATCATTATTATTCTTTCTATTATGACTTTCCATGATTATGGGATTTGGAAAATGGATTTCAAAATAGTCTTCCTTAATGGGAACATTCAAGAAGATTCCTATATGACACAAACCAAAGGGTTTATGAATCAATTGGTTTCCAAGAATGTTTATAAATTTCAAAAACCCATTTATAGATTAAAGAAAGAATCCAGATTGTGGAATATTTGATTTGATGAAGCTATAACATTATTTAGTTTCATAATGAATAGATGTGAGACTTTTGTCTAATGGAAGTTTAGTGGGACTGCATTTATTTTATTAATAGAACATGTTTATAATATATAACTTATTATAAATAAAATACAACTTTTATATTATATTATATCATAGTTGAATAAATGATTCTCTATAAAGGACTTATGTGAAGAAACATATATTATTGGGATCAAAATCTTTCAAGATAGATCCAAGAGGTTTCTCGATCTAAGTCAAGGAACATATATTGAAAATATTCTGACAAGGTTATGTATGGAATAGTATAAGAGGGGATTTTTTCCAATGTCACGTGAAATTCACATTTTTGGAAAATGTGTCCTCAGACACATGTGGAAAAATAAAAGATGACCAGGATTCCATATGCATCAGTGATTTGGTTAGTCTTGTATGTTATTTTATGTACGAGGATATATTTTTACTAAACCTTAAGTTTGGTAAGAATATATCAAGCTAACGAAGGTGACCAGTATTGGATGATAATCAAGAATATCCTTAATTATATAATGTGTACTAAATATTTTTTTGAGTATATAGAGTAGATGATGAACTAGTCATCAAAGGATAAAAATATACAAGTTTAGAAATAGGTTAAAGAAAATTCGAAATCATAGAAGGGATAAATCTTCACTCTTAATTGAGGTGTTATTATCTGGAAGAGCTAAAAGTATGTTGTGTTCACAGATTCTATATCTGATTTAGAGTATATTGTTGCTATTGAGGTAGATAAAGAAGAAGTTTGGATATGAATATTTATCCAAGTGATTGATGTTTTACCTAATATAAAAGATTTTATTTCACTCTATTATGATAATAATACAGTGGTGGCTCTCATAATGAAGCCAAGGTCACATCAGCAGATGAAGCAAAAACTTTGGAAGTATCATATCTTAAGGGATTTTTCTCAAAGAGGTGATGTCATAGTGAGAATAATAGCCATGTAATACAATATAGAGGACCCATTGACTAAAGCTTGACTCAATAAAAACATGATCATAATGTGTGGTCTAGGGGACTGAATGTCATAGGGAGTTGGCTCTAGTCCAAGTGGGAGTCTGTTGGAGTTAGTGGTCTAAAACCAATTATATTTAATTTAGATTACATTTATATTAAAACATTTAAATATTAATAAAATAATCTTATTATATATTATTCATTGTTCTATATGAATTCAATGTAATAATCACATAGTGTATCTGTTTCATTTAAAATGGGAATAAAAGTTCCCATCTATTATGAGAACCTTTAAATACCATGAAAATATTCTTAAACCATTTTGTTCATTTTCATAACATTCTATGATGGGGTATATTCTATGTATACTATCAGGTGTGAGTACTCGTAAGTGAATATAACTTCATCTTATAATGTTATCACATGGTAATCTCTAATACAAGTTATTATGATAACATACCCGATAGTAGGAATTCTTTATGTTTACATGTCATCAGATATTCCTACCCACGATCATGTATTATGGTCCTTATACTTGATGATTATTATTAATGCATTTCATGAATCATGTGATTTGATGTATTACCGTAAACCATGATGATAATAGTTCATGGAGAAGTTGGGTATGTCAGGTGAATCATGAATGAATTTTTATTAATAGATTGTTTATGGAAGGATTTTTCCCTTCCATATTTATGGAAGCTGATATCTTGACCCTTTGATTGGAATGATATTTTTGCATCAAATTCCATGGACATGGTGTAACGATGAGTTTATTTTAGATATTAAAAGAAATACTTGTAAAGCATATAGATTAATGACATTTATGTGTGACATTATTGATGAGAAATTGTGAAAAGGGGATTATATTACATAGTGAGTGGCTGTATGTCGTTGTTGACATTATAGAATTCATTTATTTCTCTTGGGTTCCTTGACCCATTATGAGATAATAATATTGTACTTTAGGAAAACCCACCTAATTCCAAAGAAAAATAATCCTAGTGGGTCACATACTAATCTCTTTTGGGAATATTGATTAAATTATATTTTTATTTAATTATTGGAATAATAGTTTTTCTAAGGATTGAGGGATAAGTTTATTCAACTTTTATGAATCTCATAAATATTAAATAAATATTTATTCACCAAACTGTGAATATATTATTGATTTTATTTATTCAATATTTAATAAATATTTATTCACCAGATTGTGAGTAAAATATTTATTTATGGAAAACTTATTTAATTTATTATTTATTTGGATATTCAATAAATTCTAAGGAGGATGAGTAGACTATGATTGAGTATAGTGATAAATATTAATTTTCAAGCTGTTGAAATAATTTTTATCATTTCTCCTATTAGATAACTCCATAATATAATAATAATAATAATAATAATAATTTCAAGAATGAGGTTTATGATATTATTTAAGGGATATTGTGATTTTAAATAATATTTTAACCTATATCCCAACTATATTAATAGACTATTATGCTTATTGTGTAGGGTTAATCATGAATTGAGAATCATTACATACAAAATAATTCTCTCTTGTTTCCTACTTCTTATCTCATCCTATCAAGAATTAGAAGAACAAGAGATAATCCTTAAAGCCTGAATGATCTAGAATAGATCAGCATGATCAACACAAGATGATTGATTTTCCTCACTAGCACCCAACATTCCATCAGTGTTGTTTGGAGATGAAAGTAAAATGTGTGGATGACTGATAGAGTGGATCTACATTTGGTCCTCACTATAAACTATGATGGTAATCCAAAAAATGGGTTCAAACGATCAATAACATCATCAAAGAAAGAATCAAAGATTCGGTAATATTTATTCAAATCTAATCTATATTAATTAAAAACTTAATGGAAAAATATCCTGTCAAGGTTCTGGGATTTCTTATGTTATTATTGGATTGTAAAATTTTCATTGTTCATGATGGTCAAGTATTACGAAATATGAGATTAATCCATCAGACTTGAAAAAAATATTTAGGTGTTTAATATAACTGGGAACTTTTTCTATACTAAGATCCTTCAATTTGTTTCCAAGGGGATATTCTTAAATTTATATTTTTTTATTTTTAATCTATATACACAATTGCGGTTAGATATTTTATTTCAAGTAAATTTATAATCTAATTTTAATTTTAATTAACATTCTTTAGACATATTATTTGTACAACATTCAAGAGTAATATATTCTTAAAGATTAAGAACAGATGATAAATGATTGGATATTCCCTTCAAAAGTTCTAAGGATTTTGGATGGTGAGACAGGGTTACAAAGAATGTATCCAGAGTACATGTCATATACCCAAGTGCACTACACCTGGATGTGTCAAGGGATACACGACATGTTGAGAAATAACTACATTCAGTGAATTTATCACACAAGACATGTTTGACCAGGATAACCTACCACATGATTTGTCATATTACATGGCATATAAAAGGAATATAGGTTATGTAGTCTATAGAGTTAGGCTAAAATTTTTTATGCAAACCATGTGGTCAAATACAAATTTTCTACCCATGTGAGGCTGAAATCCTGGATAATTAATAAGTTTCATGACATTTAGTTAGTGTACATGACATGTAACTTATTATTTACCGCATCCAATGAAAATTTTAAGCCCTTTGGGGGGTTAAATAGACACACAAATAGCGGAAAAAATAAACTATAATTAGAGTACATGTTGTGTGGTACCAAATCTGAATACCACAATGTGTTCCTTTTCAGGGTTTTCATACACATGGAGAGAGGAATATATGGTGTCTAATTTGTTTGTAAATGACTTATAGTCCAAATTAGGTATAAGATAAAGCCCCATACATTTATCTTGGGTACACAAAAATCAAGGTACCTAACAGGTATCATGTAAGTACATGATGTGTAGTCTCCCCATAATATACAGAATTAAATTACCTTAAAATAAATAATTACAACATTAAAACCTAATTACATTATTGGAACTAGATGCATATTAATGTGTCATAATGGTTTTAAAGTTGTAATAAATTCTCAATTAATTTATTATAACTATCTATAATTATTGGTCATGTCATTTATTATAAAAAAAGGAATTTATATTGGGTATCTTTAGGATACATTGAATAGTCATTGAGAAAAGGGTAATTGATAAAAAATTAATTAATTAACTAATACAAGAAAACTTATCTTAATAATAAGAGAAAAAATTTAAGTGAATTCTAGATTGTGTACTCATTTATATTCATTTCATGTGTATAATCCTTCATGATCAATGAATAGACTTGTGTATATGTTGGTTTTATGTAATTTAATTTAATTCATGTTTTTTCGATTATTTATTAGTAATTTAAATATTAAGACCATTGATTTATCCATACCTGTTTTGTAATATAGGAATTTTACTTAATGAATCCTTTGGTTTCTCTCAATTACATGTGAGTTATAAATACATGTAATAAAATGGGAATCCCAAGGTGTGTGGAGGTAGCTAAAGATAGAACATAGATTTCTGTAACCTAGGTGCTACCTAGGTGGATTAGTAGAATGATGGAACTCATGGTAAGACCAACATAAGAATTTTTCTCTCTGGTCATAGGTTGATTTGTTGTCCACTCAATAAATAAACCATTAGATAAGCTTATTATTAAGTTATTTTCCTATTTATTTATTTCTATTTTATGAATTAATTATTTTATGGATTTAAGACCATGGTCAAATAATGTAATTAAATAATATGAAATGATGGAATTAAAATTAATGTATTTTGATTTAATGTTTTATTAAAACATAGTTAACCACTTAAGTAAAATCCACATTAAATCAATAAGACATGTAAATGATAAAATCATAAATCATTACAAATAATAAATAAAATACCTCAAATTAATATTATGACATAGTAATCCTTCCATTACTTTATTTGAATTGAAATCCAAAGAACTAAGTGTTTGAATAACCTTCATCAGGACACGTACTTTTTTCATGGAGTTATTAAGAATGTTTTGGGTTGACTTAACCAAATTACATCAAGAGAAGTATCCATTTCTATACTTTTAGTAACTTGGATTAAAGTGTTGAGGAAATCATAGTTAGGATTTCACGATTGGGGATTCCACTCAACAAATCAAGGAGACTTTATCCCATCGTTGTTAAAGACATTCTACTCAAATACCTTCGAGTAATTGACTGATCCCTTACTTAAGTTATAATAAGGGGCATATAGATTCTTTCTACTAGAATTTTCGAGAAACTATACATTTCTATTCTAGTGGAGAGGGCTATAAGGACTTGATAAAATAATGTGAGACTTAATTAAATTAAAATTCATTATGTCTCACATAAACTGTAATAATTTAATGTACTTGTAATATCAAATTTTATAATTATAGAATAAATGGTAAGGTAATAAACCACATTACCAGTGTGATTAATTTTATAAAAAGGATATCTCCTAACTAGAAGTTACATCTAGGAATGGTTTAGATGCATACCAGTTATGTTTTCCATGAAAAACAATCTTATATCCCAATATCACCAATGTCTGATATGCCTGCTAAGGTGGAAAGAGATGGGGAGTCTTTTCTATGATATACACTTGAGAGACATGATTGATGTTCAATGTTTAATTATTTCAACCATGTATAATGAAATCATGTAGTCACATGAAGTCATGGATGCATATAGAGTGATCAAATATCTCTATGGTCTTTACTATGAGAGATCTATATAGAAAAAAATTCAATATCCAAGGTTATCATTCAGAGTAAGCTTGGCGAAGGTGTGTCGGCTGGGCCTCATGTAGCCAAACTAATTAGCTACATCGAGTGCCTAAAGGTTCTAGGATTTAAATTGCCTTTAGAAATAGGGACCGATATCATTCCTTCATCATTACCTTAGATATTATACTATTTGTTTTATTAATTTCACTATAAACAATAGAGAGAAGTATATTCCATACTTTCAAACACTTCTTCCCCAACTTGATAAGAAGATGAATCCTGAAAAAACATCTGTCATAGTCGTGAATAAAAATAAATTATATAAGAAGATATCTAAGCCCAAATCTTCTTTGAAACACCCTTCCAAGAAGGTAATGGTCAAGGGGAAATAAAGTAAGTAGGATGTTTCATTTTTTTCATGTGGAAAAAAGTCCCATTTGAAGAAAAACATCACCCTGGCTAAAAACCTAGGGGAAGATTCTTGTACATTTATTATCAACTGAAATTTATCTGTTTCTATAAATTGTGTATTAGATTTTGAATTTTATGCTCACATATATATTAAAATACTATAAATAATATATTATAGAAGATTTAATGAGGGAAGTTAGATATATAAGCATTCAATAGATTCAGACTTACTACTATGGCCATTAGATACTACCACCTTATAGTTCAAACTAGAATGATCATGGTTTTAAAATATTATTATTTTGTTCTATACATTACATAAAACATTAATTCTATATCTAGACTTCATAAAAAAAGATTTATTTTAAATTTTGGGAATACATTTTTCTTTTTTATAAATATAGAATTTATGGTAGGTCATATTTAAATAAGGATATTTTTGTGTTGGATTACACAAACAAAGTATTAGTAATCAATAATGAAACTAATTATCATGACTCATACCACACACAAATATGTCACCATTGTCTGGGCTATGTAAATTAAAAACATATGAATAAATTACACAAAGATGGATATTTAGATTCTTTTGAGCTAAAACCACTTGGTGCATGTCACACATGTTTAGAAGGAAAAATGAACAAATCTCTATTTAGTGAAAAATGTTAAAGGGCCAAAGATCTTATTGAATTAGTTAATATTGGTGTGTGTTGAAAATTTTCTATTGATGAAATGGAAAGGTACTCATACTTAATAACTCTTACTAATTATTTTTATAGATATTGATATGTATAATTGGTGAGGTATGGGTTGAATTCCATTAAGAGATTCAATGAGTACAATAATTCTGTTGAGAACCATCATGGTAAGAACACTAATAAAATCCACTTAGATCATGGTGTAAAATATCTTTATCATGACTTTATTGATTATTTATTGGAGTTTGGGATTCTATCCCAACTAAATATTCTTTAAACTCCATAATGGAATGGTGTATGTGAAAGGAGGAATCACACCTTATTATACATAGTGAGATTAATGATGAGTCATGCAAGTCTTCCATTATAATTTATGGAGTGTAATGTAACCCGTGTTTTCATACATACATGTGTGGTGATGTGAAGATTTTTTAAGGCCACTTATGGTAAAAAAAAATCACCTTAAGACTCATAGTATATTTTTATATGATATTCCATGGAATCAAGGGAGTAATAGCGATAAAACTCTTCAGATAAAAAGGTATTGGTAAAAATAAGTCCTCTATTAATTGATAATGACCATATATCTAAAAGAAATAGTGAGACAGATGGAGACTTCAATGAATTATAGTCTAGAGATACAAAAGAGTTGTAATAAGAACAAATTACAAAAATCTCTATATAAGAAGAAGTTATGAAGAAACAAGTACTGTGTATGAGTATAAGATATGTTTGATAAGTAGAATGGTATAGTTTTCTGGTAACTAAGGATTCTGAATTATTATTAGTTTATAATAATTATCATGAAACCTACAAGGAAGTAGTATGTGGAATATATATTTCCAAGTGGAAAATAACCTATGAATTCTGAAGTGGATTCTTTATACCAAAATCATTTTTGGATTTTGGTATATCCTCCAGTTTATATAAATCCTATTGGTTGTAAATGGTTATTTAAGAACAAACTATACACTGATAGAAAATTTAGTACTTATATGGTATGGTTGGTTGCAAACGGGTTTAAACTGAGTCATCACATGGAATGTAATTAATCCTTTTCACAGGTTTCAATTTTGAAATCCGTTACAATTCTATATTCTATTGAGACTTTTCATGGTTATGATATATGGGAAATGGATTTTAAAATATGATTAATTAATATAAACCAATAGGAATATGTCTATATTAAAAAACCCAAAGGGTTTGTGACTACATTAGGTTCGAACAAGGTTTGAAAATTGGAAAGGTCCACTTATGGATTCAATAAAGCATCCAAAACATGTAACATTAAATTTGATGAATCCAATATGGAATTTACTTTAATAAATACATATTGTGAGGCATATGTATATAATTTATTTATTGGGGGTACAATAATTTTATTAATAGTATTTATTAATGACATATTACTTATGGTAAATGTAAAACCAGTGTTACAATTTATTAAATATTGATTTAATAAATTCTTCTCCATAAATGACTTACGTAAAGAAAAATATATTCTTAGGATCAAGATCCATCATTGTAAATCCAATAGGATTCTTGGTCTAAGTCAAGGTACATATATTTTCATGATACTAAATAGGTTCATTATGGAATAATCCAAGAGGGTATTGTTTCCAATTTCATATGGAATTCAACATTCTATGAAATTTTTTCATTAGAAATGTGAGGAAAGAAAAAATATAACAAGTATTCCATACGTTTCAAGGACTAGTTTATTAATTTATGATATTCTACATACTAGGCTAGGTGTTTCCTATATAATTAGTCCAGTAGGACGATATCAAACTAACATAGTTTAAAACAATTGGATGGAAATCAAGACTATCCTTATGTATTTTAGGATTATTAAGGATATTTTCCTCATCTATAGATGAGATGATGAACTAGTCAAAATAGGATATGCATATTCTAGTTTCAAAACAAATCAAGGTGATTCGAAATCATAGAAGGTCTACATCGTCACTCTAAATGGTAGTGTTGTTAGTTAGAATAATTCGAACTAATATATTGTTTCAGATTTTATAGTGGATTCGATGTATATTGTGACTTTTGAGGTATCTAAAGAAGTATTTTTATGATTCAAAATCATCCAAAAGTTTGACATGGTGTGTATCATTAATGATTCTATCACACTTTGTTATTATAATACTGTAGTAGGGATCACATGAAGGAGACAAGGTCACATCTTTAGATGATTCACATACTTCAAAAGTATCATATCTTGAAGGATTTTCTCAAACAGGAGAAGTCAAAATGAGCATAAAATCCATTGGAATAAAATGTGGAGGACCCCTTCACAAAATCCCTAAATTAGAAAAAATGTTATCATCAAGTGTGTTTTAGCGAACCTAAAGCTATAGGTAGTTTTCTTATTCTTAGTGGCTGTCTGTTGGAGTTTCTATTCTAGAGACACATTTTTTTACATTGGATTACATGTATATTTATAGATTTTAATATTAATTAAAAATTATTATTTCAAATTTTTCATTATTTTTCATAACATTGATGTAGTAATGTTTTAGAGTATCTGTTGCATTTAAAAGGGAATATAAGTTCCCCAAATTGATGAGAACCTCAAAAGGTCATGATGAAATTCTAAATATTAGTTCTATGGTCAAATAACACACTATGATGGGGAACAAAGTATGTATACTATCAGGTTTCAGTACTCATAAGCTGATGAGACTTCATCTCATGAATTTCACACTTGGTAATCTCTGAGATGGGAGATTATAAGAATATACATGCCAATAGGAATTCCAAATGATTATTTGTCATAGATATTCTTATCTTTAAGCTTGTGAGATGGTCCTTGTACTTTAAGATTATTATTAATGGATTTCATGACCCACTTACATAGATGTATTTCTACAAACAATAGTGATAACAATTAATGGTGATGTTGGGTATATTGGGTGCATCACAAATTAAATGTTATTAATAGAAAATTCAAGGATGGATTTTACCTTATGTCTTTATAGAAGTAAATATCTTGGACCTTTGATTCAAATGGAATCATCAGATTAAATTCCATATCCATATTGTAAAAATGATTTTATTTCAGATAGTCAAAGAAAGATGTATTGAGAATATAGGTTAATGGTATAGATTTGGAAATAGTTTGATGAGATATTAAGATAAATAAACTCTATTATACCAAGAGTACTCCTATGTGGTTTCCGATGTTGTTAAATTCACTACTTTATCTTAGTTTCCTTGACCTATTACTAGATCGTAATCTTGGACTTTAGGTAAGCCCTCAAAATTTCAATGAGAAATATTCTTAGAGGGTCACACAGTAAGTGTTTCTATTAATATCAACTAAAATCTATTTGAATTTAATTATTATAATAAATATAATTTTCAATACTAAGGAATAGTTTTATTCATGTTTTATCTGTCACATAAATATTAAATAAATATTTATTTTCCAAACTATGCATATAATATTTATATTTTATTAAATATTTAATAAATTTTTTTCACATTATTCTGGTTAAAATATTTATTTTTGAATAAAATATTTAATTTAATATTTGTTCTAGTATTTAATGAATTCTGAGGATGAGTGGACTAAGATAATTTGTGGTGATAAATTTTAATTTTCAATATGGTGAAATAATTTTATTAATTTCACTTATTATCACATTCCATAAAACAACAACAACAACAATATTATTATATGTAATGAGGTTTATTATATTATTTAAATGTTATTGTGTAATTAAATAATATTTTAACTTAAAACATAACTCTATAAATAGACTTATATGTCTATTATGTTGGGTTAATCGAGAATTAAGAATCATTTCACACAAGAGACTTCTCTCTAGATTCCTCCACATTCTACCATCCTCCCAAGAACAAGAAGAACAAGAGAAAATCCTCTAGGATCGATGGATCTTGAAGTGATCAAGATGATTGATCCACCATGATAGAACCCAAAATTACATCGATGTTATTACAAGATCAAATGACCACATATAGATCAGTACTAGAGGGGATCTACTTTCGGTCCTCCATACACAATTTAGGTAATACATAGAAGAGTTTTAGATGATCAACAACATCATTGAAGAAATATCATAATACCAAGAAATCTTTCTTCAAATCTAATATAAATTAATTATAAATTTATTTTGAAATGTTCTTCTCTATGATATGGGTATTATTATATCAATATTTGATTGGAAAAATTTCATTGGTCAGGACAGTTACTTCTTGCACAATATGCAAATGATCCATCAAATAAAAAACAATTACGATTATATGACCATCAGGAACTTCCAATACACTTTGAAATTTCATCATTTACCTTCATCAAATAATACAAGATCTATACACACCCAAAGGTTTGTATAGGGTGTGAGTAAAATATGTGAAGTAGGATGCAATCATGTATTTCATAAGAATTATTTTATAAATAAACCAATTATGATCATTTAAATAAAGTAAAGACATGAAATAAAATTTCACATAGTTTAAAACAAAACACATAAATTCACCCTTTTAAAGAAAATTTTAAAACATTTCCATGTAAAAAAATATTCAAAAAGGATGAATTAATAAAAATTTAAAAATAGAGTAATATGGAAACTGGGTCCAAGGATACATCAAGGGGCTGGTTAACAAGGATCCTCACACCTTAGTTAATAGATGATGAAATTTTCATGAATCTCAAGAAAAATAGGCTTAAGGAAAAGAGAATACCCCAAAAATTGACCCCTTATCATAACATAGCTTAGTAATAGTTTTAGATTTCATTTATGCTAGGTATTCGCAAACCATCCTAGAATGATTTTCCCAATATATCCCCCACCTAAGTACCCTAGGTTCCCATATACTATAACACACACTTAGAGGCTTCACATTCACAATTTAAATCATCTCAAGGGAACACCAAACATAAATAATAAAATAAACCTGGTAAGACATCAACAAAATATTTCAAAATCCATTTCCATCAAAAATACCAAAGGTAAAATCCATTTTAAAAAATAATCACAAACCTCCAAATTTTAAGAATCATTTATCATTCCATAAAAAAGTTATAAAACCACTTTGAGATAATAAAGAAATATAATAACATAAACCATCAACCCACATCAAGAATTTTGGATTCAACCTTCCCTATATTAACAAATTACATGAGAAACCACATATCATGATAATTCCTAATGAAACACACAACCAACTAGGTAGATTCGGTCTAGACCTACCTTTATGACAAATGATCTATTATAAATCCCATTATATAATGAAACAAACCATAAATATGGATATAACATCCTTGATATATGGTTCCTTTCAAGAAGAAGATACGAGGTATAGAAAAATAATGAAGACTGAGCTCTTAACTTGAGTTTTCTATATCCAACACCTCATGATCCATTGAAATCGTTCTTTGAATGGGTTGGGATATCCAAACTCTCATACTGTAATACCTAGGGGAGAGAAAATAAGTTATAAAAAATTATGTGATTAACGAGAGGTGTTTGATGTTTAGAAATCTATTTTTTTATTAATTAATTTTCATCACACAGTTTGCGAAACCATGCACCAACTATTCACTTTGTCATATACATTAGATAATCCACATGACTTTGTCAATTAATATGAATAACCATGTACCATCCATGAAAAATACCACTATCTAAACCATCATAATGCTCATGGTTTACTATGAATTATGAATGGTTTTCCATAATGATTAGAAAACCATGCATATGCTTGAAAAACTCAAAAATATCATATAAATCACACAGAAAAAATTGAAAAATTTTCAAAAATAAAATATGGTATAAACTTAACATAGATACCTAAAATTAAAATCCCCATGTAAAAATTCTCCCCACCATATCACTTTCTTCCCCTAGAAAATCAATCCATAGAATATTGATAAAATATATATTAAGCCATTGATCTTTCATCATTGATTTAGATTCCCACATCTCATGAGATTATATTCCATTCCACCAAATACCTCAGACCAATAGAATATATTTCCCATGTAGAATATTTTATTAAGAATAAAAAAAATAAATTGTCCATTTGACTATCGACATATTCGGTTTTAAATACATCTCTTCCTATTTTAGAATATGAGAGGGATTAAGATGATACTTCTTAAGTAGAGACACATAAAAAACATCATGGATATAAGTCCACTTTAATGGTATAACTAACTAGTAATACTCTATCACAATCTTCTCAATAATCTCAAAAGGTACCACATATCTCAATGCCAATTTCCCTTACATCCCAAGCTGATGGTGATCCAATCAAGGAAAAACATTCAAGAATACAAGTTGACCTACATAAAATTCAAAAAGATGGTTCTAAATATCCATGTAATATTTATTCTGACTTTGATGCATTTTTATTAGTTGATAAATAATTTGAATATTCAGTAATGTATCCTAAATAATGCTTGGTCCCAAGAGAAAATTTTCACCCACCACAGACCAATAATGATGTAATTTATACAGTTGACCATACAAATCCTTAACAAGATATATTCTGATGGATGACTAGTAACTATTATTATATGTGAACTCAACTTGTATAAAATATCCATCCCAAGGGACTTAAATTTCCATGAAACAAAAAAAACCATATCCTCTAAAATTTTAATTTCTAGCTTCATCTATTTTTCCATTCAAGGATGGTAAGCTATTCTATTCGACTTGAGATCCCATCACATCATGGATACCTTTCCAAAACTGAGATTTAAACTGAGGTTTCTTATCTGAAATAAAATCATATGAACCAATAGAAACCTTATGATCTCCTAAATGTATAGAATTCCAAAATACTTAACCTTGGTGTTGTCTCGAATCGAAATAAAATCAGTTGACTTGGTTAGTCAATCAATCACTGCCCATATGAAATTATTCCCTTAGGGAATCCGTGGTAACCTGATGATGAATTCCATGGGAAATTCATCCCATTTATATAACGGGATCAATGAGTGGCTGAATAAAACCATAAGTATTTATGTGTCATGTAGAGACCCTAAGCCTGACGTACATGGACATTACATTACTTTTGCGGAATACTTAGTACATAACAAAAACACACACTAAAGGATCGTAATAGTTTAGTGTCTTTGGAATCTCGGAACGTAATCTTCTAATCGTGGTGAGAGTTCTTCAATATCTCCCATAAAGGTCATCCCTTTTTTTTACCTAAAACCTTTCTTTATATCCTGGGGAAAAGAAAACATAAAAGGGTGAGCTCAAATGCTCAGTAAGGGTAAACAAAAGAAATATCAATCACATAATTTTCATAAGAACATAACTTTTTTGGAAATCTTAACCTGCAAAAGAGAGCATAATTTCATAACATGGGATAAATCATAGTAGTGAAATGAAATCATAACTTAAAACATTACTCATTGTGGCATACACACATAATCATAGAGAATCATTTCTTGTTAGTCAAGACTCATTGCCAAGACTATCTTAGTGGACAAAGTCCCTTTCTGAATCGAGTAATCCTCGTTTCAGTCCTGTTTCACTGAACCGGTATAACCTACCATTCCAGCCATGTCTATCTCATGAGATATAAAATCTTTACCCAATGCATTGGAGGGAGATATAGGTCCCACCCATCTCTTAATGAATCCTTTCTTATGTGTGCCACAAAATCATAAATCATACATCATTGCATAACCCATGTAATAAAAATGGGATTCTTAAACAACATGACATCATAAAACCATTCATATAAGATAAAGGAATTCATAAACATAATTCCATCACAACATAGTCAAATCAATGTAAAAATATGGATAGAAACAGAACCCTTTATTATCTTAGATGGAAAATAATTTTGATAAAACACTTGAATTGAATTCTTGAGGAAAATATCCTTTCTTCTTCAAAATCAATTTCTTTTCACAAAACATCATGCAATTTTAAAAGAAATATATTTTATTGAAAATAGTCATAAAATCTTTTAGAGGAAGCTTCATGAAAATAAGGCTTCATAAAACAGTAGAAATCCGTTCGTGTCGTATAGTTAAAAAAAACATTCTTCGTACTTTTGTCGGAAAAGTCAAAAAGTACCTCGTACGAAAAACGACAAAAGATTCCTTTCATATCATTTACTAAAAACTCACCGAAGGGTAAAATTGGATTTAAACAATTGTAGGTTGTTGTAAATAACATTACATATTGAGGAAACATTGATGTGGATGATAAAATATA
This sequence comes from Viscum album, assembly GCA_963277665.1. Taxonomy (NCBI): domain Eukaryota; kingdom Viridiplantae; phylum Streptophyta; class Magnoliopsida; order Santalales; family Viscaceae; genus Viscum; species Viscum album. Next base: position 48,696,273 of record OY728122.1, read on the forward strand.
CCCCAGTAAATTTCAAAGTACAAACAATCTCGGATAAAAATGAGATTGTGATATTTCCCTTACCTTAGGTCCGATTTGCTTCGTATGTGTCCGAACCTCCTGTATAATGATTTAAATAATGTCATTGACTTATTACAGAATCATATTCATTGTTATGAAATCATATATGGTTCACTTATGACATTATATTACCCGTTCTTTTGTAAATTCCATGTTAAAGAAGCGTTTTGGGTAAAATCATTTCATTTATCGTAGGTGTTTTGACTTGTTGTTCTTGACATCATTATTACTTATATCATGATTTACTTACTTCCAGAATATAAAATATGATTTATATATCATATATATTCAGTATATATATATATAATAGGTAGATAAATAAAATGAAAAACACCGTTCATGGAGACGGTAGTCCGTACGTACGCATGAACGTTGTTTTCCTTTCCTTATTGTCTTGAAATGGAAGTAAGTAGATGACATACATATGTATATATATACATAAATCCAGTAGCTTTATAATGTCATATATTTCATTATTATTTCTTATATATACTTTATAATCAATCTTAAATGGTTAATATGGAGAATGAATCTCATCGCGTCGTGGAGACGGTAGTCCGTACGTACGCACGAGCGATGATATCATTTCTATAAATATTGAATTGAATTGGAGTGGATTATACAATATATCAGAATCAATATGATGATGTAATAACTATGTATAGTTATTCTTTACACCATTATACCCATCCATGTAAGGTGGTGGTGGAAAATAGATTACACCACGGCGTGGAGACGGTATTCCGTACGTACGCACGCGCGGTGATTTCTTTTTCCGTAGGATGGATAGATGGTGAAATAGGGTTGTTTCATACTTATAATAACATATCAGTATATGAGTGATACTGATGTTATTACTTCATAATGAAACAACCTAAGAAGAAGAAGTGGAAGAAGAAATAAAGATGAAAGAATTGGTAACGGTAATTACCTCTTCTTTGAAGTGCCTCTTTGAGACCTCCTCTTAGGGCACTAAAATTGGTCTTTGAGGAAGACCAGAACCTATAGGATGTTTCTAGGGAAGTGGAGAGGAGAAATTGGCAGGGGTTGGCCGAGCTTGAGTGCTCAAATTGGTGTGAGGAGGAGGGGGAGGAGGTGTCCTTTTATAGGGGAGGAGAGGGGCACCTTAGGAATATCTCAAAATATTATTTTATATTAAAGTCAAAATCGGTTTATAATGGTTCCAAAGGGTCTTATTTCGAAGCTAAAGTAAGGATGGGTCGAAATCCTATCAACAAATAGAATTTAGACAAGTTTAAGATATTATTTTAACCTTATCAATTAGATTTAACTCTAAGTTAATTAATTTAACTTTTACCGTGTCTTTTTGTTTTCTTTCACTATATGGTTAATAAACTTACTATAACATGACAAACGAACCCCAAATTGTATATTATTAATACATATATCCTTATCTAAGTCATTTGGCCGAACCTTAGATTTTTAGGAATAAAATAACAATTAATAATATAATATTTGATTTAAAAACTATTTTGTGTCAATTTTGACACTATTTGATATATGATTTTTGTGAAAGTCATAAAAGAATTATATGTTCGAACCAAGTTGATTAAAGCAACACTAATATATCATAGTAATCTAGAAAATTAGTGGAATTCATAAAAAGTCTTAAATTACATTTATTTTGGTATTTATATTATCAATTATGTCAATATTTCATTAATAAGATAATTACTGCATCATCTTTGTGTCATAAATAAATTATATTATTTGATGTCTAAAAATTACAAATAAAATACCATCATGTAGGAAATCTTTTTAGCTTTCTAATGAATATTTATAGTCGAATTTATCTTATGTATAACCCCATATTAAAAATGATTTACTTATTAAACTTTGATTTTAACTATTTTAACCCTTCTTTAAATAAATTAATAATAAATGTCCTAATCTAATCCAAGTGGGCCTAAATGGTCATATTTTATTCCTAAGTTTGTTTTTGGTCGAATTACACTTGTCCAATAGAATTAGGACATGTGTTAGGGTAATATTAATATCATATTTACCCTTAGTTACCCTATTTACTATTTACCGTGGTAAAAAAAGTAAAACGTTACTATTCACCAAAAAATTATTTTCATCTCATTGAATCACATTTTAGTCCTTGATATTAACCGTGTCTCTCGGATTTTCGAAATTCCATTCACAGAAGCGGTAAAATTAAGTTTTATGCAAAATTCAGTTTTTAACCTACCACTTAGTAGTTTCACTATTCATCAAAAATTGATGTTTTTCAGAACAATGCCAAAATTTCATCCCAAGCTATATTTCATATTCCGAATTCAAAAATGAAGTCTATTTTACCAAATTCATAACATAAAAGTTGCATTAATTAATTTTATAATTAAATCCCGCTGTTAAAACAAATAGCGTGTTTTTAAGAAACAATATCTATCAAAAGATTGACACTTGTTTATGTCTAGTTTAAATGTGAAATTACATCCAATGACCAACATTGTATTAAATTGTAAAAATATATTCTAAATATACTTTAAAACTACTCAAATTAATAATTTATCACTATTAATTATTTCGATTAAAAAAGTTGTTTTTTAATTATAATTTAGTAATTTTCACTATTCATCAGAATATGAAAGTTATCCGAAATGTACCAAAATTTCACCTTAGGCTAAATTCGATACTCCGAATCCAAAAATAAAGTTCATTTTGAAAAATAAGATTTACTGGATTTCAAAAAGTGGTTATTACTATTCATAACGGCTATTTTTATAGCTTATCGTTGTTTAGTGAAACTCGGTATTGCGTACTACACACGCTATCGAGGAAGGTCGCGATTGCGTGTAATGCAAGTCAAGTCAAGGATGCGTGTTATGCAAGCTCCTTTTGGTGTAGCGTATAACACAAGACATTAGTAAAAAAGAATATTTTTCATAAAATCTTGGGCTGTTACATTCTACCCCCCTTAAAATGAATTTCGCCCTCGAAATTCGTTGGGGTTATAAATGGTTTACTATTCGAAAGTTTCTTTCATAGAAACCCACATCGTAAAAGGGAATACCAAAACTTGGCTTTAAAAACTAAAGTATGAAATGTAACGATTACCCAAATAAACTAATCACTGGGTTTCCACATAGGTGAAAATATGGATATGGAAGAGAAATCTAACCATCATGTTCTGATGGAGAGTGGTAGAGAACATGGCTATGGAAAAGCCAGTAATCACAAATCCATAGATTTGTGATGATATAAGGTACCATCTGATTCATCAGGTATAAGATCACTAGGACAACATTTTTTTGGTTTTCAAGATCATTTCCCTAAAGTTGAAAATTTGCTTAGAATAAATACTTACTTTATTTTGGTACAATCTCACTTTTGTTCGTGCCTTGAACAATTTCTACTTCATCTCTTAAATAAATGAAGTTGAATTTGTTATTCGTGAAGTGTTAGCAGATCATGTGATAGAATGACGAGTCATTCCATCTGTCTCAAACAAAAGGTTAGTAAAAATTATATACATAAGTCGATCTATAGTGAGATTAATCACATATGGTTTCTAAAATGGACTTATACTTCATATATCATACTGCTTAATATAATAAAACTAGTTTCTACTAAACAGGGACTTCCTGTAGGCCAGTGGTAGGCGATAAAGGCCAGTCGCACTTCGGTTGTGGGTTCGATTCCTACAGCCTTGTCCGAAGCGATGGGCTGTCGCCCGTCCTGCAGGTTGTCCTTTTTCTAAAACTACATTACTATAACATCCCATCAATAATATCGAAAATCTTCTATCCTTAAACAATACTAACTTATGTCCAACATAATCCAGTCTAATCTTTAGGCTTATACATAATACTGCAGTCCACTCTCATAATATAGTGACAACGATTACCAGAGATTTAATACTGTCGTTGATCCCCACATATCATAAGATATGTCTTGTTGGTCACATTCCAAACATTCAAAGTCCTTAATCATGTATTCTCTTGAATACCTTAGTGAAAACATGAGTGCAGTTAAAAGTTAACACTTTCCACATACCAAAATCCTCAAAATTCTATATACTCAAACCATGATATCACTTAGTCCTTATATCAATCATGAGCTCATGAATACTATTAAACATTTCATTTTCTCGTCTTCATTATGCGCATATCATATTATTTCCAAAAAATATCTCAATCACTTTGAATACCACATCAATAAATATTGCAATACTCAATGATACAACATTATTTTGGAATCCCATTACATAAACACTTAATCATTCCACCACATCGTTGTCATATTCAACATTGCCAATAGTGATCGCATGTGATTTCCCTTTGTCCTTTGCCTTAAGTGGTTGCTCATGTTGATCATCACTAATCCTTGGATTAGGGCAATTATTAGCATAATGCCCCATTTCCTTGCACTTGAAGCATTGAAGTGTTGGCGGTGCGTTCTCTGCAGTGTTTGCTTTATTCACATCATTAGAAACCCTTTTTCCATTACTTCGACACTCAGATGCTCGATGACCTTCTTTTCCACACTTAAAACATTTTCTAGTCCCTTTAAGACAATCTCCACCATGCTTCTTTCCACACTTTGTGCATAAGGAAACATTCATCTTCTTTTCACCATTATTCTGAGATTTCTCCTTGAACTCAATTTTTCGTTTCTTGTCAAAACCATGAGATGGATATGTAACACCAACTTCCATTTCTACCTTGATAGCACAACGCACAATTTCTTCATAGCTACTGAAGTCTCTTATAGCTAATGCCCTTCGAAGACTTGGTTTTAAGCCACTGAAAAATCGATCAACTTTACTTTCAGGTTGGATGATAATTCCAGAAGCATACCTTGCAAGTCTTGTAAAATTTGCTTCATAGGTACCAACAGATTCATCATCCCTTTGCTTTAGTTCAAGAAACTCTTTCTCCATCTTTGTTCGAAGAATACGAGGGAAGTACTTACTGAAAAACAAGTTCTTGAACTCGTCCCATTCCATGGACTCAATTTCATCTCTTGGCCTCGTATTCTTGATAAGATTCCACCATTGATCAGCTTCACCTTCCAAACGATATACTGCTAAGATGACTTTATCATGTTCAGAACATTGAAGAACTGAAAATATCTTTTCAGTAGTACTGATCCATTGTTCAGCCACAAGTGGATCAGAAGACCCACTGAAAGAAGGTGGACGTTGCCTCATGAAGGACTCAATAGAATATTGTTCCCTTCTCTGCTCATTTGGAAGTCCAAAATGATTCATAGCTTGTGTAAGTATAGCAATAAGATTTTGCACTCCATCTCCCATAACATTTGTTTGTTCAGGAGGGCAATCATTGCATTTTCCATTGCATTGATCAACACGGTTCCTTCGGGTTCCAGCCATAGTCTAAAACCCATAAAGAATAGTGTGAGAGGCAAAAATCATGCTAGGGAAAACAACATAATAAAGGGGGAGTACCTTCAATATCCAACATCTTAGGTTTAATTCTATGATCGTTAGCGTAATTCTATTACTATAACCTATACGTATACTTATCCCTAGGGACATCCCTAGACATACCTTAGAAATATCTCTAGGGATCTCACTAACGTTTTCGCATCCTAGTTTCCAAAGGTTGACTAAACCTTTCCTTTGATACCAACTGTAGAGACCCGAAGCCTGACGTACATGGACATTACATTACTTTTGCGGAATACTTAGTACATAACAAAAACACACACTAAAGGATCGTAATAGTTTAGTGTCTTTGGAAACTCGGAACGTAATCTTCTAATCGTGGTGAGAGTTCTTCAATATCTCCCATAAAGGTCATCCCTTTTTTTACCTAAAACCTTTATTTATATCCTGGGGAAAAGAAAACATAAAAGGGTGAGCTCAAATGCTCAGTAAGGGTAAACAAAAGAAATATCAATCACATAATTTTCATAAGAACATAACTTTTTTGGAAATCTTAACCTGCAAAAGAGAGCATAATTTCATAACATGGGATAAATCATAGTAGTGAAATGAAATCATAACTTAAAACATTACTCATTGTGGCATACACACATAATCATAGAGAATCATTTCTTGTTAGTCAAGACTCATTGCCAAGACTATCTTAGTGGACAAAGTCCCTTTCTGAATCGAGTAATCCTCGTTTCAGTCCTGTTTCACTGAACCGGTATAACCTACCATTCCAGCCATGTCTATCTCATGAGATATAAAATCTTTACCCAATGCATTGGAGGGAGATATAGGTCCCACCCATCTCTTAATGAATCCTTTCTTATGTGTGCCACAAAATCATAAATCATACATCATTGCATAACCCATGTAATAAAAATGGGATTCTTAAACAACATGACATCATAAAACCATTCATATAAGATAAAGGAATTCATAAACATAATTCCATCACAACATAGTCAAATCAATGTAAAAATATGGATAGAAACAGAACCCTTTATTATCTTAGATGGAAAATAATTTTGATAAAACACTTGAATTGAATTCTTGAGGAAAATATCCTTTCTTCTTCAAAATCAATTTCTTTTCACAAAACATCATGCAATTTTAAAAGAAAGATATTTTATTGAAAATAGTCATAAAATCTTTTAGAGGAAGCTTCATGAAAATAAGGCTTCATAAAACAGTAGAAATCCGTTCGTGTCGTATAGTTAAAAAAAACATTCTTCGTACTTTTGTCGGAAAAGTCAAAAAGTACCTCGTACGAAAAACGACAAAAGATTCCTTTCATATCATTTACTAAAAACTCACCGAAGGGTAAAATTGGATTTAAACAATTGTAGGTTGTTGTAAATAACATTACATATTGAGGAAACATGGATGTGGATTATAAAATATACCCCAGTAAATTTCAAAGTACAAACAATCTCGGATAAAAATGAGATTGTGATATTTCCCTTACCTTAGGTCCGATTTGCTTCGTATGTGTCCGAACCTCCTGTATAATGATTTAAATAATGTCATTGACTTATTACAGAATCATATTCATTGTTATGATATCATATATGGTTCACTTATGACATTATATTACCCGTTCTTTTGTAAATTCCATGTTAAAGAAGCGTTTTGGGTAAAATCATTTCATTTATCGTAGGTGTTTTGACTTGTTGTTCTTGACATAATTATTACTTATATCATGATTTACTTACTTCCAGAATATAAAATATGATTTATATATCATATATATTCAGTATATATATATATATAATAGGTAGATAAATAAAATGAAAAACACCGTTCATGGAGACGGTAGTCCGTACGTACGCATGAACGTTGTTTTCCTTTCCTTATTGTCTTGAAATGGAAGTAAGTAGATGACATACATATGTATATATATACATAAATCCATTAGCTTTATAATGTCATATATTTCATTATTATTTCTTATATATACTTTATAATCATTCTTAAATGGTTAATATGGAGAATGAATCTCATCGCGTCGTGGAGACGGTAGTCCGTACGTACGCACGAGCGATGATATCATTTCTATAAATATTGAATTGAATTGGAGTGGATTATACAATATATCAGAATCAATATGATGATGTAATAACTATGTATAGTTATTCTTTACACCATTATACCCATCCATGTAAGGTGGTGGTGGAAAATAGATTACACCACGGCGTGGAGACGGTATTCCGTACGTACGCACGCGCGGTGATTTCTTTTTCCGTAGGATGGATAGATGGTGAAATAGGGTTGTTTCATACTTATAATAACATATCAGTATATGAGTGATACTGATGTTATTACTTCATAATGAAACAACCTAAGAAGAAGAAGTGGAAGAAGAAATAAAGATGAAAGAATTGGTAACGGTAATTACCTCTTCTTTGAAGTGCCTCTTTGAGACCTCCTCTTAGGGCACTAAAATTGGTCTTTGAGGAAGACCAGAACCTATAGGATGTTGCTAGGGAAGTGGAGAGGAGAAATTGGCAGGGGTTGGCCGAGCTTGAGTGCTCAAATTGGTGTGAGGAGGAGGGGGAGGAGGTGTCCTTTTATAGGGGAGGAGAGGGGCACCTTAGGAATATCTCAAAATATTATTTTATATTAAAGTCAAAATCGGTTTATAATGGTTCCAAAGGGTCTTATTTTGAAGCTAAAGTAAGGATGGGTCGAAATCCTATCAACCAATAGAATTTAGACAAGTTTAAGATATTATTTTAACCTTATCAATTAGATTTAACTCTAAGTTAATTAATTTAACTTTTACCGTGTCTTTTTGTTTTCTTTCACTATATGGTTAATAAACTTACTATAACATGCCAAACGAACCCCAAATTGTATATTATTAATACATATATCCTTATCTAAGTCATTTGGCCGAACCTTAGATTTTTAGGAATAAAATAACAATTAATAATATAATATTTGATTTAAAAACTATTTTGTGTCAATTTTGACACTATTTGATATATGATTTTTGTGAAAGTCATAAAAGAATTATATGTTCGAACCAAGTTGATTAAATAAACACTAATATATCATAGTAATCTAGAAAATTAGTGGAATTCATAAAAAGTCTTAAATTACATTTATTTTGGTATTTATATTATCAATTATGTCAATATTTCATTAATAAGATAATTACTGCATCATCTTTGTGTCATAAATAAATTATATTATTTGATGTCTAAAAATTACAAATAAAATACCATCATGTAGGAAATCTTTTTAGCTTTATAATGAATATTTATAGTCGAATTTATCTTATGTATAACCCCATATTAAAAATGATTTACTTATTAAACGTTGATTTTAACTATTTTAACCCTTCTTTAAATAAATTAATAATAAATGTCCTAATCTAATCCAAGTGGGCCTAAATGGTCATATTTTATTCCTAAGTTTGTTTTTGGTCGAATTACACTTGTCCAATAGAATTAGGACATGTGTTAGGGTAATATTAATATCATATTTACCCTTAGTTACCCTATTTACTATTTACCGTGGTAAAAAAAGTAAAACGTTACTATTCACCAAAAAATTATTTTCATCTCATTGAATCACATTTTAGTCCTTGATATTAACCGTGTCTCTCGGATTTTCGAAATTCCATTCACAGAAGCGGTAAAATTAAGTTTTATGCAAAATTCAGTTTTTAACCTACCACTTAGTAGTTTCACTATTCATCAAAAATTGATGTTTTTCAGAACAATGCCAAAATTTCATCCCAAGATATATTTCATATTCCGAATTCAAAAATGAAGTCTATTTTACCAAATTCATAACATAAAAGTTGCATTAATTAATTTTATAATTAAATCCCGCTGTTAAAACAAATAGCGTGTTTTTAAGAAACAATATCTATCAAAAGATTGACACTTGTTTATGTCTAGTTTAAATGTGAAATTACATCCAATGACCAACATTGTATTAAATTGTAAAAATATATTCTAAATATACTTTAAAACTACTCAAATTAATAATTTATCACTATTAATTATTTCGATTAAAAAAGTTGTTTTTTAATTATAATTTAGTAATTTTCACTATTAATCAGAATATGAAAGTTATCCGAAATGTACCAAAATTTCACCTTAGGCTAAATTCGATACTCCGAATCCAAAAATAAAGTTCATTTTGAAAAATAAGATTTACTGGATTTCAAAAAGTGGTTATTACTATTCATAACGGCTATTTTTATAGCTTATCGTTGTTTAGTGAAACTCGGTATTGCGTTCTACACACGCTATCGAGGAAGGTCGCGATTGCGTGTAATGCAAGTCAAGTCAAGGATGCGTGTTATGCAAGCTCCTTTTGGTGTAGCGTATAACACAAGACATTAGTAAAAAAGAATATTTTTCATAAAATCTTGGGCTGTTACATGTCATGCCATAATCTACTGACATATATAGAAATAAGATAGAAAATTATCTCTTTAATATTTCCAACATGGACACCAAAACCAATGCTTCATGTCATAGTACATATTCATTATATCCAAATGAATAGACCATTGAGAATAATGAAAACTTCCCAACACAACCTTCTTTATAGATTAAGGAATTAAATACTAGTTTCTAAAAAAAATAATTCCTTTTGGAGAGAGATACCAATTAAAAATTGTCTGTCCACTATATAAAGAGTTCCTGATGGTCATAAAATCTTCATCCCACTATTTATCATGAAAAATAAACTCGATAAGAGACGATGTATACTAACCAATTTCTAGAATAATACCATTATCTTCCACCATAACATCTAGGTGTATCTCAAAATAGTGTTTTTTTAAATTCCATTCATCCTTAGAATCCATCATATCTTTGGATGACAACTTTCTACTTACACTATCAGAAACAACATTGCCCTTTCGCAGTGTGTAGGTAATTTTGAAGTTGGATGATTGAAGACACTACACCTATCATCTATATCTAAGGTTCATATCATTTTGATAAAAGATGTAAATTAAAATCATATAGTTACAATAAATAGTGAACCTTTCCTCAAAGAGGTAATTTCTCTAACTCTTGAGAGAATTCATAATTACTATAAGTTCTAAATCATGGGTGGGGAAATTATTCTCATATGGATGAAGCTAACAAGATTTATATACCACTACATGATCTTCTTGAATAAGAAAACAACAGAAACATCCACATAATGCATCAAAAAACACTAAAAATACTTTTCATACTTTTGGTAAAACCATAATTGGTGATGAGGATGAATTCCTCCAAGGAAGTATGAAACTAAGAATCCAATATTAATTTTTCCCCTTTCCTAGTGAGATCAGTCAAAAAATATGAAATCTTCATTATGTCCTTAAAAAACTATTGATAATGTCCTGCCAAACCCACACAACTTAAAAATGGGCTTTTTCCACAGTTAAAAACCATATCAATTGGCCCCTAAACAATGCCTATAGGCTACAACCAGGGTTTTGGCCAACCATGTCTGCTATTTTCGTGGTAGTAAGTCCCGAACTATTGCCACTGTTTTGAAAACTGTTGAAATAGGCCTCAAAATTGGCCACTTTGGTGGTGGACATATAGCCATGGTTTAAACCATGGCTATAAGTGGCTATTTCCATGGTTTTAACCATGGAAATAGCCTCAGAAAACCATAGAAATACCCTAAATAAAAAATGACACTGGCGAGTTTTGATCCATGCACATCCGCTTTGAAATCCACCACACTTTCCACTACACCGTGCCACAATTTGGTTATATATATATATATATATATATATTATGGTTTATATATTAATAAAAACTATTGTAATAGCCTCATAACCATGGTTGTAGGTCTTCCTACAAATGTTTTGGTGGGAATTTTTGTTCTTGTGGAAGCGTGAGAACCATAGAGCCACAGTTTTGGAGAACCATGGTTGTAGGGCTTCAAAAAAATAGGCCTATAGCCATGGTTTTACTAAACATGGCCATAGACCACAAAAATGTGCCACTAGCCATGGGTATTACCAAGGTTCTGAAAACTATGGCTATAGGCCATGGAAAAGAGGCCTATAGCCAGGGTTTTAAAACTGTGGCTATAGGTATGTGGTAGTAGCTCCAATTTCTAGTTACGCCAAGAAGCTTCAAATGTCAATGCAATTTCATGGATCCACCCATCATAAGGTAAATTTCACCTCCCCAAGATCAAATGACATTTTATATTCTGAAATCACAAATACTAATAACATAAATTATTAAATCAAGAAATGATATTTTCATAACATAGCATAAAGGAAGTTATCTCTCAAGATCAGAAAAATATATTTTAAGTGATTCTAATTCTCTTTCTCAATTCTCGAGTAAACCATAATTTCTCTCAAGAATACAATAATAAAGGAATAAAGGTTCTAGTGAGAAATTTGTTTAATTAGGTCTATGAAAATAAAAAGAGATTTATTAAGGCCAAAACAAATCACAAGATATTCAAAGATTCCATATTATCAGTTAAAGATAGTCTTGTGAATATAGAATTCCTTAACTCTGAGTTGATGATATCCAGACCTAAGTTTTATTTTTAAGAACTACATTTCTCCCATTAATTAATCACAAAATAATTGATACATGCTAAGAGATACTAATTCTTAATCCCAACTCTATTAAGAATCCTATTATCTACATATAAATGGTGAGTTACATTGTATTTATTATTAAAAATCATTTGGTATTCCCATGGTGACACACACTGGAAAATGACTCCTTTAACTTTTAAATCAACCAATTAGATATTTAGATTATTAAAATCCTCCAATTCCATGTGATAGGAAGGAAAAAATATCAGATGAGTTCAAAAGGAAATATTATACAATAATTCCCCTTTATTATCTAATGGATGACCAAAAAAATCAACTAGGAACTCCTTAATAAATTCTCTGACTATTGGTGGGAAATCACTACAGGAAGGTTCATCATTAAGTACAACTATGAAGGAAGATATCAATACCCTAATTCCTATAAAGGAGGTCTTGATCAGCTAGATCTCAGATACAATTCTCCCTGAAACTCCTGGGATCTCCCGTCATTGGAAATAAAGGACACATGACATTGATAAAAATAAATATTATATTTATGGGAAACTAAAAAATCCATCCAAATATTTATTTCAAATAGATCGAAGTTGATAACTAAAAAATCCCAAAGAAGTTCATATTTGGATATAGAGAGGTGACACGAGGGGAATCATAAACCCCTGTTATTTTTCTTTATGGGATATATTTTCAACTCCATGAAAAATGATATGAGTTATATTTAAGGTTTTAGAATATTCAGGCAATGGGTTTATATAAAGTAATGAGATGAAATTGTTTCAAATAAAGTGTTAATTAAGGATGAATAAATAAATATATTAACCCTCATAGTTGTAAGTCGCACATTAACTTCCACTAAAGACTCTTCCACTATATGTAACTACTTTTTTCTAGATTCTTGAGGCTAGAAACTTATTTCCTTAAAGTATCTAACTACACTAGAGATTCTTTAGGGGTTGATGAACCTATTCCACTCAATGGAAAGAAGAGATTCTGATAAAAACTTTTGTAGATGACCTCAATATCGACAATCATTTTAGAAATTTAGAAGTGTATATCAAGTATGTATCGTGATTCTAGTATTTATAAACTATTAACAATTAATAGAGTCACATATAGACACTTTATAATGTGTGGTATATTCCCTCTATAGAGGGACCTTCCACCTCCTTTACAAGCCTTGTTCCACTTCATGTTATTTCCCTGAGAGCCACTAAAACATAGACTAGGTGGAAGAGGAAGTCTAACCAACTTTCATTTTTCATCCCGATAAATCTCTACCATTAGTTCTCTTTTAAATACTTTAGTATAAAAGGGAATTTTCAGTATGAAAACATGAGAATGGATATTTATTCATTAGCCCAACTGGAAACTCTGAGCCTTTAATATATCACTTGATACTACCTCAAGATAAAAATGAACCAACTCAGAAAAATGGTTGACATAATCTATCAAATTATGATCAAATTATTAAAAGTTATGAAACTCTATGGATTTTCCAATGTTATTGATTAAGAGTAAAAATACTAGAAAAAGATATTGTTGGAGTCTTTCCACTAAAAAACATTATATTGTTTTTACCAAACAACGATGTGACACCATCTCCAACTAGGGCCTTCAATCTGAAATGCTGCATAATTTAATTTAATGGAATTTAGAGCTTCCAAAAAGTTGAAAATCCATCAGATATTCTCTAACATGTCCTATTCTTCTTGGGGATAATTTTTTCCTTTGTAGGATGGTGGTTCCTAATGAAAAAACTCTTGGTCATAATCCTAATTTAACAAAGTCCTTGGTTACACCTCTCAAGCTGGTATGGTGAAAAGAGAACACCCTAGTCTATGGAATGGACCGCTCTCACTATAAATTCAATAATATTTGGATCTCCCTAATGTTTTCCTCATATATTATTATCTACAACACCCTCTTTAGGAATTCAAGGAATCCATCTAAAGCTATGTCACTACATCAAAGAAATAAGAGGGACCAAAATATCGGTGAGAAATATTAGTTTGAATCATAATAACATAAGAAAAGAATAGATATTTGATAGAAACATCACATGAGAGATGAATTCCACATGAAACACCAATTTTTTTTTAAAATTACACTATTTTTGATAGGTTTCTAAACATATAACACTGAGTTGTAAGCGAATTGTGATATATTATAAAAATATTATTATTTAAATGTGACCATTATAACCTATATATTAAATTAACATGTGTAAATAGAAATTACTATCTTATGAAAAATATGTATATAGTTTTTATGTAATTAAAATATATTGATTAATTCCTAATAAATAAGTACTCATTTTTCAGTAAAGTCATTTTATTCTTCAATAATATATTTTATTCAAAAATGTATTTTTAGTGAATATTATAATTAATTTATCCCAATTTTTGTAAATTTTATTTGATTAAAAATATTTCATTTTTTAAATCATAATATCAAAATTATCTTAGTGTGAAATTTTGGAATTTTTCTAAAAAGATATATTTTTTATGGATATTAAAAAATACCGATTTTTGTAAAACTATCATTTCATTTCATTAAAATGTCCTATTATGATTTAAAATTTATCTAAGAGTAATATAACTATTATTTAATTATATATAATATAACTAATTACATTTTAGTTGGTATTATTCTTTCCTTTTGTGTAATTTCATTTTTGGGACTGAAAATGCATTTTTTCAAAGAATTATTTTTCATTGCATTTTAAACATTTGTTTTAAAATTTATTTCTAAAACATCTATAAATAGAATCTTAAAAACTGGATTCTAATATATGGAATTAGGATGATCAAATATGGAAAATAGTTCTCTTTTATTTTTTTCATTATGAATAGTAACTGTAGTAAATATTTTTCACCTCGGTAATAGTGAGATTAGAAAAACAAGACTAAAACTATGAGATAAGAGTTTAAAATAAGAAAAAACCCTGTATTAATTATATTTGATGTGTTTATTTCAACTATAAACAACCAATATTAAAAAATATGAATTTATTACCAGTTTCCTTTTATTATAACATTTATATTAATTTAATAAAAGGATAAATTCAAAATGTCACCCCCTTTGTTTTAAAGTATATAATATTTTTTCAAATGGATAAAAAGTGTACCTATTTATATATACAAGTTTATTTAAAAAATTAATTATTTTTTACAATTTTTTTTATTTTTAGTGATGAAATAATTTCCTTAATATCTTATGCAACACTGACACAATGTTTGTGAAAGTAGTAGAAAAATAAAGTAAATTAGTTATAAGAATATTAATATTTTATAATTTGGAATAATTATCATGTTTTATGAAATTATAGAATAAATAGAACCTATTATTTATGTTTTTATTGTTTATATTAGAATTAAATTACCATATTTATGTTATTAAATTCAAACTATCTGAAATTTCCTAAAATTAACTTTAATTGTATATTATGTTAAATAATATTTTATTTAATAGTTTAAAATTCAAAAAACTTATATAATGTTTATTTTATGATTTCATTCAGACTCATAATAAAACTATTTTATAAATATATCAATTTCGTTCCATCTTTCCATGAAAATTAATTTATATTAATGTAATACATTAATTAATTCCATGAGTTCCCCTCCCCTCACTTACAAAAGGGAACCTACTCTACTATATCCATAACACCATTATATCACAATATTTTATAAACCATATACACAAATATCCCCCAAACATATATTCCCGTGTCCTATAGGTCTTGATGTCACCAGAAGTCCAAACCTAAGAGGCTTAGGGTGTAAGCCAAAGTGATTATCTGGGGAGAAGGTATAAGTCCTAACCAGTGTATTTCAACTTTATTTCTTAAACTACCTTATTAAAATATTATAAAACAATGATGATATAATAAAATAAGTATCTAAATTATAATTAAATTTAATAATTACTATGGTACATCCCATATTCATCTCATTTTCTATTAAATAGAGATTGAAAACATCATTCTTGTTTATATTTGGACTATCACCTCCATAAAGCGATGCACTTCATTTTCCAACACCACCTACCATTTATATTTATAATAATGGATTTAATTTTTTGATATTATATTCATGAAATAAATACAATTCAACAACAATAATATATGATCTATTTTCTTACACTTCCATTAGTTGGAAAATGATTACATTGTTCCTGTGCACGTGTGGATTACCACCACCATGAAAAGATGTGATTCATTTTTCATGTAAACATTTCATAGATGATTATAAATTATATTTAATGTATAAAATTATAAATTATTTCATTATTATTAGTCTATATATGATATGTCAATTTCCATTTTTACTACATTCAACATTCCAAATTTGTTTTGTAATTATGAACTGAATGTCCCCAAAACACCAGACATTGAATTAACAGATTAAGTAATTAAATATGTAACTAAAATAAATGAAATAAATGGTTTAATTATATATTAATAAGACCATAAAATACCCTTAAACAAATAAAAATTAATATAATTTTATTATATAGTTTTTAAAATACATATATAGAAAATCCAGAATTGAGGTGCAGAGTTTCTTAACTCAATTTCCTTCCACTGGGTTATATAACATTTTCATTGATTAAATTATGAAAAGACTATATGTGAAAAGATTTTTTTTTATAATTTATTTCCATTTTTTTGTGTATTTAAATTTGTCACATATAATCCCTCCATTGATTAATTCTCCATTCAATGATATGATCTTTGTAAGGGTTATTTGACTGAAATTTTCCTTCTTTGGGAATTATGTATATGTTATGAACTTATATTTTTGTATGAGGTGTATATAATTCACCTAAAAATTTTATATCAAAGATATAAATATATTAATGATATTTAAAGTTTTATTTTAATTCATTTAATACATAGGCTTATGAACCAAAATTTATTGAAATTGTAAGGATTTTTATGATACAATATCATCTTATTTCAGGATTGTATATGCTAAATGTTACATTGAGAGCGATGATAAGATATTATTTTATTTATCAAAATTTGTTTTCTTCTGATTTGGTTATGATTTTTTAAATGTTTAATTTAAATTTTGTCCCTTATTGATTAAGGATATATCATGAATGGTTTTTGTAAGTTATACCGATATTATGTCTTATTTTACATTAGGAATCTTTACCTTCCATATCTATGTTATATAAAATATTAATTAATTATTAAGGTTATTTTTAATTATCTATTAATTCATTCTAAATGTTTTTTTAAAATGAATCTTTTTAACATTATTCATACATAAAGTTTGACTTAATTTACCTAAGTGTGAAAGAAATTTTTTATTTTAACATAAATGATTCAAACACATTTTTTCTACACCATGAATATTTTTTATTTTAATATTACTTTTAAATTTTATAATGATATTTTCAAATATGTTTTTTTTCAAATATTCTATATTGTTTTTTATTTTTAAATTGATTTTCAAAAAGGTCAGGGTATTTTCTTCAAGAATGTTTTAATGACATTTTAATAGTATTTATATTCATTAATGAAAAAAACCCTTGATTTTACTTATGATACACTAGGGATATATTGAAAGGATAAAATCCTTATTATTTTTCTAGATGGATTGTGATTTTTCTAAGATATTTTCTTGGAACCCATTTCTTTACCATTAGTATATCAATCTATAAAAGAATAATGTTTATTGTTTTCTAGAAAATTGAAATATTCTAATTTTTTTCACATTTCACGATACTTGGAAATATGTATAGATGATTCATAGGTGGTTTCATTATAAACCAAGGATGACTAGTTCATTTTTAAACCAATGAAGGATGGTTATGTTTTAAACCATGGTAGGGTGGGTCTGTTATATCCATATAATTCATTGGGTAAATAAATGAAGTTAAATTATTATAGGTTTCTCTTAAGATATTATTAAAATTTACCAAATATGCTATAATATATTTAAAATTGATTTTAAGAGTGATATGATAATGAAGTTCTATGAAACCAAAAAAATTTCTCTATACTTCATATGAGTTTCTAATTGATTTTCTAGTGATGTGGATTTTGGTGCTTTTGTCACAGGTAGGTATTTGATCACAATGATGGTAATTGCTTCAAAACCTGAGCCATTCATCCCATCTCAAGATTTTCATTCCATCGCTCCTATCCAGGTTAGATCTGAAGTGATGGTTTCTTTGTGGTTTTGGGATCAGTGAAGTGGTGGTTGAGGGATTTTGAAGACCTCATGTGTCAGTAAGATCTTGGTTTTAGCTTCTGATTTTAGTTTAGGTGAGATCCCATCGCTTGGAGGAATTGACTACTATTATACCTACCCTAAACTCAAGGCCCTATGCTGCTCTCTGAGTTGGATCTAGAGTGTTGGTTCCTCAAAGGTTTTGGGATGTTGGATTCAGCGGTGGTCTATGCTTCTCATGTGACATATTTGTAATGGTTTTGATGCATATTTTATGTTCCTTATATGGCGGTGGATTTATATGTGATTTTTTCAGTTATGTTTTTGACTTAGGTATCTATTAAGGTTTTGTTCTGCCTTTGTCTTTGTTTTATGTGTGGTGTTCAGACAAGGATGACAACAGTGGTGTTATGCTAGTGATGTCTCAACCAGTTCTTCATGAAGCCTATGACTGGTGTTGGGAATCATATAAGTTAGTTGAAGAGGGAATGATGTTTCATGTTTTTAGAATGGAGGATATAATGAATATTCTTTCAATGGTGATGGCTAGCGCCAGTGGAGCTCACCGACGTTCTGGTTTGTTGCGATAATAGGGTTTCAGTGTGATAGCGATGGGTGCGAGACTCATGGTAGACACTTGAATTGAGGTGACCTATTAACTGAGATGGGTGATGTTGTTTTGAATTTTTAAATTTGAACTATGTGAATTTTTGGATGGATAATGTCGTGGTATATAGATAAGGGTTTTTTAGTGATGTTTGTTTTTGAATTTTGAATTTAGTATTCTGTATGTCGATCATCTAAGTGGGGTTTGTCCGGGTGATATGTGGAGGATTATGTATGGTTCCCACTTTTCCAAAAAGTGGCTTTTAAAAAAAATAAAAAATGTATTGTGGAAAAATATTAATTGTTAATGAATTTTTACCCTTACTGAGAATTTAAGATCACCTTTATTATGTTTCCATTTACTGAGGTTATGAAGAATGATGTTAAATGAATTATGTTTAGAAAGGTTTCATGTGTGAATAATTTTATTATATATTTTAAAGAATTGTTGTGAAATAATAAAATCTGGGTATAATAGGAAAGTTGATCACATAAAGACATGGGTGTTGTAATGTAAGATTTTTTCCTAATTTTATAAAACTCTATACATAAAAGGTCCTTAGGCTTGTCAGTGATCCAATTTTTTTTTTGATTTTTATTTTTTATATGGATATATTTGGGTCATTTTAATCAGTATCAAATCCATAAATGTAAAGATTATGTTTTTAAAATCACAATTGAGAGTGCAGGTTCAAGGCTATTATACCCCACATCTCATGGTAACCTAAGGATTGTTATGATGTGGTCTAGGTATGAAATATCTCATAACATACCCCTTAATTCCAAAAAATATTATATCATATCTACCAAAATTTCCAAAGTCATGATGACCCTAAAAAACCTACCTTTAATACAAATTTTTCATGGAATGACATGGTTCAACCCTATACCGAATGCTCGATCCATACTATAGATGGTATCGAAGGGTATTCCTAATCCCCATTGACTAGAAACTAGTAACTAGGAATCAATAACTACCTTTGGGAATTATTTTTTTGATTAATAAATGAAGAAATCAATAAATGGAATATCTAAAAGTAAGACAGCATACCAATAAAGAGTATTAGAATAAAAGACAATGAGTATAAGTAAATATAAGGGTTAATATAATGTATGTAAAAAAAAGTATCTAAGACCAATGAAAACCCATCTCTAGGTGAATTGAGGGCTATTGTATAACTATGTTACCACCAAACTCCCATAAACAGCTAACACAGAAACCCATTACCTCTAAGTAACAATTTTCCTTCACCTATGTCAAATAAAACAAGTTCAATAAACACCCAAAGTAATTTTTAGGGTGTGAGTAAAACAATCCCATTAGGATACCACCAAGTATATCATAAAAAAATATTTTATAAATAATTTTTATATCATTTTATGAATAAAAATGAATTTAATAAAATTTCCCATAGTTTAAATCAAAATATGTAAATTCACCCTTTTATAGTAATTTATAAAACAGTACAAAATAAAACTAGTTTTCTAAAGCATTCATAAAAAACCATTTTAAAATAGGGAAAAATGGAAAATGAGTCCCAGGATATATTAGGTATGGGTTATCTCGGATCCTGACACATAAGTGAGTAAATGAATATGTGTTCATGAATCCATAGACCAATGGTAGGGATAGGAGAACATCAGAAAAAGTGAACCCATTATAATTATATAGCTTTATAAGACTTGTAGTGTAAATCCATGCTAGGTATCTAGAAACCATACTATCTTTATTTCCCCAATCTATACTCCTTTTAAGTACCATGTGATCCCATGTGCTATAGGCCACACTTGGAGGATATACTTTTACATTTAATATCATATAAAGGGTATATCAAACATCAATAATAAAGTAGCTCTTATAACATATCAAAACAAGATTTGAAATATATTTTCATCAATAGTACCAAATAGAAAATCCATTATAAAAATTAATCCCAAACATATATATTTCATGAATCATAGATCATGCCCTAAAAATATTTAGAAAAAAATAAAAAATAGAAAAAAAAATAATGGTTTATAAATAAAATGATTTACATGAAATTACCCGCTTCAAACACTTTGAATTTCTAGAATCCAAACAGGATCTAAAAAAACAAAGAAATAGGGGGATATTAAGTATCAATTTTAGAAATCAAACCATGAAACCCAGATAAAGAAACCTGGATTAAACAACCCCTAAATCAATTAAGAATAAGAGAAACTACTTAACATGCAAATTCCCAGAGAAACACATAAATATCTAGGTAGATCCAATTACTACCATCCTTTATCAAAAAATACATATAAAAACCCAATTATATCATGACATATCCAATATATATACACATAACATCCCTGATCTATGGTTCCTTTTAAGATGAAGAGAGGAGATCTTGAAAAATGATGAAGAACCATTAAAAATGAGACATTTCATTGAGTTTTGAAGATCTAATACCTCAAGATCTATTGAAATTTCACTTTCGAATGGTTGGGATCTCTATAATCTACAATATGAATCCCTAAGGTCAATATACCAAGATATTGGAGAAATAATGGGTTTAATAAGAGGAATTTTAGGTTTTGAAATCAATTTTTAGATTAATTAATTTCCATCGCATGGTTTCAATTCATAGTTTGGGAAACCTTGTGAAAACCATTTAACTGGTCCTCTATGATGAATAAGTTTCATTATTTGAATAAACCTGAACCAATCATGTGAATGGTCTCTGTTCAAACAATCACAATTCAGATGATTTCCTGGCAATGCTACATGGTTTTACCTACTATATGCAAACCATACACATGCCCATAAAATTCCAAAATAACGAAAAAATCACCCAAAAAACCAATTTTTTGTTTAAAACAAAATATAGTCAAAAAATGGATGAATGTTCTGAAAGGTTCCATCCAAATGTGACGAAACAACCTTTTAATAATAATTCTATGTCCCTAATAACTCCTACAACCCCCACTTGGGTATCATTTCCCATCTCATTAGGGAGATCTCTCAGTTCATCACTTAGAGGAAACAACTCTTTTTCACATATTCTAAGTCCTAGAGGACTTATCCCCATCACTTCACTCACAAAAATAATTTCCTCCATCCTTAGGAAGGTGTTCATAGTCACTCACGAGATAAATAGTTGTCTCTCCCATCACCACTTGACCCTAATCCGCTCAGGCATGCCCACTAATCCTAGAAACCCATCCTAGTATATCATAAATCACTATACATACTCAAATACCTACCCACAAACATGAATCAACATAACTTTCACCCTATACCCATTGTAACATAGTCGTCAAGCGATCTTGATTCACCTTAGTACTAAAGAGAACTTATTCGAAGCATAGGTGGCCCAACACCACCGTACTTATTCTACCAAGGGAATATTAGGTCCCCAAAAAATTCCCCAAACCATAATGTTATGTAGACATCCATGCTCATAAATAGACATGTATATGAAATTGTATTATTGGGACCACCTACCACAAACACTAAGATAACCCATTTCTAAGAACTTTCGATCCTTTTCCATGTTTTCCCACACTCCTGAGCACGTATATCATACCATGTGACTGTAATAATCAATAATATCACATTATAATTTATTATTCAAAATAATAGAAATAGAAATAATCACTTAAAAACATACCATGCATCAATACTTCACCACAACCACTTTTGATCGTATGAAGTGATCCTTTCAAGATGTCCTCTAGCAACTGCACAAGGAAGCCCCATCACCGTTACCCAATTATTGCATGATCTGGTGGAGTAGATATTAAAACCGTAGAAATAAATTAAGGCAAAATCGATGGTAAATGAAGGGAAACAAAAAAATAAAGGATAGGAGAGGGGGAAAACACCTGAAACCACTAATAGAACTCACAAAATCCCATTACCTCTTAAGGGGTATTAAAGGGGAATCATGTGAGGGAAATATCTAGATGAATGGATTCTCCCTAAAGCCCCAGACCACCTAAAACTTGTGGTCCCATTCAATATAAAATAATTAAATTCCCCTATCTAAAAAATAGGCCCAATTCTCATTCACAGTGGAAACAGGAGGTTCATAGTGCAAATTCCAAAATCACATGATATTCTCACAATGTGACTAAGGTTAAAAATGAAAATTACTCCAAGGAATAAGCCCATTATGTGGGTATTTAACTCTTCTAAGGGTCTTTGGTCATGAGCAGTGCAACAACTTTTTCTGGACGACTTTAAAAACACAAACCTATTATAAAGAGGGTCTACCACCCTGATATTTTAGGAAATATTTTATTCGAGTAAATTTTATTTCTTTGAAATCTTGTGTTACACACAACACTTCATTTCAGAAAACGAAAATATAATATTAATATTATTATTCGAACATACGTATTATACTCTAGTTATTAAACTTGAAGGTATGTGTAACGACCCAAACATTCATTAATGGTAATCCCTCTTGATCTAATTAAATATCAATTTAGGTAAAATGTTTATATAAAATTTAAAATTATTTGGTATTCTGTTTTTGGGTTTTAAAATACTATTATGAATTGTGACCATTTATAATATAGCCATTGAATAGTGATCGCATGATTAGTATAAATATAG
The DNA here is from genome assembly GCA_963277665.1 of Viscum album. Lineage (NCBI taxonomy): Eukaryota > Viridiplantae > Streptophyta > Magnoliopsida > Santalales > Viscaceae > Viscum > Viscum album. Next base: position 48,719,687 of record OY728122.1, read on the forward strand.
GGGTTTAACAAATCCAATTTACCCAGACAAAGAAATCGATGACCTCATCCAGTAGACGTGCCCCATACGAATCCCATTTGTCAGAGATCTGAACGGAGGTTGCGTCTGTGGGATTTGCTCTTGGCCAATCCCAAGAAGAGCTTGAATATGTTATGCTCGAGTGGGACCACCTAAGAGAGAAGTGGAAGTTGATAGAGATTACCACCCAAGCAATGTTATTTGAGACACCCCAGAGTTTATCACCATCGCATACCTTACTATTCAGTCTTATGTGGGTGTTATAAGGGGTTATATAAAAAGACCCTAGTACTATGGTTATGTACATTATTTTTGTATATAATAGTGAATATACTTTCATTTTATTATTGTTACATTTTGAATAGTATTTAAAGCATAAATAGTATTTTTAGTTAATGTTCAACCTATAAATCTATTTGGATGAATTAATGGATTTTTTAATTAAATAATATTTCAATAAAATATTATTATTATTATTATTATTAAATTTATATTTATTAAATATAAATTATCGTATAATTTTATGAATGCAATTGTAATTTTTATTAAGGTTTGAAATCCATTTTTGTCAAAACCCATTAATTTTCAATAAATGTCGGTTATTATTGTAAATGGGAAAACTAACATATTTAAAAATTTGTTTAGATAAAATGAATATTATTTCTTGAATCAGGATGTTGAAATTATCCAATGGTTAATTTTTCATAATTTTCTGAGACAGTCAAATTTTTGGGTAAGAATTAAATACCGTTTAAATATATAATGTGTTTTATAACATCATAATGACCCAATGTTGTTGTAATAACATACTATAAACTTTATGTTGGGAAAATATATGTTTTTGAATTAAAATAATGTGATTCTGGGTTTGTTTTATTTATTTTACAAAGTTTTAGTAGACCCCTCTAGAGTTATTAAACATTTTGTCTTTTTAAATTTTTTTCCTTAGGACTGTGACTCACCTCCACATATGAAACCCAAATATTTTAATATGTTCAGACTTTGTCATTATAAAATATTTTTTTCCACTTCCCTTTTCCAAAAACAATGGTAAAAAACCATTTTCTGGTTTGTTGTTTGGATTAGTTTATTGTGATGTGTCCCAAACCTAAATAATAAAGAATTCCCTCAACTTTTCTATAATAACCCACCCAAGAACCCACTTACTCCACACTCAAAGCCTTTTAAGATCTTCCAAACTCTTCCCTAATTTCTCTATAATCCTCCTAAGGTTACCCAAGCTCCCAAGAAGCCTCCCTAAAGCCTCTATCATGCCTTTGGAAGCAGACTTCCAAGTTAGGGTTTTTCTTCCCTTCTCATTTTTGTCTAACATTCTTTAAATTTTTATGTCCTTTTAATTTCAATTATAAATTTTGGGGTATGGTTTATCACCTCCCCCATATTTCCATCTTTATGTTTTAATTATGGGGGAACCCATTCTCATTAAATGACTCCCATGTACACCCGTTACTATGCTGAAATTCCGAAAGAAATTTCTCTCTCCTAATTAACATTCAAGCAATTATTTTGTATCATGAATCTAAATGCCATTACATTTTTTGGGTCATGTATCTATATGACCCCTTAAATTTCCATGTCATTGAAATATGATGAGACACCCCTTTCACTCTCATCAACCATTTTTATGAGTTCTTATGTCACGCAGTTATGTTGCCTAAATTGCACCGTGCTTTTCCAAGCCAAAGTCATTGTGTAGTGAATATTATTCCAATTTCTCTATAAAGGGTATTCACCTTCATGCACATTTACATATTGTTTAAAGAGTTTCATGTATGTATTCCACTTTTTTTTATCGTGGAATAAATGATTTTGTTGAATTATTCAATTTTTTATGATCCATGTGGCACACTTGTTCATAAAATGAAATGTTTAAGAAGGGTGCACCCTGATAGCGCTCCAATGCATTGCGTAAATTATATTATCATGATACATCATGTGCAATGGGTGTCTACTCATTCTAATTTAAGTGCAATGAGGGTTTACTCATGCTTCATGTTCAATGAGGGTTTACTCATGCTCCATGTGCAATGAGCCTTAGCTCAAGCTAATTCCATGTTAAGTGTTGTTGCCACATTTCCATGTTATGATTATCATTCATTATCATGACTTTATGTCTATGTTTCTCTTGTTATTTATTGATATGCATATTTTATAACATTTATTGTATTCCTGATGTTATTACATGATTATTCCCTTATTGGCCTTTATAGATCACCCTTTTCTTATGCATGTCCTTAGGTTATCCCATGAAATGTTAAGTACGAGGGGATGTAGTGGTCATGTAAAGGAAGTTTCCAATAAATATGTTGTCTTTCATGTTTCAAGTTGTTATTTAATGATCCAAATCCCCAAAGACACTAGACCTCTCGATATTATATGGTGTATCAAGTGAATTATATGTAATAAATTATGTTTAAATGTGTAATAAAAAGTAGGGTTGTCATATTATGAATATGAATATTTTTTTGGGAAATTAAGTATAAGGTTTTTTATAAATAAATATATTTTTAAATAAGTACTTTGTTTTCAGGAGTCTATATATTCTTTAAAAATACACTCTCTTAGAAAAATGATTTTTATTATATTTTTAAGAAAATAATAAGATTGATTTTTTCAAATTTTAGAAAATATATTTGAAAAAATTAATTTACTTTTCCAAATTATATTTTCAAAATTATTTTAGAGTGAATTTTTTAGGATTTTCTGAAGAAGAATTATTTTTCGATGAATAATAAAAATACGGTTTTTTATTGAAAATTTTCTTTTCATTTAAAATAATGAATATTTTAAAATATATTTTAAAATGTTTTTAAATGTAAAATTAGTTCATTTATATTATGAATCATATAATTTAAGTCATTAGAATCAATTTAATTTTGTTTTTTGATATAATAAATTTTATACTTAAAGAAACATTTTTTTTGGAAAATTACATTTTCAGCGCGACTACGTACCATTTTAATTTTAAATTAAATTCTACCACTATGAAGATTTGATTTTGGAAAAATCTATACAATATTTAGAGTTAGAATAATTAATTTTAGCTAACAAGGCCAGCTTAATTTTTTGTTATAATGAATACTGAAAAATCGAAAAAATTAATTACGAATGTTAAGGTTATAATGTTTTTATCAGTAGTTAAACTCAAAGATAAGAGTAATGTTTCCAATAAAACTTTTATAAATCCTATTTTATGGCTATATTTTAACCTTATCCTATCGATAATTCTAATAAATGGTAATTTTGATGCATTTTTCTTGGGAATGAATTTATCATTTTATATTCTTTTAGTAAATTTCCAAGTAGTATCCAAGTGTCTTACTTTCCCCACTTAAAGAAAGACATCCACTGTCCTATCCTATTAAAAATCCCAATACAGTATCCAAATATTTTTTTACATAGATAAAAAATCTTAATAAATGAATATTCATTTCATAAAATAATGAATTGATTCCAATATCATATAGGCATAGTGCCCTTGGAAACTTGGTCAGGTAAATGAATATTTCATAAAATATCTAGGTTATCTCCCACTGAGTAATTCATAAATATCACGTTCTTTATACATGTCATAATTAATAATTTTCTTTATAACCGAGGGAAAAGAAACATAAGAAATGATTGAGCTCAGATGCTCAGTAATGGTAGACATAGGAGATATCTATTGATGATCATATGAAATTATAAGATAAGCACAATGATTTGAGATCCATGCCATAAATTACAAATTACATACCCAATCTGTCAAAAATCAAAAACATGAGTTATGGAATATAAATTTATCATTTCAAAATAGATGATTCATTCAAATGATGAATCATTATAACCTAATCAAGAACCATAATTTCATGTCATAAATGTGTTTTGGAAGCTTCATAAGTATAAAAACCATTTAATATTCTGTGGTTAACAACCAAGACCGTCATATTCGGAACCAACACCTATTTCCCACTATGGTTCAAACTCATCAACTTGCTTCCCATATTCAATTAAGCACTTTGATTTGTTTCCCATAACAGATCAATCACTTTGACTTATTTCCCATAATTTTATAATGATATATAATACTTTTCCCAATGAATTGGAGAGATATATAGTTCCCACCCATTTAATTATGAAAACCATAAATTGTTTTCCCATAAGATCAAAAAACAATCATCATATTAAAACCCATTAAAATAAATGTGTTTCATAAAAATTTCACTATAGTATAACCCATAGAAATGGGTTTTATAAACATTTTTCATCATAATCATAATCTATCTAGAGAAAGAATAAAGATGGTATACTTGGAACATAACCATACTAACATTTAAATAAAATAAAAGGAAGTTATCATTCAGGATTAGAGATACTATTAAAAGATTATGAAAACCTTCTTGAGGAAAATACACATTCAAATATAAAAAAAATTGATATCTAAAAATTGAACATGTAATAAAGAAAAAAATTTATTTGAAAATAACCCGGTGAACTTGTAAATTAATATTAAAACCATTGAGGTATCATGGTTTTAGGAAATTATTTTCAATTATTATATATTAAAATACATTTCTTTAACATTTTTTTAAAAGGTCAATAAGTACCTCATTCAGAATATGAAAAGAAGATTCCTAATGTTAAAAAAATAAAAGTGGGTAAATATTTCTTTAAAAAATAATATGATAATAATTAAATAATTCTAGAAAACATAATTATAAAATATGGATATGGATGAAAAAGGATTTTTGACTGAAGAGAAAAATAAAGTCGATTTTCCTTAAAAATAGTCCTATTATCTATTAAATAATTAAAATGAGGAAAATTAAAGGAAAAAATGTATTATCAATAAATAAACATAGGGTAATAAAATTAAAATTAATTAATCATATAAGTATCATATAATTTCCTTAATATAAATTCAATAATAAGCAATCCTAATTAAAATAGTTTTAAAAGACAAATCCCTTACCACTATGGTAACATTTGAATCACAATACACATGAAAGAAATAAATTTAGATATAAATATGTAAATATCTATAAAATTCACAATAATTATCATAAAATATATTCATATTCATTATATACACCACATTAAATAAAAAAGTAGAAAATATGGCATTTGTCCTAATGAAATAAATGTGAGACGAAAATCCCTTACCTCAAGTCTTGCATTTCCTTATTCACATTAAAAAATCATGTCTAAAAGATATTAATTTATTATAAATTTATTACATAACCATATTAATATCAATCATGCCATTAATTATTTATTTATTAAATATCATCACCTCATTATTAATAATTTTGTTATTAAAATCATTGTTTTGGGTGATAACTTCTTCAGTTTCGAAACATGTTCCGGTTCGAAAGTACCAGTCCATTAAATGGTCATGGTTACATCATTTTTAGAATGTAATTCAAGGTATAAATATCATATATATTTATTATATATATATTTATAATCATTTATATAAAGTATATATATTAAAATATATTACACCATTCATGGAGACAATATGTCGTACGTACGCGTGAACACTATTTCCATTTTTTGACTAATGGATAGAATGAAAGGTAAAATATAATTAAAATTTATAGAATAATTAATATATAAAAAAAATATATTTTTATCACATATATATTCTCCAAATTCATCCTAATTGCCATCCATGTAAATTACAAATGAAAAACGAATAACATCACCTTATTTTGGTGGTAGTCCACCCGTATACACGAGTGACATTATCGTTTCCCAAAAACATTTCTGATCAGAATGTAGAAATTATTTTATCATTAAATAAGATTATTTATGTAATAAATATTAAATATGAAAATCAATACAATTATAAAAACCATATGTAAAATATGGTGGTGAAAAATTATTTGTACGGTACTTGGAGATGGTAAGTCATACATACACATGATGGATACTTTGACTTCTCATTTGATGGGAAAGAGAGTTTATAATGGGTTTTAATAATCATAATTACATTTCATAATATCTATTATAATCAATTTATTAGTTTATTATAAATAAAATTTATTTATAATAGGTAAACAAGACTAGAAAAGAAAGTGACCGGTTAAGGTGATTACCTCTTCTCAGAAAGAACTCCTTTAGAACTCCTCTTAATATAAGGCCCTAGCCTTAAACCTTACTTAATCTTGAGTTATTACAAGATTACACATTGAGGATCTTTTCAGGTTTAGAGTTTTAGAGAATTAGATCATGAAACTTGCATTACATTCCTCATTTAAACAAAGCGGTTACATAAAATACAGTATTCATTCTTCCCATCAACGGAAACATATTGAAAATAAAACATGGATTCTTTCTTAACACATCCTTAACTCTATCATCTTATCATGTACCTTTCCCTTGACCTGAAAAACATTTCAAAAACTTGGGATGAGCATAAAAAGCTCAGTAAGGGATATAAAAATATGGAAAGGAAACATGAGTTCATATATACATAAGAATGAAATCATAATTTACCCATAAAACATAGGAACTTTAACCTAACTCATCAAATCATGAATAAATCATAGAAATCATAAGACATAAAGGTAACTTGAGGCATTCATAACATTCTTACGTAGGGAGTAACCCTCTTGGTTACGTTTGGAATACCCATCACAGTATATTCCCTAAAATCTCTTCGGAGAAACCTTAACATTTCACTCCTTCGCGTTACCCAATGCATTGGAGAGCTATAACGGGCTCACCCGCCCTTAGTCTATCACGGAACCACCCGTCTTCATAATAATTCCCAAGAACCATAACATAAACGTATCACATAAAACATGCATAAAGGAAACATAACATTTCCACATTTCAAACACAATATAACATTTTAGTGTATTGAAATAATGAATCCATTCAAAAAGAAACAATTTCCAAAACCATTTAAAACATTTAATAAAGTGATTTTTGAATTAAAGTGTCCCATACCACCTTGAAGCTTTTAAAATTTTAAACCATTAATATCCATATAAATAAATCCTTAAAACCATTTTGAAAACATGGATATTAATAAGAACAAATCATTAAAACATTTAAAGCGATATTTGGGTTAAAGGGGTTTTACCAAAATTAGAGACACCTGACTAAAATAATTGAGGAATAACATTTTGTCAAAACTTTATAATATCATGAGAATAAATGAATTCATGATATAATACTCCAAAGGACAGTATATACACCATATAAGAGTGAATTGGTGCATAACAACAATGAAGTCTCAATAGGGATGTAAAATGTGATGAAATCCCTTATAAAGAAGGTATCCTTAAATTAAGGATAAATCAATCTCAAAATTATGTTTGAAAAATATAAATACACCCAATATAATTGGATATTAAGTGTAAAACAATAAAAGGGTCATTCACACATATTCAAAGGATGACATATTCAATAACTACATGTTGAACCCAAAGAAATCGAAATTGGGTTAAGAAGTTCTCTTGACAGCCTAACGGCGTCACATCAAAATGAGTTGATAGAATGTGTACCTCATCACTTGGACATAAAATTTACATCAATAGGGATATATGAGAACATATCCCAACATAACAATATGTCAATTAAAATACCCAACAAAAGAAGTCTTTTAAAAAAGAGGAGGGTGAAAGGTTCCCTTACCGACTTGGGTATCTTTCAAAACATACACCCCATGAAAGAAGGAAAATAGATCATTGATGTAAATACTCATAAAGGACAGTATATTAAACAAATACTAGAATAATGTCAGTACATACACCACTCAAAGGAAATTGTGTCAAATGTAGCATAAATCTCACGGGAATAAAAGTGAGATGAAAAATCCCTTAAGAAAACTCGGCAGCCTAACGGCGCCACATAAAACTTCCAAATATGAATTGATGAGATCAAATAGGGTATATCAACACATTAAAATAAAATGTAAAACAAGATGAATATAAAAGAACATCCCCCAACATTACAAAGAGGAGCTTAAAAGAAGTGACATAAAGGAGAGTACTTAAAAAGAAAGAGAGAGGTTAGATCTCTTACGAAAGTTCGGCAGCCTAACGGCGCCACTCAAAACTTCCAAAATGGATTGATGAGAGAGAATAGGGTCTATAATCACATGAACATAAAAATTAAAGTAGGTTTAATATAAAATATCATCCCAATAACAAGAAAGATGAGCTTTAAAAGGAATGACATAAAAGTGTGTACTTAAAAAGAAAGAGAGGAGTAGGATCCCTTACCTCGGGTCCGACTTGACTCGATCGTTCTTTAACGTCCTTAATAATAAACTTTAGTTAATTTACACTTTATTAAGAACCCTTTTATAGTTCATTATTCCTTTTATATCACTTATTTCAATGTTATAAACACTATTTAATCATTTAAGGAAATAATGTTTGTTTTGTCGATATTTGGTTCTTAAGTCGATAGTGGACTTCTTACAATTACATGTTGTTCATGTGGCCAAATGTTTATTATATCAAGAATTGTATTCATGATGTAGATATCATATATAATAACATTAAATCCATCCTTTATACGTCCCACTTATGGCATTAACGAATCACATCACTTTGAGGGGGCGGTAGTCCGCACTTCCTAAAATGAAGATATCGCGTATACCCATAATGGAAGCCTTAAAGGTAAGACACAAATGAAAAATACAGAAGCATAAGTAAAACATAAACATATTATATATCATATATAAAAATAGTGACATCATAATGACCACCTTTGAAGGTGTTAAATGAGTATTGAACAATCATCGTTTCGGGAGGCAGAATTTCACCATCCACGGAAACCGTATGTTCTTTAACCATTTGATGTAGTTGTGTGATAGTGTAGAATGAATAAATCTTTTAACAACATCCTAGTATATTGAGGATACTAGTGTTGTTACAATAGAAGTAAATAAAAAGAGTTTAGGGGGGTTGGAGAAGCAAAATAAAACAAATGAACATGAGAGAATGAATTACCTTTAAAAGTGTAACTCCTTTTGATTTGAGCCTAAAGGCTTCCTTTGAAAGGCTTATTCCCAAAGTTAATCCTCTAGGATGAGGAGAGTGATGTTGAGAGAGTAAATGGGCAGGGTTTTGCCGAGCCAAAGGCTTGAGGAGTGTGAGAAAAGAGGTAGAGGTGGGGGCCTTTTATAAGAGGAGAGGAGGGGCACTTTTGGAAAGTAAAGAAATATTACTTTATTTGAAAATGTTTTTCGGTTTCAAAATGTCCCACATTGATATAAGTAGTGGATAAGGTGATAAGGCTTCTATATCCACTCATCCAATTGGTTTTGGACATGTGTAGTTCATAGATTTTACATTATCTTTCTATTTTATTTAAATCGTCAAATAATGATGTCATCGCTGCATCATTATTATGTCACAAATAATTTATTTTATTTAATGTCTAAAAATTATAAAACAATTACTATGATGTAGGGAATCTTTTTATCTTTCCAATGAATATTTATAGTCAAAATTTGGACCTGTTTAACACCACTTAAAAATTGTTTTAGTAGAACATATCATGTTTGTGTCATTTTCACTTTAACATTAAATAAAAAGTAATTTATGTCATTTCCCAACAAAAGTGGATCCATGGGGTCCCCAAGTTGACCCATGGCTTTTCATGGTCGGCCATTACCCCACCAATGAGGGTAGGACATGTGTCAAGCTCATCTTATTTTATTAAAGCATTATTTTTACCTTAAACTACACTAATTACCACTAATCGCGATTAAAAACTTAATAAGTTACTATTCATCAAAAAATTATTTTTATCCCATTGAACCACATTTTACTTCTTAATGACAACCATGTATGTCAGATTTTTGAAATTCAAAACACATAAGTGGTAAAATTTCATTTAAACGAAAAATCAGCTTTTATAAGTACCACTTAGTGGTTTCACTATTCATCAAAAATTGATGTTTTTCAGAAAATTACCAAAAATTCACCCTAAGATATTTTTGATATTCCGAATTCAAAAATGAAGTCTACTTTAAAAAATTCAAGAAATATAAGTCATATTAATTAATTTAATAGTTAATTCCCGCTGTCAGAGCAAATAGCGTGTTTTTTTAAAACAATAAGTATCAAAAGATTGACACTAGTTTAAGTCCGATTTCAAAGTGAAATTAATTCCAACGACAACTATTGGATTTAATGGTAAAAATATTTTCTAATTTCACTTTAAAACCAATTCAAAAGATAATCTAATCATATAAATAAATTAGATTAAAAAGTGGTTTTGAATTAAAATACCACACTTTACACTATTCATTAAAAAAATGAACTTTATCGGAAAGATACCAAAAATTTACACAAAGTAAATTTTGATGTCCCGATTCTTAATAAGAGTTTTATTTGGTCCAAAAGAATGTATAAGTGTGATCAAAACTATATTTAATGACGGTTCGCCATAAAAAGGCGATAAGTGAACCTTTAGTGAAAACTAGGGCATATACACCTAAAATTGAATTCTTTCCGTATTTTAAGCCTTTATCTTTTATTGTATAAATGTAAAAACATTTAAGAACTTATATAATCATATTTTAGTCATTTCCATCCATTCCCTCCATTACAACGACTACATGTTAACTACCATTTAAAATAATATTATTTTATTATTAGAGTGCAACGTAAGATTCCCAAGAAACTCGTTGTTGCGTGTTGGGTACGCCATCGAGCATAGCGTCCCCTTTAAAGTCATATTAATATTTTATTTACAAATATGGATAAATAAGAAAATGCCATATTCTTTATTTACCTGGGGTGTTACATCCTTCCCCCCTTTTGGGAATTGCGTCCTCGCAATTTTAAAATTGCGCTTGGAAACATCCTTGAAAGTCCCACATCGGAACAAGAGTCGGTAAAACAATCACTTTAAAATAAAGAAAGATAAGTACAAAGGTTACCTGAGTTAACCCATACTAGGATTCCATGTAGGAAAACATGGACATGGAGGAGAAAACAAAGGGTCATGTTCTGATGGAGGGTGATAGAAAACATGTTTAGGATAAAGTTAACAATAAGAAAATCACAAACTTGTCATGGGTTAAACGGTGTTGGGTTCCCCAGTAGGAAAAGTTAATAGACAACATTTTTGTTTTAAGTTACTTTTTATTGAGGAATTTATTCATAAGGAAACATAATCACTTATCATATTGGCTTTGAACTTTTATTAGATTCCTTACACAAACTCATATTTTATCCAAAAGATGAGTATTTAGGAAGACTTGTTCACATTAAGAGTACTATAATCAACTTCTATAGAATCACCTAATCCAAAAAAGAGAACTATATATATCCCATGTCTTTAGGATTTAACCAAAACCAAAACCAAAAAGGTTAGTACATGGTCAGATAATCCAGAAAAGAATAACCCTTTATAAAAAGAAAATCTATTCTTAATCTCCAAAATTTGTCCAACAAAACCCAAAGTTCAACGAGAACCATTCTATAATCAATTTGTCCATAAAATTATTCAAAGTAAACCAATCTAAGATTGAAACCCAAATATTTGAATGATTTAGTCACATAGTCTTCCAAATTAAATTGTAACATTTATCTCCAAACAACATCAGTTGCTCCTAAAGTCTCGTATTGAAAAGTAATTAACCTAATCACATATCCTCCATGATATGTTAATCATTTTCATAAATAACACAAAATCAACTTACTATTAATTTATAATATCATATAACTAAAAAGAATCAGTCAAACTAACCAGGGACTTCACGTAGTCCAGTGGTAGGCGATAAATACCAGTCGCACTTTGGTTGTGGGTTCGATTCCCGCAGCTTTGTCCGACGCGACGGGATGTCACACGGTCTACGTGTTGTCCTTTTTCCAAAACTATATAATTCTTAAAACATTCCCCAAAATGAGATAAAATCTTCAAGAATAATCATAACATATTTTAACCTCAAGTTTATCTCATGCCCTTCATTTTCCATCATATCATAGAGTAACGCATAATTACCTAAAAAGTAAGGATCATATAAACCCTAATGGTTACCTTAATAATTATTACCTGAATTTCCACATCGAGTTGGCCATTTTGTACATGATGCATTAGAGAACTCACCAAGGTTGAAGTGGTTGATCATGACTCCCTGATAGTTGGTTTAGAACAACTATGAGATTCCTCATTGAATCCCCCATTTTATCTAGTATCTTAATCATAGAACCACCAAAGTTTCCTTCAAACCTGTTGTCTCTTTGGTGCCTGCTAGATCCATCCATTTACTAAAACCAAAAAGGTCAGTGTGAGTATATCAACAAAAACATCATGTACTAATGAGGAAGTTAAACACTAAGATACACTTACTCATTCACTTTATCTAAAACTAAGACTCTTTCTGAAATCCTAACCATTATGGTAATTGTCACTTATGCTTAAAGAATACCCTAACCTCTAAAGTTATCTAAACCGACCTCTGATACCAAATATAAGGCCCCAGCCTTAAACCTTACTTAATCCTGAGTTATTACAAGATTACACATTGAGGATCTTTTCAGGTTTAGAGTTTTAGAGAATTAGATCATGAAACTTGCATTACATTCCACATTTAAACAAAGTGGTTACATAAAAGACAGTATTCATTCTTCCCATCAACGGAAACATATTGAAAATAAAACATGGATTCTTTCTTAACACATCCTTGACTCTATCATCTTATCATGTACCATTCCCTTGACCTGAAAAACATTTCAAAAACTTGGGATGAGCATAAAAAGCTCAGTAAGGGATGTAAAAATATGGAAAGGAAACATGAGTTCATATATACATAAGAATGAAATCATAATTTACCCATAAAACATATGCACTTTAACCTAAATCATCAAATCATGAATAAATCATATAAATCATAAGACATAAAGGTAACTTGAGGAATTTATAACATTATTACGTAGGGATTAACCCTCTTGGTTATGTTTGGAAAACCCATCACAGTATATTCCCTAAAATCTCTTCGGAGAAACCTTAACGTTTCACTCCTTCGCGTTACCCAATGCATTGGAGAGCTATAACGGGCTCACCCGCCCTTAGTCTATCACAGAACCACCCGTCTTCATAATAATGCCCATGAACCATAACATAAACGTATCACATAAAACATGCATAAAGGAAACATAACATTTCCACATTTCAAACACAATATAACATTTTAGTGTATTGAAATAATGAATCCATTCAAAAAGAAACCATTTCCAAAACCATTTAAAACATTTAATAAAGAGATTTTTGAATCAAAGTGTCCCATACCACCTTGAAGCTTTTAAAATTTTAAACCATTAATATCCATATAAATAAATCCTTAAAACCATTTTGAAAACATGGATATTAATAAGAACAAATTATTAAAACATTTAAAGCGATATTTTGGTTAAAGGGGTTTTTACCAAAATTAGAGACACTTGACTAAAATAATTGAGGAATAACATTTTGTCAAAACTTTATAATATCATGAGAATAAATGAATTCATGATATAATACTCCAAAGGACAGTATATACACCATATAAGAGTGAATTGGTGCATAACAACAATGAAGTCTCAATAGGGATGTAAAATGTGATGAAATCCCTTATAAAGAAGGTATCCTTAAATTAAGGATAAATCAATATCAAAATTATGTGTGACAAATATAAATACACCCAATATAGTTGGATATTAAGTGTAAAACAATAAAAGGGTCATTCACACATATTCAAAGGATGACATATTCAATAACTACATGTTGAACCCAAAGAAATCGAAATTGTGTTAAGAAGTTCCCTTGACAGCCTAACGACGTCACATCAAAATGAGTAGATAGAATGTGTACCTCATCACTTGGACATAAAATTTACATCAATAGGGATATATGAGAACATATCCCAACATAACAATATGTAAATTAAAATACCCAACAAAATAAGTCTTTTAAAAAAGAGGAGGGTGAAAGGTTCCCTTACCGACTTGGGTATCTTTCAAAACATACACCCCATGAAAGAAGGACAATAGATCATTGATGTAAATACCCATAAAGGATAGTATATTACACAAATACTAGAATAATGTCATTACATACACCACTCAAAGGAAATTGTGGCAAATGTAGCATAAATCTCACGGGAATAAAAGTGAGATGAAAAATCCCTTACGAAAACTCGGCAGCCTAACGGCGCCACATAAAACTTCCGAATATGAATTGATGAGATCAAATAGGGTATCTCATCAAATTACAATAAAATTTACAACAAGAGGAATATAAAAGAACATCCCCCAACATTACAAAGAGGAGCTTAAAAGAAGTGACATAAAGGAGAGTACTTAAAAAGAAAGAGAGAGGTTAGATCTCTTACGAAAGTTCGGCAGCCTAACGGCGCCACTCAAAACTTCCAAAATGGATTGATAAGAGAGAATAGGGTCTCTCAAAACATGAACATAAAAATTAAAGTAAGTGTAATATAAAATATCATCCCAATAACAAGAAAGATGAGCTTTAAAAGGAATGACATAAAAGTGTGTACTTAAAAAGAAAGAGAGGAGTAGGATCCCTTACCTCGGGTCTGACTTGACTCGATCGTTCTTTAACGTCCTGAATAATAAACTTGAGTTAATTTCCACTTTATTTAGAACCCTTTTATAGTTCATTATTCCTTTTAGATCACTTATTTCAATGTTATAAACACTATTTAATCATTTAAGTTAATAATGTTTGTTTTGTCGATATTTGGTTCTTAAGTCGAAAGTGGACTTCTTACAATTACATGTTGTTCATGTGGCCAAATGTTTATTATATCAATAATTGTATTCATGATGTAGATATCATATATAATAACATTAAATCCATCCTTTATACGTCCCACGTATGGCATTAACGAATTACATCACTTTGAGGGGGCGGTAGTCCGCACTTCCTAAAATGAAGATATCGCGTATACCCATAATGGAAGCCTTAAAGGTAAGACACAAATGAAAAATAAAAAAGGATAAGTAAAACATAAACATATTATATATCATATATAAAAATAGTGACATCATAATGGCCACCTTTGAAGGTGTTAAATGAGTATTGAACAATCATCGTTTCGGGAGGCAGAATTTCGCCATCCACGGAAACCGTATGTTCTTTAACCATTTGATGTAGTTGTGTGATAGTGTAGAATGAATAAATCTTATAACAAAATCCTAGTATATTGAGGATACTGGTGTTGTTACAATAGAAGTAAATAAAAATAGTTTAGGGGGCTTGGAGAAGCAAAATAAAACAAATGAACATGAGAGAATGAATTACCTTTAAAAGTGTAACTCCTTTTGATTTGAGCCTAAAGGCTTCCTTTGAAAGGATTCTTCCCAAAGTTAATCCTCTAGGATGAGGAGAGGGATTTTTAGAGAGTAAATGGGCAGGGGTTGGATGAGCCAAAGGCTTGAGGAGTGTGGGAAAAGAGGTAGAGGTGGGGGCCTTTTATAAGAGGAGAGGAGGGGCACTTTTGGAAAGTAAAGAAATATTACTTTATTTGAAAATGTTTTTCGGTTTCAAAAGGTCCCACATTGATATAAGTCGTGTATAAGGTGATAAGGCTTCGAAATACACTCATCCAATTGGTTTTGGTCATGTGTAGTTCATAGATTTTACATTATCTTTCTATTTTATTTAAATCGTCAAATAATGATGTCATCGCTGCATCATTATTATGTCACAAATAATTTATTTTATTTAATGTCTAAAAATTATAAAAAAAATTACTATGATGTAGGAAATCGTTTTAGATTTCCAATGAATATTTATAGTAAAAATTTGGACCTGTGTAACACCACTTAAAAATTGTTGTAGTAAAACATATCATGTTTGTGTCATTTTCATTTTAACATTAAATAAAAAGTAATTTATGTCATTTCCCAACAAAAGTGGATCCATGGGGTCCCCAAGTTGACCCATGGCTTTTCATGGTCGGCCATGACACCACCAATGAGGGTAGGACATGTGTCAAGCTCATCTTATTTTATTAAAGCATTATTTTTACCTTAAACTACACTAATTACCACTAATCGCGATTAAAAACTTAATAAGTTACTATTCACCAAAAAATTATTTTTATCCCATTGAACCACATTTTACTTC
This sequence comes from Viscum album, assembly GCA_963277665.1. Classification (NCBI taxonomy): domain Eukaryota; kingdom Viridiplantae; phylum Streptophyta; class Magnoliopsida; order Santalales; family Viscaceae; genus Viscum; species Viscum album. The sequence goes on from OY728122.1 coordinate 48,735,815, forward strand.
TTAATGACAACCATGTATGTTGGATTTTTGAAATTCAGAACACTAAGTGGTAAAATTTCATTTAAACGAAAAATCAGCTTTTAAAAGTACCACTTAGTGGTTTCACTATTCATCAAAAATTGAAGTTTTTCAGAAAATTACCAAAAATTCACCCTAAGCTATTTTTGATATTAGGAATTCAAAAATGAAGTCTAATTTACAAAATTCAAGACATATAAGTCATATTAATTAATTTAATAATTAATTCCCGCTGTCAGAGCAAATAGCGTGTTTTTTTTAAAACAATAAGTATCAAAAGATTGACACTAGTTTAAGTCCGATTTCAAAGTGAAATTAATTCCAACGACCACTATTGGATTTAATGGTAAAAATATTTTCTAATTTCACATTAAAACCAATTAAAAATATAATCTAATCATATAAATAAATTAGATTAAAAAGTGGTTTTGAATTAAAATACCACACTTTACACTATTCATTAAAAAAAATGAACTTTATCGGAAAGATACCAAAAATTTACACAAAGTAAATTTTGATGTCCTGATTCTTAATAAGAGTTTTATTTGGTCCAAAAGAATGTATAAGTGTGATCAAAACTATATTTAATGACGGTTCGCCATCAAAAGGTGATAAGTGAACCTTTAGTGAAAACTAGGGCATATACGCCTAAAATTGAATTCTTTCCGTATTTTAAGCCTTTATCTTTTATTTTATAAATGTAAAAACATTTAAGAACTTATATAATCATATTTTAGTCATTTCCATCCATTCCCGCCATTACAACGGCTACATGTTAACTACCATTTAAAATAATATTATTTTATTATTAGAGTACAACGTAAGATTCCCAAGAAACTCGTTGTTGTGTGTTGGGTACGCCATCGAGCATAGCGTCCCCTTTAAAGTCATATTAATATTTTATTCACAAATATGGATAAATAAGAAAATTCCATATTCTTTATTTACCTGGGGTGTTACATCCTTCCCCCCTTTTGGGAATTGCGTCCTCGCAATTTTAAAATTGCGCTTGGAAACATCCTTGAAAGTCCCACATCGGAACAAGAGTCGGTAAAACAATCACTTTAAAATAAAGAAAGATAAGTACAAAGGTTACCTGAGTTAACCCATACTAGGATTCCATGTAGGAAAACATGGACATGGAGGAGAAAACAAAGGGTCATGTTCTGATGGAGGGTGATAGAAAACATGTTTTTGAGAAAGTTAACAATAAGAAAATCACAAACTTGTCATGGGTTAAACGGTGTTGGGTTCCCCAGTAGGAAAAGTTAATAGACAACATTTTTGTTTTAAGTTACTTTCTATTGAGGAATTTATTCATAAGGAAACCTAATCACTTATCATATTGGCTTTCAACTTTTATTAGATTCCTTACAAAAACTCATATTTTCTCCAATAGATGAGTATTTAGGAAGACTTGTTCACATTAAGAGTACTATAATAAACTTCTAGAGAATCACCTAATCCACAAAAGAGAACTATATACATCCCATGTCTTTAGGATTTAACCAAAACCAAAACCAAAATGGTTAGTACAAGGTCAGATAATCCAGAAAAGAATAACCCTTTATAAAAAGAAAATCTATTCTTAATCTCCAAAATTTGTCCAACAAAACCCAAAGTTCAACGAGAACCATTCTATAATCAATTTGTCCATAAAATTCTTCAAAGTAAACCAATCTAAGATTGAAACCCAAATATTTGAAGGATTTAGTCACATAGTCTTCCAAATTAAATCGTAACATTTATCTCCAAACAACATCAGTTGCTCCTAAAGTCTCGTATTGAAAAGTAATTAACCTAATCACATATCCCCCATGATATGTTAATAATTTTCATAAATAACACAAAATAAACTTACTCTTAATTCATAATATCATATAACTAAATAGAATCAGTCAAACTAACCAGGGACTTCACGTAGTCCAGTGGTAGGCGATAAATACCAGTCGCACTTTGGTTGTGGGTTCGATTCCCGCAGCTTTGTCCGACGCGATGGGATGTCACACGGTCTGCGTGTTGTCCTTTTTCCAAAACTATATAATTCTTAAAACATTCCCCAAAATGAGATAAAATCTTCAAGAATAATCATAACATATTTTAACCTCAAGTTTATCTCATGCCCTTCATTTTCCATCATATCATAGAGTAACGCATAATTACCTAAAAAGTAAGGATCATATAAACCCTAATGGTTACCTTAATAATTATTACCTGAATTTCCACATCGAGTTGGCCATTTTGTACATGATGCATTAGAGAACTCACCAAGGTTGAAGTGGTTGATCATGACTCCCTGATAGTTGGTTTAGAACAACTATGAGATTCCTCATTGAATCCCCCATTTTATCTAGTATCTTAATCATAGAACCACCAAAGTTTCCTTCAAACCTGTTGTCTCTTTGGTGCCTGCTAGATCCATCCATTTACTAAAACCAAAAAGGTCAGTGTGAGTATATCAACAAAACCATCATGTACTAATGAGGAAGTTAAACACTAATATACACTTACTCATTCACTTAATCTAAAACTAAGACTCTTTCTGAAATCCTAACCATTATGGTAATTGTCACTTATGCTTAAAGAATACTCTAACCTCTAAAGTTATCTAAACCGACCTCTGATACCAACTATAAGGCCCCAACCTTAAGCCTTACTTAATCTTGAGTTATTACAAGATTTCACATTGAGGATCTTTTCAGGTTTAGAGTTTTAGAGAATTAGATCATGAAACTTGCATTACATTCCACATTTAAACAAAGTGGTTACATAAAAGACAGTATTCATTCTTCCCATCAACGAAAACATATTGAAAATAAAACATGGATTCTTTCTTAACACATCCTTGACTCTATCATCTTATCACGTACCTTTCCCTTGACCTGAAAAACATTTCAAAAACTTGGGATGAGCATAAAAAGCTCAGTAAGGGATATAAAAATATGGAAATGAAAACATGAGTTCATATATACATAAGAATGAAATCATAATTTACCCATAAAACATAGGCACTTTAACCTAACTCATCAAATCATGAATAAATCATTGAAATCATAAGAAATAAAGGTAACTTGAGGCATTCATAACATTCTTACGTAGGGATTAACCCTCTTGGTTACGTTTGGAATACCCATCACAGTATATTCCCTAAAATCTCTTCGGAGAAACCTTAACGTTTCACTCCTTCGCGTTACCCAATGCATTGGAGAGCTATAACGGGCTCACCCGCCCTTAGTCTATCACGGAACCACCCGTATTCATAATAATGCCCAAGAACCATAACATAAACGTATCACATAAAACATGCATAAAGGAAACATAACATTTCCACATTTCAAACACAATATAACATTTTAGTGTATTGAAATAATGAATCCATTCAAAAAGAAACCATTTCCAAAACCATTTAAAACATTTAATAAAGAGATTTTTGAATCAAAGTGTCCCATACCACCTTGAAGCTTTTAAAATTTTAAACCATTAATATCCATATAAATAAATCCTTAAAACCATTTTGAAAACATGGATATTAATAAGAACAAATCATTAAAACATTTAAAGCGATATTTGGGTTAAATGGGTTTTACCAAAATTAGAGACACTTGACTAAAATAATTGAGGAATAACATTTTGTCAAAACTTTATAATATCATGAGAATAAATGAATTCATGATATAATACTCCAAAGGACAGTATATACACCATATAAGAGTGAATTGGTTCATAACAACAATGAAGTCTCAATAGGGATGTAAAATGTGATGAAATCCCTTATAAAGAAGGTATCCTTAAATTAAGGATAAATCAATCTTAAAATTATGTGTGACAAATATAAATACACCCAATATAATTGGATATTAAGTGTAAAAAAATAAAAGGGTCATTCACACATATTCAAAGGATGACATATTCAATAACTACATGTTGAACCCAAAGAAATCGAAATTGGGTTAAGAAGTTCCCTAGACAGCCTAATGGCGTCACATAAAAATGAGTTGATAGAATGTGTACCTCATCACTTGGACATAAAATTTACATCAATAGGGATATGTGAGAATATATCCCAACATAACAATATGTAAATTAAAAGACCCAACAAAAGAAGTCTTTTAAAAAAGAGTAGGGTGAAAGGTTCCCTTACCGACTTGGGTATCTTTCAAAACATACACCCCATGAAAGAAGGACAATAGATCATTGATGTAAATACTCATAAAGGACATTATATTACAAAAAGACTAGAATAATGGAAGTACATACACCACTCAAAGGAAATTGTGGCAAATGTAGCATAAATCTCACGGGAATAAAAGTGAGATGAAAAATCCCTTACAAAAACTCGGCAGCCTAACGACGCCACATAAAACTTCTGAATATGAATTGATGAGATCAAATAGGGTATCTCATCACATTACAATAAAATGTACAACAAGAGGAATATAAAAGAACATCCCCCAACATTACAAAGAGGATCTTAAAAGAAGTGACATAAAGGAGAGTACTTAAAAAGAAAGAGAGAGGTTAGATCTCTTACGAAAGTTCGGCAGCCTAACGGCGCCACTCAAAACATCCAAAATGGATTGATGAGAGAGAATAGGGTCTCTCATCACATGAAAATAAAAATTAAAGTAAGTGTAATATAAAAGATCATCCCAATAACAAGAAATATGATCTTTAAGAGGAATGACATAAAAGTGTGTACTTAAAAAGAAAGAGAGGAGTAGGATCCCTTACCTCGGGTCCGACTTGACTCGATCGTTCTTTAACGTCCTGAATAATAAACTTGAGTTAATTTACACTTTATTAAGAACCCTTTTATAGTTCATTATTCCTTTTAGATCACTTATTTCAATGTTATAAACACTATTTAATCATTTAAGTTAATAATGTTTGTTTTGTCGATATTTGGTTCTTAAGTCGAAAGTGGACTTCTTACAATTACATGTTGTTCGTGTGGACAAATGTTTATTATATCAAGAATTGTATTCATGATATAGATATCATATATAATAACATTAAATCCATCCTTTATACGTCCCATGTATGGCATTAACGAATCACATCACTTTGAGGGGGCGGTAGTCCGCACTTCCTAAAATGAAGATATCACGTATACCCATAATGGAAGCCTTAAAGGTAAGACACAAATGAAAAATACAGAAGCATAAGTAAAACATAAACATATTATATATCATATATAAAAATAGTGACATCATAATGGCCACCTTTGAAGGTGTTAAATGAGTATTGAACAATCATCCTTTCGGGAGGCAGAATTTCTCCATCCACGGAAACCGTATGTTCTTTAACCATTTGATGTAGTTGTGTGATAGTGTAGCATGAATAAATCTTATAACAACATCCTAGTATATTGAGGATACTGGTGTTGTTACAATAGAAGTAAATAAAAAGAGTTTAGGGGGGTTGGGGAAGCAAAATAAAACAAATGAACATGAGAGAATGAATTACCTTTAAAAGTGTAACTCCATTTGATTTGAGCCTAAAGGCATCCTTTGAAAGGATTCTTCCCAAATTTAATCCTCTAGGATGAGGATAGGGATGTTGAGAGAGTAAATGGGCAGGGGTTGGACGAGCCAAAGGCTTGAGGAGTGTGGGAAATGAGGTAGAGGTGGGGGCCTTTTATAAGAGGAGAGGAGGGGCACTTTTGGAAAGTAAAGAAATATTACTTTATTTGAAACTGTTTTTCGGTTTCAAAAGGTCCCACATTGATATAAGTCGTGGATAAGGTGATAAGGCTTAGAAAGACACTCATCCAATTGGTTTTGGACATGTGTAGTTCATAGATTTTACATTATCTTTCTATTTTATTTAAATCGTCAAATAATGATGTCATCGCTGCATCATTATTATGTCACAAATAATTTATTTATTTGATGTCTAAAAATTATAAAAGAATTTCTATGATGTAGGAAATCTTTTTATATTTCCAATTAATATTTATAGTCAAAATTTGGACCTGTGTAACACCACTTAAAAATTGTTTTAGTAAAACATATCATGTTTGTGTCATTTTCACTTTAACATTAAATTAAAAGTAACTTATGTCATTTCCCAACAAAAGTGGATCCATGGGGTCCCCAAGTTGACCCATGGCTTTTCATGGTCGGCCATGACACCACCAATGAGGGTAGGACATGTGTCAAGATCATCTTATTTTATTAAAGTATTATTTTTACCTTAAACTACACTAATTACCACTAATCGCGATTAAAAACTTAATAAGTTACTATTCACCAAAAAATTATTTTTATCCCATTGAACCACATTTTACTTCTTAATGACAACCATTTATGTCGGATTTTTGAAATTCAAAACACATAAGTGGTTAAATTTCATTTAAACGAAAAATCAGCTTTTATAAGTACCACTTAGTGGTTTCACTATTCATCAAAAATTGAAGTTTTTCAGAAAATTACCAAAAATTCACCCTAAGCTATTTTTGATATTCCAAATTCAAAAATGAAGTCTAATTTAAAAAATTCAATACATATAAGTCATATTAATTAATTTAATAATTAATTCCCGCTGTCAGAGCAAATAGCATGTTTTTTTAAAACAATAAGTATCAAAAGATTGACACTAGTTTAAGTCCGATTTCAAAGTGAAATTAATTCCAACGACCACTATTGGATTTAATGGTAAAAATATTTTCTAATTTCACTTTAAAACCAATTCAAAAGATAATCTAATCATATAAATAAATTAGATTAAAAATTGGTTTTGAATTAAAATACCACACTTTACACTATTCATTAAAAAAATGAACTTTATCGGAAAGATACCAAAAATTTACAAAAAGTAAATTTTGATGTCCCGATTCTTAATAAGAGTTTTATTTGGTCCAAAAGAATGTATAAGTGTGATCAAAACTATATTTAATGACAGTTCGCCATCAAAAGGCGATAAGTGAACCTTTAGTGAAAACTAGGACATATACGCCTAAAATTGAATTCTTTTCGTATTTTAAGCCTTTATCTTTTATTGTATAAATGTAAAAACATTTAAGAACTTATATAATCATATTTTAGTCATTTCCATCCATTCCCGCCATTACAACGGCTACATGTTAACTACCATTTAAAATAATATTATTTTATTATTAGAGTGCAACGTAAGATTCCCAAGAAACTCGTTGTTGCGTGTTGGGTACGCCATCGAGCATAGCGTCCCCTTTAAAGTCATATTAATATTTTATTCACAAATATGGATAAATAAGAAAATGCCATATTCTTTATTTACCTGGGGTGTTACACTTAAGGACCGTAGAGTTATTCTTTTGAGAATGAAATAACCAATAGAATATGGATTGAGAAGAGGATAAGATAATTTTTCATATGATTTTTTATATAAAGTGTTCATTGTGATGTACATAAGAGAAATGATAGGTGCCTTTTATAATGGAGGGTAGGGCCGCTCTTGGAATTTCATAAAAGGTTAAAATTGAATTAAGTTGATTTTAATATAAATGGTTAAAAAAACTATAAATGGTTATGGGAAGAAATTTTTGAAAATATGATATCCCCTTATCCCATTTTAATATTTCTTTTGACCTTTACGTGGTTTAATAAAAATATTATTCTTATAAAATATCATTATTTCCAATTCAAACAATATTCAATTAATTTGATTTACAAGACATAAAGACAACATTTTAATTCTGATATAAACTTATAACAAAATAATAATATATTATATTCACTTACTAAATTAGGTAAACACAATGAATCAATCAAATTTTATTTCTTTTAATATTTTTAAACCATTTATTACATTTTTTATTAAGTGGATAAATACAACATCGATGTTGCATAAGAAATTATGGTCATTATATAAATAAAAAAAATTAAAAATAAAATTTTAGCATTAAAAAAGTTAATCTCAAAATAGGAACTTATATTCATTCAAATATTACTTTAGTTTCTATTTAGACACATAAGGGATCATAAAATCAATGAGAGTGATATTTTGTATTTTTTTTTTTGATTTAAATAATACGTAAGTAATTTTCTTGTAAAAGTGTTTAGTAATATAATAAAATTATAGCCTAAGATAATAAGTTTTAAATTAAATTCATCCAATAATAATCAAGATGAAAAATTTTAATCCAAACACTTATTTTTAATCTCTATTAACAAGATTTACCATATACTAAGGAGATAAATTTCACCATAGTTACTATTCATAATGATAAAAAATAACCGAGGCCTATTTATGAAATTTGAACCTCCTTTTTATAAATATATAATTAATTTTATCTAATTAAATACCTATAAATTAAAGAAATTAATTTTCATGTAAGTGAACAAAATTTGACAAAAAATGTTTTTTTTAGAAAAAATACATTTTTAATCATAAAACTAAATTTATTCTTATCCTAGGGAAAGAAAAATATTTGTTGACTATTTATAAAACATGATCAAGTAAATTATATAAAAAAATTTCTAAAATAATTAAAAAAATATAGATTATCGTAATTTATTAATGTAAAATATATTACCTGCAAAAAAACAATTTTCATAAAAATACATTTTTACGTATAATAATGTTTTTGTCACCAAAGTCAAACATAAAATTTATTATAATGTTATTAATTAGATTATTTAAAATATAATAGATATAATTTTACTTTTAAAACATTTATTCTAAAAAATTGAACTTTGTAAAATATTGAACTAAAAACGGTTTTCAATAAAAAAAATTTAATTTTCTCTATTCATTGGAAAATCAATATTTTTAGAAAAATACTAGAAATTCACTATAAGTTAATTTTGAAAAAATTATTTAAAATATTTAGATTTTTTTTGAATTATGTTTTTTCAAATTTAATAAAATTGAATATAACAATTATTATGAAAAAGTAATAAAAATCATTTTGAAGGAAAACTATTTTTCTGATCATAAAATAAATTGGGTGACAAATTTAATTTTTATTTCCTAATAAATAATCAATACATTTTTATTGATCATGATATATTTATAAATATCAAAATATCAGTTAATCATATTCGTACCCAATAATTTATTATCTAGGTTATAATAGTCACATAATAATGTTTTAATAACATATTATGGATTGTTTAAACTGAGGGTTGTGTGTCATGCAAGCTATCGAAGGAATTGATTTATTTTAAGGTAAATATTTTCTAAAATATGGGGGTTTTATATTGTACTCCCTTTAATAAATTTCATCCTCATAATTTGAACTTCTGTTCAGTAATCAATGGTTTGATATTTGAAAAGTCATTTTTTTGAAACCCACATCGTAAAAAGGATTAATTAAAATTACCCTTAAAAATATTTAAAGAGAAGTAGGAAGCTGACCGAAAAAATGGTTTACAAATAGTATAACATTAGAGGGAAGTGAGAATATGGACTTGTAATAGAAAACTAATGTCCAAGGATTAATATATAGTGATATAAAACATGTTGAGAGGAAATTTAACAACCACAAAACCATGAATCAATGAGGGGTTAAAGGATCATCAATTAATCATAAATAATGGTTACATGACAATTTTTTTGACTTAAAATACTTTTCATAGAGTTTATGCATTTCTTTACCATATATAATAATAAAATAAGGAAATAAAATTTCTTTAAAATAATTATATTTTCATATTTTAATCAATTTCCACCGAAATCTAATCTATTTTTCCAAATAATGAGGATTCAAGATGAATCTTTTTATGTTCGAAGCACTAAAATGTACTTATAACATACAAAAAAAATTATATCAAGTTTTTCGTCCTATTATTAGGAATTAGAAAACCAAAAAATGGTTATCACAATGTAAGATAACTAACAAAATGATTAAACCTTGAAATAATATGATTAACTCTAATATTTTCTAGAATAATAATAAAGGTTCCACTTATATCACTTCATAAATAATACTACATAACCAATAAACTTAATAACCTCAACATTAAAGAATGGCTTAACCTCAAAGGTGATCTTATACCTTATATATTACATCACCAAAATTTAAATTTTATTGTACTCACTGAATTTTTTTCATGTTAAATCACATGTCAAACCTAATGTTTACTGAAAAGAACTATCATGGGTTCTCCCAAATGAAGTCTGATTTTTGGGTACTTAGGTGCATTAGAGTAGTTAACCCAAGTCGTCTCTCAAAGGGGGAAGAAAATTAAAAACTTATTAAAGGTATTTTGAAAATAAAATAAATGGGAAGAAAAAAACATAGAAGGCAGTGGGGGGGTTATGTTTATAAAATAAAAAGAATAAGTTTTCTGGAGGAAGATTTTATTTTTTGGTTCTTGTTTTTGAAATGAGATTTTATTAATAAAACAAAACTAAAATATTTTATTAGAATAATATTTTAAAAATAATAACTTGTTAGACTCTACCGATTATTTTACTTATTAATCACTATTAATTAAAATAAAATACACTTAATTATGATGATATAATTTTCTAACCCTCAAACCCTATAAGAGTTAACTTAACAACAATGATGACATGAATTGAACCCTAGGATATGTTCGGAACATGAAATTGTAGCACCCGATGTTTATTGTCATTCCAATACTTGGTTATGGTCAATAGTAAATTAAGGAACATATACATTATGTAAATGAGGTTTAATTGTGTTTAGAGATTATATTTTAACTCTTCAAATTAATCTCATGTGGTTTTGCATTACTGATTAAGGCTGCACTCTCACAATTCAGACAATTCTCGACCTCATGTGTTTTTTCTTGAATCGTTAAATTTATTTCTTAGTTTATTATAATTTAAAAACAAAATTCATAAATCATAATGTTTGAATTAAAATAGTTCATTGATTGAAAATAATTAAGTGAATATGGTTAGAGTTAGATCGATTACTAAAACGAATTACACTTCCATGGGCGACGTAGTCATCAAAGAAAAATTTTTCATTTTCAAATAGTCGTTGAAAAGGTATAAACTAATGAAGTTTATATTATTGATTTATATCTCCAATAATAATTTTAATAGAATAATAAAATTGAAAATAATAGAATAAATGGAAGAGAAACTAAGATTTTATTGAAAGAACAAGAATATTACAACAAAGAAGATAAAAAGAAGAGAATTTTAGAGGAGATTAAAGATTGGTATCTTTTCTCCTAAAATTGTGAATTTAAATCATATGTAACCAATTATTTTTTACTCACAATCCTCTTTGGAACATACAAACCACACCAAATTAGAAATACACATATTTATAGACTGTGGGGGAGGTTAGGTTATAAGTTGTTTCAAGTGTGAATAGGGTAATTCATCTAGATAATTTATTCCAAGTTTCACCACCTATTTGAACTTCAAAATGCATGAACCCTCTATCCATACCAAAGGATTATTTTTGAGAGATTTTTTGATAGATATCCTCTCTAAATTTGGGCCCAATCCAAGCACAGGTGAAAATGTTATCACCCAAATACAAAACTGATGTCTAATCTAGAGAGTCCAACTAATCGTTTACTTCATGGCCCTTTTACTATAATCAAATGCATGATTTAGCTACAAAGACCTAAATTAATGTGTTATTCCATTAATTCGTACAAACATTTGAAAAATTTAATGTTCAAATAATATATATTAAAATATTTATGTCTAAATTACTACAGTGCACATTAAATGGTAAAAATAGAATTTTCATCAAATTTTAAAATGAATGATCAAATCCCAAATATTTTATAAATCAACACATTTAACATATTGTGAGAAAATATATCATTTATTATCACTAACATACTCAATAAAATTATGTTTTAGCAACTCCCCCACACTTACCCTTTTGCACTCCTGGGCAAAGCCACATATCATGTATTATAAAAAAATTATGACAAGATATGCTTGTTCACATTCCTAAATACATAGTGAAAATATAATAAAGTTAAGAATCATTTTAGGAGTGAATATCAATAAATTTGAAATTCATTGTCTCATAAATTGTATGAAAATAAAATCTAGTGAGATTAATGACACTAATCATAGAAAAATTAGTTATGGGTACACTATGCAATTAATTCCCCACATGTGTGTGTCAACCATTTTAAGATCACATCTCCACCCTCGATTCAGTATATTAAGTTAAAGTAAAATAATTATTCTTACCTAGATTAATTCATTGAACCTATTCTATATTCCTTCGCAATCAAATTTCAAGACCCAGTCACTTAAGCATGTCCAAAAGTCAAAACATAAGCTCCTGACCTAGATACCCCCATGTGTTTTACATTTCATCACTCCCCTATTTATTTATAAATATTTTTTTGATTTTTTTTAGGGAATACGATGATCAGATATTAGGTAAACACTCATAGGTCAATTTAGTACAATATTTAAATTGATCAGAAGAGAAATAAACATATGAACCAACCATTGATATAAGAAAAATTTTCTTACCTAACTTGGATATACCTTCAATTGAGTAGGAAAATGTTCCCAAGTCATGGCTATGTGAAAAGTTGTGTGGATAAATCAATGACATAATTTACCATGAACAAATTTAAAAAATAAAGGTGTCATAATCTAGAAGGTTTTAAAATGAAACAACCAATAATATCATCGACGACTTAAGATTTTATAAAAAAAATCAACATTTTATATTGAAATCTTGCTCATTATTATCATTCCACCAAATGAAAATCCCTTTTTATTGTTTTTTTCATATTTTTTTAAAAATATTTTACCAAAAACATAACAGAAAACACACATAAAAAACACAAATGAAAACAGTAAATATATACCCCAAATTTTGTCCCCTCCCCCACACTTAATATATTGTATTGTACTCAATGAGAACTAATGAGATGATATGTTCACATGAAATGTATAATTTTAAATATGAAAAGTAATATAAAATTTAAAGGGTTTGTAATAGCTTGATATTTTCAGGTAATGATGGGTTCATGTAGTGTGATTAAATAAATTGCATTGGTTGGAAGTCCCTAAATGTATTTATTCAAACATTTCTCATTAACTACAAATATCCTTCTTTTATCCTCTTGTGTGATCTCCAGTACACCATAAGAAATAAAATTAGACATAATATAAGGACCTAAGCATATGGATCACAACTTACTAGGCATCATCTTTAGTCGTGAACTGTAGATTAGAGCTTTCTCTCCTATATAAAACTCCCTTTGTTGGATCATTCTGTCATGAGCTAATTTTAATCATTCCTTGAAGTTACTTGAGTTCTTATATGATGAAAATTTAATCTCTTTGATATCAATATTTTTTAGCTTCCGTTGAATTCTAGCTTGGGCCAAATCCATGTTTCATTTATTTATAGCCCAATATGCTCAATTCCCAACTTCCATAGGGAGATGAAAATCTTTCCCAAGAAAACCCAAAGGGGGACATACCGATGTGGATCTTTTATGTTGTCCTATAAGCACATGACACATCATCCAAGCACTTTCTCCACTCCTTCCTATTTGGCTGCATGATTATCATCAAAATTTGTTTCAACTTCTGATTTAAAACCTCATCCTAGCCATTTGTTTGGGGGTGGTATGGTGTTTATGTTTTGTGTGTCACCCCATACTTCGGAAGGAGGGAAGGAAAATTCTTATTGAAAAAGTGTGTCCCTAGGTCAATGATGATGTCCTTGAGACTCCAAACCTACAAAAATATATTTCTTGAAAAAGTATACTACAACATGACAATCATCATCTCTGGTGGCCTTAGCATCCACCCATTTACTCACATAGTCAATAACTACTAAAATATACAAAAAACTAAATGAACTAGGAAAAGGACCCATAAAATCTATACCCATTACATAAAAAAAATAACAAAATAATATGGATTTTTGGGGCATCTCATGTGTTCTAGAAATGATCCTAGTGTGTTGGGAACGTGATAACAACTTAAAAAACCCATTAGCATCATGGAATAATCTCAACCAATATAATTTAGAGTCTAATACATTTCTAGATATTCGTTGGGTCTAAAGTGTCCTCCTCATGAAAGTGTATTGTAGAAATGTATAATAGACTCATACTCATGATCAGGAACAAACCTAATAATAACATGATCACTACACATTCACTAGAGGTAGGAATCCTCCCAAAAAATAAAATATTGACTCACCCTTTAACTTTTATACTTGATGTTTCTTTAAATTTGATATAATTTCAAAGTTAATAAGGTAGATAACTAAATTAATATACCTAGTATGTGTACCCAAGATGGAATAAAGATACTCATCGGGGTAAGTGTCTTGAAGTGGTACCAGGTCCAAGGTGTCAGCCACTAATGTATGAGTAAACCTAATCTTATGTCCGACCACCAAGTTCTCTGAACCTTTCTGATCCTTTATCTCAATATTGAATTCTTAAAGAAGGATAATCCATCAGATAAGTTTGGGATTTGAATTTGGCTTCTTCAAGAGGCACCTTAGAGCTGTATGGTCTAAAAAAACAACTACTTTAGAGCCCAAAAAATATCAATGAAATTTATCTAAAGAAATTATGACAGAAAGAAGCTATTTTTTCATGGTTGTTTTGTTTTGTTGGGATGAATCCAATTTCGTTAAAGCATAGTTAATCACATGTGAACTTTCCTCCACCCTTTTTGAAAAGACGACTCCTACTGCCAAGTTTGAAGCACCACAAATCAACTCAAATGTAATGTACCACTGTGGGGACTGTATGATTGGTGGAGTGATCATACATTATTTTATCTCATTAGAGGAAGTCCATCAAGAATAATTAAACACAAAATCAGAATCTTTTTTAAGTAATCGTGACATAGGAAGATAAATCTTACTAAAATCATTGATGAAGTGTTGATAAAATCTTTTATTCCCTAGGAAAGATCAAACATCACACACACATTAAAGATAGGGTAAAGATGAAATAATATCTACCTTTTATATATCAACATCTATTCCATGTTTTGACACTATATGCCCTAATACAATCCCATGATCTACTATGAAATGTTACTTTTAAATGTTCAAGACCATATTCTTTTCAATACAAAAATTCACCACCTTTCCCAAACTAGAGATACAACCATAAAATGAAGATCAATACACTATACAATTATCCATAAACACCTCCAGGAAGGTCTTCAGAAAACCAAAAAAATACCAACCATGTATCTCTGGAAGGTACATGGGGAGTTACAATGTCTAAATGGCATCCTTAGGTAGGAAATTTTGTCAAATGGACAAGTGAATGTTTTCTTCTACTAATCCTATGGGGCTATAAGAACTTGAAAATATCCAAAAAGTCATTCCATGAAACAATAATGTGTCTGCCCATCTTGTCTCTCAATTACTTCATCAATAAATGGTAGGAGGAAATGGTCCTTGCAAGTGGATTGATTTAGTTTCTTTTAATAAATACACACATGCCAAGTATTTTTATCCCTCATTGGAACTAACTCCTCTTTATCATTCCTAACAATAGTAACACCACTTTTCTTAAGCACAACCTAAATAGGACTCACAGACTGGGAATCTGAAATGAGATATATTATACATGCCACAAGAAAATTTTCAAATTATTTTTTAACAACTTCCAGAAGAGATGGACTCAGTCTCCTTTCCGGATGCCTAACCGATTTATCCCCACACTCAAAAATAATCCTATGCATGCTAATAGAGGGGATAATCCTGATATGTCAGCCAAGGTCCATAAAATTTCCCTAATTTCCTCCAACAAAGTATCAAAATTTATTCTTCATGTTAAAAAGTATATTGTTAGAAATTAAAATTGGTAATATCTCACCACTCAAAAAGTAAGAATATTTTAGATTTTTTGGCAATGGATTGAGTTCCAGTGTAGGTGTAACATCCCAGATAAATAATGAATATGAAATTTTCATATTTATTAATATTTTTTAATTAATTATTAATTTTACTTTAAAGGTGATTTTATGTTCAATGGAATAACCGACACACAAAAATGGGTTTCTCCGAAATCTCATGTTGCACAAAAGGCGGAGTCATACTGAAAAAATAATAATATAATATTATTTTAATTGGTAGTCAACACCTAGTCATTTTATTGGTGGGAATTAATATAAATAACTAAAATATTATTACATATTTTTGTTAAATGTTTTTACATTTACCCAAAAAAAATTAGAGTCTTATAATGATAATGAATCCCATTTTAAGCAAAAATGCTCTAATATTTTTTTAAAGGCCGTTTTACCGCCTGTTTTTGGTGAACCCCTTTTAAATCTATATTTTGTTAATTTTATAGGATATATATGACAAAATAAACTTCTAATTTATTATCAGGTCATAAAAATTTACTTTGGGTACGTTTTCGGTATTTTTCTAATAAAGTTCATTTTTTATGAATAGTGGAAAATACAACATTTTAATTCAAAACTGCCTTTTAATATAATATATTTATATAGTTAGATTTTTATTCTTATTGTTTTTAAAGTTTTATTGGATTATATTTTTAAAATTTATTCCAATTTTGGTCATTGAAATTAATTTCACTTTTAAATTTAACATAAACAAGTGTCAATCTTTTGATAGTTATTATTTCTTAAAAACAAGTTTTTTTGTTCTGACAACAGGAATTAATTTTAAATTAATTTTTGAAGCTTATTTGTTTTGAATATGGAAAAATGGATTCTATATTTGTAATCATAAAGTATAAATTTTGTAAATAGGCAACTTTTATTTTTATAAATTATGAATATTTACCTTAGTAAATATTTTATTTACCATGGTTAAAGGGTAAATCTGGAAAATAAGGGTGAAAGATAGTATTATAATAATATTAAATTCCCCTTAATCTTGTAATAAACATATTAGAGGATATATTAACGACCAAGGGAATCGTTGGGTCAATTTTGGACCCTATGGAGCCACATGTGAGTGATAATGACACATTATATTAATTTATTTAAAGTAAAGACAAAAGTAACATAAACATATACCTTTTAGTAAAATAATTTTTATATTTTATTATATAATTGATCTATTAGAATATAAATATTAATTTTAAATATAAATAGATTTTATATATCAGGTTATTTTATTTATAATTTTGATACATTAAATAAATAAATTTAATTATGACACAATGGTGATGCGGTGATTGCTTCATTAATAAAGGATACAAATAAGTGATGTTAGAAATATTAAAATAAATTTATTTTTAACCTTTTTATGCCATACACGAATTTTATAGATTAAAATGACTTTTTAAAATTGAATTAATGAAGGTTTTTTTTGAAAGAATCAAGTTGTTTTGAATTATTTGAAAAGTCATTATATGAATAGTATTAAAATTGACATAAAAGAGTTTTTAAATCAACCAATATTTTATTAAACGATAAAATAGTCCTAGAAATATAATATTCATCCAAATGAAATATATGATATTTATAATGTCATTACTGATCCATTTTTGGCCTCTTTGAATTTTATAGTAAATATATTAACAATTTGTATGTATATATAGGAAGATATAGAAAAAGTTAAATAAGTTAACAAAGGGGTAAATAAAAAAGATAAGGATTAAAAAATATCCAAAACCTATCCAATTATTATTTAATGATTTTATTTCAACTTATATGTACTTTATATTCTAATTAAATTACTTTTGGACCTTTTGAAATCAATATTCAGTTTATAATAAAGTAATTTTTCAAACTTTCCTAAAGAGCCCCTCCTCTCCCTTATAAAAGGCCATCACTTACAACACATTGAATACAACTATCAATCCCCTTATCTCATCCAAACTCTACAAAAATATTCTCAAAATATCCCTATATTTCTCCTAGAATCATTACCTTAGTCAGAAGGCACCTTAAATAAGCCTTTTGGTTCAAACCAAAGGGAGTTACCCGATTTAAATGTAACATCTTCCCTTAAGTTCTCTTATTTTATTTTATTACTTCACTCCCTATGATCTTATTATTATTTTTTTACATAACAAAATAATATCCTCAGTATACTAGGTTGTTTTTATGATAATTATTCAAACTAAATATACACACACCTCCGTATAATGGGTAAAGAACAAACTGTTTCTGTGGACGACGAACTACTGCCTCACGAAATGATGATTGTTCCATCCTCTCCTACCACCTCTCATGGTGTCCATTATGATAGAAATATATTTATATATGACATATATTATATTTATATTGTTTCTATCCTTATTTATTTTTCATTTATAGCTAATCTTTGTGGTTTCTATAATGGGTAAATATGATAATTTCATTTCAGGAAGTGCGGACTACCGCCCCCTCAAAGTAATATGACTCGTTCATGCCATACGTGGGATGTATAAAAGATGGAGTTAATGAAAATATATATTATATTATACTGGAATTATAATATACATATGAAACATTATGTTTTAATTCTATTAAAATATTAAATAGAAATGAAAGTAGTGTTCATGCGTACGTACGACTTACCATCTCCATAAACGGTGCATTTCAGTTCTTATCTCCAAGTGTTATGTACTTTTATAAATAAATATATATACTAGATAT
This sequence comes from Viscum album, assembly GCA_963277665.1. Lineage (NCBI taxonomy): Eukaryota > Viridiplantae > Streptophyta > Magnoliopsida > Santalales > Viscaceae > Viscum > Viscum album. The sequence goes on from OY728122.1 coordinate 48,754,331, forward strand.
ATATTATATATATGATATCTAAATCATGAATATCATTCTAGAGATAATGTACATTTCACCACATGGATAACTTGTAATTATAAGAAGTTAATTTTTTCCTCAAGTACCAAATATCGAAAAAATGATAGTTATTAACTTAAATGATTTTTTAATGTTTATAACAAAGAAATAAGTGATATAAAAGGAATAATAAACTTTAAAAGGTTCTTAATCAAATATAAATTAACTTTATTTTATTATTCAGTAGATTAAATATTGAACGAGTCAAGTCAGACTTGAGGTAAGAGAACTTCATAACCCAATTTCCATTATTTGGGTTAAACTACTACTTATTGATTATGTGGTGATATGAATAAGTGTGAATGACATATGATTGTATTAAACTTAATATCCACTTATATTGGGTGTGTTCGTTTTTTTCACACATAATTATGTCATTTATTTTTCCTTAATCTGAAGATATGATCTTTGCAATGGACTTTGTCTGAATTTACTTTCCGTTGAGAATTATTAATTATTATAAACCAATACACTTTTATATGGTATATATGCTTCCCTTTGACATATTATATCATGAATATCCTTATTCTCATGATATTATAATATTTTATTAATGTTATTCCTAATTTATTTGATTCATGCATCTCTCATTTGGTTAAGAACTCTTTAACTAAAATATCATTTTAAATGTTTTAAAGATTTTTTATTTTAAATCTTTCTCATTAATGTACACGTTTTAAAAATGGTTTTAAGGATTTATTTATTTGAACATGAATGTTTTGAAATTAAAATTTCTTTCAAAAGCTTCAAAGTGGTATGGGACACTTTGATTAGAAATTCTCTTAATTAAATATTTTAAATGGTTTTGATAATGGATTGATTATGTCAATATATTGAAATGATATATTATAATTGCAATGTGGAAATTTCTCCTTTCATTTATTCTTGTGTTATGTGTTACGATTATGTTATGGTTCTTGGGTAGTGTCTATGTATATAGGCAGTTCCATGATAAACCTAGGGCGGATGAGCTCAAGATAAATCTCTAATACATTGGGTTACGTGACATAGGTAAACATAAATGTTTCTCCTCAGATATTTAGGTAATATACTATGATGGCATTCCAAATGTAACTCACTACGTATCAGGGAAAGCTAAAATGTAAGTATTTTATGGATTCCACAGGTTATCTTTATGATTTATGATTTCTATGTGTTATTCATAAAACCTATAATTTGGCGTGGTATGTTAATGATTGAAAAATATGATTTCATTGATTTTTATGTATTGATGGACTCATGTTTTCATTCCTCGTTTTATAACCCTTACTGAGCTTTTTATGTTCATCCCATGTTTTGGAAATATTATTCACTGGTTATAAGGTAGGTTAAGAGAAAGGAATAATTCAAGAAGAGTTATATCAAGAAAAGAACTCTTGTTTTATTTAAGGAGTTCTATTTTTGTGAAAAAATTCGATATAGTAGAAGTTTTTACTTTGTAATTTTTGATATGTAATGTAATTTTCATGGCCTAATTCTCTAAAACTCTAAACCTGAAAAGATCCTCAATGGGAATTATTAACTTATTTCAAGATTATGTAATGTTTAAGGTTGGGTCCTTATAGTTGGTATCATTGGTCGGTTTAGACAACTTTAGGAGTTGGTGGATTGTTAAATTAGTATCAATAAATTAATATATAGTAAGATTGAAAAGATATAGAATTTAGAAATTACCATGTTTCTTCACCTAAGATATTTGTAGGTTTACAATGGTTTTCCATAGAGGAAACATGGAAGTTTTGATGGGAAGGCTACAAAGGGAAATGAACTTCAAAATTAGCATCCTTAGATAGTCCGAATCAGAATTGAACAGTTTGTTGCAGTGATGGCTCTGTTGAATCAGGTGATAAATGTTGGTTGTGTTTATTGATGATATTTTGGTATAGTTTAAAAGTAAATAAAAACATGAAAGTCATTTAAGGGTTTTCTTACAAACCTTATAGGAAAAAAGATTGTTTGGGAAATTCAGCAAGTATGAGTTTTGGTTAGAACAAATTTCTTTTCTTGGTCACATTGTTTCAAAAAATGGCTTAACTATTGATCATGATAAAAAATAGTTGTTGAAGAATTTCCAAGACCTACCAATGTCATAGAGATTCGTAGTTTTCTTGGTTTAACATGTTATTACAAGAGGTTTGTTGAAAAGTTTTCACAGTTATCTATCCTAGGGACAATGTTAACTCGAAAAGGTGTTATGTTCATTTGGAAAAAAGAATGTGATGATTGTTTTCAGGAATTGAAAAGAAGATTGGTGAATGCTCTAGTATTGAAAATTCCTTCCATAGATGGTGAGTTTGTTATCTACAGTGATTATTTGTTGAAAGGACTTGGTTGTGTCCTAATACATGAGTGATCAGGTAATTACTTATGCTTCACGTCAATTAAAACTTCAAGAGTTAAGTTACCCTGCACATGATTTAGAATTAGCTGCTGTTTTTTTTGCTTTAAAAATTTGGATGCATCATCTGTATGTAGTAAAATGTGAAATATATACTAACCAAAAAAATTTGAAGTATATATTTACACATAAAGAATTAAACTTGAGATAGAAGAGATAGTAGAATTAATCAAGGATTATGATTTCACGATCCAATACCATCCAGGAAAGGAAAATAAAGTGGCTGAAACTTTGAGTCAAAAGAGTAATTCTACCTTAACCACGCTACGTTTGGAATGAGATCCTTTGGTTCTTGATTTGATAAAATTTTAATTGGAATTTTTTGGTGTAGGAAATTCCTCTATATTGTTTTAGGTTTCAATACAATCTTCACTAGCAGATAGAATAAAGAAAGTGCAAAAATATGACACTGAGTTGCAGAAAAAGGTAGAATTGGTTTAGAAGTCTATGTTACTTGAGTTTAATATTGATAGAGACTGTGTTTTGAGGTTTGGAAAGAGATTATGTGTTCCTTTTGATTCAATGTTGAAGAAATAGTTATTATGTGAAGCTCATAGTTCTCCATTTTCAGTTCATCTAGGTAGTACTAAGATGTACAGAGATCTTCGAGAGTATTACTGGTGCGATGGAATGAAAAGAGATATTCCTGACTTTACCATGAAGTGTTCGACTTGTCAACAAGTTAAAGTAGAGAAACAATTACTAAAAGGAATTCTTCAGTATTTATTGGTATTATATTTGAAATGGGAAAATATATCCAAGGACTTTATTGTGGGATTACCAAATAAATCTTGAGGTACCAATGCAATCAGGGTTATTGTTGATCGATTAACTAAAACTGCCCATTTTCTTCCTATTCGAGATACATTATCTCCAGATAAACTTTCTCCACTATATGTTAAAGATATATTCAGGTTACATGGAGTTACCATCTCCATTGTGTCATATCGTAATCCCAGGTTTACTTCTAACATTTGTAAATTCCTTCAACAGTTGTTGGGTTCTGAATTAAATTTTAGTACATATTTTCACCCACAATCAGATGGGTAGTCAGAATGAACAATTCAGACTTTGGAAGACAAGCTACGTGCCTATTCAAGGGATTACTAGGGAAGTTGGGACCAACATCTTTCTTTGTTTGAATTTTCTTATAATAATAGTTTTCATTCTAGTATACAGATGGCTCCGTTTGAGGCATTATATGGAAAGCGGTATCGAACTCCAGCTTTTAGGGATGAAGTAGTTGAAAGGAAGCTGATGGGACCAAAATTGGTAGAAGAGATGGCTTAAAAAGTTCAATTGATTCAGAAGCACATGAGAAGAGCTCAGACCAGATAGATAAGTTATGCAGATAACTGGAGGAAGGATCTTTCATTTGAGGTAGGTGATCATGTCTTTCTCAAAGTTTCTCTATGGAAAAGTGTTATGCGTTTTGGCAAGAAGGAAAAGCTGAGTCCGAGGTTCATTGTACCCTATGAAATCCTGGAGAAAGTTGGATCTTTTGCGTATATATTTTCTTTACCTCCAAGTTTATCCTAGATATATAATGTTTTTCATGTTTCAATTTTGAGAATGTATATTCCAGATTCATCTGATGTTTTGAGTCCTGAGGTAGTTCAGTTGGAAGACAATCTTTCTTATGAGGAACAACTAGTCTAGATTCTTGACCGAAGAGAGAAAGTGTTGAGGAATAAGGTAATTCATTAGGTAAAGGTTTTTTGGAATAAACCATATGGTTGAAGAGGCAACATAGGAATCTGAGAATGCTATGATGGATAAATACCCTCATTTATTTGATAAGTGAATGAAATTGTGAGGACGCAATTTCCAAAAGGGGGGAAGGATATAACATCCCAAGTAAATTAAGAATATGAAATTTCATATTTATTAATATTTTTTAATTAAATATTAATTTTACTTTAAAGGTAATTCTATATTCAATGGCATACCCAACACGAAACAATGAGTTTCTCCAAAATCTCATGTTGCACAAAAGGGTGAGTCATACTGAGAAATAATAATATAATATTATTTGAAATGATAGTTAATGCCTAGCCGTTGTATTGAAGATAATGAACATAACTAACTAAAATATTATTACACATGTTTGCTAAATGTTTTACATTTATCCAATAAAATTTAGAGGCTTAAAATAAGAATGAATCCAAGTTAAAGCATAAATACTCTAATATTTTTTTAAAAGCCATTTTACCGCCTTTTGATGGAGAACCCATTTTAAATATAGTTTTTCTTACTTTTATATGCTCCATTTGAAAAAATAATATTCTTCTTTATAAGCGGGACATCCGAATTTACTTTAGGTAAATTTGTGGTATTTTTGTTGATAAAGTTCATTTTTTATGAATACTGAAGAATACTGTATTTTAATTCAAAACTGCCATTTAATCTAATATATTTATATAGTTAGATTGTTATTTTTATTGGTTTTAAAGTGTAATTGGATTATAGTTTTACCATTAAATCCAATGTTGTTCATTGGAAATAATTTCTCTTTGAAATTGAACATAAACAACTATTAATATTTTGATAGTTATTATTTCTTAAAAACACGTTTGTTTGTTTTGACAACGAGAATTAATTTTAAGTTAATTTCTGTAGCTTATGTGCTTTGAATTTGTAAAAATAGATTCCATATTTTGAATCATAAGGTCCAAATTGTGTAAATAGGTAACTTTTACTTTTAGACATTATGAATATTTACTTCAGTAAATATTATATTTACTATGGTTAAAGGGTAAATCTCGTAAAAAACGGTGACAAATAATATAATAATAATATTAAATTACCCTTACACTTGTCAAAAACCAATTGGATGATATTTTTAAGACCAAGGTAATACCTTGGCCGACATTAGGATCACATGGAGCTTATTTGGAGTGATAATGATACTTTATATTAATTAATTTAATGTAAGGACAAAAGTAACATAAACCAAAATATTTTAGTAAAATAATTTTTATATGGGGTTATATAAGTGATATATTTTTATATAAATATTAATTTAAAAGACTAAAATATTTCCTATATCATGGTATTTTATTTATAATTTTTAGTCATTAAATAAATAAATTTAATGATGACACAATGGTGATGCAATAATTGCTTTAATAATAAATGATTCAAATAAGTGATATTATAAATATTAAACTAAATTTATTTTGAACCTTTTTATCCAATAAACTAATTTGTAAGATTAGGATGACTTGTTATCTTCGAATAAATGAATATTTTTTGAAATAATCAAGTTGGTTTGGTTTTTAAAAAAAGTCATGTTATGAATAGTATTAAAATTGACATAAAAGTATTTTTAAATCAATAAATATTTTATTAAATGATAAAATAGTCTTGAAAAGATAATATTCGTCCAAATGACATATATGATGTTTAAAGTTTTATTAATGATCCATTTTTTGTCGCTTGACATTTTATTGTAAATATATTAACCATATAGTATGAATATATAAGAGGACATGGTAAAAGTCAAATAAGTTAACAAAGGGTTAAATAAAAAAGATAAGGATTAAAAGATATCCAAAACCTATATAATTATTATTTGGTGATTTTATTTCTACTTATATGTAGCTTATATTCAAATTAAATGAGTTGGGGACCTTTTGAAATTGAAATTCAGTTAATAATAAAATAATATTTTCATACTTTCCTTAAGAGCCCCTCCTCACCCTTATAAGAGGCTATCACCTCTAACCCATTAAACACACCTCTCATGCCCATTAGATCATCCAAACTCTTCCCAAATAAGCTATAAATATCCCTATATTCCTCCTACAATCTTTACCTTAGGCAGAAGGCACTTCAAGAAATCATTTTGGTTCAAACGAGAGGGATTTACCTGATTTAATGGCAACGTCTTCCCTCAAGTTCTCTTCTTTTATTTCACTTCTTCACTACCTATGATCTTTTTATTCTTTGTTTAAAAAAACAAGTATCCTAAATATAATATGTTGTTTTTTTGAGAATTATTTGAACTACACTTACACACACCTCCGTCTAATGGGCAAAGAACATACTATTTCTGTGGATGACGAACTATTACGTCACGAAACGATGATTGTTCCATCATCTCCTACAACCAATAATGGAGGAAATTATGATGGAACTGTTTTTATATGTGATATATATTATATTTATATTTTTTCTATTCTATTTTATTTTTCATTTATAGCATACCTCTATGGTTTCCATAACGGGTAAATACAATAATTTAATTTGAGAAAGTGCGGACTACCGCCCCCTCAAAGAAATATGACTTGTTCATTCCATATGTGGGACATATAAAGGATGTATTTAATGAAATTTTATATAATATTATACTATAATTATAATATACCTATGTATCATTATGTTTTAATCCCATTAAAATACAAAATATAAATGAAAGTAGCTTCATGCGTGCGTACAACTTACCGTCTCCATGAACAGGGTATTTCATTTCTTATCTCCAAATGTTATGTACTATTATAAATACATATATATAATGGATATATAAGATATTTATGATATCTAATTCATTATTATAATTCAGGAGATAATGGAATTTTGACCACATGGACAACTTGTAATTATAAGATGTTCATTTTTGACACAAGTACCAAATATCGACAAAATGACCTTTCTTAACTTAAATGATTTTGTAATGTTTATAACATAGTAATAATGTTGGAACCATTGTCTTATATGCATGATTTGGAGTATGGTTTGTGTTTGTTGTCAATCCTCAGATGAAGTTCAGAATGTGTACCAGCAAAGAGATCATACAGTTCAAGCAGACAACAGTATTGAAGGTGGCGCCGTTTCCCAGCAAAGAGACTTGCACACCATGTACTTGAAGGAGAGGAAACTTGTGCGGCATATATTTTTCAAGATCAGAACATGGGAAAATTGCAAAGGGGTAAGGGTCGTGCAAGTTTTGGGCTGGTCGCGCAAGTGACCTGCGCGCCGTGAAGAGACTTGTGCGCCGATGCCTAAGAGGATTGGAAACTTTCACGTATATTGTTTTTCAAGATTATAACTTCAAAATATGGAAAAGGAAATAAGGTCTCAAAATTATTTGTGTGGTCGCACAAGTGAGTAGCGCGACAGAGGCTAGGAAGGATGAGCTGCGCGCCGGAACCTACGCACCAAGGGAAGACCTGCGCGCCACCACGTAGGGGGTCCATTTTTCCTATAAATAAGGGACCACCCGTCCTCATTTGTAACGAAGTTCAAGACATAGAGATTTTTTTATCTCTTGTCACGCAAGTAGTTGAGTTGCACAAGTGTTTGTTGGGTCGCACAAGTAGAGGTTGCGCGCCGATTGTTGGCTGCGCGACCAAGGCATTTGGGGAGTTGAAGGCGCAACGTCGCGCAAGTTCGGAGTTGAAAGAGGCAGTGTCGCGCAAGTGGGTTGGTGTCACCTGCACACCAAATTTGTACCAGGAAAGTGACTTCCGCGCCGAGATTGAAACTTGCACGTTGGGCTTGGAGAAGCGCGCCAGGGTTGTTTAAGTACATCTATCCTTTTGAAGCTGCACGAAAGCTGGAAGATCGCCCGGTACCCTCAGCACAAAGTGAGATTCGTCTTCTGGTGAGAATTGGACTTTAATAGAGCATCTACATACAACGGAGGATGCATTCTCATGCAATTATGAAGAGACCTTCACGTCTATAAACTGAGTGTGACTTCACCAAGGGCAGTGAGCCAGGGGGAGTCAACGGGAGTGACCCGAGGGAAGCAGTGAGCTATCCCTGAACCTTTGTAAATGTAGTGAGACTGGGACAAAGTGATTGTGGTCGAACCTTTGTAATCCATAGCTATTGAAGATTAGTGGAATTTGGTACGACCGACAACTTTTCGGCATATGGTCCTTAAACGTATCCCTTAGTGGCGAACCAAGTAAAAAGTGCTGTGTCTTCTCTGTGCATGTGAATGTTTTCTTTCTAATCATATTCATCATACAGGTTCAAGAAGTTACTACCAACGTGGGAACAAGATCCATCATATTAAAAGAAAAATTTGTCACCCTGATGCACCCCTCCCCTCTTAGGGTGTCTCGGGGTCCTTCAAGTGGTATTAGAGCTTAAAGGTTGCTGGTGTTGAATCTGTCCTTTATCATCATGGAGAATGCAGTCAATGTCAGAGGAGTCCCTCACTTCGATGGAAGTAATTTCCAGATCTGGAAGAACAGAATGAGATCTCATCCAAGATCTCTTGGAATGGAAGTTGTTTTTTCAACTGTGCAAAGAATACAAGTCACTGATCCAACAGGTCTGGCTATGACTGAAACAGACAGGAAAATTCTTGATGCAGATGCTAAAGCACAAAATGCACTCAATGCAGCCCTTTCTGATCAAATCTACCTAAATTTGATGAATTTCACCTCAGCAAAATCCATGTGGGATAAAATCAAGAATATTTATGAAGGAGATAGCAAAGTGAAGGAGGCGAAACTACAAGTGCTGCACAATCGGTTTGATGATCTGAAGATGAATCCAGACGAGAATGCAGACTTATTCTTCAATCAAATTACTGAAGTGGTTGGAGAAATTCAGGGTCTAGGAGAAGAAATCAAAGACATTGCCATTTTAAAGAAAATATTAAGAATAATTCCACCTCTGTACAATGCAAAGGTTTCTGCTCTTGAGGAAAGTGATCTTTCCAAACTTTCTCTGGATGATCTACTGAGCAGCGTGGTAGCATATGAAATGAGAGTCAAACCAGAAGATGCTACGACTCGTGTGAGCAAGGAAATGGCATTCAAATCCATAGATAAACTGTAAATCTCAAAATATAATAGTGGTGAAGATGACGAAGAAAAATAAATTCTTTCTCTCATTGCAAAGAAGTTCCAGAAGGGAAAAAGGAAATTCAAAGGGAAGTTACCTCTCGCATGTTTTCGTTGTGGAAAAGTTGGGCACATCTCCTCTATGTGCTCAAGAAAGATCAATGATGAAGATAGTGAATATGAATGCTTCTAGAATCATCAGAGAAGGTTCTACAAAAAGGGAGAATTAAAATCTGGAAAGAAAATGCAAAGGAAGAGTTTTTTCTGTGAAGAGGAAGAAGATGATAATGAATTCTGTGATGAAGAAGAACCAGAATTCAAAACTGGGAACCATCTTTCCATGATGGCCACTATTGAAAAATCAGAATATACTGGTGGAGAAAAGAAACTGAGAAGTTGTGTAGATCCTGAGATGCAACTTAAGGATGCAGTTAATAAGCTTAAGACTAAATGTAAGAGTTTCAATAAGTGGAAATCAATTGTAGAAGAATCAACTGAATAAGTTGATCAACACGAAGTTGAAATTGAACGACTGGAAGAATTTTTGAAGGTAACGTCTAAAATAATTGAAAGCAATGATGATGTAGTGGGTCTGAAGCTGAGAATTGAAGTGTAGGAAAAGGTCATCAATGACCTCACCTCCAGACTAGATGAAAAATCCAAGACTGCTGAGGGTCTTGAGGAGGAAGTTGTTACTCTAAGGAGTAAACTTGAGACTTAATCAATTCCAAAATAATTGAGGAAGAAAATACAGTTTGGAGGATTCTCAGATGCAGAATTACTGGCAAGAGCCAAGTGTGGTTCAGATGGGATTGGAAAAATCTTGAGTGATCAAAGACCCGCTTGCATGGGAAAGAGTGGAATTGGCTGTGAAGCTGAGACATCAACTGCTGGAAGGGAAAAGATCCAAAAGAAAGATAAGATGAAAGTTGAACATGTTGAAATATTTCCTAAAGATCTAAAAAAGGAACCCTCAATCCAAACTAAAAGGAGAACTAAAAATTATCCTCAAACATTCGTAAATGATAGACTGTCTAACTATTCTCCCAAGGAAGAAGGTATGAGAAGAAATTCAAGTGAGAAGACACTTCCTCTCATGAAGTGTCAGTTATGTGGGTATCTGGTCCATACCATGTCCTATTGCAAAGAGGCAAGAAACTATCTGAATGGAGAAGATATAGAAGTTAAACAAAGGATAAAAATTCATATCTTAATTCTTATAGAGGAAACAATTTCTATGTATATTGTTTTCATTTTTATAAATTTGGTCATAAGGTTGCTGATTGCAGGCAGAGAAGGGACATGGACACCTCATACTGAAGTTCAAGACAAGTCAAGTCTCGACAGCAAGACAGTGTTGCACTCTAAACAGGTTCTCTCCTCTCAAAGAAGATTTCGACTATGAAGATCCTCGGTATGCGGAAGAAATAATTGAAAGGCCATCAGTACTATACACTCAATCCAATGTCTCATGGAAGGAAAGGAAGAAGATAAGGAAATACAACCTTGTAGAGGTGGCCCTCAAAGCTATAAAGAACAACAGTACCTGGATTCTGGATAGTGGTTGTTCATCTCATATGACAGGTAATGCCGACCTGCTAATAGATATCAAAAGGAAGGTTGATGGTATAGTACGATTTGGTAATGATGGAGCTCTAAAAATCAAAGGGAGTGAAAGTACAAAATTAGTTAATGGAGAACTAAAGAAGAATGAAGTCCTTTACGTATATGGCCTACGTCATAATCTCCTCAGTGTGAGTCTACTCTGTAACTCTGGACTTATAGTTACTTTTAATCAGAAAGGCTGCACTATCAAGAGAAAGACATGCAATTCACTTATTAAGGGATGAAGAACAGAAGGCAACTTGTATCAGGTTGATAGTGAAGAAAATGTATGTCACATGACTGTTGAAGAAGAAAACAATTTGTGGAATCGGAGACTGGGACACATCAACCAATAAGACGTGGAGAAAATATCAACATTGAGAATTGTCATGGACATTCCCAACCCGAATTGTGAACATGAAAAATCTTGTGATACTTGCATTCATGGGATGCTGTTTTGCAGTTTATATCGGCCAAAGAAGAAAAGGGCATCTCACCTTCTTGATCTGATTCATACAGATGTATGTGGGCCGATAAATTTTGATGTAACTCATGGAGAAAGGTACTTTGTCCTTTTCATAGATGATTAAAGTAGAATGGCATGTGTGATGGTCATTCACAGGAAACGACAAGTCCTTGACTACATGAAAACATATCGGCGAATTGCCAAAAATGATATTGGTCGAACAATCAAAGTGTTGAGATTTGAAAATGGTGGAGAATACACGTCCATTGAATTTGAAAATTATCTAGAGAAGCATGGGATACAACATGAAGTATTTGCTGTGATAACTCGACAACAAAATGGAGTTGTTGAATGTAGGAATATACAGGTGAACAACATGGAACGAACTATGCTGATTGAGAGTGGTATTCCACGACATTACTGGAAAGAGGCTGTTCAAGCTGCAGTGTAGATTCAGAATCGAACAATACTTTATATGGGTGAGACGAAGACACCATATGAATTGCGTCATGGACGGAAGCCCTCTTTAAAATACATTCGTGTCTTTGGAAGTAAATGCTTCATCAGGAACAAAGAAGGAAATCAAGGGAAGTATGGCGATAATGCAGATGAAGGAATTTTCCTCAGTTACTCAATGAACAGAAAAGCCTACAAATGTTTCAACAAAAATTTAGGAAGAATTGTGAAAAGCACTGATGTTAAGATAATTTAATAGAAAACCATAAATGCTTCAAGGACGTCATATGCTGATACGATAGAAAGTCACGAAGAAAGTGAATGTGAAGAAAATAAAAATTCAGAAATAGATGAATTTGTACAAAACACTCAGTAGTCACATCAGGATGTTGACTCAGAAGAAGAATATGAAGAAGAAATTGTGGCTGAAGAGAATGCAACTGAACCTCTCAGGAGAAAGCGAAGAGATGAGATTGATCCATTCAACATAATTGGGGACAGGAGTGCACCCACTCAAACAAGAAGGATGAGGAATAACACACAATCTGCATTTCTGTCAGTTGTAAAGCCATCCTCATTCGAAGAAGCTGCAAATGATGAATCCTGGGTGAAAGCCATGAATGATGAATTAGATCAGATTGATAAGAATTAGACATGGGATCTTGTCCAGAGACCTGAAGGTCACAATGTGATTGGTACCAAATGGATCTTCAAAAATAAGTTTGTTAAGCATGGAAGTGTCATCATAAAGAAGGCACGACTAGTATGTAAAGGATACTCCCAGATTGAAGGCATTTATGTCGAAGAAACCATTGCACTAGTGGCAAGACTGGAGTAAATCAGGATTTTTCTTCCCATGGCACTCCAAAGATGATATAAATTATATCAAATGGATTTTAAGACAACATTCTTGAATGGTGTACTCAAAGAAGAAGTCTACGTTGAACAACCAGTGGGATTTGTTTTAGGTATTGATGAATCAAAGGTATGAAAACTGAATAAAGATCTATATGGTTTGAAGCACGCACCACAGGCATGGTACTCACAACTGGATTCATATCTCAAGAAGCTGGAATTCAAAAGAGGAGGAGTAGATCACAATATCTATGTGAAGAATTCTCTAAAATATCAATTCATGGTTCTAGTCTATGTTGATGATATCATATTTGGTGGTAGAAGGCAGAAATCAGTGGATGAATTTGGCAACCACATGAAATCATAATTTTAAATGTCTATGATTAGGGAGCTCACATATTTCTTGGGCTGCAGGTGATTCAAAAGAAGGAATACACTTTCATTTCTCAGGAAAGGTATGCAAGAGAGCTACTGAAGAAGTTTAATATGCAAGACTCCAAACCAATTTCAACTCCGATTGCAGTTGGAACTAAACTTAGAAAGCATGAGGATGGGGTTTCTGTTGATCCCACAATGTACAGGAGGATCATTGGGAGCCTACTATACCAGACAGTGACATGACCATATGTTGTCTTTGCCACATGCCTTGCATCCCTCTTTCAGAGTAATCCAAAGGAGGAACATATGGAGGCAGTAAAACGAATCATGAGGCACATCCAAGGAACAGATAACTTCGGGTTATTTTTTGCTGCAGGCAGGGATAGTGAATTATCAGTATTTTCTGATGCTGACTGGGCTGGTGATGTAGTAGACAGAATGTCCACTAGTAGTGAAGCCTTCTATATTGGGAAAAAAATGTGTTGGCTGGTTGAGCAAGTAACAAGAATGTAATTCTCTTAATACTGCTAAAGCTGAGTATATCTCAGCCATAAAGGCATGAACTCAACTACTATGGATGAATAAATAATTAATAGATATTGGTGATTAGGTAATGAAACCAATGGTGATTTACTATGATAAGAAGAGCAAAATCGATCTTACGAAGAATCCTATTTAGCATTACCGTATGAAACATATTGAAATCAGGTATCACTTTATCAAAGAGCAAGTTGAACAATGGGTGATTAGAATGGATCATGTGGGAATTGATGATCAAGTGGCTGATATCCTGACCAAGCCACTGTCAGCGGCTATGTTTAACAAGCATCAGTTGAACCTCGGTGTTCATCCACCTCCCAATGCATAAGGAGGTTATGCAATACCCCTCTCCCCGATTATTATAACAGTTTTTATCTATTTATGGATGTGAGGAAGGTTTGTGGGGGAGATAATATCCAGGGGGAGAATGGTTTGAGCTGAACGTTGAAAAAATTACCAGGCTTTGTGTTTACTATCAATGGGGGAGAAAGGAATAAATTCAGGCATGTTCAGATAGAATGAGAAGGATAAGAAGGAATGATTCTTGGGAATCATTGAGAATTCCAAACAACTGGAACCCAATTCAACCATCCTCTCTTGTTTTCTACACCGATCATTGCTCACATAGACTTAGAGTGTTGGATGAGTTTATTCTTGGGTTTTTTCTTTTTCACATGGATGGAGATCTATTGAATTTATTTTCTGATTTCCAACAAACCCAAAGGGGGAGATTGTTGGAACCATGGTCTTCTATGCATGATTTGGAATATGGTTTGTGTTTTTTGTCAATACTCAGTGGAAGTTCAGAATGTGTACCAGCAAAGAGATCATACAGTTTAAGCAGACAACAGTATTGAAGGTGGAACCGTTTCCCAGTGTTTGCCAAAATTTTGGGCCTGAAAATCGACAAATGGAGAAAAGTGTATTTTTTAAAGATACATGCACAACATGTACTTGAAGGAGAGGAAACTTGCGCGCCATATGTTTTTCAAGATCAGAACATGGGAAAATGGAAAAGTGGTAAGGGCCGCACAAGTTTTGGGCTGGTCGCGCAAGTGACCTACGCGCTGTGAAGAGACTTGCGCGCCGATGCCTAGGAGGATTGGAAACTTGCACGTCTATTGTTTTTAAAGATTATAACTTCAAAATATGGCAAAGGAAAGAAGTTCACAAAAGTATTTGTGTGGTCACGCAAGTGAGTAGCGCGGCAGAGGCTAGGGAGGAGGAGCTGTGTGCCAGAACCTGCGCACCGAGGGAAGACTTACGTGCCACCGCGCAGGGGGTCTAGTTTGCCTATAAATAGAAAACCAGCCCTCCACATTTGTAAATAAGTTCAATACTTAGATATTTTTCAAGCTCTTTTCACGCAAGTAGTTGAGTCGTGCAAGTGGTTGTTGGGTCGCACAAGTAGAGGTTGCGTGCTGGTTGTTGGCTGCGTGACCAAGGCGGTTGAGGAGTTGAAGGCGCAACGTTGTGCATGTTCAGAGTTGAAAGAGGCAGTGTTGCGCAAGTGGGTTGGTGTCACCTGCGCACCTAATTTGTACCGCGCAAGTGACTTGCACGCTGAGATTGAAACTTGTGCGTCGGGCTTGGAGAATCACGCCAGGGTTGTTGAAGTACATCTATCCTTTTGAATCTGCACAAAAGCTGGATGATCGCCCGGTACCCTCAGCGCAAAGTGAGATTCATCTTCTGGTTATAATTTGACATAAATAGAGCTTCTATATACAAAATAGGATGCATTCTTTTGCAATGATGAAGAGACCTTCACGTCTATAAACTGAGTGTGACTTCACCAAGGGCAGTGAGCCAGGAGGATTCAACATGAGTGACCTGAGGGAAGCAGTGAGCTATCCCTGAACCTTTGTAAAGGAAGTGAGCCTGAGACAGAGTGACTGTGCCCGAACCTTTGTAATCCACAGCTAGTGAAGATTAGTGGAATTTTGTACGACCAAAAACATGTCGGCGTATGCTCCTTGGACGTAGCCCTTAGTGGTGAATGAAGTAAAAAGTGTTGTGTCTTCTCTGTGCATGTGAATGTTTTCTTTCTGATCATATTCATCATACAGGTTCAACAAGTTCCTACCAATGTGGGAACAAGATCCATCATATTAAAAGAAAAATTTATCACCCTGATTCACCCCTCCCCTCTTAGGGTGTCCCGGGGTCCTTAAAATAAGAGATATAAAAGGAATAATAAACTTGAAAACTGTTCTTATGAAAGTAGGTGTTATCTTTAGATTATTATTCAGGAGATTAAATAATGAACGAGTCAAGTCGGACATGAGGTAAGTGAACTTTTTTACCCAATTTCCATTATTTGGGTTAAACTTCTACTTCTTGATTATGTGGTGCTATGAATATGTGTGAATGACCTATGATTTTTTTAAAAATAATATACAATTATATTGGGTGTGTTATTATTTTTCACATATAATTATGTCATTGATTTTTCCTTACTCTAGGGATATGATCTTTGTAAGTGACTTTGTCTCAATTTACATTCCATTGAGACTTATTTGTTGTTATACACAAATTCACTTTTATATGGTGTATATACTGCCCTTTGACATATTATATCATGAATCTCATAATTTTCATGATATTATGATATTTTATTAATGTTATTTCTCAATTATTTGCATTCAAGCATCCCTCATTTGGTTAGGAACTCTTTAACTAGAATATCAGTTTAAATGTTTTAAAGATTTATTCTACTAAATCTTTCTCATTAATGTCCATGTTTTAAAAATCATTTTAAGGATTTATTTATATGAACATGAATTTTTGAAATCAAATTTTTTTATAAAATCTTCAAAGTGGCGTGGGACAATTTTATTCTAAAATATCTTTATTAAATGTTTTAAATGGTTTTGAAAATGGTTTTATTAATGGATTGATTATGTCAATATGTTGAAATGATATATTGTGATTAGAATGTGGAAATTTTATCATTCCATTATGATTGTGTTATGTGTTATTATTATGTTATGGTTCATGGACATTGTTTATTTATTTGGGTGGTCCGTGATAAACCTAGGTTAGGTGAGCCTGAGATAGCTCTCCAATGCAATGGGTAACGTGACGGAGGTAAACATAAATGTTTCTCCTAAGTGATTTAGGGAATATACTATGATGGGTATTCCAAATGTAACTCCCTACATAGTTGTGAAAGATAAAATTTAAGTATGTTATAGATTCCACAAGTTACCTTTATGATTTGTGATTTCATTGTGTTATTCATAAAAAATATGATTTAGTGTGGTATGTTAAAGACTGAAAACTATGATTTCATTGATTTGTATGTATTGATGGACTAATGTTTTCTTTCCTTGTTTTACAACGCTTACTATTCTTTTTATGATCATCCCATGTTTTTGAAATGTCTTTCACATGGTATAAGGAAGGGTAAGAGGAAGGAAGAATTCAATAAGATTTTAATCAAGAAAATAACTATTGTTTTATTTAAGGAGTTTTGTTTTTGGGAAAAAATTGGATAGAGTAGAAGTGTCTACTCTGTAATTTTTGAGATGTAAGGTAATAGTCATGGACTAATTCTCTAAAACTCTAAACCTAAAAAGATCCTCAATGTGAATTATTTAATTATTTCAAGATTATGTAATGTTTATCATTGTGGCCTTATAGTAGGGGGTCATGTACGGATGGATACATTGAAGGAATTGAAATATGTACACAATTAAATTTGTACAAAAATATATGTCTTCAAAATCAGATAATAATGTATCAAATCCATCAGAAAACACAATAACCATGTCATAATCAGATTGATCATAATTAAAATTGGAATATGAATCCATTTCAAAATCATATATAAGAGAGTTTTGTGCACTATAAATTGGTGTGGAAGTGCTCATTAACATCAAAATAGAACCAATACTCATAATATCCATAAGCATAGGACAATAAAATCACACGGGGTTTTTATTTGGTGGTTCAAAATGGGAGATAACAAAAGTAGAAAGGTCCTCTTAGGGGCACTTCATAGAATCCATAACATTAAATATCACAAATTTATATCCAAAATCCATTGAAAGTGTGCCCTCATGAACATTTTTGACAATTTTTGAAGTTTTTAGGAAGTGCATAACTATGATAATAGGAGCATGAGAGCTTCATTGATCATCCTCCATGTTATGCATATAAACATCTGCTAGAAATATCTTGTCTCTTACATGAATAAGTACATCCTCAAGGACTCACCCTGGATATGGAATAACTCTATTCGCCAACTGCACCACTACTCTTGTTGTATTTAACTCACCAACCTGTAAAGAAGAAAATAAAAAGAGAGGAATCACATTTACATAAGCTCTTAAATCATATAAATCATCATAAAAGTGTAACTCCCCTATGTTTAATGGGATGGTGAATGTCCCTAGATCCTTACATTTTGTTGGTGTTGCTAAAGTTAGTGTAATGAGTGATGACACATTCCTTCCAATATGGATCCCCTCATTTACCTTAAATAATCTTTGATTGGTACAAAGTTCTTTTAATAATTTGGCATACCTTTGTATTTTTTAACAGATTCAAGTAGAGGGATATTGATCTCAACGCACTTGAATATATCAAAAACAACTTTTTTTCATCACCTATTCATCCATCTTCTTGGTTTTTAAAACTCTATTTGGAAATGGAATGGGTTTATGAGGAACATCATAATTATTTTTCTTACCTTTTTCTTTCTCCTTGGACTGCTTAGTGATGGGTGATGATGGAGGAATCTCTTCAGGTTGGGTGAATCCCAGTGGAATGGTAGGTGTAGATTTATCATTCATTTGCTGCCATCTTCCCAATGTGATTGTACTGTCAGTCACCTTTGTATTTGGAGTAGATTGGGAAGGTATATTTCCATAGTTCTTACTTACCAGTTCATGGATGGCGATGCCAATTTGTCTCATTTGTGTCTTCAACACCATCAACTCAGAACCATGACTTTTCATCTCATTCTTTTGATTAAGAACAATTTGTTTCAAAATATTATCAATGTTAGAATACATATTTTGTTGAGAATTACCTTGTTGTTTACTTTTTGATGATTTGGCTTCAAATCTCTTTGGGGGTTATTGGAAACCCTATTGTTAAGGAAAAGGCTTCTTGAAATTTTGTTGAAAAGGGACTATATTTGTTTTCTAGAGCCATACCTCATGTCTGATTGATCCTTACACCATTAGTTGTATGTTGGTTCAAATTAATCATACTTATTTTAGGGATGTGATTGTTGTTTCTGCTAATATGGTCTCCTTGGGAATACTATTACATAATCCTTCATTTATTTTAGTTGGGGAAATAGTCAGTTGGGTGGTCTATTTTAGTGAAAATTCCACAAGGCATCATAGGAGTGGGTTGGGATATCTTTTGAACCAATGAAATATTCCACACCATAGTATTAAATTCTTCTAACTCAGTATCAATCAAATTATTTCAAGAGATTAAGGACTTACCTGATGTACTCATCTAACATGCAATGTACCTCGATCACCAAATCGTTGGGAGTTTTCTTCCACATTGTCAATTAACATGCGTGCAACTACTGGTGTTTTGTCGACCAATTCCCATCCATCTGTGAAAACCCCCATGATCCTCTCTATAGGTGTAAGGTATCCATAGAAGTATTGTATGAGGATTTTCTCACTGATTTGGTGATATGGAAAGCTTGCAGATAACTTCTTGAATCACTCCCACTACACATAAATTGACTCACCTTGGGATATCTTGATCCTTGGGATATCATTTTGAATAGAAGTGGTCATCGATGATGGAAAAAATTAATGGAAGAAAAACTATTTCAAATCATTCCAATATGCAACATATTCAGTTTGTAAAGAATACACCCATTCCTTCCCATTTCGATCAAGTGTGAATAGGAATGACCTTAGTTTTATTTAATCATTAGAGACATTTCATTATTTAAGGGTTCATCAAACCAAATTAAATTATTGTAATTGTTTTTTGGATCCTCCCCATATAATAATTGAATCTTTTGAAGAGGGTGAATTAACCCAGTTTTAAATTCAATGTCCGACTCGTGGTTTGGGTATGCAATAAAATTTGGTTGATAGTTAATATCAGGTGAAAAAAATTGTATAATGGTTATATTAAGTTCATTATTTTTATTTTCAGCCATTGGTTCTTGTTTTATGTTTGATTTAGTAGTGTCTCCCATTATAGTGTTCCCAGAATGGATGAATTATCTAACTGGTTGAGTGTTGAAACAGCCTATAGACTGAGATTTTCTGATTCGAGTTCGAAGTCTTTGTTTAAACTTAGGGTCAATATTTAAGAGATCCTCATGATTATTTTTATCATATATAAAAAAAATATAATTGGTAAATTAAAAAAGTGGACCATAATAAAAAATAAAAGACATTAGATTTGGTCAGATGAAAATAAAAGAAGAGTGAAAAAAACATGAGAACAGGGAAAGAAGAAAGAAATTGGTGAAAAAAATAATAAAATGAAAAATAAAATAAATACCTCTAATTGGTTGAATAAATTACTTACTTCCCCGAAAAAGGTTCCAATGTGAAAGGCTCTATCATGGGTTCTCTCAAATGAAGTGTGAGTTTTGGGTACTTATGTGCAACCGAGTGGCTAACCAAGGTCTTCTCTCAATGAAGGAAGTAATTAAAAAATTATTAAATGTATTTTGAAAATAAAATAAAATAAAGAAACATATAATTATGGGGGGTTTATGTTTATAAAATAAGAAGAATACGTTTTTTGAAAGAAGATTATATTTATTTGTTCTTGTTTTTGAATTGAAATTTGATTAATAAAACACAATGAGAAGTTTTTTTATAAATATATTTTAAAAGGAATAAAAAAATATGGATCTAACACTTAAATTAGTTATTAATAAATATCATTTAAATTAAAATCCACTAATTTATTATCCCTTAATTTTCAATCCCTTAATCCCTATAGGAGTTAACTTAAACACAATGATGAAAGGAATTGAACCCTATGATAACATCGGAACATGCAGTTGTGGCACCCTGCATTGATTGTCATTAAAATACTAGATTATGGTAAATGGTAAATTATAGAACATATATGTTCTGTAAATTAGGATTAATTGAGTTTAGAGATTATAGGTTAACACTATAAATTAATCTCATGTGATTTTTATTACCGATTAAGGTTATGCTCTCACAATTAATACAATTCTTGGCCTCACGTGTCTTTACATGAATTATTCAATTTATTTATTAGTTTATTTTAATTTAAAAACAAAATTCATAAATTATACTGTTTGGATTATATTAGTTCATTTATTGAAAATAATTAATTGAATATGGTTATATTTAGATCAATTAATACCAAGAATTACTCTTCCATGGGTGGCATAGCCATCATAGAAACATTTGGCATTTGAAAAAGGTTGTTGAAAGTGTAGAACCCAATCATGTTTCTACTATTGATTTTAAAACTAAAAATAATTATTAAGAGAATATTAAAATTTAAAATAATAGAATAAATGGAAGAGAAATTAAGATTTTATTGAAAGAAGAACAATATTACAACAAAGAAGATGAAAAGAAGAGAATTTTGGAGGAGATCCTAGCTAGGTAGCTCCCCTCCTCTAATTATGATGTGAAATGGTATAGAACCAATTATTCTATGCTCCTAATCCTCTATGGAAGTTAAAACCCTCTCCAAATAAAAAAACACATTTATTGAGTTTACGGGAGGCTTGGTTACAAGTGGTTCCATGTGTGAATGGGGAAATTCGGTCAAAAAATTTATTCCATGTTTCACTGCATGTTTAACCGTCAAAACATGTGAACTATCAATCCTTATGAAAGTATTATTTGTGTATTTTTTTTATTGAGATCCCCTACAAATTTTTTCCCAATCCAAATTGGATGAAATGGTTATGACCCAAATATAGAACTGATATATATTATGGAGTCTCATCATTGACTTCATATCCATTTTATTCTAATAAAATTCATGCTTTAGCTCCCATTACCTCAATGAAACTTGTAGCTCATTAAGTCATGGACACCTTAAAAAAATTTACATTCAAATAATACGTATAAAAAATTAATGTTTGAATTACTATAGTGCACTTTAAAGGGTAAAAATGGGATTTTCATCAGATTTTCAAATGAATTATCTAATCCCTAATATTTTATAAATAAACATATTTAACACAATGATATGAAATTATATATTTTATTATCACTAAAATACTCAATAAAATTGTGTTTTATCATTAACCTATACCTCAACTCATTGAAACATCTCACAAAATATCATTAATTCACATGATAAATTACTACATAATCTGGTAACAAATTGAAGTTCCTCAAAATATTACATATCAAATTCATATACTAACCTAAAATATAATCCATATATTGGCCATTAATATCTCTAAAAATATCACCTTATTAATGAATCATGTTTCAATCATAATTATCAATATCCCAATATCTAGTAGTCAAAATTGACTTATCATCAAATCATATACCAACCCTGAAGGGTATTTAAACCTCAATCGAGTATCAAAATCTAAATCACATTAAACATTAAAAGGAAGTTTTGATTCAATTAAACTGATGACCAATATTAAACTTATAAACCCATGATATAATCCATAAAATTTAATTTAATATCACATTAAAACATTTATGCTTTTAAAATTAACATAATCCTTATTCCTTAAATATGTTCACAACTAGTGAATATTTTCTATAAATCAAAAATTTAATAAACTTCATCAATGATGACGTAAATCACTTCTTATCAGATCAAAAACCAATTTCAAGTTTACCTATAATATCAGTGTCAACAATCACTTTATCAAAACTAAACATTATTTACACAACATTAGATACCAATTAAAGTTCATCTTTCCCTTAATCATCTGTTCTCTAAAAATAACACCTTAATACTAAATAACTTTTCTTTGTTATTAGTACCACTAAAAATATGTTTTCCAATACTTAAATAAAAATTATTTTTGAATAATCCTTAAATGTTTCATAATTTTTATAACTATAATATCATTAGTTTAACAATTATACAACATAATTATTGAATATAAATACTTAAACACATCAATCATTAAAGTTATTTATTAAACAAGTAACTATTATTCATCATCTTATTCCCTAATAATTATTTCATATAATATGAAATATAAAAAATGACTTAATATTCATCCACATTAATTTAATATTGGTTATTTGTTTTAAAAAAAGTGATACAATGAAAACATACTATAGATTTCATATATCATTTGTAGCCTCTTCATTATCCTCAGTAAAACCATTACTCATAAAACATTGCAGTTATTTTCTTGACCTTCCCCCTCTAGGAAATTGATTTTGGATAATTCCCAGTCATTCCACATTTAAAACATTAAGCCATCGAGGACACCATATGGATGACATTATTTTAATCCATTATGCTAACTGAAATTTTCATTTTTCATGACAAATACATGTTTTGTGTCATTGTTTTCCACACTTAAAACATCTTCCCATTCCCCTTGGACATTCACTTGAGCACTTTTTATCACATAATAGACATGCTGGAAGGTGTACCTTCTTTCCTCCATGGTCTTTAAGAAGTTCCGTGTTTTTCTTATTAGGTGTGTTAGGAAACCCACCAAAGTTAAAATTATTAATTAGATAATTAGATAACTAATTAGTAATAATAAAAAAAATTCACAGCCCAACTCTTGTTTCATTTGGTTACTCATGAGGTCAATCAATCCATTCTTTCAGCATTCACATGAATCCCCTTGGTTATATCCATTAACTAAAACCAAAATGAAAAGTTTGAGAAACAATATTCCTATTTCGTAATCATGAAAAATAATCTATAGGTTGTAAAAATCATGATACCTCCTTTTAAATCTATGACACTTTAGGTTTAACTTAGCCCATCCACAATCATTACAAAAAATTTATGATGTTATCATATACTTAGCCTTATCCCCAGGGTTCTCACTATTTTTTATCATTGTATTTTCCAACGTTTAATTAAACCATTCTCTAATTCTAACTATAGTAGCCCGACAATTTCATACCTAGATATCACATCTTAATAGATGAATATTCTTTTTATAAAATAAAAAATCCCCACTAGAATCATATAGATATAGTGCCTTTGGAAACATTGGAATACAAACAATTGGTTCATAAAATATATACATATTATACTAGTAAGTTCTTCATAAATGACACCATTATTATACATATCATGCTTAGTACTTTTCTTCATAACTTAAGGAAAATAAACATAAAAAACTGGAGATCTTAGATACTCAATAAGGGTAAACATGGAAGATATTAATTTATTATCTTATAGAAGCATGTGATAAGAATAAGGATATTAGATCATTAACATAAATTAAAAATTTCATTCCTATTCTATCAAAAATAATAAACATGATTTATGGAATAAAACATTAGTATTTCAAAAGGCATGAATCATAAGAATTAGAAAACATTATTACTCAATCATGAACCATAAGGTCATGTCATAAATGTGCATAGATCCATCATAATTATAGAAACCATTTCATATTTCAAGGTTAAATACCATGACCACTAGATCAGTAACAAATACTTATTGTCCCATAGTGGATAAAGCACATCGACTTGTTTCCCATAATGGATAAAGAACTTCAACTTTTTTCCCATAACAGATCAAGAACTTTGACTTATTTCCCATAACTATCACATGAGATATAATACATTACCAAATTAATTGGAGGGATATATATATGACCCAAACATCATATAATTAAAAAAATACATATGTTTTCCACGAGTTCATAAAACACTCATAATATTTGAACCCATGGAATGAAATGGGTTCCATAAACATTTTATCATTCCATAAACCACAAAAATTAGTTTTATAAACAATTATCATAATAGTAATAATCCATCAATAGGAAGAAATTGATGGTGTGCTTAGATCATAACCCTAGTAATGCATCATTAGAATCAAGGGCTACTATTATTAATGATTATAGAAAAAATTAAAGTATCATTAAAACCTCATTGAATAAATACCCTTTCAGATTTAAAAATAACTTTTCAAAATCTAAAAAATGTGAACATAATAAAAAAATAATTTTATTTAAAAATAAAATCATAAAATTATAAAGTAAGCTTCAAATAATTGAGGCCTAATGACTATGGTAAATTCTATTTAGGCTTTATAAGTTAAAAAAACATTCATTTCACATTTTTTTAAAAAGTCAAAAAGTACCTCCTTTAGAAAATGAATAGAAGATTCATTGTAATTTTTTTACAAAAAATTCAAGAAAGTGTAATAATTACTTTAAAAATAATTGGATAACATTAAAATCATTCTTGAACATATCTTTAGAAAGTATGGATATGGAATAAAAATGATTTTAGATTGAAGAAAAAAATAAAGTCGCTTTTTCCTTAAAAACACTATTTTGATCTATTAAATAATTAGACTGAGGAGAATGGAAGAAAATGATATAATATCAATAATTAATATATAAAAATAAAATAAAAATTAATTCATTTGATAATGATCATTTAATTTCCTCATTGGAAAGTCAAACATAAACAATCCTGATGAAAATTGGATCGAAATGTGAATCGCTTACCAATTTAGTAACATTTAAATAGTAATCCCAATGAACAAAATAAATTTATATAGATATGTAAATCACCATAAAATTAATAATAATTATCATAAAATAAATTCATGAGAATTATATAAACAACATAAAATAAACAGGTGTTGAATAAGGCATGTGTCTAATTGAAATAAATGTGAAACATAAATCCCTTAAATCAAGTCTCTCTTTTCCTTGTTCACATTCAAACATCCTGTATAATAAATATGGATTTATTATAAATTTATTATATAACAATATTCATATTTTTCATACAATTTATTATTTATTTATGTAACCTTGTCACCCATTTATTAATAATTTTTTCATTAAAATCATTGTTTTGGGTCAAAACTACTTCATATTCCAAGCATGCTTTAGTTCGGAAGTCTTGAAACTTATAATTTGATCATGGTAACATAATTAGTATAGTTATAATCATTGTATAAATTTAATATTTAATAATTATATAAATATTTATAATCAATCTTAAAATGTATATATAGAAAAATGAATTACACCATTCATGGAGATGGTAGGTCATATGTATGTATAAACTCTATTTCCATTTTCTAATGATGGATTGAAGGAAAGGTAAATAATAATCCACCTTTATATAATAATTATTATTTCATATATATCATATATATTTTCATAAAATTATTCCTCATTACCATCATAGATAAATATAAATGAAAAAAATAATAACATCACTTTATAGAGGTGGTAGTCCACATATAGGAACGAAAACAATTATTGTTTCCAAAAGGATTGGATGGTAAGAAGGTATGTAACACCCTAATATTTTTTGAATTATTATTTTTTAATTAGTTTTATATTTTTGATATTTCAAATTTTACATAACACTAAAAATTGTTTATTTTATTATAAAGGACAATGTTTGGATTTTTAAATATTCAAAACAATGTTAATCATGCAATAAACACAATTTTTTTATCTTAATCCGCATGAATCACTGATTTTATCAGGGAGACTATTTTTCATCTCAAGAAAGAAAACATACATAGGCTAGATGGATTCACTAATTCTTTCTTCCAATATTTTTGTGACATTATCTATAATGATGTGTGTAAACTTGTTAAGAATTTTTTCAAATGAGGATCCTTCATGCAAGGATTAAATGCTCAGTTTATTACTTTAATTCCCAAAGTTGAGAATGCTAGTGATATTAGTCAATTTGGACCAGTGGAACTTGTCAACACAAACTATAAAGTCATCACAAAGACACTGTCTAAAAGACATTCCCATATCATAGATCAGATTATATTTTGGAATCCATTTGGCTTCGTGAAAGGGTGAAGTATTCAAGATTGTCTTCTCACTAGCTCAGAGTGTGTCAAACTTCATTGAAAATCCACCCAGGGTAAAATCATTTCTCTCCATCCTGACATAAGAAATACATTTGATACAATGGAAAAGAATTTTATTGTTAATGTGATACATAATTTTGGCTTCAACACAAGGTTCACTCATTGGGTTACGACACTTCTTGGATCTACCCACATTTCAGTCATTATTATTGAATCCCTAAAAGATTATTTTAAATGATCAAGAGGGGTTAGGCAGGGAGATCCTCTTTCAACTATAATTTTTTCTATTTCTAAGGATTAACTTAGTAGATTATTTCCTCCCATAGTTGGAACATGTGAAATGGAAAACACCAGAGTACTTAGAGGAGCTTATGCTCCCTCCCACTTATTTTTTGTTGATGATATTATCATCTTCACTAAGGGGAGAAGGATGAATATAAGAAAAATAGAAAATGATCTCTTGAATTATGAGAGTGTTTTAGGTGAGGAAATTAATTGGAATAAGTCATTTATCTACTTTTGTAAAAACTTTCCAACCTCAAGAAAGAGAAACATTATAAATGATTTGGGAATAAGGGAAGGCTCACTCTAATTTATCAACCTCGGAGTCCCAAGGTTTTGGGGTAAGCCTCATACTTCTCATTTTTCTAATGAAGTGAGTCATGTTAGAAGTACCCTTGCATCCTGGAAAGGCATGTCAAATTCGATGGCAGGCTAAATATATCTAGTTAAGCATATTGTGGTATCAAAGTTGGTTTACTGTTTCATGGTTTTCATTTGAAATACTTCTATTATTAAGGTCATCAACTCGATGATGATAAATTTTGTGTGGAGTGGAAATGTGTAGGAATGGAAAATTTTAGCAGAATCTTGGAAGCTCGGTTGTATTCCACAAGCTCCTGGTGCCCTTGGCATCAAGAACCTGAATCTATTTACCCAGGCTTTATAGGATCAATTTATCTGGTGACTAATTAAAAATAAATGACCCCCTTGACGTTCTCAGATCAAAATCTCTTATTAAGATTATTGAAGGAAAACAAACTTACATGAAATCCTTTGTTTGGGATGGATTACAATCTATTTTTCAACAAATACATATGAATTCTCATGAGTTGGTTAGCATGAATTCTTCTCTCAACTTCTAGAATGTCAAATGGGTTGGAGAGCCCCTTATAAACCAGGTTATCTCCTCAAGAATCAATCAAAGCATTCCTATCAAGTAAAAGATGTATGTTATAGATTCAATACCTGATAATATTTCTCTCGCTACAGTAGATCATGATTTTACTAACCAGGAGGACATATTGATATGGGAGAAGTCCTCAAATAGGATACCTGACTCAAAGGACATCTATAAACACATGTGCTAAGGGGACATGCACTGGATCGACCTCTTTAGAAAAAATGGCTTTCTCCCTCACGATTCACTCTGATTTGAAGGTTGTCCGATAATAATATCCCAATTAATGGAATGTTATAGTGTGTGGGTATCTCCCTATGCTCTAAATGCGTGCTTTGTAATAAAAATTGAGAGGATATCTACTACTTATTATTATCTTGTAAAACTATTTAATTGTTATAGAGGGATGCCTTTGAAATCTTTGAAACCATCATACCTCAGGCTGTTTTAGTTCACCATTTTCTGCTCGAAACACTGCAAATTCAGTTCTCTCTGCAGATCTCAGTTCTATTCAAAACTGCCTGTGCTAAACTAGTTCACACCATCTGGAAGGGAAGAAATTGAGAAGTGCATAAATATAAATACTTCAACACATGTCATTACATATCCATGGTTATTAAAGCAGTTCAAATTTCCAACCCATTTCATGTTGAGTGTTGCAGTAACTCAGTCAATGACTTTTCAATTCTCAAGTGTTTGAATATTGTAGAAAATTTTCACAAAACATCTAGAACCTTGGATGTTTTCTACTTAACTTCATTTTAAAGATAGCTTAAATGAAACACTAATGGTTCCTAGATGGGAAATCCAACCCCCTTAGGATATGGAATCATTTTTTGTGATCATTTAAGTGATGTTGTGGAGCTATTATATGGACCTTGTGTCCATGTCACCGCCTTGGAAGTAGGAATAGTGGGACTGATCAGAGCTATTAATCTATCACGAAAAATATCTTAGAGAAATATATGGCTTGAATGTGACTCTACTACCTTCAT
Organism: Viscum album; assembly: GCA_963277665.1. Classification (NCBI taxonomy): domain Eukaryota; kingdom Viridiplantae; phylum Streptophyta; class Magnoliopsida; order Santalales; family Viscaceae; genus Viscum; species Viscum album. Next base: position 48,783,042 of record OY728122.1, read on the forward strand.
TGAAGACATTAAAATGGGAATGATGCACCTTTCATGGAAGATGGTCGCCAAGTGGGTGAACTGTCTTGACAAGTATTCTTCAAAGAATTATCTAATCACCCACACATTCTTGGAAGAAAACTACATTACTCAAATCCTTACATTCAAAGGTGTATCTTCAGATGGATGTACAATTTCCACTACTCTCCCTAGGGATAGGCTTAATATTTTTCTAAGAGACAAATGTAAAATTCCTTCTTTTATGCTACTGTAATCCTTTCTTTTTTCATCAATAAAGAGGCTCTGAGGTCATTTTTCCCCAAAAAAATATAACATTGTTGTTAAATTATTTTTTGAATATTATTTCATATCTTAAAAAAAATATTTTTTCTACAAATATAATATGAATTCATAGGTTAAAATTAATTAGAAATGAATATACAAGAACCAATTGAATATAAAAGGTTTATTTTTATTTTAAGGCTCCCACAAGTGTTTTGTCTTAATAAATTTAATTAATTACCATTATTGATTGATTTCAATGTAATTTATATTTTTTATATTCCATAATTGTTTTATGTTCATACAATATATTTTATAGAAATAATATAAGAACTAACACAATTTTATACTTAAAAATAAATATTTATATAATGGTAATTTTACAATCTTTTAATGGAGAACCCAATTTAAATTATTATTTTGGAACTTTTATACATTTAATATGTAAAAATAAACTTTATATTTGAAATAAAAATATAAAAATTATGTTATGGTAAATATTTGGTATTTTTCTTTAAGGTTTCATTTTTTAATGAATATTTAAAAATAATTAATTTTAATTAAAAAAATATTTTTCATATTATTTAATTATATGGTTAAATTTTATTTTAAATTATTTTCAAAGTTTAATTAGATCGTATTGTTATCAATTAATCTAATTTTGTTCACTGTAATAATTTTAAATTTGAAATTGGGTATAAAAACTTAGTAAAATTGTTGACGTTTTTACTTAAAAACAAGAAATATCTTCCGGTCCGCGGGATTAAATTTTAATTAATTTCTGCCACTTCAATGAATGGAATTTGGAATAATTTATTGAATGTTTAGAATTAGAATAATTTATAATTTCTAATAAGGTAAAATTAGTTTTTAACAAATAAAATAGTGAAATTAATAAAAATTAAATACATTGATTAAGGAAAAATTAATCTAAATAAAGAGAAAAACCTTAATCTTAAAGGCCCAAATGACCTAGAAACTTTTCCTAGATCCACTTGATGTCCATATATAGACCCTATCTTCAATTTTATATAATTCGGTCCACTATGGTATCCACTTTACATGGAAAAAATTTGGGTGGAATTTGCTTTCTGAAAATTTACAAGAGTGCCACTCATCCTCCACAATAAAAGGCCTCCTAGCCTTCCACTTTCTCAAAGCTCTCAAGCCACTTTGGATTGACCAAGATCTACCCAAATAGATCCTCAAAATACCTTCTATATTTCTAGAATTCCCCCATTTGTTTTAAATAAATCTATGGATTCCATTTGGTGAAAACCAAAAGAAGTTACCTATATAAGAGGTAACATCATTCGTTAAGCTCTTTAGTTTTATTTCCATTATCCACTCGATAAAATCTTATTAATCTATGATTTTATAAAAATAGAGTATACTAAATATACTAGGATGTTTTTATTCTAAGGGTTATACCTATACTTACCAAAACATCGATCTAATGGGTATCGAACATACAGTTTACGTTTACAGTGAACTACCACGTCACAAAATGATGATTATTCATTTTCTTGTTATGACCTATCATGGTGAACATTATGAAAGACATTATATTTATATAATATATATATTATATTTATAATATATTTATTCTTCTATAATTTTTATTTAAAACATACCTCCATGCTTTCCATATTGCGTAAATATAATAATTTCGTTTGAGGAAGTGTGGACTACCACGCCCTCAAAGTGATGTTATTCCTTCACCCAATACATGGAATGTATTAATAATATTTTTAGAGAACTTATATGATATATTTGAAATAATAATACTAATATAATTTTATTATATAATTATATACATTCATTTCACTTTCTTTCATTCTTTTAATACAATAATAAAACGGAAACAACATTTATGCGTGCCTATGACCTACCATCTCCATGAACGGTGTAATCTATTTTCATACATATATATTTTATATATTATTATAATAAAATTATACTGAATATAAATTATTTTTATATCATGGTTTAAATTCTATAAATCATGATATAAGTATAAGGACCAAAGATACAACAAATTAAAACACATGAGAAAAACAAAGTGAATATTACCTGAAGTGAAACCTTAACAAAGAAATATTAATAAGTGGGTAATATAAAGACATAATTAAATCAAATATAGTATTAGATAGAAAATTATTTTTCTGTTATATATTCATAATAAATTATATTTATTATACGTGGGGTTTTAACAAGTACAATGAGACTCAAGACATAAGGTAAGTTGATTTTATATCACTTTTTATTTCTGCGAGATACATGCCTTAATCAATACTCATTTAATTTGTGTGTCAAGTATAATGGAAATGGATTTATTATATGACTATTAATATTTAAATTTATTGGTATTTATATTTCCATTATATAATATTTATTTCATGTGGTTTTGGTTTCAAAATTTACTAAATCGGTAAGATAGTTTTCTCTCAATTTTCCTTCTTTGAGAAACATGTTTTGTTACACACCAACATTCTTCTTTTAGGTGTATTTGACATTTTATATCATTAATATCATTCATTAAATCATATTTAGAGCTTAATTTTATTAAATTTTCTTTCATTGTGATTATGATTAAGCGTTACCAAGTGATAAGATCTTTATTGAAACTATCTCATCATTTATTGGGATTTCTTTTGATTATGCTCCCATTGATAAAATTATATGACCCATATCTCAAGAACTCTAATAAATTTTCTTATCCTATTGATATGAATGTTAAATAACATTAATGGTACCATTTTGATAATCATTGGTACTTAAGATAATTAAGAAAATGTTTTTATGAAAATGTGGCTATATCATTCCTTTCAGTTGGAAATCTATGTTTTTTCGAAACTGTGATTTCTAAAAATTATTTCAAAAATGTTTAAATTTTATCCTATGATGTTAAAATAGATTTTTACCCATGTTTTACCTTTTAAAAAGTAGTTTTAAAAGGAATATTCTTTTAATTTTTTGATCAAGACACTTTTCTGAACTTTTCAGGTAAAAAGGAATGTTAGGAATATACGAACATACAAGCCTTCTTAACCATCATTTCCATGAAGATTCAATTTTATGTTTACATTTTTATTTTTAATAATTTTTTTTCTTAACATTTAGGGAATTCGTTGTTTATAAAGTGGTTTTCACTGAAAAATGATTTAAAAAATTTTATGTGGTTATTAATTCTTCCTTTAAAAATTTTCAAACATATTTTTAAATAAAAAGGTTTCAAAAGGTTTTATGTTTAAAAAATTATTTTAAATGTTTTAAATGATTACTTATATGTTTTAAAATTATTTTCAATGAAAATGGTTTTCAAAATATTTTCAATCCTATTATAAGTTTTCAAGGAAAATGGTTTTCAAAAGGTTTTCAAGTACCCTTTATATGTTTTAAAATAAAAAGTTTTCCCAAATATTTTAAAATATTTATTTGCATATTTTCAGGTCTATTTTAATGAAAATTAGTTTCAAAATATTTTATGTCTTAAAGTGTCTTTTTTCAATGAAGAAAGGATATTTTCCTCAAGAAATGTTTTTAAAAGATATTTTAAAATTATTTTCCATCTAAGATAAAATCCATTAATGTTACTCATTCCCTTAATAGAAATGATTAAAAGGTTCCATTAATAATATTTATCTGTCTGTTTTATGTTTTTATGGAATGATGTATATGAAACATGTTTCTCTTTCAAAGGATATATTTTTGTGAAACCCATTTCTATTTCACATGTTATATGCTTATGAAACCTGCTTATTTTTATAGGTTATGGTTTGACAAAATAGTTATAAAACCTATCTATTTTCTATAGGTTATGATGTGATGATATGTTAATGATACCCATTTCATTTCCTGGGTTCTGATTTGATGTCTATAAAACCTATCTATTTTCATGGGTTATAATATGATGAATGTTTTGGGAAGAAGTATGTATGATTTTATTTTGTGACTGATGGGACCTATATCTCCCTTTAATGTATTGGGTAATAATAAATGTCATATGAGCTCAAATGGTACATGAATTTTTCTCCCAAGACTGAATCATGTACACGAGTCGTATCCCAAGCCTAACATGTTATACAGGTCTTGCTAGGTAGCCTTGATATAAGATTTTAAATATTTATGTATATCCCACACTTCCAGGTCTCATTCCTATTTTATGATTTCATGGAATTTGTTATTTATTTTACTAAGATTAATATATTATGAATTGCTAACATTTATGACACAACTCATGTTTATGATCATTGATTTAAAGGGAACGATCTTTTATTTTTTGAATCATGTTATATTACCCTTATTATCATGATTATGATTACATACCACCCTTGTTTAGTCTTACTAAGAATCTGAACACACCACTTTTTTTGTTTAAATTCACCGAAGTTATGAAGATATGTATTATGATTAATGTATCTAAGAAGGGAACTATTCAGTTAGAACCAAGTGGGTGATAATGTAGCTCACTGAAGTACCATTGTTTTGGTGTCCATGTTTCCAAAGGCACTAAACTAATATGGTCATTTGGCATCTTTTTGTGTATTGTTATAAGTATTCCAAAAAAATGATGTAATTTCTATTTATGTTAAGTATGGGTTGTTATGTTGGTATCATAAAAAAGGTATAGTTAACATTTGGGAACTAGGATGAGTAATATTTAGTGATATCCCTAGGTATATTTCTAAGGATATTCCTTGGGATGTCTCTAAGGATAAGTGTAATGATGAGTTCACATTTAGGAAAATGACCTAGAATTTTAGTAAAGGATAGGGTTAGTGGTTTCACAAAAATACACCCATGTGTGAATATTAAATGTGGAAGTGGTTCTGGAATAGATTTACCTAGGAGTAAAAACTACAACACGGTGAGTCGGGCCTGACTTGGTGTAACCTGGTAGATGACAATAGGCCTTGCTGCAGACCTGGTTTAACATGCCTAGGAGATAATATTTAAGAGTTCCGAAACTATTTATGAACCATTATGAAGGACATAAATAATGAATGACAATGAATAATCTTGGATAAAACTATGGTGTCATAGATTAATAAAGTATGTTTCATGATTTAGACATCCTATAAGTTATTTTTTTCATAATTATGTGGTTTTCTTCTATGATATATGTTTCCCACCCTATGATTTTTGGTTTTACTCAATATAGAGAACTATAATGAACATGGTTAAAATTGAATTTTTCAGACATGAAGGTATGAGTATTGGTTATAATTCTAAATATAAAGAGACTGCAAATGACATGTGAAAGGTATGTGATTTTCTTCCATTATTGTTTATATTAAACATAAGAATCATGGATATATTAAGTTTGAGGAACCCTAAAACAAGATTCATATTTCATATTCTAGGAAAGGGTTACTAAAGAATAAGTTGATGAATCTAAAGTAATGGTTTATGAATAATCACAGATGAATAAAGTACTTCTATTTTGGAAATCAAATATTATGTTATATGAATCGTCAAATATATAATTATTTTTAGTTTATGGTTTAATTAAGGATTGAAAAGACAAGTTAAATAGAGATGAAGACATAAAAAAGTGATATTTTGATTAGGGTAAGGTAACACCTAATTAATGCCCGATGTTGAGATAATGATGTTTGGTTAAAGATACATTGGATACAAATAAGTAAATTAGAAGGTACATATTACCTTCGAACTGATTATTAGAAAAGTTTTCTATGCCATCAAGGATAATGTTTGAAACTTCTTAGATTTAAATAATTTTTCTAGAAATCATTAGAATAAGGATGTATTCATGTTTTCCAAAAGGAATTATGGTAATTCAGGTTATTTCTGTGTTTCAATGGAATATTCAATGAGGTTATTTAAAAGTTTGGAATGTGACAACCAAATAGTACTTTGTGATATATGGGGGATCAATATTAAGCATATTTCATGAATTTCATTCTAATGTTTTGGATTTTTAATCTTTGATAAGGGTTATAAGGTTAACCATTCATGAAAATTTTATGTTAAACTTCAAGGGAAGTATTTATGTATTTAGATTGTATTGAAAATCATAGTTAAAATGGCATGTAGTGATTAACTTTATTTCAAGGATTTCCATATTATTTATTTTGGAAATTATATTAGTGTTGTTTTAGAAAATGTCATCATGTATTTTGGGTGACAACCAATCAAGTATGGAATGTCTGTGGGTCTTGAACCCATCATATAGCATCCTGCATTTTTTATCACATAAACTTTAATTACATTTTACAAAACTGAGGATATTTAAGGTTTAGTGTCTTGGAAACCAGGAACTTAAAACATGAAAACATAAAACATTCTTCTTACACACTTGAAAGTATTCTCCTTATGTTCATCCTAGGTTCATTAATGCATCTCATAACCTGGGTAAATACATCAAAAGAAAGGGTGAGAAGAAGGCCCAGTAAGGGAAACAAGGGGAAATATTTAACATGCGAAATTGACATACATCAACAATGTCATGAAAAAGAACTTTAAGGCATGAGAAAGAAATCATGAGGCATATAATAATAAAAACAACGTTTTCATCAGTTGAAGATGTGGCTACAACATTTAATATTGATAGTCATTTATATTTCACCAAGGTCCATCCCCAAGGTTTCATTAAAAATAACCATGATTATTCACCAAGGCGTCATTAAAAATAGTCATCTCTAGAGATTAAGTCTTTACCCAATGCATTGGAGTCCTATCAGGGAGAACCCTTGATATGTCTTTATTATCATGTTATCCACATATATCATCATCAATAATTTCATAAACAACCCATATATCATAAAAGGAATGGGTTTCATTTCATAATCAAAACATTTTAAAAACTGCTTTAAAGACATGATCTTGCTGTCACTTTAAAACCCACAGAAAATGAAGGTGGGTCTCATGTATGTAAATCCCAGAATTTAAAATAGAAAAGTTTGGTATATATTTTAATACCCATATAGAAGAGAGAGCTTTGAGTATTCACGTAATAAAATAAAAGAACTTTAGAACAAGATAGAGATACATTTTGAGACGAAAATTCTGCAGCATAACGACTATGTTTCGGGGTTTTAGAAAACATTGAAAAGAGAGGGGAAATGGGTCAAACACTCATAAATGACCCATAAAATAGTAGAGGGGCCGATTTTAAGGATATATGAACATGGTAATGAAATTTTAAAGATATAAAATATGAAATGAAGAACATGAAAGGAAGAAAAAAATAAAATTTCTCTTATAAAAATTCAGCAGCCTAATGGCGCCACTTAAAACTTCAAAATACTGAATTGAAAAAATCAAATAGAGTCTGTCATAATATGAACATGAAAGATCAGTATGATAGATATAGATATCATAACCCAACAAAATAAAAAGGAACTTGAAATACTTGACATTAAAGTAGAACTTTGAAAAATGAGAAATGTGAACGAATCCCTTAAAAATTCGGCAGCCTAACGACGTCACTTAAACTTCAAAAAAATGAATTGAAGAGATAAAATAGGGTCTCTCATCATATGAAAATAAAATATAAGTATTATAGATATAGAGATCATACCCAAACATAATAAAAAATAACTTTAAAGACTTGACATTAAAGTAGAACTTTGAAAAATGAGAAAGGTGAACGAATCCCTTAAAAATTCAGCATCCTAACGACGCCACTTAAAACTTAAAAATACTAAATTGAAGAGATAAAATAGGGTCTATCTTCATATGAACATAAATGATCAGTATGATATATTTAGAGATCATACCCCAACAAAATAAAAAGGAACTTGAAATACTTGACATGAAAGTAGAACTTGAGAAGGGTGAAAGAATTCCATAAAAATTCAGCAGCCTAACGACGCCACTTTAACATTCTTAAAATGAAATGATGAGAGATATAGGGGTTCTCTCATAATATGAACATAAAAAAGATAGTAGTATGAATATAAAAGAACATCCTCTAACATAAGATCATGGAGAATAATAGAAATGACATAAAAGAGATTACTTGAAAAGAAAGAGGGAGGTATGATCCCTTACCTTAAAACGTAACTCTTAAATCTCAATGGTTGGGACCTTGAGGGATTGGGTGCACCTTGGAAGGACGCCTTGGGAGGTAATGAGACTAGAGATTCATTGGGGGAGATTTGAGAGTCGAATGGATGAGAGGATGGCCTGATATTTATAGGGAAAGTGAGGCGACAAGGCATTAATGGCCAAGGGACACCTCATTAGTGGTTTTGGAAAAACCTTGGGCTTGCCCATTGTATTTGCCCATGTTATTAGCCACTTGGGACACCTCATACCTTATCTTACTATTCATAAGTCAACCATATTTATTACATACTTAATACATCATTTAATGATGTCATTAAACACCCGTAACTTAAAAACTGTATTTTCACTATTCATCGAAAATTCAACTTTCTCAGAAAAATCCCAAAATTTCACCTTAACTAAATATCGATGATTTGATTTCAAAAATGAACCCCATTTTATAAAAATAATTTTCTAAATATTTTTAATTTAATTCTTAAATAAATACACTATTCACCGAAAATTCATTTTTTTCAGAAATATCCCCAAAAAATTACCTTAACATAATATCGATGCTCTGAGTTCAAAAATGAAATCCATTTTATAAAAATAATTTTCTAAATATTATTAATTAAATTTTTAATTAAAAAACACTATTCACCTGAAAAAAATAATACTTGACTAATAATTTATGAAACTGTTATTTAACCATTTTATGGAATCACATTACATAATCAAGGTGCCTAGATTATATTAATGCTTTATTAAATTGAGATTAACAATCCATTTGGTAACATTACTAATCCTAAGCATAAAATTACTATACATAATTTTCTATTCATCAAAAATTAATTTGATCTTATTAGACTCTAAATTTCGTACTGAACATAATTGTAGAAGACCATTTTTTGAAAATCATTACACATTTTTAATTATTTAAGGGTTACATAAACATTTTTTTAAAATATCCTTTCTCTAAAATTCACAAAAAATTTGCATAATATATTTATCTGGACATTTGAAAAATCATAAACTTCATCATAAGAAGAAATCAAAATTTTTATTTAAAAAAAAGGATTACACAAGGCAGTTATGGTCTCCTTACATATCCCCTTATCAGACCAGTATAGGACCTAATTGTAAGTTGTGCCAAGGTGAGAGAATCTGAGGGAGGATCGGCCAACATCGCACGAGTAGTAATTTGTATCAGTTTGAACTTCTCACGAAGGCGATTCTATTCTAGCTTCATACGATGAAGTTCAACGTGGGTTTGGTCCATAGCAAAGCCCATTGGTGCTACCTCCTTCCCAAGTTCTGTTATATGGTCTTCAATCGGTCCAAGACTACTGGGTGAGGCCCTCAAATATTCTTTCTATATTAATTAACCAAGATCACTTCTATATAGAGACAAATATCGAAATGTTTAGTTCCAGTGGTCTTATTGACCAATGGTCAGATAACAGTCAAAACCCAATAGTCTCATTTTAATTATACTCATGTTATCTAATGAAAATGTTTTTTTGAGTATAAAAATAAAATAAAATAACACACAAAATTAGGAAACAATATTTATTCAAAATTTTGGGTCGTTATAATCGTCCCCCTTAAGAAATTGCGTCCTCGCAATTTTTAAAACTGGGTTTTGAAATTTCATTGAAAGTCCCACACCGGAAAAGGAGTTAGTAAAACTATTACTTTAAAAGAAAGAAAGGGAAGTAAAAGGTCACCCGAGTTAACCCATACTAGGATCCCATGTAGGAAAACATGGACATGGAGGAAAAAAGCAATGGGTCGCATTCTATGGGAGAGTGGTAGAAAACATGATTAAGAGAAAGTTAACAACAATAAAATCACAAACTTATGATGGGTCAAATGGTATTTGATTTCCTAGTAGGAAACGTTAACAGACAACGTTTTTTTGTTTTATGTTCCTTTTCATAGTTTTGAGGAATTCATTTACAACATATAATAAAAACATAAGGAAATATACCTACCTTCAATTAGAGTTTAATCCTTTAATAAGTTTCTACAAAAACTAATCTTTTCTCCAAACGATGAGCATTCAAAAACACTTGGTCTCATCAAAAGCACAAGAATAATCTTCTAGAGAATCATGTATTCCACAAGAGAAAAACTATCTATCTTTAAACATTTGTCTCAAAAACAGAAATGGTAAGATAAAACAACTCTTCAAAAAGAAAGAATCCCATAGGAAGGGAAACTACTTTTAAATCTTCAAAGTTCCACGGTACTACCCAGAGTTCATCATAGACCATGCTGTAAATAACTGTCCTTAAAATTCCTCAAAATAACCCAAACTAAGATTGAAACCCAAATACAAGAAGGACTTGATAACATAGTTTTCCAAGATAAACTTTATCTTTCATATCCAAACAACATCAAACACTCCTAACATCTTATTACAAAAGTAACTAACCTAAACATATTTTCCCAAGATAGGTCAATCATTTCCATTAGTAACCTATAATACCATAAGTTCACCTTAAATTCATCGATTCTTCAAAATATAATTCAACTTTTACTCATCAAAGAAAATACCGTAGTAATCTATTTACCTCGATCAAATAGGGTTCCCAAAATAGTGAACGTCTTCCAAAATAATAATCATCTTTTAATCCCTTAATCATATCTGTCATATTAATACGGAAATCTTTACATTTCCTATCACATTGGTTGTTGGGACATGTTCTTCCCTTTCCCACCATTAACTAAGGAAAGAAAGTACAATTAGGGGCTTAAATACGTAGCCAATAATCATTAAAAGGAAACTTAAATCATAGAAGGATAAACTTTTCGAAGAAAAGTATACCCTAACTTGTGATCCCCTAGGTCCAAATCTAGGTTATCCATGATAATATATTCTTATGTGAATCTTTATTTTATTTTATCTTTGTTCCATTAATAATGGTTCATACTAAGCTTATGAATTTACCAAAGCATATCCTCTGGGAGTGTCGTAACCAAGAGTGCAGCAAGGCCCGTTGTCGTGTACCAGTTCCCGTTCGAGTCTAGATCAAAGAGGTGTTTTCGGGTTTTACCTCTATGTACATCTGCACCAGAGCCACCTCTACCAGCTCGTATCCAGATAAGGATGCATTTTCTTGGCAACCCCTTACTCAATACTCACCAAATTACCAAGAAGGATTCCTATATTTAAATTTTTTATAGGGTTCTTCCTATAGTTTTCATATCCTAATTTACATAAATAACCAAACCATCCTTTGATACCAACTATATGATCCCACCTTTTTATCACGTAAACTTTCATTACATTTTACAAAACCAAAGATCTTTAAGGTTTAGTGTCTTGGAATCCAGGAACTTAAAACATGAAAACATAAAACATTATTCTTAAACACTTGAAAGGATTATAATTATATTCAACCTAGGTTCATTACTGCGTCTCATAACCTGGGGACATACATCAAAATAAAGGGTGAGCAGAAGGCCCAGTATGAGAAACAAGGGGAAACATTTAACATGCGAACTTGAGATACATCAACAATGTCATGAAAAAGAACTTTAAGGCATGAGAAATAAATCACGAGGCATATCATAATAAAAATATCATTTTTCATAACATGAATATGTGGCTAAAACATTTAATATTGACAATAATTTCTGTTTCACCAAGGTCCATCCCCAAGGTGTCATTAAAAATTACCAAGGTTATTCACCAAGGCGTCATTAAAAATAGCCATCTCTAGAGATTAAGTCTTTACCCAATGCATTGGAGCGCTATCAGGGTGAACCCTTGACATGTATTTATTATCATGCGAGACACATATATCATCATCAATCATTTCATAAACAACCCATATAGCATAAAAGGAATGGGTTTCATTTCATAATCATAACGTTTTAAAAATTGCTTTAAAGACATGATCTTTGTGTCACTTTAAAACCCACAGAAAATGAAGGTGGGTCTCATGTATGTAAATCCCAGAATTTAAAATAGAAAATTTTGGTATATATTTGAATACCCCTATAGAAGAGAGAGCTTTGAGTATTCACTTAATAAAATAAAAGAACTTTAGAACAAGAGAGAGAGACATTTTGAGACGGAAATTCTGCAGCATAATGACTATGTTTTGGGGTTTTAGAAAACATTGAAAAGAGAGGGGACATGGGTCAAACATTCATAAATGACCCATAAAATAGTATAGGGACATAATATTAACGATATATGAACATAATAATGAAATTTGAAATATATACAATATGATATGAAGAACATGAAAGGAAGAAAAAAATAACATTTCTCTTATGAAAATTCGGCAGCCTAATGGAGCCACTTAAAACATCAAAATACTGAATTGAAGAGATCTAATAGGGGCTCTCATAATATGAACATGAAAGATCAGTATGATATATATTGATATCATACCCCAAAGAAAAAAAAGGAACTTGAAATACTTGACATGAAAGTAGAACTTTGAAAATTGTGAAAGGTGAACGAATCCCTTAAAAATTCGGCAGCCTAACGGCATCACTTAAACTTCAAAAAAAAAATGAATTGACGAGATCAAATAGGGTATCTCTTCATATGAACATAAAATATCAGTATGATAGATATAGATATCATACCCAAACATAATAAAAAATAACTTGAAAGACTTGACATGAAAGTAGAACTTTGAAAAATGAGAAAGGTGAACGAATCCCTTAAAAATTCAGCAGCCTAACGACGCCACTTAAAACTTAAAAATACTGAATTGAAGATATCAAATAGGTTCTCTCATCATATGAATATAAAATATCAGTATGATATTTTTAGAGATCATACCCCAACAAAACAAAAAGTAACTTGAAATACTTGACATGAAAGTAGAACTTGAGAAGGGTGAAAGAATCCCATAAATATTCGTCAGCCTAACGACGCCACTTTAACATTCTTAAAATGAAATGATGAGAGAAATAGGGGTTCTCTCATAATAAGAAAATTAAAAATATAGTAGGATGAATATAAAATAACATCCTCCAACATAAGATCATGGAGCATAAAAGAAATGACATTAAAGAGATTACTTGAAAGGAAAGAGGGAGGTATGATCCCTTACCTTAAAACGTAACTCTTAAAAATCAAAGGTTGGGACTTTGAGGGCTTGGGTGAACCTTTTAAGGACTCCTTGGGAGGTAATGAGACCCGAGATTCATTGGGGGAGAGTTGGGAGTCGAATGGATGAGAGGATGGCTTGGTATTTATAGGGAAAGTGAGGGGACAAGGCCTTAATGGCCAAGGGACACCTCATTAGTGGTTTTGGAAAAACCATGGGATTTCCCATGGTATTTTCCCATGGTATTGGCCACTTGGGACACGTCATACCTTATCTTACTATTCACAAGTCAACCATATTTATTACATACTTAATACATCATTTAATGATGTCATTAAACACCCGTAACTTAAAAACTATATTTTCACTATTCATCGAAAATTCAACTTTCTCAGAAAAATCCCAAAATTTAACCTTAACCAAATATCGATGATCTAATTTCAAAAATGAACTCCATTTTATAAAAATAATTTTCTAATTATTTTTAATTTAATTTTTAAATAAATACACTATTCACTGAAAATTCATTTTTTTCAGAAAAATCCCCAAAAATTAACTTAACATAATATCGATGCTCTGAGTTCAAAAATGAAATCCATTTTATAAAAATAGTTTTCTTAATATTATTAATTAAATTTTTAATTAAAAAACACTATTCACCTGAAAAAAGTAATACTTGAATAATAATTTATGAAACCGTTATTTAACCATTTTGTTGAATCACATTACCTAATCAAGGTGCCTAGAATATATTAATGCTTTATTTAAGTGAGATTACTAATCTATTTGGTCACATTACTAATCCTAAGCATAAAATCACTATTCATAATTTACTAATCATCAAAAATTAAGTTGATCTTATAAGACTCTAAATTTCATACTGAACATAATTGTAGAAGACCATTTTTTGAAAATCATTACACATTTTTAATTATTTAAGGTTTACATAAACATTTTTTGAAATATCCTTTCTCTAAAATTAACCAAAAATATGCATACTATATTTATCCGGACATTTGAAAATTCATAAACTTCATCATAAGAAGAAATCAAATTTTTTATTTAAAACAAAGGATTGCACAAGGCAGTTACGGTCTCCTTACATAGCCCCTTATTAGACCAGCATAGGACCTAAGTGTATGGTGTGCTAAGGTGAGAGAATCTGAGGGAGGCTCGGCCAACATCACACGAGTAGTAATTTCTATCAGTTTGAACTTATCGCGAAGGCAATTCCGTTCTAGATTCATACGATGATGTTCAACTTGGGTTTGGTCCAGAGCAAAGCCCATTGGTGCTACCTCCTTCCCAAGTTCTGTTATATGAGCTTCGATCTGTCCAAGACTACTGGGTGAGGCCATCAAATCTTCTTTCTATATTAATTAACCAAGATCACATGTATTTAGAGACAAATATCAAGATGTTTATTTCCAGCGTTCATATTGACCAATGGTCATATAACAGTCAAAACCCAACAGTCTCATTTTAATTATACTCATGTTATCCAATGAAACAGTTTTGTTGAGTATAAAGACAAATAAAATAACACACAAAATCAGGAAATAAGATTTATTCAAAATTTCGGGTCGTTACACATGACCAAATGATGATATGGTTCTCATGCCTACCACTGGCCCACACGATGTCTTGGTTAATGTGTAATTATTTTTCATGAATAAATATTAAATATGTACCAAAAGAGTTACTTTTTATTTTTATAGATTAATGTATTAACCATATTGGTTTTAAAGAATAGTTAGAGACAAATAGTTATACTTTTCTTTCTTTTATGGGCCTTAAGATATTCTATAAGTGTATTTTAGTACTTTAGGCATTAAAGTTAATTTTTTGACATCCATTTCAAGAAGTAGTGGATGAATTTGAAATAGATAAAAGTAAACCAATGAATGATTTTTTAATAGAAATATATCAAGTAAGTATATTTTATTATATCCCTGGTCAATAAAAAAAGTACTCAAAATTAGGATAATGATAAAAAATGTGTTGTAATAATACATTAATTTTTGTTGAACTGATGTCCTTTTAAATAATCACATATTTATGATATTGAGTCCCTCAATATTTCTTTTAGCATTCACTTGTTTGGGATTGATGATCTAAATAACTCCCTATATATATTTATGTTATTCCCCCAAGTCTAATATTCACTCCCAACCTATGTTCTCCTACATGGAAACCTAATTATATGTTACTTTTTTGTAACCGTTATGGTTTCAACCTTCCATTTTAAGGGAAGTTTTAGTATTCATTTTGAAGATATGGGTTTCTGTGAATGAAACTTTAAATTATCAATCCTTTGATAAATAAAATTAATTTAAATGGTGATATTCGTTTTAGGAGGGTAGAAAGTAACACCCTGAGATTTTGTGAATTATTTTTTTCAAATTAATTTTTTCTTTTTGATATTTTTCATTTCACGCAACACTAAAAATAGTTTACATTTTATTAAAAAACTATGTTTGGATTACGTTATATGACACAACATGTTAATAGTTCACTAAACACAATTTAAAGTTAATATCGATGTAAACGAGACATCGAGGTTTTCTTGCATTACATTAAAAAATTACATTCCTTGATGCTATGCGTGACATGCAATGTCGAGTTTTACCGAACAATAATATATTATGTAAATATTATTATTTAATATAATAAGATATAACATAGCCATTAAATAATTCGGTATGAATAGTATTAAATAACTTATTAAAATATATGGTTTACAAAAATATAAAATTAATTCACTGGTTTCCAATTTATTATAAATAAAAATTTTAGAACCAATTGAATATAAAGGATTTATTTTAATTTTTATACTCTCAAGGGTGTTTTGACTTAATATATTAAATTGTTTAAAATTATTAAGTGATATTAATGTAATATTTATGATATATATTGAATAAGATATTTTTTATATTCATCCCATTTATTTTATAGACATAATATAAGAACAAAACAAATTTTAGGCTTAAAACTTATATTTTTATAAATGCAGTTTTACCGCCTTTTGGTGGAGAACCCATTTTAAATCCATTTTTTGAAATTTTATAGATTTAATAGGTTAAAATAAAATTCATAATTGAAATAAAAACATAAAAATTATGTTAGGATATATTTTTGGTATTTTTCTGTATGGTTTTATTTTTTAATGAATAGTTAAAATACTATATTTTAATTCAAAACTCCTTTTTCATCTAATTTATTTTTATTGTTATATTGTAATATAAATTGATGTAAAAGTTTAATTAGATTATATTTTTACAAATTAATCCAATGTGGTTAAATGGAATCAATTTCATTTTGAAATTTGGTATAAAACATAGCAATCTTTTAGACGTTTTTATTTTTAAAACCCACAATATCATCATGTTTACAGGACTAAATTTAAATTAATTTATGCCACTTCAATGAGTAGAATTTGGAAAAATAGATTCCATATTTTTAAACCAAATATTTTTTAATTTCTAATATGGTCAACTTAGTTTTTGACCTAAAATATCTTTGAATGTAATTAAATTAATTACAAGGATTGTAGAGACCAAAAGCTTAACGTACATAGAAATTACATTACTTTTGCGGAATACTTAGTACATAACAAAAACACACACACAAGGACCATAATAGTTTAGTGTCTTTGGAAACTCGGAATATAATCTTCTAATCATGGTGAAGGATCTTCCACATCTCCCATAAAGATCTTCTTTTTTTTAAACCTAAATCATTTCTTTATGTCCAGGGGAAAATAAAACATAAAAGGGTGAGCTCAAATGTTCAGTAAGGGTAAAAAAAAGAAATATCAATCACGTCATATTCATAAGAACATATCTTTTGGAAATCTTAACCTGAAAAAGAGATCATAATTTCATAACATGGGATAAATCATAGCATTGAAATATAATCCCAATAATCATAAATTAAAACATTATACTTTGTGGCATACACTCATAATCATAGAGAATCATTTCTTATTAGTCAAGACTCATTGACAAGACTATCTTAGTGGACAAAGTCCCTTTCTGAACCGAGTTCTCTCCTTATTTCAGTCCTGTTTCACTGAACCAGTATAACCTACCGTTCCAGCCATGTCTATCACACGAGATATAAAATCTTTACCCAATGCATTGGAGGGAGATATAGGTCCCACCCATCTCATAATGATACCATTCTTATGTGTTCCACAAAATCATAAATCATACATCATTGCATAACCCATGTAATAAAAATGGGATTCTTAAACAACATGACATCATAAAACAATTCATATAAGATAAAGGAATTTATAAAAATAATTCCATCACAACATAATCAAGTCAATGTAATAATAGGGATATAAACAGAAACCTATATTATCTTAGATGGAAAATAATTTTGATAAAACACTTGAAATCCATTCTTGAGGAAAATATACTTTATACTTCAAAAACATTTTCCTTTCTTAACATGTCATACAATTTTAAACTAAAAGAATTTGATTAAAAATAAACTTGAAAACTTGTAAAGGATGCTTCTTGGAAATAATTTTTTTTTGAAAATCCATTCATGCCGTATAAGTTAAAAAAACATTCTTCGTACTTTTGTCGGAAAAGTCAAAAAGTACCTCGTACGAAAAATGACAAAAGATTCCTTTCATATCTTTTACTACAAACTCAAAAATGGGTAAAAATGGATTTAAACAATTTTAGGTGGATGGAAATAATATTACATATTGAGGAAACATGGATGTGGATGATAAAATACACCCCAGTAAATACCGAAGTATAAACAATCTCGGATAAAAATAAGATTGTGATATTTCCCTTACCTTAGGTTCGATTTGCTTTGTATGAGTCTGAACCTCCTGTATAATGATTTAAATAATGTCATTGACTTATTCCAGAATCATAATCATTGTTATGATATCATATATGGTTCACTTATGGCTTTATATTACCCGTTCTTTTGTAAATTCCATGTTAAAGAGTATTTTCGGTAAAATCGTTTCATTTTTCGTCCGTGTTTTGACTTGTAATTATTCATATGATTACTTAGATCATGATTAATTAATACCAGAATGTAAAACATGATTTATATATAACATATATTCAGAATATACATATATATAATAGATCAGTAAATGGAAAGAAATACACCTTTCATGGAGACGGTAGGCCGTACGTACGCATGAACACTGTTTTCGTTTCCTTATTGAGTTGAATGGAATTAAGTAGATGAAATACATATATATACACATAAATCCAGTATAATTATTATGTCATATATTTCATGATTACTTATTATATATACTTTATAATCATTCATGAACGTTTAACGTTGAGAATGAGTCTCATCGCGTCGTGGAGACGGTAGTCCGTACGTACTCACGAGCGATGATATCATTCTCATGATCGTGGAATTAAATTGCAGTGTTTGTATACTATTTAAGAATCAATATCACTTTACAATAATCATATATAGTTATTATGTACACCATTATACCCATCCAAGTAAGGTGGTGGTGGAAAATAGATTACACCACGGCGTGGGGATGGTATTCCGTACGTACGCACGCGCGGTGATTTTGTTTTTCGTAGGATGGATAAAGGGTGAAATAAGGTTGTTTAATAATTATAATAACATATCAGTATATAATTTATACTGATTTTATTACTTCATAATGAAACAACCTAAGAAGAAGAAGTGGAAGAAGAAATAGAGATGAAAGAATCGGTAACGGACATTACCTCTTCTTTGAAGCGCCTCTTTGAGATCTCCTTTTAGGGCAGTAAAATTGGTCTTTGAGGAATAACAGAACCTCTAGGATGTTTCTAGGGAAATGGAGAAGGGAATTTGGCAGGGGTTTTCCGAGCTTGAAGGCTCAAAGTGGTGTGAGGAAGAGAGGGAGGAGGTGCCCTTTTATAAGGGAGGAGAGGGGCACCTTTGGAATAACTAAAACTATTATTTTATTATAAAGTCAAATTCAGTTTTAAATAGATCCAAATTGATTTATTTCGAAGCTAAGGTGGGGATGGATCTAAATCCTCTCATCCAATAGAATTTAGACAAGTTTAGGTCATTATATTAACCTTATCTTTTATTTTTAACTCTTAGTTAATTAGATTGACATTTACCATGTCACTTTGTATTTTTATATTATATAGTTAATAAACTTACCATATACATCCAATCGACTCCCAACTTGTGTTTTATTAATATATATAACCTTATGTAAGTCATTTTCCCTAACCTTAGATTTTTAGGAATAAAATAACAATTAATAATATAATATTTGTTTTAAAAACCATTTTATGTCAATTTTGACACTATTCAATAGTTGATTTTTTTGAAACTCATAACAGAATGATTACTTCAACCAAAGATAATTAAATCAATCCTAACATGTCATATTAACCTAGAAAATTAGTTTAGTTCATAAAAAGTCTCAAATTATATTTATTTGGGTATTTATAACATCAATTATGTCAATATTTCATTAATAAGATAATTACTGCATCATCATTGTGTCATAATTAAATTATTTAATGTCTAAAAATTACTAATAAAATACCATTATTTAGGAAATATTTTTATCTTTCTAGTGAATATTTATAGTCGAATTTATCTTATGTATTACCCCATATTAAAAATGATTTACTTATTGAACTTTGATTTTAACTATTTTAACCCTTCTTTAAATAAATTAATAATAAATGTCCTAATCTAATACAATTGGGCCTAAATGGTCATATTTTATTCCTAAGGTTGTTTTTGGTCGAACTACACTTGTCCAATAGAATTAGGACAAGTTTTAGGGTAATAATAATATCATTTTTACCCTTAATTAACCTATTTACTTTTAACCGTGGTAAAAAAAGTAAAAAGTTACTATTCACCAAAAATTATTTTCATCTCATTGAACCACATTTTAGTCCTTGATATTAACCGTGTCTCTCGAATTTTTGAAATTCCACTCACAGAAGCGGTAAAATTAGGCCTAATCTATATTTGATATTATGAATTCAAAAATGATGTCTATTTTATCAAATTCAAAACATTTCAGTTGCATTAATTAATTTAAAAATTAATTCCCGTCGTCAAAACAAATAGAGTGTTCTTAAGAGATAATAACTATCAAAAGTTTGACACTTGTTTATGACTGGTTTAAATGTGAAATTACAACCAATGACCAACATTGTATTAAATTGTAAAAATATATTCTAAATATACTTTAAAACCACTCAAATTAATAATTTATCACTATTAATTATTTCTATTAAAAAAGCTTTTAATTATAATTTAGTAATTTTCACTATTCATCAGAATATGAAAGTTATCCGAAAAGTACCAAAATTTCACCTTAGGCTAAATTCGATACTCCAAATCCAAAAATGAAATCCATTTTGAGAGCTAAAATTTCTAAAATTGTAAATGGTGGTTATTACTATTCATAACTTCTAGTTTTAATAATATTTTAAGAGCATATCGTTGTTTAGTAAAACTCTGTATTGCGTACTACACACGCTATTGAGGAAGGTCGCGATTGCGTGTAATGCAAGAAAAGTCAAGGATGCGTTTGTGCAAGCTTCTTTTGGTGTACCGTACAACAAAAGACATTAAGGAAATTAAAGAGAATATTTTTCATAAAATCTCGGGGTGTTACATTCTACCCCCCTTAAAATGAATTTCTCCCTCGAAATTCGTCAAGGTTATAAATGGTTTACTACTCAAAAGTTTTTTTAATAGAAACCCACATCGTAAAAAAGAATACCCAAAATTGTCTTTAAAAACTAAAGTATGAAATGTAACGGTTACCCAAATTAACTCATCACTGGGTTTCCACGTAGGAGAACATAGGTGAAAATATGGATATGGAAGAAAAATCTAACCATTAAGTTCTAATGGAGAGTGGTAGAGAACATGGATATGAAATAGCCAACAATCACAAATCCATATATTTGCGATGATCTAAGGTACCATCTGATTCATCAGACATAAGGGCACTAGGACAACATTTTTGGTTTTCAAGATCATTTCCCTAAAGTTGGTGAATTAAAAGAAATACATACATAATTTTGGTACAATTTAACTGTTGTTCATGCTTTGAACAATTTCCACTTAATCTCTTAAAGAAATGAATTTGAATGATGGGTCATTCCATCTGTTTCAAAAGGTTAGCAAAATTTATCAAATATACATAAGTCCATCTATGGTGAGGTTAATCGTATACGATCCCAAAAATGTACTTATACTTCATATATCATACCGCGTAATAAAATAAAACTAGTTTCTACTAACCAGGGACTTCCTGTAGGCCATTGGTAGGCGATAAAGGCCAGTTGCACTTCGGTTGTTGGTTCGATTCCCACAGCCTTGTCCGACGCGATGGGCTATCGCCCGTCCTGCAGGTTGTCCTTTTTCTAAATCTATATTACTATAACATCCCATCAACAATATCAAAAAAAAGTTTTATCCTTAAACAATACTAACTTATGTCCAACATAATCCATTCCAATATTTAGGCTTATTTAAAATACTTCGGTCCAAGCTCATAGTATAAAGAAAATGATCACGTGAATGCCATCATTTATCCCCCATATATCATAAGATATATATTTTTGGTCAAATTACAAACATGTGAATACCTTAATCATGTATTCTCTTGATGAATGAATATCCATTGAACCTTAGTGAAAACATGAATGCAATTAAAAGTTAACACTTTACACATACGAAAATCCTCAAAATTCTATATCCTCAAACCATGATATCACTTAGTTTTTATATCAATCATGAGATCATGAATACTATCAAACATTTAATTTTCTCCTTATCCCTTCATTATGCGCATATCATCTACATTCCAAAAATATCTGAATAACCTTTCATGGATACTGGTACCATTAATCATACACTTTCAAAACTCAAGGAAAGACAACAGTGTAACAATACTTATATGTCTCTTTATTCCATAGTACCATGAGATTACTTATACAACATTACACATGATAAACATGTAATCATTCCACTACATTCTTAAACCATTGATTGAGCTTCAACAATTCTTTCATCTCACATATCATTTGTAGTCTCTTCATCATCATCAACATAAATACTACCCATACGACCATACTGATTCTCTTCATGAGACTCTCCCTTAGGGAATTGGTTTGCATAATTCCCATACATTCCACATTTAAAACATTTAACCATTGTGGATGTCGTAGCAATACCATTATCCTCATCCCTGGTGTTAACTGAACCTTTTCCTTTGCACTTACTGGCTTTGTGTCGTTCTTTTCTACACCCAAAGCATCTTCCAGTTCCTTTGAAACATTCTCCATGATGCCTCTTCCCACATGATTTACATAGGGGAAATTGAACTTTCTTTCCTCTATGATCATCATGAGACTCCATCTTTCTTTTATTAGCCGAGTCTGGAAACGTAACAAATTTTACTTTATTGATCATATTATGAGATTGTTGATTCGGCATAATAATGATGTTTGGACTTCAAAATCCCATTTCATTTGGTTGCTAATGAAGAATATCATTCCATTGTCCATCATATACTCCATTATCGTGAATCATCTTGTTTCCAGACATTTTCTAAAACCCAAAAAGAATAGTGTGAGAGGAAAAAATCATAATAAAGGGGGAGTAACATCAATATCTAACATATTAGGTTTAATATAATATCGTTACCATAATTCTAGGACTATAACCTATACTTATACTTAACCTTAGGGACATCCCTAGACATACCTTAGAAATATCTCTAGGGATCTCACTAACGTTTTCGCATCCTATTTTCCAAAGGTTGACTAAACCTTTCCTCTGATACCAACTGTAGAGACCCGAAGTTTAACGTACATAGACATTACATTACTTTTGCGGAATACTTAGTACATAACAAAAACACACACACAAGGACCGTAATAGATTAGTGTCTTTGGAAACTCGGAATATAATCTTCTAATCGTGGTGAAAGATCATCAACATCTCCCATAAAGATCTTCTTTTTTTAAAACTTAAATACTTTCTTTATGTCCTAGGGAAAATAAAACATAACAGGGTGAGCTCAAATGCTCAGTAAGGGTAAACAAAAGAAATATCAATCATGTAATATTCATAAGAACATATCTTTTGGAAATCTTAACCTGCAAAAGAGATCATAATTTCATAACAAGGGATAAATCATAGCAGTGAAATGTAATCCCAATAATCATAACTTAAAACATGAAACTTTGTGGAATACACACATAATAATAGAGAATCATTTCTTATTAGTAAAGACTCATTTCCAAGACTATCTTAGTGGACAAAGTCCCTTTCTGAACTGAGTTCACTCCTCATTTCAGTCCTATTTCACTGAACCGGTATAACCTACCATTCTAGCCATGTCTATCTCATGAGATTTAAAATCTTTACCCAATGCATTGGAGGGAGATATAGGTCCCACCCATCTCATAATGATACCATTCTTATGTGTGCCACAAAATCATAAATCATACATCATTGTATAACCCATGTAATAAAAATGGGATTCATAAACAACACGACATTATAAAACAATTCATATAAGATAAAGGAATTTATAAAAATAATTCCATCACAACATAATCAAATCAATGTAATAATAGGGATAGAAACAGAACCCTATATTATCTTATATGGAAAATAATTTTGATAAAACACTTGAAATCCATTCTTGAGGAAAATATCCTTTCTACTTCAAAAACATTTTCCTTTCTTAACATGTCATACAATTTTAAACTAAAATAAGTTGATTAAAAATAAACTTGAAAACTTGTAAAGGAACCTTCTTGGAAATAATTTTTTTAAAAATCCATTCATGCCGTATAAGTTAAAAAAACATTCTTCGTACTTTTGTCGGAAAAGTCCAAAAGTACCTCATACGAAAAACGACAAAAGATTCTTTTCATATATTTTACTATAAACTCAACAAAGGGTAAAAATGGATTTAAACATTTGTAGGTGGATGGAAATAATATTACATATTGAGGAAACATGGATGTGGATGATGAAATACACCCCAGTAAATACCAAAGTATAAACAATCTCGGATAAAAATGAGATTGTGATATTTCCCTTACCTTAGGTTCGATTTGCTTCGTATGTGTCTTAACCTCCTGTATAATGATTTAAATAATGTCATTGAATTATTCCAAAATCATACTCATTGTTATGATATCATATATGGTTCACTTATGGCTTTATATTACCCGTTCTTTTGTAAATTCCAGGTTAAAGAGCATTTTGGGTAAAATCGTTTCATTTTTCGTCCGTGTTTTGACTTGTAATTATTCATATGATTAATTATATCATGATTAATTAATTCCAGAATGTAAAACATGATTTATATATAATATATATTCAGAATAAAAATATATATAATAGATCAGTAAATTGAAAGAAATACACCGTTCATGGAGACGGTAGGTTGTACGTACGCATGAACGCTGTTTTCGTTTCCTTATTGAGTTGAATGGAATTAAGTAGATGAAATACATATATATACACATAAATCCAGTATCATTATTATGTCATATATTTCATTAGTACTTATTATATATACTTCATAATCATTCATGAATGGTTAACATGGAGAATGAATCTCATCGCGTCGTGGAGACGGTAGTCCGTACGTACGCACGAGCGATGATATCGTTCTAATGATGGTGGAATTGTATTGGAGTGTATGTATAATATTTAAGAATAAATATAACTTTACAATAATCATATATAGTTATTATGTACATCATTATACCCATCCAATTAAGGTGGTGGTAGAAAATAGATTACACCACGGCGTGGAGACGGTATTCCGTACGTACGCGTGCTCGGTGATTTCATTTTCCGTAGGATGGATGGATGATGAAATATTGTTGTTTCATAATTATAATAACATATCAGTATATAATTTATACTGATGTTATTACTTCATAATGAAACAAACTAAGAATAAGAAATGGAAGAAGAAATAGAGATGAAAGAACCGGTAACGGACCTTACCTCTTCTTTGAAGCGCCTCTTTGAGATCTCCTTTTAGGGCACTAAAATTGGTCTTTGAGGAAGAAAAGAACCTCTAGGATGTTTCTAGGGAAGTGGAGAAGGGAATTTGGCAGGGGTTGGCCAAGCTTGAAGGCTCAATGTGGTGTGGGGAAGAGAGGGAGGAGGTGCCGTTTTATAAGGGAGGAGAGGGACACCTTTGGAATAACTAAAACTATTATTTTATTATAAAGTCAAATTCGGTTTTAAATAGATCCAAATTGATTTATTTAGAAGCTAAGGTGGGTATGGGTCGAAATCCCTTCATCCAATGGAATTTAGAAATGTTTAGGTCATTATATTAACCTTATCTTTTAGTTTTAACTCTTAGCTAATTAGATTGACAATTACCATGTCACTTTGTATTTTTATATTATATAGTTAATAAACATACCATATACATCCAAGTGACTCCCAAGTTGTGTTTTATTAATATATATAACCTTATCTATGTTATTTGGCCAAACCTTAGATTTTTAGGAATAAAATAACAATTAATAATATAATATTTGTTTTAAAAATTATTTTATGTCAATTTTGACACTATTCAATAGTTGATTTTGTTGAAACTCATAACAGAATGATTACTTCGACCAAAGTTAATTAAATCTATCCTAACATGTCATATTAACCTAGAAAATTAGTTTAGTTCATAAAAAGTCTCAAATTATATTTATTTGGGTATTTATAACATCAATTATGTCAATATTTCATTAATAAGATAATTACTGCATCATCTTTGTGTCATAATTAAATTATTTAATGTCTAAAAATTACAAATAAAATACCATTATGTAGGAACTATTTTTATCTTTATAATGAATATTTATAGTTGAATGTATCTTATTTATTACCCCATATTAATAATGATTTACTTATTGAACTTTGATTTTAACTATTTTAACCCTTCTTTAAATAAATTAATAATAAATGTCCTAATCTAATACAAGTGGGCCTAAATGGTCATATTTTATTCCTAAGGTTGTTTTTGGTCGAACTACACTTGTCCAATAGAATTAGGACAAGTTTTAGGGTAATAATAATATCATTTTTACCCTTAATTAACCTATTTACTTTTAACCGTGGTAAAAAAAGTAAAAAGTTACTATTCACCAAAAATTATTTTCATCTCATTGAACCACATTTTAGTCCTTGATATTAACCGTGTCTCTCGGATTTTCAAAAATCCACTCACAGAAGCGGTAAAAATTAAGTTTTATGAAAAATTCAGTTTTTTTAACTACCACTTAGTGGTTTCACTATTCATAAAAAAATGATAGTTTCCAGAAAAATACCAAATATTAGGACTAAGCTATATTTGATATTATGAATTCAAAAATGATGTCTATTTTATCAAATTCAAAACATATCAGTTGCATTAATTAATTTAAAAATTAATTCCCGTCATCAAAACAAATAGCGTGTTCTTAAGAGATAATAACTATCAAAAGTTTGACACTTGTTTATGACTGGTTTAAATGTGAAATTACATCCAATGACCAAAATTTTATTAAATTGTAATAATATATTCAAAATATACTTTAAAACCACTGAAATTAATAATTTATCACTATTAATTATTTAGATTAAAAAAGTTGTTTTTAATTATAATTTAGTAATTTTCACTATTCATCAGAATATGAAAGTTATCCGAAAAGTACCAAAATTTCACCTTAGGCTAAATTCGATACTCCGAATCCAAAAATGAAGTCCATTTTGAGAGCTAAAATTTCTAAAATTTTAAAAGGTAGTTATTACTATTCATAACAGCTAGTTTTAATAATATTTTAATAGCATATCGTTGTTTAGTGAAACTCGGTATTGCATACTACACACGCTATTGAGGAAGGTCGTGATTCCGTGTAATGCAAGGAAAGTCAAGGATGTGTGTCGTGCAAGCTTCTTTTGGTGTAGCGTACAACAAAAGACATTAATGAAATTAAAAAGAATATTTTTCATAAAATCTCAGGGTGTTACAAGGATTAAGGCAAAATTAATTTTAACAAATGACTAAACCTTAATCTTAAGGGACAAAATAAACTAAAATATTTTCCAAGAGATATTGGATGAAAAATATTTTGACCCTATACTCCATTTTATATAATTGGTTCCATTATGTGATCCACTTTATTTGGGAGAAATATCTATGAAATCCCCTTTCCCAAAATTTACTAGAGCGCCACTCCTCCTCCACCATAATAGACATCCTCTCTTTCCATGTCATCACACCACTCAAGACACTTTGAATTGACAAATATATGCAAAAATATATCCTAAAATTCCATCCCATAATACTATAAGACTTTTGTTGGGAGTAATGGAATCCAAGGATTCCCTTTGGTGCAATCCAAAATGAGTTACCTGAAAAAGAGGTAACATCTTTCCTTAATCTCTTTAGTTTTATTTCTATTCTCCACTCCCTAAAATATTATTATTCCATGAATGTATAAAAAATTATAATATATATAATAGGATGTTTTATGTTATTATTTCTACCTACACTTATACATAATCAATCTAATGGGTAACAAACATACTGTTCCCGTGTATGGCGAACTACCGCCTCATGAAACGATGATTGCTCATTTTTTCCTTTAACACGTCTCAAGGATAATATTATTATGGAAACTATATTTTTAAATTATATATATTATATTTATAATGTCTATGCTTCATTAATTTTTATTTAGATCAAACATATTTTACTTACCGTCTTGTGTGAATACACTAATTTCACTTGTGGAATTGTAGACTACCTCCCCTCAAAGCATTGTTATTCATTCTCAAACTACATGAAATTTATTAATTATTTGTTTAGTGAAATTATACTATATATTTGAAACAATAATTATACTTTAATTTTAATATATACATATATACATATATGTCATTTTCTTTATTTCATTTAATATGATAATAAAACACAAACAATATTCATGCGTACGTACGACCTAACATCTCCAGGAATGGTGTATTCCATTTTAAAAATTATATATAATATATTTTATTATAATAAATTAATATTGAATATAAATTATTTTAAATAATGGTTTAGATTCTTTAAATTATGATATAATTATAAGGAACAAAGATACAACAAATTAAGACACATGTGAAAAAAAGAGAATATTATCCGAAGTGAAACCTTAACATAAAAATGTTAATAAGTGTGTAATATAAAGTCATAATAAAAACATATATGGTATTAAATATAATAATATTTTTATTTTATATATTTATAAAAAAATTATATTTATTATATATGATGTTTGAATGAGTACAATGAGAGTCAGGACAAACGGTATGGGGATTTAATCTCATTTTTTTGAGATAAATTATTTAATCATCACTAATTTTGATTGTGTGGTGTGTATACATACCATGGAGGTGTTATATGACTCTTATTATAAAATTTACGAGAATTTAAATATCCATTCTATGATATTTCTTTCATTGGTTTTATGTTTCAGAAGCTTCCAAATCGGTAAGATAGTTTTCTATCAATTTTCCTTCTTTGAGAAACATGTTTGGTTATACACTTAAATTATTCTTTCAAGGTGTATTTGAAGTGTTATATCATGAATATACCTAATTTAATGAAATTTTAGGCTTCATGTAATTCCATTTTCTTATACGAGGATGATGATTCAATGTTACCAAGTGATAAGATGTTTGTTGAAACAATCTCATCGTTTATCGAGATTATTTTTTAATATGATTCCATTGATGAAATTATATGATCCATCTCTCAAGAAATCTCATGAATTCTATTAATATATTTATATTAATGTTATATCCATGTAATGGAAAAATGTTTCCTCTCATTGGTAATTAATATAATTTAGAAAATGTATTTATGTAAATGTGGCTATATATTTCCTTTCAACCAGAAATTTTTGTTCTTTAAAAATAATGATTTATAAAAAATTATTTCTAAAATATTTTAATTGTATCAAATGACGTTAAAGGATAATTTTACCCATGTTTTACTTTTTACAAAAATGTTTTTCAAAGAATATTCATGTTGTTTTTTGATCAAGACACCTTTACGAACGTTTAAGTTAAAAAGGAATGTTTGGAATGTATGGACATGCCCATCGTCATGACCATCATTACCCTGAATATTCCATTATAAGTGTACATGTTTATTTTTAATTAAAAAACATTTTTCTTAATATTTTTTAAATTCGTTATTTTTAAGTTGTTTTTGACTAAAAAATATTTTCAAAAATATTTTTTGGTTATAAGTATTAATTTAATAGTTTTCAAATCTATTTTTAAAGAAAAATGGTTTTCAAAATATTTTTATTTATAAAAAAGTATTTTAAAAATTTTCAATAAGTAGTTATATGTTTTCCAGTTATTTTCAATGAAATGGGTTTGAAAACATTTTCAAGCCTATTTTATAAATTTTTATGGAAAATATTTATCAAAATGTTTTCAAGATATCTTTATTTGTTTTCAAATAAAAAGGTTAATTTTTTTGAAAGAATTATTTATAAGTTTTTATGTTTATATTCATGAAAATGGGTTTCAAAAGGTTTTATGTTTAAAGATAATTTTTGAAATAAGAAATGATATTTTACTCAAGAAATGTTTTTAAAATATATTTACAAATTATTTTCCATCTAAGATGGAAACCATTGATGTTGCTCATGTCCTTATGGGAAATGATTCAAAGATTCATTTCATATTATTTCTTTGAATGTTTTATGTATTGATTACATGATGTATATGAAACCCATTTCTATTTCAAAGATTGTATGTTTCTAAAACCTATTTATCTTTCATGTGTTAAATTATAAGAAATCCTGCTTCTTTTCATGGGTTATGATTTGATTAAATGCTATTGAAACCCATCTATTTTACGTAGGTTATGATGTGATGAAATTTTAATGATACCCATTTAATTTCATGGGTTATGATTTTATGTTTATAAAAACAATCTATTTTTATGGGTCATGATTTAATGAATATTTTTTGGCACATGTATGTATGATTTTTTATGGGTTGGAACTACATCTCCCTCCAATGCATTGGGTAATGAAAAATGGTATATGAGATCAAAGGGTAAATGTTTTGTACCCCAAGCTTAAAAACAATAAGGTACATGGGTTATAGCCCAAGAACAATAACTAGAATGTACATGGGTTATAGCCCAATCCTAGAAATAATAAGGTGCATAGGTTGTAGAACATGAATGAAAATAAAAATGTGCATAGGTTTTTTCCCAAGAATAAAAGCAAGATGGTACACAGGTTGTAGCCCTATTAAAAAAATAACATGGTACACTGGTTGTTATCCCAAGCCTGAAGCAAGTACAAAGGTTGAACCCCAAGCCAAACATGTTATAATGGTCTTGGTAGGTATCCTTTCCATAGGATTTTCTATGTTTATGTGTATGACACACTTCCATGTCTCATTCATATTTTATGATTTCACAGATGATGTTCTTTATTTCCCTTTGATTAATGTCTTTTAATGTACTAAAGTTTATGCCATGATTCATTTTTATGATGTTTGATATACATGGAATGATCTTATATTTTTGGGATCATGTTATCATACCATTATTCTCATGATTATGTTTACATATATCCCTTGTTTACTCTCAATGAGTATCTGTGCTCACCACTTTTTATGTTTACATTACTCCAGGATATGAATATATGTATTGTGATTGATTTGTCTAAGAAGGGTTATAGTCAATAAAAACATAGTGGGTGATAATATAGCCTGCATAAGTACCAGTGCTTATGTTTCCATGATTCCAAAAGAAATAAACCAATAAGGTCTTTGAGAGTCTATTTATGTAATGTTTTATGTATACCGAAAAAATGATGTAATGTCTATGTATGTTAATATTGGATTGTAATATGGTAGACAAGAAATTATCATTAAAAAAGTATAATTATGTCCTAAATATAATATAGAGACATTAAAATGATTGTAATACCCATCCATCAAATATTTTCAATAAAAAATAATTGTATTGCTATGTGGAGATGGTAAGTCATACATACGCATAAGCAATACTTTTACTTTGGTTTGATTGGAAATAGGGGGTATAACAATGTTCTCATAATGATAATAAAATTTAATAATATTTCTAACAATTAAGTTATTATTTAATGATAAATAATATATATTGATAGGGGGAAAAAAAGAGTAGAAAATAAAGTGATCGGTTCAGGTGATTACCACTTCTTGTAAAGAACTCCTTTAGATATCCTCTTAAGGATCCTAGAGTTGGTATTTTGAGAAGACAAAAACCTATATAGTGTGTCTAGGTAATTATAGAAGAGTATTTTTCTTATTTTTACTATAACGATCAATGGGATGTGAATAAGACAAAGAATATGTTATCTTTTATATGTGATGGGAGGGCCAATTTTGGATTTTATTAAAAATTGAAAATATAATTAAGTCAATCTCAAGAAAAATGGTCCCAAATGGTATATAAATGGATAATTGATCATATTTTAGACCATAAATTATCCCCATTATTCTAGTTTAATATGTTTATTATTTTAATGTGATTTAATAAAATATTATTGTCATAAAATATCATAATTTCCAATTTAAACACTACTCAGTTAATCTAACTAAAATTAGATAACAAAAAAGTTTAAATTAGAATATAATATCATAACACAACAATTATATGTCATATTCACTTGTAAAATTCTTTCGTAACATGAAATAACTCATATTATATTTCTTTTAATATTTTTTTTCAAATCATTTATTATATTTTTATTTTAATTAGAGAAATAATGCATTGGTGTTTTATAAGAAATTAAGGTATATATAATTAATAAAAGTTAAAAATAAATTAATATAATAAAAATAATTTTATTAATATCAATATAGATACTTATAATCTTCCATAAATCACTTTTTTCCATGTGAGGACATAAAATATATATTTAAAATAAAGAGAGTGAAATTTTGTAACTTTTTTTAATCTAAATAATATATAAGTCATTTTCATGAAAAACATTCCATTAAAATAATAAAATTGAAGAATAAGGTGATAATGGTTCAATTAATTTAATATAATAAAAATTATTATAAAAAATTATGGCTTTATCAGTTATTTTTAATAAAGATTAACCTAATTTACCCTTTAACGAGGTGATAAATTTTACCACAATTACTAATCATATTGACAAAAAATAAAAGGGTCCTATTAACCAAATTTTAAAATATGAATTTTAAATATGTTATTCATTTTATATAACTAAATAGCTATAAATTTAATTAATTAAGTTTAATTTAATTTTAAGAAAGATGATAAAAACAACTTTTTATAAAAAACAACTTTTTAAATCCTAAAAGTGAATGTATTCTAATCTTTTGCCAATAAAAATATTATTTGAATGTTTAGAAAAATTTATAAAGTAAATAAAATATAAATTTAAATAAAATATTTCACTAATAATAATTAATTTAAATTATTACAAAAAATTACATTGCGTGCATAAAATATTTTTCATAAAAATTCATTATTATGTATAATTGTTTTCCATCAAATTCGAATATAGAATAGAATCCAATGTACTTAATGTGATTATTTAAAATATAATAGCTATATTTTTAATTTTAAAACATTTTAAAAAAAATTACTTTTTTTACTTGCTTGAAAAAATATAGTTTTGAACTATAAAACCCGAATTTTTTTTACTTTTCACTGGAAAAAAAATATTTTCAAGAAAATCCCAAAAATTCACCCTGAGATAATTTTGATATGATGATGTAAAAAAAGTAGCTAATTTTATGATTTTTTATTGAAAATATCAAAATTTAATGATAATGTTTTTTTACAAAAATATTTAAAAATCATTTTGAGTGAAATATTTTTGTAAGAAAAATATAAATTTGTTATGAAATTGAATGTTTATTTCTTAAGAATTAATCAATACATTTAAATTCAGTACGATATTTGGAAAATTATTATAAAGTATCCAATACTATTAATATCATTCAATATAACAGTTAGGTTATAATGGTTAAATAATAATATTTTAAAAATATATTGCATGTCGTTTATTCTATGTGTGGCATGTTATGCAAGGTACCGAAGGAATCATATTATTTAAAAAGAAATATTTTCTAAAATCTCTTGGTGTTACACCAAAATAACTTTTATTCATAAAATACCTTCCAAAAATACTTTTCTTACTTCCCTCCCCACATCATATATTCCTTATTTAGTATAGGGAACCCACCTAAGAATGTCTTTGGTGCTTACCTAAAGAGGATGTCTAAAGAAGATGTATCATTATTAAGTGAGCTTTTCTATTTTATTTATTATTCAATATCATTCAAATATTATTCAAATATAACGATATAATATTAATATTATCTCCCATGTACATATAGATTATTATGTTAGTGGAATAACTTGAATCAGTCTCCTCTTCAATCAAATGAGCAACAAAATAGTTAATCGTGTGTATATAAGACTCCCGCCTCGTGAACTACTATAATTCATTTTCCATTCCCACCTCTTAAGAATTTATATAATGATGGATTAAAAATGTTTATATGATATTTATAAGATAATTATTATTCTTTAATTATAATATAACATCTAATATCTTACATTCCAATCCATTGAAAAATGATAATGTTGCTCGTACGTACGTTTGGACTACCATATCCACGAAGTGATGTGAAAGGTTTTTCATTTTATTTTGACATGGATGGTAATAAGGATATATTTATTGATTATATATGATATCTATGAAATATAAATGATTATATTAAGGTTATATATTATTTATCTTCATTTCCTTCAATTCTTCACGAAAATGGAAATGGTGTTTATCCGTACATACAACTTACTATATCCATGAATTGTGTAATTATTTTTCTATCTCTGAATTTAATGGATTAATATAAATAAATTTATAATTAATATATATTATATTAATATCATAGTTATAATTCTGGATATTATGGAATCATAATCAATATGAAAACATCGGAACTACCAAACCAAAAGTTACATTAAAAACAAAGCATTTATTACCAAAGACATGATTTTAACAAGGAATTGTTAATAAATCAGGGATAAATGGTTATAAATAAATCACGTATGGTATGATATACAATATTATGGTTCATTAATATTTTTATAATAAACATCTAATTATTATAAAATAGTTTTGAATGTGTATGAAGAAAGTCAAGAATTAAGGTAAGGGATTGTTGTCTCAAATTGTCTTCATTGAGACATATGTAATGCTTTTAAAATATCTTATTTTATGAATTTTATATAGAAATACTTTGATATTTTATATCATTAATTTATTTTTTTCTTAGGATATTTCAGTTTATTATTTCAAGGTGCTTATGATTCAAAAGATACCAAAGTGGTAAAAGTGTAATTTTATAATCCCATTATTTATTGATATTGTTTAGGATTATGTTTCTGATGATCAAATATTGTGATCTAACTCAAAAGAAATTTATAAATTTTACTATTCAATAGTTATTTATAAAGAATACATTTTTTCCTTTAATTTTCCAATATTTAATAATTAAATAGGCCAAGAGAATGTGTTTAAGGAAAAAATACTTTATTTTTCTCTTAGATAGAAAATCATTTCTCTTCCATGTCCATGTTTTCGAAAACCGTTTTAAAGAAAATTTTTACTCTTATATAGATATTGTTTAATGTTATTTTTACCCATGGTTTACTTTTTAAAAAATTGGTTTAAAGGAATATTCATCGAATTTAAAAAAAATTATTTTGAATTTTTAAAGAAAATGCGAATAGAATATTTGTTTTTACATGTACGACATGAACATAATTTTAAAGCATCATGAACAATAAATTATTTGAATCTTAATTTTCATGTGTAAAATTTTACTTCCAAAGAAACCTTTTATTTAATATTTTGGATATTTATTGATATTAAAGGAGTGTTTTTAAATGGAAATTACATTTTCCTCAACAATGTTTTAATGATATTTTTATGGAATTTAAATTCATCAATGAAAAAAAACTTTGGAATTAATTATAGTTTATTTGAGATATGATCCAATAGTCCCATATTTATTATTTCTCTGGATATTTTATGTTTATGATTATGATGACTAGTTGTTTATGAAACATTTTTCTTTCCCACAGGTTATATTATGATGAAATGTTTATGGAACCCATTTCTTTTCCACTGGAAAAGTTATATTAAAATGATTTAATAACACATTAACTTCTCATGGGTTATGATATGATGAATTATTTATGATAATGTGACACAAAATTGTATGGATTATGTGATGGGTAGGACTTATATCTCCCTCTAGTGAATTGTGTAATGATTAATGTTCTATGATATCAAAGGGTATATAAGAGGTTATCCTCATCCAAAAAGAAGGTACATGAGAGGTTATTCCCGGACCACAAAAGAGGGTACATGGGGTGTTATTCCCATCTAGAAAGTGGGTACATGATAATTTATCCCAAGCCCAAAAATGAGGGTACACAGGTGGTTATCCTCTTCTCAAAAGAGGGTTCATAAGAGGTTATACCAAGCCCCAAATAGAATATATGGGTGGTTATCCCAATCTTGAAGGAATTAAATGAGTGCTTAGACCAAGACCAACAAGTTATGAATTTCTTTTTAGGTATCCTTGACATGGGATTTTCTATGATTATGTGTATGCCAAAAATCTAGGTTTTATGATAATTATATGCACTGATGACTTATTTTATTTGATTCCTTTATGAATCAAGCCTTATAAACTGCCAAGATTTATTCAAGGACTAACGTTTAAAATATATGATATATAGGGGATGGTTTATGAAAGTTATTTTCTTATTCTCATACCCTAATGCTCATGTTATGTTGATATCTCCATTATTTACCCTTACTATGACTCTAATATAAACCTTAATTATGTTTCCTTTCCCCAAGTTATGAAGACAGGTTTTATGTATGATATGTATAAGAAGGGTTAAATTTATTAAGAACATAGTGGGAGTTGATGTAGTTCACCTATGAACTAGTTTTTTATATATCCATGTTTCTAAAGCCACTAAATTGTACGGTATTCATGCATGTTTTTGATTAATGAAATGAATAGATGAAATATATATATGTATGTAAATATGGGGTATCTATAGAGGGGCCTCCCCTGGGCCTGTAAGAATTCATAATGTGACCCTCCTTGGTCATTTCAGGAACTGTTGCAAGTTACTAAAATCCAACAACCGACCAACCCAACCTAGATTTGAAACTTCTCTTAGCACCCAAACAACCCTCAAATCCATGTTTCTCATAAAAAAATCTCATTGAGATGTGTTAATTCTTAGATTACTATTCTAAGTCCCAATTCAAGAATGAATTATTCTCCAAATCAAAATTTCAAATTCCATCTTATAAAACAACACAAAAAACTATGGGATATTACAACCCCCCCCCCACAATAATTCTTCTCATCCATGATAATCCTTAGCAGTCCTCCACTCAACAAACCTTAGATATATTGGTTATCAATTCACTAAGAAATTAATGATGTATATCTATAAATTCCATTCAGTCTTCTACTATGAAACCCCAACCATATAAGCTATATTCATAGAATGATGATCCAAATACTTTCTATCAATGATAACATCAAGAAAAAACTCACCAGATCAATCTATACCAAGTCACTGTTGAGTCTTTTACTGATTCATCCTTAGGATTATAGTGTTCCCCACTATAAGGCTCCAACCACAACTACCGATTACACATCGCAGTGCTCCCCACCAAATGAATAGTCTAAGAAGCACAATTTTAGATGTCTACTGATCTGTCAAACTCATCCTGAACAATACTTACAATGTGGTTTCATATCACTACATCCAAACTCATACAAAAACACCATTGAAACACCCTTCAGAGGAAGTTTCCTAAAGAATAATTGTATCACCAGCCAACACATCCTGACCCACCTAATCAAGATGAATTACATCCCAAAGGAATTTTTGGATCCTCAATACAACTACACCAAAGTTTGAACCCAAATCCTTGTGTTACTATATGGTTAGATCACAAACACCCCTCTCTAGATACTATGATATTACCCCGAGCACTGAAACACCATTAATCCAACTCACCCACAAATCATATCAAAACCTCCCCAATCCCAATTCCAATGAAACAAATCCAACCAATACCCCATATGAACCTTGAATATGGTATTTACCAAGGAACCATATCTCATTATATATTTACAACTTCTAATATCCTAGTGCTTCCTCAATCATCCATTAATCGATATGACCATACTTATGAACCTTCGAACATGAGTGTCACTTTCTCATGATGATATGATGATCCACACCATAGGAGTATCATTATCATTGATCAATAATTCAAAACCCAATCTCCATATCCCATGATATGTCTATTACCAAATTTAATGATTGAATATTACTAACCAAATCATAATTGAGCACTAGCACAAAACACCAACCATCTCTCATTTCTAGATAAAAAATAACAACATCCTCTAACATCCAATAGAGAAATCCACACCATAGGGATTACCTTACAACACTCCTTGAGAAATAACCCAAATGGGTCCCATTAATATGCCTCCCTAACAACACAACTATCAATAACCATAAACTAGGTCTATCACACCCACATGTGTCTAACCTCCACAACAATTCTCAGGTTCATCCAAAACCTAAAAAAATTCTAAATGGGCTTGAACATGAACCATTAACTAATATTCATCTCAAATATAAACCACACATACCCAGTGTGAACCTGCCTTTATACACTAATAATTTCCCAAAACGTCTCACCAACACATACTCTAGATATCTAAATGTATAACGATCCCCTAATAATGGTATCATAGGTTCCCTCTCATGATCCTACTCGATCTCACCTAAACCCAATGACTACATGCTCCAATAAAACATGGTCACACACCCTGAATGATGCTCCCATGAGTTAGGCCACACTAAACCCTAGCCCACACACCGAACCTACTAACCATGACCCACTTCATGTCAGGCTCACCCAATATCCAGATGCATATCATCATGATAAGGTTAAATGCATTATCTCCCACCCTATGGTTGTCATTCCAAGTCTATGAGAATCCTCTCATGTTCCCACTATGCCACTGAAAGTGAAACACAAATATATATGGGAAAATATCTCATTGATCCAACCCTCTCACCTAGAATCAATATCAAAAATGATATAAGGTGTTCAAATTCCGAAATCCCATGTAATTTAACATACCCTTCCTTCACAAGATGATTTGGTTAATTATAATTCCCCCAAAAATTTATATGGGAAAACACCATGTAGGTTGTTGTTGGAAATTTAAGTAATGGAACCCGCATCCTAAAGTCCACCTATTCCCACCCTTATTGCATCCCCCAAGAATCCAATTCTTTTACTGACCCACAATTGCTCTTTATTCATTCCTTGAGGAAGGGACTACATTACCATCACTGAAGAACTTCATTATATAATATATACAAGACCGACCATCAAAAAGAAATACACTATGGTTTGACTGAGTATAATTCATCCAATAAGATATAGGTGAAAACCACCTATAAGTTTTTAACACTTTAAAAAACAAATCCTATATTTATAAATTAACAAAAGGCAATTAGAAGTATTTCATATGATTTCTACATGCCTAATCATGATGTTTGAATGAATCCTATTTCCTCCAAAACCATGTTCTAAACCACAATAATGATGTCAAATACACACATAATATTTTAATTTATATTAAAATAATATATTTGAAAATGAAAATAGAAACCGCATCACATTGGTGACAAATAATTTTCATAGGAAATGTGTACATGGCACACAAGTAAGAGGTCCTTCACAAGATCCAACACATTACTAGATAATATGTCTATAATCTACCCAAATAGTGTGATAATAAAATCTTTGATGCGTCTTTTTGACACCCCAAAATATAATGCCTATTTGAGTTAGAGTGTCATTTGGCCTCAAGAATGAATCCCTATACATCAATGGTTACCGACTATAGGTGATGGACTTTCCATATTGTCATAATACGATACCCTTGAATCATTTTCATACAACAATGGTAAATAACAAAACAATCTTCACTGACATCAAAGTGTGCACACTAAATAAAAATATCCAATATCATACATGATAAAGTTATACAAAAACTAAATTTATCTACTGCTAAGATAATTCCAAATAGAAAATGAGAAAAATACTAAAATATAGACATCAACCTTACTTCCATCCCTGGGCCTCATCTAAATATCTAATATTGGTTGAGCTGCTCCAACCTGATCCACTAGACAACCCATGATCTAAAATAAAATTAAATATAAGGTATTCCTGAGTTCTAAATTTCCAATATTGGGAGTGAACATATAAATAATTATTCATTACAATTCATCAAGTGCTAACTTGGATACCATGACACCTGATGTCGTACAAATGCCTATTAGGACACCGTGTTCCAACCAGGCCACCCTGATGTCTGATCATAACTAATTCAACACTATGCCAACATCCTATCATCACCTCATGCCACTAAACTGAAATCCCAGCTCATAATTAAAGACTCCAGGTAGGGAATCATCTAAACCTTGACCCACTACCTAAATGAATATGTAATAGTCAAACATCCATTACTTGACCCACTCCCATATAACTCATGGAAGGGTCCATTGATTAGGTATCACATCACATCTTGAAGTAGTTATCCAATGGATGGTCCTCAAACCATGAATACTATTGTAAGGTCTATATAGTTCAAGACCCAATCATACACAAATAAGGTACACCTCACAACCCAAGCCTCCCCACTCATGGAAAGGTAAATCTTCAGGATCCACACCCCAAAATTATGACCCGTTTATTAACAAAAACACGTTCACTACAATCACATAGGGTCAAAACCACCATAAAACATCCGTAAACTATCACCTGGGAGTTAGTTACTCGAACCTAGCCCCTCATCATGGACATATCTCCTCTCACCTATTAGGTTACCCACTAGATCCTTTATACTAGTCATTGCCTGTTCTCATCGATACCACTTCACGTCTATCGCCCATCAGTGACACCACATCCATGGTATTATGCTGACACAGACCCCATGGGGTTGGTTCACATCCTCACCTAAGTCCCTCATCAATCTATGTACCACTACCTAAAGTCCATCTTAATCCACCATGTTCCACTATTTCTTGGCTTAAACATGAAGTTTCAAATTTCCACCCAAACCCCTTTGGAATCCCAATCGTAATTCCTAAATAACACCCATAACCCTCACCAGTGTCTCATTTAACATATCCTAAGGAAGATATCTGAGTCCATAACCTAGATTAAAAGTATCTCCATCACACATTACAAGTCCCAAAAGACTTTTCCCTCTCACATCACATACACCGAAAGTCTATTTTATCCCTAAGAGAGAGTTCATAGTCGATCATGAGACATATAAACATCCTATCCATTTCCACTCATCCCCAAGATAGTCCTACCTTATAATTATCCTTAGAAACCCAACCATGGCTAAACCGTTTCTCCATATGTACCCCAATACCTACCCAATTCCTCACTTTAACCCATCCGAAACTTTCACCCCTTAGCATCATAGTTACTAGGATATAAAGATTCACTAAAGCTCTAAAGAGCATTTATTACAAGAATATAAGGCCCAATTATATCCCACATCATCTACCAAGGGAACATATAGTTCCAAAAACCCATTAAAGTATACATTCATTCAGGCTTGTAAATAGACATACACATGAAATCTTATTTTAGGGCTCTGTTACCTCAAACATGAAGTTAACCACTTACAAGATCCTTTAATCCTCATCCCTGATTTCCCATGATCTGGGTACCTATCTCATTCTAGGTGACATCAATAATCAATTATAACACGTTATATTTACTTATTAAAATTAATCTAAATAGGAATAATCACCTAAAAACTCACCAAACATCACTCCTTCACCAAAACCACTTCAGATGGAGTGTGATAAACCTTATAAAATCTCATCTATACATCTCACATGAAATATTCATCACCAAATCGAATTTGACCATAATCTAGTGTAATAAACACTAAAAACCAATCAAAAAATATACAAAAAACCACATCCAATTGAGGGAAACCAAAAAAAGTAATGGTCATAGGAACACAATTGAAACCACCAAAAAAACCCAAGAAAACAAAAATAAATTCCCTATCAAAGATGATCGAAGGGAAACACATGGAGGGGGAGTGGAATCTAAATTGATTATACTTGTTACACAAAACCCGCTTAAAATCAAGTCACCTGTACCAAAAAATATAAATTCCCTTGTATAAAAAATATCCATAACTTATTTTCAATAAGAATAAGAGGATAAAAATGTGAATTTATTAGCCATTTGACATTTTTCACTATGATTGGGGTTCAAAGTGTAATACCATGTGTTGGATTCCTTTCATAGTACAAACCCCCTAGGTAGAGAGGCCTCCCCTTGTATTGAAACAATTCATAGCATGTCCCTCCTGGGATATGGCGTAAACTGTAGAAATCTATAGAAATTTATCATCAGGACACCCCAAACCTACTCCAACACTTACCTAAGACCCAAAAGAAAACAAGTGTGTTCTATTCCTTGTCCAAAAATAACTCCTTGATATGTATCAATGCTCAAATTAAAAATATGAATATCTATTCATTGAATAAAAAATTCACTTGATTGAAAATTAAAATTCCCTCCCAAAATAATAGCCTTGAAATCTTTAGGGTGTTATATATAATATATATTAACCATATATATAATTTAAGATACATAAATAATTGATTTCATCCTCATAGGTGGTAAACTGACCATTGGAGGGACTTTTTCAAAGATAGGAAGAGAGATAACATACATATTGTAAATATTTAAAAATATATTTATCATGGTTTAATAACATTTATATAATCATTAATCATTTAAGGAATGGTGTTTTCTAAGAGGAAATGAAAGTCGAAGTATAGGGAAGGAAAAATTGAATTGAGAAAATGATAAAGGTTACCTCTTTCTTTGATGTTTCTCTTTTTATAGGACCTTAATGCATTAGAGGCTTGGATTTAGATGATACAAGATCATATTTATGAATTTTTAGAGTCTTAGGAGAATTTATTTGGGCATATATTAGTCAATGAGAAGTTATTAGTATGTGATCTTCTCAGGGGTCAGATATGGCATTTAGACATAAATAGGGTGTATTTTTAGTTAAAATGATGAATAAAATATTATTTCCATTGTAAAATTTGAAATAGTGATCTTCAATGAAAATATGTATTATATTTTTTAAAAGATTATGTTTTTATTTATTTTAAATCATTTTAAATCGTAATTTATTTTTTTATACAAATGAAAAGAAGAAAAAATGAAAAATTAATTTTTAAGGATATACTTTATCTTTTTAGACTTTGGAAATTAATTTTTTTGTTTTAAAATACATTTCATAAATTTTTAATGATTAATTTATCTTATTAAACCTATTTCTGGTTGATGATGTAATTTTAGAATTTATTAGGTCATTATTGTATCAATATTATTTCATAAAACATGTGATATTTGGAAAATTACATTTTTACCATTCACCTAAAAACTAAGGTTTTTTTTAGAAAAAATTACAAAAAAACACTCTTTGATATTCTTGATGTACTCATTCAAAAAATTAAATTAAATTTATCCAAAAAAATTTAAAACTAATAGGAAATTAAATTTTAATTATTAACATAAAATTTTTAAATTTTTAAGTTAAGTAAAAATTCACATTATTAAAGATAAAAAATTTATAACTTCTTTCAGTTAATTAATTTTAATATTTATTTAATGACTCTACAACATTTATATTTACTCATTTTAGTTCTAATAAATTTTATTTACAAGATATTATACTAATATATTGTTCAAGTTAATATTCTAATAGAAATATTACAATTCTAATAAATAAGTTACTATTACAACAACTAGGTTTACTATTTCAATGGTCATATTGGATTAATATATCCTTTAAATACCTCTTATTTACTTCATTCATAATCCTCTTGGTTTTCTCTCTATGTTCCCTACACCCTTTATAAAAATTCAAACCACATTTTTAATGTTTTTTTCTTCTGTTTACAATGTTCCTCATGGGTGTAATATTTCATTTTGACCTTGACATGAAGATTTTTCAAATTCTAATTATATTCTTTATTTTTTCCATCACAATTTTATATTTTCAATTTTATGGTCTATCCTCATTCTATATGTTAAATATTTCGCATAGATCAAATA
Organism: Viscum album; assembly: GCA_963277665.1. Lineage (NCBI taxonomy): Eukaryota > Viridiplantae > Streptophyta > Magnoliopsida > Santalales > Viscaceae > Viscum > Viscum album. The sequence continues at coordinate 48,826,768 of OY728122.1, forward strand.
AATTAGTATTTGTTTTTTTCTTTTTTGGTGCATCTATCTTATAGTATACTATATACATAATCATGACACATATATATTCAAAATGGAAACCTAATATAGAAAAGTATGGTTCATTACATTCTTACCCCTCTTATAATTTTCATAAACCAATGTTCTAATCATATCCCTAATAATCAATAGATGAGAGTACTTCTATTCTATATAAATCTTGGGGTCCCATGTTTCCTCTTAATAATAATGGGTTTGAAAATTACTTTGACAATGGGAGTTATATTTTTGTGTAAAACTTTGTATATATTGTATAATATATTTATATGTTACTTCTCAAAATAGGAGGCATGTTGTTGTTTCATGTCCTTTAGATTGATTATAGGTCATGGATCAGGTATGTAATTCCTCAAAAGAGGTAGATGGTATACATCATGCACTTAATCCATATTTAGTGGATGATCTAGTTGATAGTACATAGCTCGTCTGTGATCAAGTATATCTAATGGGATAATGTTCCAATGGATTAACACTCACTTTTTCCATACCTCATGTCTCTCTCATAGGGTGATATTTAAAGGAAGACTATCTCAAACTAAAAAATATAGGTCTCTTTGATGAATTTCAGAATAATTCTTTTTTTTTGAATTTGAGTTGGTTTAATGTGTTCCAAAATGGCTTTAACCTTCTTTGTCATCTCTTGTGTAGGTTTGGGTCCCAATAGCCTTCATTCAATGAATACATAACAATGTGTTAGTGTTCTACATCCCTTACCATATAGATCTTCATATGGGTCTATCTAAATACTATAATGGAAGGTTTTTATATTATAAATCAATAAGGTAAAAATATTGATACCAACCTCCATTGAATTCTATTGATAACATTGGGATTAACTGTTATTTTCCCATACCCATAACACTATTTTAAATGGATTTAATATTTTAAATTAAAAATCTAATAATCAATTAAACATATTATTTTATTCAATTACATTGTGTTAAATACTATTAAAAATTTAATTTTCACTTGTTTTTATATTTTTACTATAGGAGGAAGTTATTTATAGGGCCCATGATGAAGTGGGAGAAAATGGGACAAACTACATGGAATCTTAAGCACACTTGTCCACTAATATTCAAATTAAAAAAAATAAATCTACCCAATTGGGATGAAATTTTGTATATGGACATTGATTAATTTTTAATACTAATTATTAGAATAAAACCAATCCCAATTTATCCATATAGTGGCCCAAATGAAGTAATCTCCTCAAAAAACTGAAACTACTGAAAGTCAAGAGTACAACAAGGTATTTGGAAAATATATCCCATTATCGTAATATAGTGGATTCCCAATTCTACATGAGATATTAAAGAGGGTTTATAAAATATCATTAGTTTTTAATGGTATATATATGGGTTTTTACCAATCCAAAATTGATCCACAAGTGGTATTGAAAATTCTTGTGAAAAACACTACCACCCATTGCATATAAAAAGAGTCCTTGGGATCTTCATATTTACATTAGATTAGGGGTAATGTTATACCATTTTTTAAATATAAATAATCCCTCTCATCATCATAGATGTTCTAAAACCCCCTATCCACATAGGGAGATTATGCATGAAGGCAGAATTCGTTATAAACCTTATACTGCTCTAGATAAAGATCAAAATGGTGGTAAATCATTGTGTGGGAGATATATAGTTTTAGAGGGAGTTCGGGAACTTGTTTTTCTCCCATCTTAATGTAATTTGTGTTAAAAAAATTTCATTTAGTTTTATAATTACATGTTTCAACATTTAATGAATTTTTTCTAATTATTAATGTTTTCCAAAACCCCTTTGGAGCGTTGTGAAGTTTTTATTTGTTGAAAAACTTAAGATGGGAAATAAAGATATACTAAGAGGATTGTTATGGATTCATGTTAATTCAACCTATATATAGTTCTTGGAAGATATTGAAGCTGAAATCTATTTGAAATATATATTACATTACATATTGGCTTCATTTTATCATATAATGTTTTGAAATTGGGAACTCTATGCCAGAATAGAGTTACCAATGTTTCAGGAGAGATCATGGGATACTAATTAGAAAACCTTAAATATTTTCAAAAACATATAATTAGTTTCTCACACACATTTAAGGTTAGATGGATAAAAATATATTACCAATACCACTCATGTCGAACACACGAGTATATTATAGAAAAGTTGGTGACTGAGAATTGGAATTATATAGCTGAGTAGACTAGAAAAAAGCATTACCATTTGAGGATCTGTCCATGTAAGAGTAAGTTCATGTGAAGGAACTCCATGATGTAGTTGAACCCATGAGATTTGGTTCTTATCCTCTGAGATGGGGGGAAACACTAGAGGTATTGGGTGAGAAACAATTCCATTATGACTTGAATAATCCATTGAGGAATGTGGTGTATTATTAAGCGGTTCCCATCCAAGCACCAATCCAATGTGGGATTCAGAGTTATTAATCCATTCTGTAATCAGGTGAAACATAGAGTAGGGGCCATATATAAATAGTATTGATGGTTTCCATTGTTTTTAGAAAATTTAAAGTGTCCATGTCATATATAAATGGCTATGTCATAGTTCTGTTTGATGATAGGAGACCATTCCATAGCTATGCTTTTCATTATATGAGTCATGTAAAGACACATATAAGATTCTAAATAGCACTTTGGATAATTTTATGTTGGTAATATAGTTAAATTTATGTTTATTATACACCAAGAGGCCATGAAATGGTGTATGTGTTTTTACTATAGAGAGTTCAGTGAGTCAAAGAGTTAGAGGTCATCTTTCTGGAGATCGTGGGAGTGTAATAGAGGAGTTAATGCATGAAAATTGTGGATCTAGTCAACAATAGAATTCTATACCACATGATACCTATTCATACTGTATAAGTAAATTCTACATCATAGTGTATATTTATAAACCATAGAAAAAGCATGAAGATGGTTTAATGTTGTGTAGAATCCAAGATCATGTCGTAGCATTGATGTTTCAATAAGCTGGTAGTTTTGGAAAAAAATTGAATGAGTGAGCTATTTATTGGGTTTCTAGGTGATTTTTGTTTTTAGATTTAATGGCACATTATGATCCCATTTATTACATGGGAAACTTTTCATAATATGACCAATTGAATATTCAATCCAAAAAAATATATTTCATGAAAATAAAAGAGAGTATCTCATCATAGAATTAGTTTAGTGGAGAATAATATAGAGGTGATTCAAGATTTATTAGGAGATTTAATGTAAGAAAGAAGTAAGAAATTATAGGAGGATCATCTAATTGGAACATTATCAGTCTATGAAGAAGAGAAACACCATTCACGGTGTATCACTAATATTCAAATCTCAGGAAGATGATCATGGTTGTAATAAAGGGAAAGGGGACGCCATCTCTTTATAGAGAGGTGGTTATATTTTGCAACTTATTTGAATAATGAGTTCAAAGGGTCGGTGAGACTTCTCCATTGTGTAAAAGAAAATAAGCATCACACTATAGTTTTTTTAGTGTATCAAGAAAATATTGATTTCATTATAAATTGAATATCCTAGTTAGGGTGAAATTAGTAACCTTATTTTTATTTCATTCAATATTTTCATCATTTTCCAAGTTAAAGTGAGGGTGAGAAAAAGAGTGTTCCTCACATTGAGTGAACAAGAAAAAATGGGATTGAAGGTTTATAATAGTTATTACCCTAATTCACCCCACTCCCCTTAGGGTGATTCCCTTTCTAAGGGACCAACAATTGGTATCATATGGAAGGTTTTAGTTTTTATATTTTCTCTAATAGAATCATGGTACCCAAAAAGGTGATGGATCAAAAAGGAATTCCAATTTTCAATGGAAAAAAATTCCATTTATAGAATAATGGGATGTATTACTACTCCAGGTTATTGAAAATGTAAGTGTAAACATAAACTATTCATGGAATTAAAGAAAACATGGAATGCTGATCCCTGTTTGGAAGAGGCAATCTAGAACTATATGTGCATACAAAGGCGATAAACACATTAGGGTAATCCTTTTACAAACCCTAACTAAACCATGGTAATTTCCTAAAAAACCTCTCACACCTTGTGGGAAAATAAATTTAATACTTATGAGGTTAATTCCAATGTTTGATATGAAAAGATGTAGGTGAAATGGAATAAATATGAACAATTGAGAATGAGTTTCACAAAAAATGTTGATTCATTTTTGATCATATGAATGATATTGTTTAATACATATGATGTATTGTATAAAACATTCTAGACACTAAGATCATGAAATGAAACTTGATGAGACTACCCAATGGTTTAATGACAAGGTGTTTATGCTTGAAGATATGGATCCAGAGGATATATCATTGGGAAACCTTCCCTGTAAACTTTCCAAATATGAAATTATACATGGTGATAGTGTGTCTAAAGAAAAGGAGAATAAAAAAAGATGTTTCATTCATGGAAATGAAGACTCATTATATTAAATAATTTATATATAAGGTGATGAGGTCAATGGTGTGATGGATTTTCTTTCTTATATCCTTTATAGGGGAAAAGTAAATTTTAAAGGAAATATTCAAGATTCTTATTTCTGATGCAGAAAGCTCGTCCATCTCATCATATTTTTTTTTAATTATATTTAAGGTGATGATGATGAGGAATCTATTAATAAATATTTTAAATATGAAAAAATAAAGAAAAAATTGTAGAGAAATTTTTTTCGAGAGAAAAAAGTATGTTGTCTCATGAAGATATACATTTGGATGAGTCTAAAGTGAAAGAAGTTAAGAATTGTAGGGACCATGATGAAAATTCATTAGTGGATGTTATTGATAGAAAAAAATTGATGATAGTGATCTTGAATATGATTGTTTTGTAGAGAGAGTTGGTCTATTATTTGATCACGAGGAAACCCTTGAAGAACATGACCAATTAAGGGCTAAATACAAGAAGGGAAATGCTGTAGTAAATGACTCAAAGATATATATGCAAAAAGAGGAAGATATATCATAATAAAAGAATATATTTATAAATAAAAATTTAATTTTTTTGGAAACTCAAGAAAGGAAGTGGAGACAATTCTCAAAGTTTAAGAAAAGGTGTGGATCATTTATGGATTGACTAATACAATGAAAGAAAATGTCAATAAGACTCAATAAAGTTAAGGAGAAATCATGGATTACTGAAAAGGGCATTAGAAAAAAGAAAGAATTATTACATCTGGAATGGTATCTGGTTTCTCAAATAAACTGATCCATCTTAAGGCTAAATAATTCTTGGGGGTAACCACAATATAACATTTTATAATACTAAAGGATAAAAATTTAAAAAAATGAAATCTATTATAGATAATGATCTAATGTAGTAGATAACTATACCTCATTCCCTACCATAGGATTCAACTCCATGGAGGAAAGTAAATTCGGGAGAAGCTCAAAAGACTACTTCTCAGGTAGTGAGAAATAATATAATGACACTAACAAATATGTATTATTTCTATGGAAAATTGGAACTCATTTAAGATAATGAATCCATTTAAAAATGATTCTTCAAATATAAAAAAAATCCAAAAAATATTAAAGTGGATTTCAATCATATTCTTATGCTTTTAATAGTTATTGTTATTTTTTGTTAGGGATATGGACACAAGGAGGCCTATTACACCTCAAGGGTACAATGATAGGTGGCCAATGTGTCCCAAAATGAGGATATCATTATCTAAGAACCTCATCCAACACATTGAAAAATAAGAATATATTTTTATTTTTGTAATATGAAAGACATTTTACTGAACCAAAAAGTTGAAGGAGTATCGATATTCAGAAGAATCTCCTTAATGGTTATGATTGGTGAAGAAATGATATGAAACAGATAATATTATTGAAGTTTCTTTCATATAAACATAAAAATTTGATATATGGGTTATCGATAGATAATGTACCTTACACGTGACTAGAAAAAATGATCTTAATATTAAAATTAAATATGAAAAAAGTGGATTGGGTAATTTGGGTAATGTAGAAGGACTCAAAATAATTGCCTTTTAGAAGGCCAAAGTTGGTTGAAATGATCTCCAAAATACAAATGTGATCTTGGTAGAAGGACATAGAAGAAATTTTTGGGGTTTGAGTAAGTTGTGTGAATTAGGAAATAATATGGAATTTGGAACGAAGGGGTGAACCATTAAATAAAAGGATGTGTCACTTGTACTTTAAGGATGGAAAACCAAAGGAAATCCATATTTTATTACTGGAGAAAATTGGTTCAGGTTGTCTAATTAGAATGAAGAAAACTATAGAATAAGAATCATGGGAACTTAATCCAAATATATTTATAAAACCTAGTGAATATTTAGGGATAATGTGACTTTCCCAAGATCAAATTTGAAAACATGTATACATATGGATCTTTTCAAAAAGGTAAAATAGTTTAAAAACATACAAGATGAAGAATGGAAAATTGTCTTGAATTTTGAAGCTTATTCATATAGATGTTTTTGGACCAATTACAACTAAATAAAATAATTCAAAAGGATATTATGTTTTGTTTTTTTGATGATTTTGGTAGTATGACTTGGTTAACGGTGATTATTTACAATACTGAAGTGCACTAGCATATCACTCAATTCTGATGAAAATCTGAAAGGATTATTAGGGTGAAAATTCAAATTATTCACATAGAAAATGGTGAAAAATTAACGAATAACCATGTGGGAAATTTAATGGTGAAATAGTGGATTCAACATCAAGTTTTAATGGTGATAACTCATAAAAAAGTAGATTTCTTAGAAGAAGAAATCATATTATTAACAACATGGCTTAAAAAATGCTCATTCAAAAATCCCTATTGCAGAAATATATGAACGAAGGAATCTTAAGAGTGATTAATTTCCTTAATCTAGTGTTTATATGTCTAAATTAAGATAATAAAATATAGTGTATAAATAATCCCACCATGAAATACTTTTGAGTATCTGGAATTAATTAGTTCATTCTAAACAAGGAGAAAAATAGAATGTTCAAAGAATTTGGATATGACCAGATGATACTTGGATATTCATCCAAAATTACAGAATATCTACGTTTCATCAAATGGATAAGAAAATTATTGAATTTAATTGATGTTAAAATTATTGAAAATAAGTAGACTTCAGATTTTGGCGATTACATTTCAGCTTCATATGAGCATAGTTTACACTAAATTGGTCTTAAATGGGAGCTGGATAGTGGTGAAGATTTTTCTAGTTTAGGGGGAGTTCAAGGGGATAAAAATATCTTATATGATATCTCCAATGATGAGTAAAATAAAATAGAAACATTTTAAATTATTTAATTAGTCTATAATTGAAAAAATCACTGATAACAATGTAGTGGTTAACCAGACAACCCCGATTTAAACGTGAATAATTAAGGTACAAAAACAAATTTAATTTTTATCTAAGGTGGAGCCATAATAATTTTATGATTCTATTGTTTATGTATGTTTTTTCAAATCCATGAATGAATAAATTGATTAAATTGAGAAAAATCGGACTTTGGAAATTGTCTCAAGACGAGAAAATAAATATGTGATAGGAACTAAATGGTTTTTACAAAAGAAACTATATAAAGATGGTATTGTGAAAATGAATAATGTATATATTGTGTGTAAAGGATATTATAAAATTTATGGAATTAACATTGATAAAACATTTAAACAAGTGTCCTAGTTAGAAACAATTATATAATTTCTATTAATGACTGTGAAAAATGGTTTTAAAGGTTATCAAATGTACATCAAATCTACATTATTGAATGGAATTCTTGAATAGGATGCATAAATTAAGCAACCAAATGAATTTATTATATATTATGATTATATAAAATTGTTCTAATTTAATAAAGCCTTATATGAGTTCAATTAATATCTACATGCTTTGAACATAAGGATGGATTAGTATGTAAGTAAGATGGGTTTTTATTGGGGGGGGGGTTGATCAAAACCTCTACATAAAAATGAGAAAGCACAGATAATTGTGTTAAATATATTTTTTAATATATAATTTTTAGAGACATATATTACATCCAATATAAGAATGTTTTAGATTTAACGAGGTTTGAATTTGAGATATGTTTAATTGTTGAATTTTCATTCTTCTTTGGGATACAAGTGATTCAAAATAAGTATAGGATGCTTATATCCCAAACCAAATAAATCAAGGATATATTGAAATAATTTGAAATAGATGATTGAAAACTGAAGGAAACCCTAGTGGTTACTCACATGAAATTTTATAAATATGTTGATGGTAGTGAAGTGAATGTGACACTCTATAAGAAAACTATCAATAGACTAATTTAATTGATAACTACTCAATTTAACATTGTGTTTCCCACATATAAAGCTGCATGATATTAGAGTTTTACCAATTAAAGCCACCTGTGTTTAGTGAGATATATACATTGATAAATCAATCATATTGTGGATTATGGGATCAACTATTATAGAAACTCACATTATCAATTGGTAGGATTATGAATAATGATAGGGCTTGTTTGGTGGATGAATGAAGGTATACTCTAGAAGAAATTTTTTACATTGGAAACACTTTCATTTCTTGTAAATATAATAAGAATGAATTCATATATTTAATAACTATAGAGGTAGAATATGTGGGAAAAAAATAAAGATTATACTCAATTGATTTAGATAAAAAAATTCTATACACTAGTAATAATGTGGTATCTGTAATTAGAATTATGGGAAAAAACACTATTACTAAGAATCAAAAGAAATTCAATTCAATACTTGAGGATGAAGCACATCAACACAAATTAATATTTCATCAAAGATAATATGGAGAAAAAATGTGTCAAGATGGATTACATTCTAACATGATATCAAGTACTGGATATCGAGAAAAAATATTTATAAATAGATTTTACATTTTATTTAAAGTAAAAGGATAAAAAATAAATTGAATCATAGTGGTTTGAATTACATATACCAATATAATACCCACTAAAAATTTCATTAGTGTTACGGGGAAGGGAACTTATGTAAGATTAAATGATAAAATATTCATATTAGCTGGATTTTATATAAAGGATATCTGTTACTTTGTTTTCACTGCACCGTGTGTATAATATCTATATTAATATTCATGATCAATAAAAACCATCTCTTTAGATGGAATCAAAGATAGAAACCACACTACTCTGTGTGAGTTAATTCAAGTTAAAGGTAATAATTATTCCCTTTTCTCATGTAAACTGTTTCTAACTCTCCTTTATGCATCTTTAAGGAAGTGATATTAGGGTTCATTGAGAAAGAGGGAGAATGTGTGTTTGGAAAATTTTAATGGGGGATATTCACCACTTAGGGTGAGAGTTTTTGATTAAAAATCTTGTGTTTAGGATTATGGATACTTGTGATGGTAGTAGGATCACATATATTTGTTTTAGGTGTAATGATGCATGTTGTCATGTGATAATTATTCCATTTAACACTTGTTTCTCACATCGACCACTATCTCATGTGATATTATAGTTTATGATTGATTAATCATTAGTGTAACTTTTAATGGAAAAGGATGTGAAGTGGAAGACTAGAATATTGTGTAGAATTGTTTAGAGTTTTCAAAAAACTCAAAATTAGAGATTATTTGTCAAAAAACCTTTGGAGGTATGTGAAGTTTTTGTTTATTGTCATGTTTAAGAAGGGTGATCTAGTTATTCTTGGATGATAATTAGGGATTCAAGCTAATTCTTCCTCATAAGAGTTCTTAAAATCAATTGAAGAAGATATCTATTTTAAAGACCAACCCCACACTTAAGACCATTCTTTTAATTTTAAAAAGTGTTCAACTTGGGAAATCTACATCACAATACATTTAGCTACAATGAAAGAGAGATCATGAAAGACTACTTAGATCACCCCAATTTTTATATATTCCATAGAATCAATGGTTATGAAGTAATTAAGGTTCTAATGATCAAAACATATTGGGAATAACACTCATGGAAAACACCTGATTAGCCTCCAAACAAGCTGATGGTTTAGATTTGGAATCACATAACTGAGTGGGCCGACAAGGAGAATGTGAATGTGAGAACCTGTGCATGAATGCCTAGGATAATATAAACGAAGAACATGAAATAAGTGAATCCATGAGTAGTGGTGCTTATACTCTCTTGTGTGGTCCAACACAGAAGGTAGTAGGAAATAACTGACACCATTTTTACATGAATGATCCACTAAGGAATGCAATGTTTTATTAAGGTATTCCCATCCACGATGAAATCCAATTTGGGATTTAGTGTTATTAGGTCATGCTGTGATTAGGTGAACTATAATATATGGCCCATTAATAATAATTTTTGATGAGTTTCAATTTTTTTTTAAAATTCAGAGTGTCTACATTGTGGACAGATGGATATTCCATGGTCTTGTTAGATTAAAGGAGACAACACCATAGTTATACTTTACATTATAAAGAGTCACTAGAAGCCATGTCATGGAATCCAAATTTTGACATGGATAATTTGTTGTTGGAAATGTGGTAAAAATTTAATTTCCTAACAAATAATAGGCTACGAAGTAGTGGAAGTGTCTACACTTTAGAGATTTTGGTGAGTTAAGGAGTTAGAGGAGAACATACTAGATACCATGTAAGAGTAATGTAGGAGCTAATGTTTTAAAAGTGTTAATATAGTCAGCAATAGAAATATACACTCTAAAATACCTATGTAAAAACTATCACATAATAATATTCAATAGAAAAGGCATGAAGGTGGTTAGGTGTGTCATATAATCCATGATCTCACTATAGCATAGAATTTTCAGTCAGCTAGTAGATCCATCCATAAACTAAAATAGGGGGTTATTACTTGGATTTCTAGGTTACTTTTCATATTTAATGCATATTTTGATCCAATTAATTACATGGTAAACTTGGCCCAATACTATTGCATGGATATTATATCATAACCATTAAATCAAAAGAAAAGAGAAGAGAGCATCTTAAGGGAGATTTAATTTAGAGGTAAATAATATAGAGGTGATTCAAGATTCACTGGATGATTACTAGAAATAATGAAATAAGGAAATTCTAGGAGATTAATCTCACTAGAATATTATCATATTGTGTTCTATAGACACATCGTTAAAGGTGTATTGATCATATCTAAATAATGGGAGGGAGATTAAGGTGGTCTCCAAGGGAATATCATTTTGATCTCTTTATAGAGTGGTGGTGATCTTTCTCATATTATTTGAACTATGATTGTAGAGGGTCAGTGAGACTTCTCCATTGTGTAAACAAAAAGAATCAGTACCATTTATTGTTTCTATCACATTGAAACATAATTTATTTCATAATTTGGGGACCATATTTGTTAGTGTAAAACAAGTAAAATTATTCGTATATAATTTACTTCTTTCATCATTTTCCATGAAAATACAAGGGGGCGAAAAAGATTGTTCCTAAAATTGAGAGAAAAAGATCACGATCAAGCGATTAAAGGGTTAAATTTTTTTACCTATATTCACCGACCCTCTCAGGTTGATTCCATTGACAAGAGACCAACAATTCATTGAAATAATTTTCATTTCATAACCGATTGGATTGATATTTTAATTGGGAATCTTGTGTTGTTTAGATTGGAAACAAAGTTTAGTTTTTTTAAATTTTATGCATACTTGAGATATTTTTATGATTTGGATTGCCCCATTCCTTTTATAAGGTCTAAAACATAACAACGTTATTTTTGTTTCAATGGTTAGATCCTATTGCACCATTATAATGGGTAAAAATAAATGAAGATCTTGGTTACCCTTAATCAATGAACATCATTAAACATTTTTAAAAAAAAATAAACTCTAAATTATGTTTAGTGAACTTTCTATGATCCGCTTATCACATAATTTTAAACCCTATTCGTTTTTTAAACTATTAAACTATTGAATTAAGTTATTTTATTTTGAAACATACTTTAAATTTCCAAAATTTTCATTTTCATTTTGAAAAAATTATTTTAAATACACACATTAAATTATAAAAGATAATTGGGGGATAAACTAGGGTATGAACTATTATTTAATCATCTTGAGAAACAAAACTATTTTGATGCATCATGACAACACAATAAAATTTTTGCATCATTTTTGGGGAACACTTCCGTTTTTAGTGTCTGTTCGTGATAATATCTTTGTATATTTTGTAAATATATGTATTTTTTATATTTTAGTTTTATATATATTATTTTGTTATAACTTATTATCTATGTAGTTTATATTCCAAGAATTTATAATTTCGAGGAACTAACTCATTTAAAACCAAAACCAGAGGGGATCCAATACTAGAAACATCAATATACATATAACAACTCTTTGAAGGAGGACACCCAACCCTTCAAAAACCATCTTCTAAACCCTTGTTATTCTGGAACTAAAATTGAAATAAAAAAAACTTGTATGACATAGTATAAAAGTTATTGAATTTAGAGTAACTAACTTCACCTGATGTTTATATTTTACTTTCATGTATTCAAATACAAGGAAAACACCAAATTTCAAATGAAAACCTTGACTAATTCACTTATTACCAAAATGTGATGGACTAGTTGGGCATGGAAAATATAATAATTTAATGGACTTTAATACAATATAATAAATATTAACAACTAAAAAAGAGGATTAAGAACATATTAAACTTATAAATTTTCCATTTTATTCAGAAATCATTGAAAAATACTGGCTATACTGTGTTAACTTTATAATTAATGGTTGGGTGGTCATGAAATTACTTTTTCTTGAAAAATTATTCCTAGCCCATTGAATTTAAATAATAAGCAAATAAATCTATAAAATAAGAAAATATCATAAGAAACACATCATGAATAAATGAATGGCCTGAAATCGTATTTTTTTAAGATTTTGGACAAACCCTCTTTTATGGGTAAAGGGAGAAACCAAGACTTCAAGGACATAGAGACATAAAAAAATATAAACTCTAGAGAGTTTCACCCTAGAAAAATATTACGTAGGAGAACCTCTTCCCAATATCAATATATTTGTGGCCCACCTCCGTCAGAGCATGGCTACTCAACATGATGTCCCATGAAAAAATGCATGGGCTCGGTATTGATGGAAGCTCCATACCCTATCAAAATTCCAAATTAAAAAAGCCACACATGATGTAGGTGAAAAGCTCTATTCTCATATGAAGAAAATCCATACAGACTGTCTTGGTTCCCCAATATGAAGCAAACACTAGTCCATGGAACCAGCATCAATGATCATCCTAGGAGAATCCAACCATACACCACAAGATATACCACCACCACCACCACTGTAGAGGCCCAAATACATTCCAAGGGACACGAGATGAATCCATATTTACCAAGCACTGGAATACCCAACATAGTGCCGAGGGAATGCCACCAATGGGGAAATTCAGGATATTCTAAACCATAAATGACACTCTGGGAATGTATCTGATCCGATCAGTCTGTGGATGAAACCTCATTGGGTTCTGAAGTAGTCCAGTTCGATGGGATGAAAATCAATGTGAAAATGTATAAGAACCAACTACAGAACGCCCAAAAAACCACCAAAATCACACCCAATCAAATGATATCCAGAATCACCAAATCAAAGAACATAACAACTCATAGTATCCCAACCCAAAGGGCTCCCCCTATGGGGAACACCAAATCATAATTTGAGACACTGAAAAGTTGCTAGAGGAGTCTCCAAGGTAGTAATTGATACATCAAGACGGATCCACTCCATCGACCCTGAAGCCTGAGATACACCGAACCGAGAAGTTAAAACCGCACTGATACACATCATTGATGGAAGGGGTGAGCCATGCCATGCCAAATTACTGACCAATACAGAGGCATCTTCAATGAAATATTATCGTCAGAATGAGAGACACACCGATTCATGCACCAGAACACCACCGAGAAGCATCGACGCCAGGAATGGGAGCCGAAGACTAAACCCCGATAGATCCAGAAATGCCACACCGATGCAAGAAGATGCCTTCATTGAGCCAAAACTATATGGACCAATGAGATAATCCTGGCCAGAGGGGGAAGGGTAGGAGAAAGTGAGGAAACCTGATTCCACCTTAGAAGAGGGAAGATATGCTGCATAGAGGCTCAGATAGAAACACATCATGAATATTGGAAATGATTTAAAATGTTTTTCATAAGTTTTACACATAACCAAATAAGTGATCAAATTTTGATATAATATTTTTATAAAGGCTTAATACCTATTAATTTTAATATGATTTATGTTGTTTTAGGTCATTCCCAAGTGTATAATAATATGATCACTATAAGTCAAATCATCAATAACATGGAAAAAACACTCAAGGATTTGGGTTTAGGTCCAAGATACCCATAATAGGTTTTGATAACATGAAATTTTTTGACTTTGAGAAGAAGGTGGAAACAAAAATTGAATAAGTACCCTTATATAATAAATTTATATTCCTAAATGGAAATACCAACTACCTACCCAAATTCATTGTGTTATCTATGCTATTGACACCCACAATTCTAACTAATGTCTTCGATTAGGAGAACTTTCTAAGAGTCTAGTGGAAATATTCCCAATCCATCCACATAACCAACCCATTAGGTAAGAATTTTATTATCCATCCAACTATAGAAGAAAAAAACTATGTCTATATGGAGGGGGTATTCTAACCAACCTCAATAGCCATGGAACCTCCCAGTGTAGGGTATTCATCCTCCACCACCACATAAATATCCTCAACCACCATAAAGTACTTTCCAATAACCCCCTCTAAAAAATAATCCTATCATAGTATTACTAAGGAAAAAAATGGTTGTAAATAATCTCTAATTACAAAAAACAACCCAAGATACCATAAAAGGCCTAAAAAACAGTTAAGATATATTTCCAACTCAATTGGGGGAAATCTAAATTCAAGGGATGGGTAATCCAAATTCCTAACCAATAGTCATCTCTAGGGATATGAGAAATGTAGGATCCATCACTATTTAGAGTGTTAAAAAACATAAAATCCAAATGACCCTTCCATTTAAGTCATCCACTCCTGAAGATATCACCAATATTATCATATATAAAGAACCAAATGGGGAAAATAATTTTCCAAATTAGATTAATACAAAAGGAAATATAGTTTCAATTAACAAAAATTATATCCTAGTAATTTCTCTTTCATTCCCTGAAAGGGATGCTCAACCAAGTAAACCAAATGAAACTGATATTGATAAGGAAATATTGAAAAATTCTAAAAAAATGGAAGTTAACATTCCATTGATTAATTTTGTGAAGAAAAATACACAATAAAACATGTTCCTAAAGGAGTGGTGTACACACCATAGGTTAATATGATTTTATAAAAATGCGAGATTAGTGAATAATCTCTCCACATTGATCCAACTAGTACTTCCAACCAAATGAAAAAATCATGTAAAATTATCAATTCCATGTCTCATAAGGGAGTATGTATTTTATAATTATATGATTGATTTGGTTGCTTCTAAAATTTTATTCCTATATCTATTTTATCTTCATTATTATTTAGGGAGTGGAATCCCACTAGAATAGTCATTAAACTGGAAAACTAGAGTATTGTACTCCATGATATTGTTCTATAGGATGTTTGAGGGTTCAAAACATAATATTTCCCTATATATTTATGTGCTTCAAATGGAAAATGATAGAATTAATAGACATACATAATAATTTTAGGGATAAATTTATTGAAAACTATGAAATACATAACTACTATAAACAACAGTACATTATCTATGAGGTCTGGTAGGGATATTTTACACTTCAACATCCTTGATTCGATGAAGTACCCACCATAAGAGAATTTCTCCCATATTGCCAATTTTATGGATGTACTATCCTTCCCCAAGGAAACATATCTTCTTTACCCTAGTTATATTTCCACTTTTTCATATTTTATATAAATTCTATGTAATGATTCATGTGTACAATGTTGTAATGGTTAATAAAAATATCATGCATGTTTTTAAATTAATGATTTCTTGTATACAGTGGACAAAATGACCATTTTTTTTCAACACATAAAATCTTAATATACATTTGAGGATGTTACTATTGAGCTGTTAGATGATTTTATGGACCTATTTATTTTCATTCCCTCCCAAAAATACTAAATCCCTAAGAATTGGGCCTTAAATAACAGCCTAAAAATTTAAAATATTTATATCTTGAGAATTGAAATAGGTTTTCTATCAATATTTCTAGTTTAATCCCACCAAAGCATGAATTATTATTGATTGGACTTTTTAGGGAGCCTAAAAAATAATTAGGATGAAAAGTTATAGGCATTCCAAGTAATAAACCATATATTTTCCTGTATCATATATTATTAAACGATGAGACTGGTGAGGAACACACAACATTAACAGAAAAAACCTCCTAGATGTCATAAAAAAGCAGGTAACTAAATTTTTAGTTTATAGAATCATTTAACATATCTCTTATAGTGAGTGGGTCAGTCTAGTGTATGTAGTTCATAAGAAAACCGGTCTATAAAAATTAAAAAATGAATACAATGAATTAGTACCAACCTATGTGTAGAATAGTTGATATATATATATAGACCATTTTCGACTAAAACAACACACTAGGAAAAATCATTTACCATTTTTGTTCATTGAGCATATCCTTGATAGGCCAGTAAGGAAGTCCCACTGGTGTTTCCTTGATGTGTATTTTTTATAAATTTATATCCATATTACCCCCAAAAGACCCAAAAAAGAAAAATCTCACTTACACATTTGGAAAATTTTCATATAGGAGGATGAAATTTGATTCATTCAATGCTCTAGGTACTTTATGATTATGCATGGTTAATATATTTTTGGATTATTTGGATAATTTTATGGAAGTGTTCATGGTTGATAATGTTGTCTAAGGTTCGTATTTTTATGAGTGTCTGATTAGTCAAGGTTTTATCCTTTATCTCTATATTAAAAAGAATCATGTATTAAATTATGAGAAATTCTATTTTATGTTCTAAAAGGGAAAATACATAGAAACAACATTTTTGAGGATTGTATTCAAGTTGATAATTCAAATTTTAATTCCATTTCTTCCATACCATTATTTAAAAAATGCATGGGATGCCCAGTATTTATCATGTAATGGAGGATTTTATCACCATTTCTTCCATGAATTTTGCAATATTTCACTCCCCATAACCCAGTTAATAAAAAATAAAATGGATTTATGCTTAATAAATACTACGATGATGCATTTTTAAAATTGAAATAGAGTATCACATTAACACCTGTAATCTAACAACATTAATGGGATTTATCATTTGAACTCACATGTGATGCTTCTAACTATTCAGTTGGGGTATTATTATTACAACATGCTAATTTTGCTCAACATTTCATTGTATATGCCTCATGCACAATGGAATAGTCCAAATAAGACTACAACAAAACTGAAAAATAATTTATTTCCATTTTTTCCTTATATAAATATAAGATATATATTTTATGGTTTAATGTGATTGTGTTTTCTGATCAAGGATCCCTTCGTTATCTCCTTAAGAAAATGGAAGCCAAACCACATATCATTTGTTGGATTCACCTCCATCATGAATTAAATATAGAAATTAGGGATAAAAAGGAGTAAAGAATGTGGTGGATTGTTATATCATTATGATTCTTTCACTCTCATATATTTAATCAACACTTGTTTCCCCATAAATGAAATGTTCCTTTATCAGAAATTATATTGAGTGAAAGATGTTATTCCTTGGTATGATGACATTATAATTTTTTTGGTGACCTCTTTCACTTATTTTGATTTCATTAAAAACCAAGATGATCATCTTAAACCTGATTCTAGTTGGTACATCTGGGATGGACCCTACATTTTGCACACAAATAGTGATCAAGTATTAATGTTTTGTGTTCTATAAAGTGAGTCATGGTCCATCCTCATGTTTTGTGATACTCCAACATTTGGGGTCCACTTCAGTTCACTGGAGACTAATCAGAAGGGCCTCAATTTTGGAATATTTTTCTCAACATTATTTTAGGATGACTATATTTTTTGTAATACATTTCCTCATTTTCAAAAGACTGGTAATTTTTTAAAATTAAATTAAATTCTATAACAAACCATGATTTTCAATATATTTTTAGGGCATTTTATTCATGGGGACCTTTCCTAATTTATGTGGAAACATATACATTCTTCTAGCAGTATGTTATATTTCTAAATGGGTAGAATCACAAACCATAAGTACTTTTGACTCAAAGGTAGTTGTGGGATCATTGAGAACAAAATTATTATGTGCGATTTGATCTCCCAAGATCATTACCTGTGATTAGAGTTCTCATTCTACAACCACATAATTAATGCACTTTTGCATCAATTTGGGGTTGGTAATCGAGTTTATATAGATTATAACCCCCAAACCAATGACCAAGATGATGTGTCCAATATAGAAGTAAAATAATTTCTTGAAAAAATGTTTCAACCCAATAAAAAATATTGAAGCCTAAGAATAAATTATTATTTGTGGGAATAAAATAATACTTTCAAAACTCCCATAACCACATCACCTTATAAACTTGTGTTTGGAAATATTTGTTACATCCCTACTGAGATATAGAACTAGTCATCTTAGGCCAACAAAAAAATAAGATTCCAATTTTCTGGTGTTGGTTCTCAGGGGAAGATAAAGATCTAGCAGTTATAGGAAATACATAGAGTTATATATGATAACTCATAAATATATAAATAGAGAACCAAGGCTACTGATGATCGACACATCCTTCACTATTAGTTACACATTGAACAGAAGGTCCTTTTTTACAATTAAATGTTGAAGTTTCACCCACAGAAGCTTTATTCCCACTTGTTTTTCCCGTACACTAACACTGACATCTATAAATTAAGGTTTTTTAGAAAAAAATATGGAAATATAATATTCATTCACATTTAATTATAAATGGTTAAAGAAATTCCATGAGCCACTTTCAAATACACCGTTGGAAGAACTAAACCTTTAAGAAGCCATCTATCAGTGACACGCACTAGTTATATCTTTCTACCCCACCTTTTGTTTTATTATAGCGAGGACACTTCACACTATGTGTGGGGGGGGGGGGGTGTTGGACACTTTCATGAGTTAGTAATTTTTTCATCTTTATTACTTTTTCACTTATTTATTATTACATCATATTTTTACATTTTTTCTTCAACTTATTATTCTTTTTATTTTAATCCATATACTAATATTAAATGTTCATGTCATAATGAATTTACTAAAAAATCATGATGAATATCCCTCTTTCAAGTTTTTTAAACATTTAATGAAAATTTATTTCATCAGTGTTATGTGGGTTTTAGAATAAAATTAACTTTGAGGGAAAATTTTAAGTAAAATTGGTTATTTTTCAATGATGTAAATTATTGTATATGTAAGAACCCAGTTTTCACTTAAATATAGATTCTTTAATTTTCATTATAAATCTTTACTTTGGACCTAATATTAATTCCTAATGGGTTAGTAAATGTTATGAGTGTGTTTAGGGATTTTTCAAAGCCCGAAACCCATCTTATTGGGAAAATAGGGATAGCGTACAGTTTAGAGTGAACCATGCCGAAATTCCCCATGGTTTAGAAAACCATGAATATTGTGTTTTTTTAGACAAATAAACTTTACATGGTTTGCTCATGGCTGTGCGACCTAACCATGCGAGCACCCCTTTTTCCCAAGTACCCGTGCATGAATTACAAATGGTTTGATCAAACTGTGTGGTGGATGTTATTTTGGACAGAACTATCTCAAGAAGTTTGCACACAGTTTGGAAAACAATGCTGATAAACTATGTGCATGCTAAAATTCTGGGTAAATTTTTCCAAATTCCCTTAATGATCTATTTACTCCCCTCTTCTATCCCAACTTAGAAACCAGTGGGTTTTCCCTCCATTTTCACCCATTTGGAGCTTTTTGAAGATCTATACTTGGAATAAATATATCTCCATCATGTGTCCTCTGATTAGGAATCCATTCATAACATTGGATGTGAAATAGTATGTACTCAAGTACTCTTGATGGATTCTCCTTCACTCATTCTCTTCACGTAGATATAATCATGTGAACATTTTCACCTTTTCTTAGATCTACTCTGATATGAGGAAAATCAAGGGACAATATTGGAGGAGGAGAGTTTTACAACCCTAATGTGGGTGATCTATAAATCATCCCTAAAGTTCGTTGATTTTGGAATACCCTTGTGGGGCCCTCTGATTTCATCAGGAATCATTTCTTTAATTTACATGCCATGATTATACATATTAGAATTGAATGGTTAGGCCCTTTCAAAATATGAGATTAGTTGTTAGCGGTTACACCCACAACTAAAAATTCAACAAATCAAAGGTTATTCCATTTTGCATTTTAGTGTTTTGGAACATTTGATCCACTATTCAAGTGTGCCCTTTCTTGACCTTCCTAAAGATGATACTTCGTATAATAAATTTCTTTTTATTAATGATAATTGCATAATGGCATGTACCATGTACACTCGCATCTTGGCCCACCTAAGATAAGTTCATCAAATTGATAATTAAATTGAAAATGTGAAAAGAAAAGTATAATAAGAATATTATTTGGCCTTCAGAAATGATATTGAATAAAGGTTACATGTCAATTGAACCCCTTTCTATATTGATGGAAGGTGGTTGAGTGATCATTAATAATTAAATATGTGTTAATTGATAATTTTTTACTTGATTAAATGGTTACAATGCTACATAGCCTATCCACACTAATGGAAGACAAGGTTTCAACCTAATGAATGATTACATGTTTACAATATCAAATAAGAATGGCCTAACTGAAGTTCTCCTGGGATTCTAAGGAGAGAATACATTGGGTCTTGGGAACCCCATTCTGATTAAAGGATGCAGTTTTCTTAGGTTGAAACCCACCTAGACTCTGGTTATTGTCTATTTCTTGGCTACCTGGTATACTTAAATAGGGTCTCTTACATTACAACATGATACCTCAGATACACTCCATGGATCTATCATTGACTAGTATGTTCCATGGTGAAAGCCCATATGGCCCTGTCCTTCATTAGCGATGTTTTACCTTAGTAGATCACTTGGGATCAGTAGGCTCCTTATTATAGAATTACACGGATTAAAAACCTTGTATTACACTCTAAACCATTATCTAGATTCTGATACTACTGAGTTAGCATTCTGTGAGATCTATGTTACCTTGGGTGTTACTGTGGAACTCCCTCACTGTATATCATTTTCAGGTTTCCTTGTTATGCCCTGGGACATTCACTACTTATACTATCACGAGGTGATGTTAGTGCAAGCTATGCCTCACATGACCTATTGACATTAAATGGTGATTACTATATTAATGAACTGGTTACATGTTCAGACGCTAGTCGAGGGTTGAAATAGGAACTTGTGTATTTAGTTATATTCTACTACTTTCATTACATTATATATTCATTGATTCACACTACTATATTCTCTTAGACGGGAAGGATGTCATACACACCATTGGTGGTGGCCCAGTGAGATTTATCTCACATCCACTGCAAGCAATTTTTGGTACCCGGAGTAAATTAAATGGGTGAAGGTATTGAAAAAGGGAAGCATACACTTTAAACAAATGATTTCTTTCCGTTTAGGATAGAGCATTATAGAAGATGACCAAACCAGAGCTTGGGATGCATGGGATCATTTTCGAATTCCATTATACTGTTGTGAAACATATTATTCCTACTATCTTGTATCCATGTTTTCTAGTTTTCTAGTGAAATTACATTACATCATCATTATTCCAGTTGATACAGTTATTATTATTGTCGTTTATCTATTGCATTAGTTTTCTTAAGATATTTATTTATATTTCATATTCTATTTAGTATTTATTTATATTCCTTCCATAACTAGTACAAGAATGACCTTTAGCGGCTGCCAAAATCCATCACTAAAGTCCTATAGCGGCCGCCAAACGGCGGCCGCTTTTTCCCCGTCGTTGTTACTATCAGCGACCGCCATATGACGGACGCTGTAGGCAAGCTGGGATGGGCTTTAGCGGCAGCCAATTAGCGGCCACTATAGCCCAGACCTATAGCGGCCGCCAAATGGCGGCCGCTATTAAATTTTAATTTTTTTTTAAAAAATTAAATTATACATTAATATACAAAATAAATCCTGGCTGTCATCTTCCAAGCTCCACATCCATCATCACATATAACTGCATAACAAAATTTAATAACAAACTTAGTACCGAATAAAACCTAGAAAACAAATATTTAACTTCAAACTTACTGTAACAGATCTAAAGTATTTGATTTTCAAAATAATATTCATAAATTTGATTACCGTTTTATAAATTTAAAATAATTAATTCTATTGTTCTAATTGGATTGTTGACCTGTGATTTCATGTCAATCTTATGTCATCCGCTAAGAGTTTGACCGTTAGACGCCAGTTATGGCCGTTTGTGACACCAGAACGGTGTTCCCGGTCACCATGGGCACAGGACATGTCCAATTGACGTGCCGTCTACTCAACCACATCAAAATTCACTGACCCGTTGATTTCGTCCGATTTCAGGCCATTCGGACATTGTTCGGCTAGTTTGCACCCCCCCCCCCCACGCGCGTTTATCAGGAGCACGCAACTCTTAAAGAACGCATAATGAGTCCTACCGCACAGACCGCACGTCTGATTGACATGCTGTCTACGCATGCATGTTGCGAATAATAATTGGATTGTTGTCCTGTGATTTCAGGTCAATCCGATGTTGTCTGCTATGAGTTTGACTGTTAGACGCCCGTTTTGGCCGTTTTTGACACCAGAACGGCATTCCCAGCCACCGCGGGCACACGGCATGTCCGATTAATGTTCTGTCTGCTCGACCACATCACAATTCACTCACCCTTTGATGTTGTCCGATTTCAGGCCATTCGGACATCGTTGGGCCAGTTTGGACCCCCACGCGCGTTTATCAAGTGCACGCAACGCTTAAAGAACGCATAATGAGCCCTACCGCGCAGACCGCACGTCTGATTGACGTGCCCTCTACGCGTGCATGTCGTGAATAATAATTGTATTGTTTTCGTGTGATTTCAGGTCAATCCGATGTCGTCCACTTAAGATTTTGTCTGTTAGACGTGCGTTTTGGCCGTTTCTAACACCAGAACGGTGTTACCGGTCACCGCGGGCACACGGCACGTCCGATTGACTTACCGTCTTCTCGACCACATCAAAATTTACTCACCCTTTGATGGCATCCGATTTTAGTCCATTCGGACATCGTTCGGCCAGTTTGGACCCCCCACGTGCGTTTATGAAGCGCGTGTAACGCTTAAAGAACGCATAATGAGCCGTACCGCGCAGACTGCATGTCCGATTGACGTGCCGTCTACTCGTGCATGTCGCAAATAATAATTGTATTGTTGTCCTATGATTTCAGGTCAATCCGATGTCGTCCTCTAAGAGTTTGACCGTTAGACGCCAGTTTTGGCCGTTTATGACACCAGAACGGCGTTCCCGGTCACCGCGGGGACACGACATGTCCAATTGTCGTGCTGTCTTCTCGACCACATCAAAATTCCCTCACCCTTTTATGTCGTCCGATTTCAGGCCATTCGGACATCGTTCGGCCAGTTTGGACCGCCCCCATGCATGTTTATCAAGCGCGCGCAACGCTTAAAGAACGCATAATGAGCCCTACCACGCAGACCGCACGTCCAATTGGCATGCCGTCTGTGCGTGCACATCGCGAATAATAATTGGATTGTTGTCCTGTGGTTTTAGGTCAATCCGATGTCGTCCACTAAGAGTTTACCATTAGACGCCCGTTTTGGCCGTTTGTGACAGCAGAACGGCGTTACCAGTCACCATGGGCACACGGCATGTCCGATTGACGTGCCGTCTACTCGACCACATCACAATTAACTCACCCTTTGATGTCGTCCGATTTCAGGCCATTCGGACATCGTTCGGCCAGTTTGGACGCCTCCACGTGCATTTATCAAGCGCGCGCAACCCTTAAAGAACGTATAATGAGCCCTACCACGCAGACCACACATCCGATTGACATGTCGTCTGCGTGTGTATGTCGCGAATAATAATTGGATTGTTGTCCTGTGATTTTAGGTCAATCTGATATCATCCTCTATGAGTTTGACCGTTAGACGCCCGTTTTGGCCGTTTATGACACTAGAACGGCGTTCCCGGTGACCGTGGGCACACGGAACGTCCGATTGACATGACCTCTGCTCGACAACATCACAATTCACTCACCCTTTGATGTCGTCCGATTTCAGGCCATTCAGACATCATTCGGCCAGTTTGGACCCCCCCCCCACGCGCGTTTATCAATCGCGCGCAACCCTTAAAGAACGCATAATGAGCCCTACGGCACAGAACACACTTCTGATTGACGTTCCGTCTGCGCGTGCACGTTGCGAATAATAATTGGATTGTTTTCCTGTGATTTCAGCTCAATCTGATGTCGTCCGCTATGAGTTTGACCGTTAGACGTCCGTTTTGGCCGTTTGTGACACCAGAACGGCGTTCCCGGTCACCGCTGGCACACGTCATGTCCGATTGACATGACGTCTACTCGAACACATCAAA
Organism: Viscum album; assembly: GCA_963277665.1. Taxonomy (NCBI): domain Eukaryota; kingdom Viridiplantae; phylum Streptophyta; class Magnoliopsida; order Santalales; family Viscaceae; genus Viscum; species Viscum album. The sequence goes on from OY728122.1 coordinate 48,851,453, forward strand.
ATTCACTCACCCTTTGATGTCGTCCAATTTCAGGCTATTCAGATATCGTTCGGCCAGTTTGGACCCCCCCACACATGTTTATCAAGCGCGCACAACCCTTCAAGAACGCATAATGAGCCCTACGGCGCAGACCGCACGTCCGATTGATGTGCCGTCTACACGAGCACGTCGCGAATGATAATTTTATTGTTTTCCTATGATTTCAGGTCAATACGATGTCTTCCAATATGATATTGACCGTAATACGCCCGTTTTGGCCATTTATGACACCAGAACGACGTTCCCGCTCACCGCGGGCACACGGCACGTCTGATTGACATGTCGTCTCCTCGGCCACATCACAATTCACTCACCCTTTGATGTATTCCAATTTCATGCCATTATCACTTCGTTCGGCCAGTTTTGGACCCCCCCATGCGCGTTTATCAAGCACGCGCAACACTTAAAGAACACATAATGATCCCTACTGCGCAGACCGCACGTCCGATTGAGGTGCCGTCTGCGCGTGCACGTAAAAATTCACTCACAATAGAAAGATACAAATATTGAAAGAGTTCATGGGCTTCTCCCAAGAAACAACTGTCTGGATTTTCTCTCCATCCACTGACACACCTTCCTCTGAAATTATTTGACCCAATAACTATACCTAGATAATCAATACAATACTAACATATATATAGCTTGACTTATTGTCAATAAGTGTAATATGTATGATGTCAAGATGTTGGGTATGATCATAATCACTCTTGGAGTGCACGAAGATGTCATCCACAAATATTAAAACAAACTAATCTAGGTAAAAAGGAAAATTATATTCATCAAGGATATAAAAAATTCTAAAGAATTCATCAAGACAAATGAAATTACCTCATGCATGGGGTTCATTCTCATCTGGATCACCAATATCACTATGATGTCCACAAGATGTATTCAGAGCCTACAATATATATCAATATTATGTATCTTAAACATATCAATAAAATTCAATATGAGTATGGTTTGTTTTATTGTTTACCTGTGGCGCCACTTGTTGCGTCGTCATTTCATCGATACATGATGACATCTATGACAACCTCTCCTCATACTCTGCACATAACTGTTGAAACTGTGAATCAAAATTGCGCTGCATATCCTGCATGGAAGCGTCTATCTCAGCCGGTGTGCGCATGCTTGACTCTCTACATGCACTCATCACATCTGCTCTAACAACTGCACGTCGTGGGACATCGCTGCCATAAGTCAAAGAATAACCCTGACCGTCATGCCCCATGACACGGTGAAATATTTCATCTCTACGCACAATACTATGATGTTGCTCCTCTGGAAACTCTACTAACTAGGCATCAAACTGAGCCTGTAGCATATAATGAATCAATGAAAAAATATTCATAATTTATATAAAATAAAAAAAATACATTTATTAATTAGTAAATAATTTTCTTACTATAACACCGGCAATATCGGGATCACCCGCTCTACATGTCCTCATCCATATGGACATCTGATCGATTGGCTCACTGCGTTGGTGTAACTATAATAAAGGGGTTCACTATGTTATACTACAATATTTTTAAAATATGAATGAAATAGTGAATTCTGAACTTACATCATGTCTGAGCTATGCCACATGTCGAGTGCCAAGTCTGGAAGGCGTGGCCTGCATCGCCCGATTATGTGAATGACGAGCAGAATCAGTCTACATTCAACGTATTTACTTAATAGAAATTTTAAAAATTAGTCATTTATAGATTAAAAGTAATAAATCATACCATCGCTGCCTCACTCGACCAAAACGCAACCAAATCTTTCCACTGTGCAGGAAGAATGCCCGGAGGGACTTGCTGTAGAATGTCTGGCACACCCACAAATGGTGTCCAGTGATCTCTCTTCACCCTTGACTTGTAATCCTTCCATAATTTTCTGAATTTCCACATACAAACAGCCCGAAACTCATCTGGACAGGATGAAAAATTATCCTGTTAAAAATATTGTCATTAGATGGGACAATAATAATAGCAATATCATAAAAAATTAAACATTGAATTTACCTGAACCTCCCTACATAATCTGTCCATCGTATCCTGAGGGAAAGAACTCCAGTCACGAGTCGTCAGAGGGAATCTGTGTGAGTCTCGTATCATATGCCCAAACTGACGACTCAATGCAGTAGCACCATCTTTAACTGGATAAAATGTGTCATCAAATAACACATCCAATCAGGCTCCAAGTTCCAGTATTGAACCCCTCTACCAGGACCCCTGCGTCTGCTGGAAGTAGCAGTAGATCCGGATAAACATAAATTCATAATTCAATTACAATATAAATTAATGATTAGAAACAGTTAGGGAAATATAAAAAGAAAATTGCAGTCAATTAATTTAGAAAAATGAAAACATACATACCAACAACATCAGGTGAACCACTGTGACCACCCTGTGACATACCCGCATTAAAAGAAATTATATTTAAATCAAGCAATTTTTATACATATATAGCTGATAAATATTTTTACAAATAATAACTAGGAATATAATTACAATTTCCACTAATCATGCAATTCTATCATATCTCCTTCAACCGTCTCTCTGGTCCATTGTATATCTTCATCTCAAACATCTACTGTTGTTTGGTCAAGTGTTTGATCAGGAAATGTGACAACTTTAGGTTCCTCTTAGTCAATCAGAAAAACCCCTCTTCTAGAAATTTTCACTACAACTTTCAAATCAGAATCAATGCTGACAAAGTAAACTTGTTCTGCCTGCGATGTCAGTATGAAGGGCTCATTGCTAACCCGGTCATATTTATATTGCATATTGTTAAAGTTTACTAATGTAAATTGGAAGTTACCAACTTTCGTCCCACGAACTGGATCGACCCAATCACACCTTAACAATATGTGTTTTAAGCCACGATCATAAATAACCTCAATAATATCTCTCAAAAATCCATAATAATAACCCGTACCAACAAAAGAACAACCAACGCCACTATATTGTGTGACTCGGTTCATGTCAACATCGCTAATACGAAGTCGTAATCTGTTAGCATCCAAAGAATTGTAGCGACGAGCTGTAATAAATGGACGATCAGCTAGTTGGTTGAGTTCTTCGCTCACATGCTGGGTTAAATCACGTAACTTTTGAATATGAAAATTTCACATATATAGTTTAATGGATAAAGGATTGTGAAAATACAACTTAGTTGCGCTATAAAAATATTAAATCAATTATACATACATGAGTCTTGAACCACTCATGAAATGTGTTGAAATGATGTTTTTGGATTTGATACATAGTTGCACGGGGCCTTTCACGTTTCAACTCAGCGATATGCATCCTAAATCACAACACAATATAAGTTAAGCAATAAAATAAATATAGAAACAAAATACACATGAACTATGAAACTTACTGTATCAATGGCATAACTGATGGAGTGTTGAACAACACATAACGATGAGCTTGAACCCACTCGTCATTCCGTATATCAAATGTTATTCCTTCTCCAATTGGACCCTCGTCAGTCTGGGACGGTTTATCTATCTTTGTTTCAACCTCATCAATATATGAAGTAGAGAAATTAGTACAATCATCCATTAAATATCCCTTGGCATTTGATGCTTCTGGACGAGATTTGTTGCGCACATAGTGTTTCAATGTATTTAAGTATCGCTCTATTGGATACATCCACCTGAATTGCACGAGACCGCCAGTAATGACTTCACCAGTTAAATAAACGGTCAAGTGAACCATGAAATCAAAAAAAGATGGTGGAAAGAGTTTTTCTAGGTGAAATAGTGCAAGTACAATCTTATCCTGTAGCTTTTTCAAATCACTAATGCGATGATTCCTAGAACAGAGATGTCTGAAAAAATTAGAAACTCCAATCAATGGCTCAACAAACTGGGAAGGTATGTAATCACGAATTGCTATAGGACTTTACTGTTGAAGCAGAATATGATTATCGTTACTTTCCAAACCCTGTAATGTCATGCTCTTCATATTCACGCACTTCGAAATATTAGAGAAATAACCATCTAGAACCTTAACAGTCTTCAAAATAGATAGAAATGTTTGTTTCTCTTTTATACTCATTATGTACTGTGCAGCAGGCATGTATGACCGATTACCTTCACCAAGCTGTAAATGTAAAGGTCTTCTCAATCCCATTTCTTGCAAATCACATCGAGCATTAGCACTGTCCTTTGATTTCCCCTTGATGCATAAAATGGTGCACACAATATTATCACATACATTTTTTTCAGTGTGCATCACATCTAAATTATGCCTTAAAATATTATATTTCCAATAAGGCAATTCAAAAAAAAAACTTCGTTTCTTCCAATTATGACTTCACTGTCTATTTTCAGTAGGAATATAAGGAAATGCAAGAACAAATAAATATTGAAAATCATACATTGTACGGATGTTTTCTTCATCAAGTTGTGCACAAATTTCAACCCCAGACAGTATTTATGGTGAGGGGTCAAACTCTCTATTCCCATCAAACGATGCACGGTCTTTTCTGAACCTGTGCAATGTAGGAAGAAAGCATCAGTGACCAAGATATGCCCACTTTCTACAGTGCCTAAGCCATATTGTTTTCTTACTCTTATTACAACAAAGGAATGAAAATTCTCCTTTTGTACTCCAACCTGATAAGTTAGCATACGCTGGGAAATCATTAATTGTCCATAACAAAGCGGTCTGAAGTCTAAACATTTCATTTTCTGTCGAGTAAAAAGTAATTACACCATCGGCCCAAAATTCTTGTAGCTCATCAATCAAAGGTTGCATGTAAACATCGATTTTATCACCAGGTCCTCTCGGTCCATCAATTAGAATTGACAGTAAAAAAAAGGTTGCTTCATACATACCCATGGGGGAATGCTGTATGGAACCAACACCACTTGCCATGTACTATGTGTTGCACCAACCATGGACCTAAATGGGTTAAAACCATCTACTTCCAAACCCAGTCGAATATTACGATCATCTCGGGAAATGTCTCGGTGTCTCTGATCAAACTCTTTCCATGCCAAAGAATCTGCCGGGTGAGTTAATTTATCAACCTCTTTCTTTCTCTCTGAATTACAAGTCATCAATTTAGAAATTTCAGTGGACAAGAAGAATCTCTTCAATCTCAGTTTCAGTGGGAAATAATGCATCTGTTTAGCGGAAACTTGTTTCCCTTGATTCAAGACTCTCCCAGGAAGAATCTGACTACCTTGATTAATCTCATTGGTCTTCCACATGGATGTATAGCAAACAGTACAATTATTTAATTGTGCATTCTTTTTTCTGAACAACATACAATTATTGCGACATGCATCAATTATATAATATGTAAAACCAAGATCATCGATTAACTTGCAAGCTTTATGGAATGACTCCGGAATCTTCTCTCCAGCAGGGAGTACCTTCTTCAATAATACCAACAACATGTCGAATGAGGTGTCTGACCACTAGTTCAAGGCCTTTAGGTGTAACAATTAAACGATGAATGACAGTTTACTAAATTTAGTGCATCCAGGATATAATTCAGTATGCGCATCGTTAAGAATTTCAAATAATTTCAATGCTTCTCCATCTGCAGAAGAACGAGGATTATTCAATCCAACGTCGTCATTTACAATATTACTGTCTTCAGATTGAAACTGACGCATCATATCATTCAGCATTATGTTCATCGGATCAACTATTCCCAAATCAAACTTCATATGAATATTTTCTGAGCGATGACATGAAACAGAATCTTCTCCATGATGCATCCATGTCTTATAGTTTTTCAAAAACCCATTCAAAAACAAATGTTCTCTAACACTATCTCGTTTGAAGAGATATCTGTTTGCACATTTTCTGCATGGACAACTAATCATATCGCTTGGAAATTTGTTGGTGAAATCCATAAATCGCTTAATCCCCTCATAATATTCAGCAAGAAATCTATCTTGCATATCAATCCAACTCCTATCCATATCTGTATTTAATAGAAATAAAAAGTGAAATATATTATTTAAATTCTAAAAAAACACATATCATTAAAATTTAAAAACCAAATTTGGATAAAAAACATTACCTGCGGAGGACTCGACCACGGGTAATGGGGTCTGACTCGATTGCAGATCCATGATGGTGCAGTGAATTGACGACAGAGGTTCGACGACCGGACTCGAAAGGAGCGGAACCGTTGGACCGCGTGGAGGGTTCTACACGGCGGGGCACAATGGACCGGAAGGGTCCAACGGAGGCAGGAGGACTTGCCGGAAGGATGCAACAGGGCCGCGAGGGGACGCCGGTGGCAGGGCTATCCAAAGCTGCAGCGCGGGTAGGGGTGGGGGTTGCGGGTCGCGGGGGTGTCGGGGTCACGGGGGCGCAGCGCGAAGGAAAGGCGGTGGGGGTCGCCGGGGTGCAGCGTGGGGAGGGGGTGTCGGTGTCACGGGGGCTCACCGTGGAGGCAAGGCAGTGGGGGTTTCCGGGGTTTCCAGGCTTACCGGTGGCACAGCACAGAGGCAAGGGGGTGGGGATCGCCGGGGGTCGGGGTCGCCGGGGGTCGGGTTGCCGGGGGTCGGGTCTCCGGGGGGTCGGGTTGCTGGGGGTTTCTGAGGTCACCGGGTGGTTGGGGGTCGGGGTCGACGGGTGTCGGGGTCGCCAGCGGGGTCGGGGTCGCCGGGGGTCGGGGATGGTCGCTGGGGGTCGGGGAGGGTCTCCAGGGGTCGGGGAGGGTCGCCAGGGGTTGGGGAGGGTGGCCAAGGGTCGGGGTCGGGGAGGGTCACCGGGGGTCGGGGTCAGGGTCGCGGGGTCGGGGAAGGGGTGGTCACGGGGTTAGGGAGTAGAGGGAGGGGAGGGAGGGGAAATTAGGGGTTTTTTAGGAAAAACTACAGCGGATGCCATTTGGAGGCCGCTGTTGATAGTATTAGCGGCCGCCAAATGGCGGCCGCTATAGATGCCCCGCCTCCAAAACCAGATTTTCTAGTAGTGCATTATGATACAGTCTACAAATTATGGAATAGTCTCCCCACTGACACACCATAGGCCCTTGCTACTAGTCCGCAAATTCGGGAAATTGGGGAGTTGTTCTTGAGGCCATGTGGCCCACTACACTTGGGAAACTCGTTAAGTGGCATCCAGGTCTGGGACATCACAATATCCTTGTAAAACATTGGTGATGTTGATAATTTCTAGGTGTGTATTTTAGGAGAAATAATTTAATTTATTATATCCTCACATATTTTCACAAAACCATTAATAATTAATCCTTTATAATTATTTGAAGTTATATATAACTTATAATTCATCTTAGTCATCTTCACAAAGTGATTTTTCTTTATGTTCACCCCTTATTTGACTAGTTTCATTACTATACCAGATTTATATGAGGTTGATACCAATTTTTTATGAAACGAATAAAATAAATAAATAAATAAATAATAATAATAATAATAATAATAATAATAATAAGTCATATATGAAGTATCCAAAATAGTTTGACTTCCTATAATTCAAAATTGTGTGGGAATTTAAAATCTTATTGCAAAAGGTTTAAGGAAGGTTCCATAGAAAGAATTAGGTAAGATGATTTTTTTAAATGACTAATATTTACTAAATAAAAAGTTGAAATACAATCGTGAAATTGAATTAACACACACAAATAGGATTTATTGGAATGGATGACTCATGGATTTATTTTCTTTGAATAATATCATGCATCATCTTGAATTTCATTCTGATATAATTTTTGAGGCACTCATTTCCATGCACACCAAGATTAATTCTTTTGTCTGGTTATTCCTTTTTTAAAAATACTACTATTAATTGATTTTATTATTAATGTTAGATATTTATGAATAGGGGAACATCTTCATGTATCATTTTTTGAGATGTGACCATGACTAATAGTAAAAAAGTTCAGGTGTGGGTGTGTAATCACATCGTGATTCACTATTATTTTTTCACCCTCCTACTAATGTTTAAAAAAAATTATTTTTAATTCAACATTTAATAGTCAATTTCAATTCACATTTGATAATAATTGTTAATGTTAAATAATATGAAAATAGTAAATATCACTTGTTTTGATATTTTCACTATAGTTTAAGGTTATTTGGAGGTCCCAATATAAAATGGGAGAAAATGGGACAAAATGCAAAGAATCCCAAGCACACATGTCCACCAATTGTAAAATTATAAAAAAATTAATTCTATAAAATTGTTTCACATTTTTTTTGGATTCAATATGATGTGGGATAAAACTAATTAGAATACAACAAATCTCAATTCGTCCATCTGGTGGCCCGTCTAAAGTTATTATTCCATAAAATGAAACTACCTGAAGTCAAGAGGATAACATCTTATTTAGAAAATATATCTCAATTTGGAAATCCACTAGCCACCCAGTTTTATTGGGATATGGTCAAGAGGCCTTTCAATAACTATTTATATTTTTTAAAGATGAGATAATATTGTTTAATCGATTGAAACTAATCTATAAATGGTATTGAGAAATCTATGTGAAAAAATTACTACCTCCCATTGCCTTTAAAAAGACACATTGGCCTACTTATTTGTAATATTGAATAGGGTATTTGGATATACCATTTCAGATATTAAAATAATTATTATAATCACCCAATTATTTTTATATCCCCATATCCTCATAGGGAGATAAAGGATGAAGGTGGAGCTCCATACAAGAATTCTACATCTCCTGATGGTGAGCTAAATGGTGGATGATCATTTTGAGGGATGTATACACTTTGAGAGGGACTTCCCACACTATTTGTACTACTTGTTTAGTGTAATATATTTTATTAAAAATTTCAATGAGTTCCATGTTGACATTTTTGAACTTTTAAAGCATTTTTTGGTATGATTGGATAAAAAAAGTTTCATTTGATAACTAATTTAATTAGGATTTAAAGTGAAGATATTATGTTGTTCTGATTAGATAACCCAATATTCGTTTTCATATCACACATACCGGAGATATCAATATGATTCAACATCCCTCATTCCATGTATAATGTATAAAATATGACAATGTGATTATTGTGTTTAGGGTTTTATCTATGTGCTCCATTATAAAAGGAAGTGAGTGGAATCAAGATATTGTTTACCCTTGACCAAATAATTTCCTTAAACAAATTTTTAGAGAAATAACAATCCAATATGTTTATTAAACTTAAAATTATCTCCTTATTATACAATTACAAAACCTTAATCAATTTATAAACTGTAAAAGATTTAATTATTTTATTTTCTTTTGATACATATTTTAGAACCCAATATATTTAGATTTGATTTTGAAAACAATATTTAAAACTTACACTTTGGAAATTAAAAGAATTTTAGAGATGATATAGGGTCTTATGTATACTATAAATCATCTTGATGCATCATTATAGGATGATCCTCTAATGAGAAATATATTATCATGTATTCATGTGTTTGAATGGTTGTTTCAGATTGGCCATTTATTTGAGGGTGATAAGAAATAATGAAGTCAAACTCAATAATTAGGTCAAGTTGATGACTACACTATAAATTTGAGGTAAAAATTATGTCTCAATTATATATGATAAAAATGGAGACCTATGTAACCACCCCACTTCCTTTGTATATATTTTTTCTAGTGGATTGAAAAAGAAATATTCTTGGACATAGATGATAATAGTGGTCATGATGAGTCAATAAAGCACAACCTATATGGAAATGTTTCCTTTATATGACTCGAAAATACCCATGAAATGTATGTAATAATGTTTTCTTATTTCCATGTTGGTATGGGTTATGGTTTTATTATCCATTTGGGCTTCTGATGCACTACTTCAATTAGCTAACATATTAATAAATTTAACGTGTACACAAAAATATTCTTCTACATGTTTTCTCACCAGAAGTAATCATTAATATCTCAATATATCATGGAACTTCCTAGTGGGAAGGGGAAATAATATATATTTTAATCATCCGAGAACCTTTTTCTTTATCTATAGTGATATTGACAGGTATATTTAGTTCCAAAATTGATTTAATCCATCATTATCAATGTTAAATTCATGAATATTTCCTTACTTTAGTTATCTTATCTTCTTTTGAAGTTATATATTTCCCTTTATTCATCCTTGATTTTCTCTTAGATAGGTGGTTTAGAAATCATTTGGTTAAGGTATGATTTCTTCCCTACCTCTATTATTTATATACCAATCCTTTTAATACCCATAAATATAGTGTGTTTTTCAATACTCATCAGGGATATGGTAGAATGTTCCTTTATTTTAATATAATTAACTACCTTATTCACCTTTCTATTATGTTGGTGTATTGATCCATCATAGTCCATGATTAACTGAAATAGTAAAACCTTAATCCTTCATGAGTTTTAAATTTTAGGGGAAATTTGAATTTTTAAATTCAAGATCATGAAACATTTTGAGTGTAGAGTTTCAACTTATAATTATGAGTGTTTGAGTACACAAATTCATTGTTTTCTTGGATATGGGTTGAGGTATGAGAGGTGCTTTGGGTGCTCTAGTGAGTCTCAGGACCTTTGGGTTGACTTTTACAGGTTTTGGTGGGTTTTTACTTGGTTAACATTTTGGATCACATGGTTAAGGGAAAACCATGTGGTTACCCTTATGAAAGGGGGAAATTTAGTTAATTTTACTAAGTGAACTGTTTATATTCACAATTAGTTAATGGTTTATTAGAAAAATTATGGATTCTAGGTGTAACCACACAACTTGATTAGATTCTATGATATAAATAATATATTGAACATGGTTTTAAGAAAAACCTTAAAAATCAAAATTTTAGTCATAGAGAACTATTTCACGATTATACCATGGTTTAGTGAAGCATGTGACAAAACCTTGTGGGGTGTGTTGTCTTGGATAGAGCCCATTTCATGGTTAATGCACAGTTTTGTAGACCATGTGGCCAAACCACACCACCAAAAAAATTTCATTAAAAATGTGAATTTCCCATTCAGCCCATGATATTTTAATTCCCCAACCCCACTCTTCACTTGGTGTGCATGATCAGGGAGCTCCATCCCAATTTGTTCCCATTATCCCCTTTCAGAATGAGGTAATTTTTGTGTCATTAATTTTTATTTTAGGAGTGTTTTTCCTTCATTATCCATAATTTTTCTTCCTCTTGGTCACTTTCCAATTTTGGTTATCTTTATCTTAGAGTTTATGCATATTTACACTATATCTTGGTTTAAATCACCTCATTTTTGGGGATTTTACATGGATTGTAGAGGAGGACCCAATATGATGTGATTATCTCATTATTTATCATTTCTCTTGAGGTATTTCAGGCCACAAATTTATTTAATATTTTGGATTAAAATGTAATTAAATGATCTGTTAAATAAATATGTTGTAAAAGATATTTTTCATAAAATGGAACTCTAGGGGTGTTATAGGCCTCCTGTAGATGGTAGGTCACCATTTCTATGCAACAAAGTGCTAGAAAAGTGATTTGACAATTATGACTAATTTATTTGATTTTTTTAATTCATTATAAGTTTTTGAATTAATTATAAAACCTTATAATTAATTATTTATTATTTAGGTATAGGGATAAGATCCTAGGTTGATGTTTGAGCAAGGAAAATCATTCGTGGTGATGGATGACCTTCCCTGCAATGGATGGTAACTCTATGTTGAGGTGGGTGTCCTTTTCATTATCACGTCTCTTTGTATTTTTGTGATTTTATATTGAATTTTCTATATTATTATATCCTCCAACATATTTTTATAAGGCGTTTGATCTTTTTCAAAAGGTTGGTATGAGATCGTATTATCCTATAATTTAATAAGGGCTATAAATATTGCTAAATGGTTCAACAGTGGAACCATATTCTAATGAGTTCTGATCACCTTACTTATGATTTAATTGTTATTGTGAGTTTTTATTGAAAGATAATAGAGTTTTACTTTATAATATGTGATTTAAAAATGAGTTTTGACTCATATGGAAATTTTTGGGAAAATAGTGATTTATTAAATGGGTTATTGAAATAGGGTTTCTAAATATAAATGAGTCTTTTTCAAGAACTATTGAGTGAGATTTTGTTTAAGGGAATAACATGGGTAAAATATAATGTGACTCATTTTTATAATTTATTGAAAAGAGTATTTTCAATTAAAATTTAAAATAATTTGTGATTTCATGTTTGACATGGTTTTGTCTAATTGACCTCATAAGGGAGATACCCTATTTTTCTAATATTTTATACGTTTTGCAATTCCCATTCATCATTGCAAGATGACTACGTTGATGCTTGTCCATGAAAGATGATGTTTGTTGTGTGTGTAGCCCTACAAAAACTCTACATTGTATCAAAGTGAAGGGTTGACTGATTTGGATGTGATAGAAACCATTTGAGGGTAAATATAGATCTATAGGACCTTATTGAGTGATATGGGATTGTATAACTAGAATTATGGACTAGGATGGAGAAATGGAAACATGATCTAGGAACCCATGTAAGGTTCCTAGGCTATGGTTTGACATTGGGGACTCATATAATGTTCCCCGGTATTATTTCGACCATTGAGACGGTACATATAAGATATTAATATAGATGATTGTGGGTGCCACCTTAATAACCAAATATGATTCATGAGATTTTCATGGATGAGAAGGTGATAGGTAAATACATGAGAGGATTCCCTCTGTGATGTTATATTGGTTAGGGTAGATGTTCAAACCCACCGAGATAAGTTATATGATATGATTCATGTGTGATGCACAGTCCACTAAGATGTATATGAGATACATGGGATTCCATTGAATTATTCCTTAGATATAGCCATTATACCTGATACTAGTTTTGAATTTATTAGTTAAAATCCTTGTATTTATATATGATATTAGTTTTTATTGCCTCAAATGAGTTCCTTGTAATTTGAACATGGGATGTAACCCATCCATGTGGCCTATAGGTGTGTTTTGGATTTCTTTATACTAATTCATTAGAATCTAGATAGAGGATGTGACTCTTCCATTCCAACTTTGTGCATGGTTTGGATTTCCGAAGAAATGTTCTCAGAATCAATTATTGAGCATTAGACTATTGGATTGTCCATGGGTTGGGTACTTGATTGGAATTGTTCTGTGATATGGTCAAAGTCACCCCCACACTGGCCAAAGAAGGTATGACATTGAGAATTGTTTTTGGGGTATGTACATGTCCCCCTGATTTGTTATTTATGGGTAGAGACATCTAACACTTACTGAATCAAGTATAGTTGAGATTCGAGGTGGCCTTTCGGACCCCAGATGACCTAATGTTTATTTTGGTGTGCCAACATGTTATGTTTTAATGTGCGTGTGATGAATGATCATTAAAAAATTTCTTATATATGTTTTCTTATATATCTATTTGATCACAACATCACTCAATATTTTTTAGGTATTGAGGATTCCTACTGTGTCATTGGAATCATTCCTAACTAGTTTTCACGATTTGGATTTTATTGTAAGTGGGAAGACATTCCAATTTTCTCTCAGTTAATAGGTACTACTTGGATCTAGATACTTGGTATAGGTCTAGTATGGTTTGGAGGCCAATATATTTTTTATTTTTATTTTAGTTATTTTTTAAAATATATAGTCTCAAAATCCATTTTTATATATGTTGCAAATTTTATTTATTTATATATTTCTACTACTCTATTATGGTTAATTCATCATATATAATATTTTACTACTTTTAATTCTAGAACATGGATTCATAGTGGGTCCCCTATTTTATGTCTATTTAATTGGAGAAGTCCATTATATGAATGATTCATGCCAAATTTTCTATAGATTTGTCCATGACCAATAGGACTTATTTTAGAGGGTATATTTTCCCCATAACTATCTTAGTACCACACTGTATGTTGGAAGCCTCTAGCATACCGAGGGAGGGATGGTGAGGTCTTGTGGAGTCCCCACTCTGGTGCCGTTTGGGAAGCTTGGGATGAGGAATTACAAATTGGTATCAGAGATATTATTAAATGGGAGAGTGTTGGTTGTTAATGGAGATCGGATATTGGGAATCTAGAGGTAGACCGAGTGTATTCCTAGCAAGAATGACATCGGTTGAAACCCAAGTTACTAGGGGATGTACATTTTTAAGACTAGTCACTCTAGGATGAGTGAGGTGTTTCATTTGACCGAAAATCCCAATGTGGGATGGATGTGAATTGTGATGAGTTATAGGTATTAGCTAGGAGGTAGTGAGTTATTTATACATCAAGATAGTGGCATGTTTAGGGTACGATACACATGCCAGTGGTCTGGGTTGTTTGACATGAACCCTCATTAAAATCTACATCAATTTAAGAAACTTATAATATAATTGTAATTTTCCAAATATGTTATAAGGGGTGATTAGAATAATATGGGTACAATGGGATTTTTTGATTGAGTGTGACTTTTTTTTTCTTGTGCAGTTTGCATAGAGAAATGGTTTTGTGAATTTTTTAAAATTTTAGAAAAACCTTGTTTTGAAAAGAAATATCATGTTATAGAATGATGTGTGTGTAAATCTATTTTTGAAGTCATTTTAGATCACATATCTCATGATTTTGAAATGTATTATGATATTATAGTTTTTTAAAAGTTGAGGGAAAATTTTTTCCAATTGGATTTTCAAGGGAAATTTGAAAAATGAGATTGGTTTCTAGAAATGATAAAAGAACTCATGAAAATTTGGTGGTTTTGGTTTTTATGGGATACCCCTTGGATTCTAAGGGCCATTTTTGAGAATATCGGTTGAGTTTTGGTACATGTAAAAATGTTTTGGACATGGTGTTAATGAAGCAATCAATGAATATATAACCTTGTATGGTTGGTTTTGTTATTCTTAACTAGGGGTGTAATGATATGTACAGTTTTCTTATGATTGATTAGGGGTAAATCAATATGTGTGTTTTTCCTGTGATTGTTTTGGGGTGGAACAAATGTTTTGTTGTCTTATTCTTGAATTGGAGGAAGCTGTCTATTTGATTTTTTTTCTATAATAGGAGTGAACTAGATGATTTAATTATGTGTCTAGATGATATTGTGTGTTTTTATGGACACCACAAACTGAGTTTGGTGGGTGTGTTTTGTTGACTTGTGTTGTTCATATAAGGAATGTAGTGCCTATGTAGATGAGTATAATGTGTTTTCAATGCTTGACAAGGAGTGACCTAGGTGTTTAGCTTATGTGTTTAGTGGGTATACCATGACTATTTTTAGAGATCCATGTGTGGTATACCCATGAGATGTATGATATAGTTTATCTCAAGTATATAGATATGTGGTGGTTTCTTTAGGGGTTTTACCTCTTGACATGAATTTTAATAGTTTTATAGGAAGAACTATTTGGTGTGGATTTTGGTAAGTGAGTCTCATAATGGGGAAAATCATAATCTCATTGTTGGATTGATCATTGGTGTTCCAATGTTTTGGGATTGATGGGTGTGGTTGAGAATTATCTTGGTTTTTCATTGTCAAATGTTTTGGTTCTATACAGAAACAATAATGGTACTTCATTGGTGGAGAGCATCATATCAGTCGATGGAATATTGAGATGGTAATAGTATGATGGTGACCAGTTAGGCCTGGTCTGGATTCAGGCATGGTGTTCGATAGAGTCTATATATTATTAACAAACATGGGATGAGTTGGGTGTGGTATGCGAATGCTTCAAATCAGTGATGCATCATCATTTGGGTTCGATTGATTTGGGGAACGTTGGTTAGTGAAGGAATAACTAGAAACCACTTCAGGAACAACATTTAGGATGTATTAAATTTTTTTGAGGATTTTAGTAGTAATTTCAATGTGAATTTAGTTTTTTTGTGCTTAGTGTTTGGATTTTCACAATGGAAGTTCATTTGGTGTTCTGAGGTAGAACACTGTGTTGTGAACATGAATTGAAAAAAATGATAGGTCAAGACCTCTTATTGAAAGTTTACCGAATCTTATCAGGTATGAGAAGTATTCAAATAGATAGGTTGAAAAACTCTAATCATCTATGATTTATGAATTTTAGGCCAAATTTGAAAATTTTAATTCAGGAGTAGGGGTCATTTTGAATTTTGTGGTTTATATTTTAATTATGTGAGTTGGAGCACTCTATATTGATGATTTTTGATATGGGTTCAGGATCAATTGGTGACTTGGGTTATTGTACTGGTATCAAGATCTTTGAGTTTACTTTTAAAGGTTTTTTAGGGTTCTTCCTAGTGCATGGTTTATGGAAAACTATGGGGTTACCCATAAAAATTGTATTTTTTAGTATATTTTTTAAGTGCATGGTTGATTTGGAAAGTTAGAATATGGGTTATAGGAAACCATGTGGATTATAGTGGTAATCATGGGTCTTGGTTTATTATGGGGTATAGTGAAAAGTTTGATAATAGTTGAATACAAATAATGAAAAATTAAAATTTCAGTTGTAGATCCATTTTCAGTGTTGGTACATTTTTTAATAAACCATGCAACCAAACTATGTAGTGTGGGTTGTATTGGATATTTCCTACCACCTGATTGTAACATAGTTTCATAGACCATGTTTCATACCATATTTCATTAAAAATGGGAATTTTTTATTTCCCCCATTGGTATTTTAATTCTCTAACTACCACTATTCTTCCCTTGTGTGGATGTAGCCATGGATCTCCCCCCCTTTTGAATATGGTGATTTTGGTGTCATTATTTTTCATTTAAGGTCAGTTCTTAATTATTTATACCTCATTTATTCTTCCCATTGGTTCTTCTTTGATTTTGGTTATCTGCAACTTATGTTTTCTGATGATTTAATCATCTTTCTTTTTGGTAGCTTTATGTTCGAATCATAGAGGGTATCTCGAGAGGATGTAATTTAGCAATTGTTCATTATTTCACTTGTAGTATATTGAGTCATGGATTTACTTAATGAAATGACATGATTAAAATGGGAATTTATTCATTTTTATAATTAATGAATATTTTTATTTTTATTTTTTCTTTAAGAGAAACAAAAATCGATTGCCTTACAAGGTTTTGGTCCATTTAACCTCATGAGGGTGATGCCATATTTTCCAAGGCTTATCTATTTTTAGTGATTCCAATTAATGAATAACTATTGATTATATTGATACATGTTGTTGCATGATGAGTTATGTTTTTTTTATATCCTTATGAGAACTATTCTTGACATCAATGTGATGGGTTGACCATTTTGGAAGTGATATAAATATTTAGAGGGTAGAGATGGGTATGTGGGACTCTAGTGAGTAGCAAGGTAGGTTTTAAGTGGAATGATGGTCCAAGATTGAGAAATGGAAACATGTTCAAGGAATCTAATTAGGGTTTAGGATTGGTTTTTTGACATAGTGGACTGATGGAGGGTTCCCCAGTAGTGTGTTGACCCTATATAGTGTTCACACAAGATACATGTTCAGTATTCATGGGTTCCACTTAATGACTTGAATATGATTTTTGAGCCACTCATGGAAGATACAGTGATAGGTCATAACTTGTTGGCCCACCCTCTTCTATCAAATATGAGTTATGAAAGATAGAAAAACTTATTGAGATGAGTAATAGGAGACAATTTGGGTCAGAAAAACTGCCAATCAAGATTTATATGAGATAAATGAGATTCTATAAGCTAGTACCTTAGATCTAGACTTCATAACTAACACTAGTTACTAATTTCTTAGAAAAGATCCTCAAATTCATATGTGATATTGGTTTATATTTCCTTAGAAGAGTTATTTAGAATTGTGATATGGTATATGAAACATACATGTAGACTACATGTATGTTTGGGATTACCTTGAACTAGTTACTTGGAATCAAGATAGGGGATGTGACCCACCCATTTTTCCTTCAGGCATGGTTTCGATTTCCTAAGACATGTTTCTTGGAATCAACTATTGTGCATGAGACTACTAGACTAGCTATGGGATATGAAATTGGTTGGAGCAATTATATGACATGCTTATAGAGACTCCCACAGTATCCCAATTAGGTATGATATCATGTATTTGTTTCAAGGAAGGACTTGGTCCCACTGAAAGGTTATTTATGGATAGAGATATCTATAACTAGCCAAAAAAGTTATGTTCAAGGTTTTAGGTGGTTCTTTTGACACCTAATGACTCAAAGTTTTTTTGGCATGTTTGTGAGAAAAGTGTCATTGTGGGTGTGTTTTACAAGCCCGAAAACACTTCTTATATATCTATTTTTGGAACATTCACGTGATTAAAATAACAATCAGTATTTTTAAGGCATTAAGGATTAATACTTGGTCATTGGATGCACCCCTAACCCCATGCATGGAATTGTTTTTTATGTAAATGGGTATATCTTCTTTCTTTATCTTAGGACACTCGTACTACTAGTAGATAGTCACATGGTTAGGGTTTAGAGAGTTATGGTGTCCAAGGACTTAGTGAGAGTGATTATCATGAGATGAGATAGGGTCAAGTATGTTGTTTAGTTATATTTTAGTTATTAAACATCCTTTATTGGACATGGAGAAATTATTATATATGATGCCTATTTTATTTATTTTATCTATTGTTGCTACATTTTTAATGTTGATTCATAATATAGACTATTTTACTTATTGCTATTCTAGACTTAGATGGCCCAGTCGATCCCCTATTGTATTTCCTTAGGTTTTTTGTATGTTCATTATACATATGGTTCATCAATAATTTTTTATGTAATAAAGAAAGACGCTCCAGTAATTATTTTAGAGGGAATATTCATCCCATGAATTTATTATGTCATTGCTGTTAGTCAGCAGCCCCTAGAGTATGGGGAGTTGTGGTTGATGTCACATGGAATATATACTAGGGTATCGTTCAGTCATCCCACACAAATCATCTTCATTATCACAAGTTCAAATAAATCTATATGAATATATACATTACAATATTTTGATTATTAAACATTTTACACTTATCTTCATAGAGGTACTACCTCAATGCATTCCATGAAAAGATCACAAATTCTAACTTTGGATCATTTTTTAGTAAATATTCTTTGTATATATTAAATTATATCACGTCACAGGCTATCAAATTATCATTTTTCATGATTTTTCATCTTAATCCTTTCCTTAATGAATAGATGTTTATCAAAAAACCTTCTCCAGTTGAGGTTAGTGTGAGTGTAGGTGCAGTGAATAGCCTATTATTGAGGTATTTAAAGATATATTCACATTCTTCTTCCCATGTATACTTTAAAAAATATTTTTTAACTTATTTAGTGAGATATGAAATATATATAAACTTCTGAAAATCATAGGTAGTACCCAATAAACTAACAAAACTATATATCTCTATAATACTTTTGGGTCTAGGCCATTACTCAATAGCCATTTTCATTGAAGGATCCAAAACATTAATTAGAATGTATTCACAAACCCTAATAATATGACTATCTATATCCTGGAGTCACAATTTCTATACATTTCACACAACTTATCCTTCCTTAATGATTTCATCACAATCCTTAGATGCTTCTCATGTCCCTCTTTTCTCTTGGAGTATATGAGATTATCATTAATAATGACCACACAAAAATTATTTATGTAATCTTTAACAGACAAATTCATCAATTTTAAAAAGTTTTTGAGGTATTTATAGGTTCAAATGACATCACTATGAACTCATAGTGTCCATATCTTATATGAAAATATGCCTTCTTAATGTCTTACCTCTTCCCATTCAATTAATGATATCCATAATCAAGATCCAATCTTTGGAAGTATTGAGCTCCTTGATGTTGGTCAAACAAGGACCCAATATATGGTAATGGATAATTAATTTTTTATGGTGATATTACTAATATGTAAATAATCAATGCACAACCACATTTATCCATCATTATTCTTGACAAATAGCATTGGTTCACCCCAAGTGATGCACTATAGTGTATTAACCATTAATACAAATTCTTTTGCAGTTTCTTATTTAACTTATTCAGTTCTATAAAGGATATCCTACATAGTCTCTTTGATTTGGGTGTCACCATGAGTAGGAGTTCTATTAATAAATCATCCTCACGATCTAGGGGAAGGATAAAAAAATCATGAAGGGAATAAATCAGTATATTCACTCACAATACGAAAGTCGCTAAGGTTGATTTTTTCATTTGTCTCAATCACTTGAGAAGGATATTATTCTTTATTTGGTATCAATACCCACGCCTATCAAGTATTCAATAAATTAGATCCATAATCTTTCTCGTATTTATACAGGAGTACGATATGGTTTGGTGAATGTAATGAGATCTCTTTTTTCTTAGAAGTTAATGTGAGCTCTATATAATGAGAGAGAATTCAGGACTAGTATAGCATCAAATTCTTCCAAAGAAAGGATTGTGATTATTTCCATTATAATATTCCCAAATAAACTAATAGTAGAAGAGTCCAAACTTGGGATATAATAATTTCATCACTATGTGTTTTCACATATATCCATTATTTATGGTATGGAGGTAAAAACTCAATAATTCTAGAAAACTTATAGGATATAAAGGAATTTGTGGAAATAAAATCATGTAAAACTTTCCCCTGTCCGGATTGAATATTAAATTTACCATTCACCATTTCATTTTATTGATTTCGGTACCTATAAATTAGTAAAAGAATAAAATGTTTGAAAAACTACTAATTCAATAAATTATAGAAAATAACTTATTCACATACATAATTCCATTATAAATTCTTAAATTATGAGGACTCTAAGTTTAACATATGTTGTATTTTTCTAATTTAATTTATAAATAAACTAAAACTTGTTACGATACCAACTATATCAAAATTTATCATTCATACACGATTATTACATCATTTATAAGATAAAAGTGCATAATAATACAATCCCCAAAGTCGATAGGTTTAGTTTCTTGGGAAAATTAGGTCCTTACAAGATCAATAAATTAAAAAATATAAACATATTATAAATCCTTCTGCATGGTCCTCATAGTTGATTTTATAGTATTCTTAGTACATGTAAACACCTTGGGGCATACATCAATGAAATGGTGGCCTAAGAGACCCAGTAAGGTGAGGGATAATAAGGAAGAAACATAAGACATGAATAAATATAATAAATGGGTGAGCATCATTATAACCATATAAAAAGTATAATATCATCATTTTAATCATGCATAAATAATTTAACGGAGACATAGAATATAGAACATGAATAATAATGAATTATCATAACACTGTGGAAAAATATCATCGATAAAATGTGAATAAATATAGTATCATATTCTTGCATAACATATATGCACAAAAACTATTTCATAGAATGAGAAGAATGGTAGCATAATGTTCACACATAATAATGTAATGAGATACATAATTTCACCCAATGAATTTGAGGAATGTATAATTATGGTCCCACCCATGATGTTATAATACTCTCATAATCTTTCATGACACATAGAAAGGGAACATATATCAATAAAAAATAAAATAGAACCACAAAAAAAGAATAAGGTTCATATTGATGTTATAAATCCCAAGTCAAAGTAAAAACCTGGCTGTTCAAAAAATAATAATAGAAAACATCACCTTGGATACTCATGGGTGTCATTTATTAAGAAAATTTCGTATTTCCAAAATAAGAGGATGATAAACATTAGAATAATTCAAAGGTGGATTTGATAATAAAATCTTCAACAACAATAACAAAATCTTGGATTATATTTCATCTCAAGGAATTATAAACATAAATATCCCTATAAGTGAAAAAGTAAAATAAAAATAAAAAATATTTTGAAGAGATTAGAGAACAATCATGGGGATGAAATTTTTTCTCCCCCGAACACCATATGAGGTTGGAAAGTTATTTTTTGGTGGTGGTGGAAATAATATTAACATAAAACACATATGTCTATATCTATTATGGGAATATTTCAATTGGTTTCATTCATGGTTTCCAAAAAACCCATCGGTTCCCTTATTTTCGATGTTTGACAAACCTGCATTCAAATGTCAAGTTATCATTGGAAATTTCTTCAACGATGATTAGGGGATGGAATTGGTTGATAGGATGGGAGTTCAGGATCATCTCACCATTTTAGGTGAATTATTTCCTACTCCAAGAATCTCTAGTATATTTAATATGTATTCATAAATCATTTACTAAATCCAAAATATAATAAGGGTCACAATTAAGTTAAAAATCAATTATTAGCATGTATTGGATTTAGAATCATCTGTATGTATCTAATGATTTTCATGGATGAAGTTATCTTTATATATATGGGGTTATCTATCTATGGTACCCTTTTGAAAATGTATTAGAGATTCTTATGTAGTTTATTATTACAATGCTAGTTTTAAGCCACACAGTGAGGCACTATGGAATTTATTGTCATATAGGAAGATAAGAGTTGTTTTTATTCTAGTATCAGGTCCATGGAGAAGGTATTCCTACATATCCTCATTAATTGAATCATATCCCATGTAGTATAGTGCCACTTAATATGACACACCATAACTTTTATGTTTGTGTGATTAGGACCAAATCATACAGCTTAACACCATGTCATATAGATATCTAGGAGAAAAGTGCCTTGTAATGGGTTGTTGTGGGACATATGTTGATATAGCCCAAGATACCTAGAAGGGATTTATCCTCACATGATAGATGTGACACTATTGGGAATATGTCCTAGAGAAAATTAGGGAGATTTTGGGGTGTTGTGTTTAGACCTTAGGGAGACTTCCAACGTATACCATTTAGATGGGAATAAATGCCTATATAGTTAGAATAATTAGGGCCTACAACTACAGAGGACCTTTTATTATTTTCTCATAGAGGATATAGACATTTCAAATGGATATATGTACTTGAGGACTTTCACCTAATGGGTTTCCCCTGGTTTCTTCATTATTAATATGGAACTTGGAAGGTCTGTCTTATATGAAATGTGAACCTTTTAGATAGATACAAGGATTTGAGGACTTACACCAAATATCTAGCTCTATGTATTCTTCATTGGGAATGTGGACCATTGAATACTTGTCTCGCATAGAATATAGCCCTTTGAAATGGATACATGTATTTTAGGACTTACATCGAATAAGAGGCCCTTTTTTGGTGAGTGGAAGATTCATCACAAGGAATGTCTATCAAGACATGTGTGTGAATGTGTGGATGTTATGATTGTTAATAACTTATAATACAACATGATTCATGCTTGATGTGAGAAATAATAGGAAGTTTCAGATCTAGAAAACTAGAAGATGTACTTCATCTGCTACTGGACAAGGCTATGGCTATGGAAGGGTGAAATGGGTTTTATGTTCATGTATCCTCTATAATCTTCACAACCGAGGTCGAGATTTACGAAACAATATAGATATGTCCCTACAAGAATGAATAGGGGATTACTACAGTAGGGATTCCCTTGTCTTGATTTAAATGAAGATGATAGGAGTATAAGACCGTACCCCTCATCAAATGTAATGGAATGTGGTTCCCCTCACATTCTAAAATAGGGAGGTCCCTAGAATTTCCACCAAGGTTGGGGTCCTCATTACCATGGGAAAGAATAATCAATAACACTATGAGGATCCCACCAATTAGGCAATATAAAGTCATGAACTCAATATCAATGGTAATTTATAATCAATAGGACACAATAATGTGCATTAGACTCCAATTACTCTTATTTTGAGGCTTTGGGGAAGGCCTATGCTTGGTCCCTCTCTGAATAGGAACCCAAGGGAAGAGTTTCCATGCCATTGGGGACATGAAATATGGTCCAAATGGATGGATTTAATTAATGATCAATTTGTGTATAGAAGGTGGCTCATATAGGTAAATCATGGGAGAGTATATGGTGGATCACCAAAGGTATTCTAGGGTGAGTTGAAGATGTATTGTGTAAGGTATATGTTGGCGAGTTAAATAGAACTCATGTACAGTATAATAGGGTGAGATGAAAATAACTTTGGTGATGAAAAACCTGGGTGAAAACAGTTGGGAGATTCCTTACTCTAGGATCCAAGGGTCTCCAAGGGTGTCTTTAGACGACTAGCGCCCGTGTTTTGGCTCGATAAGGGGAATTATCCTTAGTGCTATTGGACTAGAGAGGATGATTCTCTTTGGTGTGTTGTTTTTAAAACACTAGGGGAAATATAACCCCACTTTCATTATAAATTATATCTTATTTCAAGTATTAAATAATTACCTCATGTTTCGGGGTATATGGGTGAAGGGCTACGTTGATTAGTGCTTCAAGGCTTCTTTGAGTCTTCTAGTTGTTTCGGGAGCCACAAGGAGGATATCGACTCATCGTCATTTGGAGTCTTGTTTGGTTATTAAACCTAGGAGGATGACAATATTTTTTTAACCTTAAGGAGTATCTCATATCAATTTTATTTAGATTTAGAGTTAGGGTTATATGTGCCACAACCCAAAATTTCTTTAACTTACAAAGGTGGTTCGCCTAGGTGGGGGATTTCCCAGGGGGTTCATCCAGGTGGGGGATTGCCAAGGTGGTTCACCCAGGTGGGGTATTAATCCATGTAGAGGGATGTAAATCATAGTTCTTCCATGTAGGGGTGGACTACTTGGGTAAAGGAGATGTGAGATCAATGCTCTCTCCCATTACTTTTTCATCCAAGAGTTCATTCGCCATATAAAAAAATTGGTGGTGGAGGGGCCTATTTATAGTCTTATTAGTGAAACTAGGAGAAGGGGCTCTGTGAATGGAATAACATGAGGGGATTTTGTAATGGAGCTATGTGAATAGATTGTGAGAGGGCCTTATGTGAATGGATTGTGTGTAAAATGGAATTACTTTATAGAATTTTCTTAACATTGTATTACCATCACTTTTTATATGTAATTTCGTTTGGGCTCTATGACTAGTAAAATTCAGTCTTGAAAGGTGTGATATACTCCTAAATAGGGTTTGGGGTATTTTTAGTCCAAAAGATCCCATAATACACTCTATATTCTTAGAAGTCATCATATTTTTATCAAAATTTTTAAAAATACTTGGCCTATAATTGGAGGGAAGTTCTCACCACTATGACATTGGATTGGGAAACGTTTTTTAGGAATCCTCATCCCTTAGTGTGTGAGCAGTCATTATTCATATAGAAATCCAATACTACACTTTCTTTCAGCATTGGTACATGTTTATAATCAAACAACGAATGTGTTGTATAAGTGATGGTCATATCACTGACCATAAAGAAACACTCATGGAATGAATTTTTTATATCAACAAATATAGAATAATAGACGATAAACTCTAAATAAAGAGTTGGCTTCAAGATTCCCAATATCATAGGTCGCATTTTTTAGCACATTTAAAAGCCCTGAATAACCAAATTATGTTAATTAAAAAAATAAACTAGAAGTGAAATATATTTATTTATCTTAATATTAAAAAATTATAACCATTATAATTTATTTGATAACATTTTTTGTTGAAGACGAAATCGGTTGATGACATGTTTCGTTGAATTATCTCATTTTGTTCCAATTTCATAATATTGAATCATTGTTATTTATATATCATTTAATTACATAAAAAATTATAAAATTATGTAAAATTACATTTTTTATATATTATTAATAAGTTATTCATACTATCCATGAAGGAGGTGACATGTAAAGAATTGATAATGTCCCCATAAATGATTTACCAACCTTTAATTGGATGTTCCAAAATATGGAATGAGTGGAAATATATACATACAAAAATTATAAATAGTTCATTATTATTATATGGTATCATAATAAAATTTATTTATGTTTAATACATACTAAAAAATCATGTAGGTGTTGATGCATAAAGAATTTATATCCTCCACAATGGAGGTAAAACGAAATTCATGAGACTTTTTCAAATAGGGGTAGAGAGATAATATATATTATAAATAGTCAATTAAAATTATATACTAGTATGATAACAATTATCTAATGTTAATAAACTCATTAAATAATTGAGGAAGAAATTTCTTAGAATAGGTAATGATAATAGATGTATACAATAGGTAAAAATTGAAAGGAGAAAAAAAGAAAGGCAACCTCGATCATTGAAGTTGCTCCTTTAGAAGAACATAATTCCTAAGAGGATTGGAGTTATTTGATACTAGAAAATATCTAGGAATACTTAGAGTCTTAATATAATGTATTTTAGATAGATCTTGGGCAATTAGGAGTTCTTGGGATTTAATTTTCTAAGGGGATGAGAAGGGGTATTTATACTTGAGGAGGGCTATTCTGGCTAAAAGTACTGAATATAATATTATTTCCAAATTAAAACTTGTAATAGAGATATTATTTACCATTATGAATTTTTATTGATTCAAATTACATGTTTTAATTAATTTTAAACTATTATAAATCAAAATTTATCTATTTATACAATATAATGGAAGAAAAAATGAAAAATTATTTTTTTAATGATATTCAAAATATTTTAAGATTTAGGAATCTCTTTTTTGGTTTAGAAATTAATTTTATTGTTTTTAAATGAATATATATTTTTAGACTATAAATAGTATTTAAAATATAATAGGTCTTTAGTAAATCAATATTATGTTTTAAAACATGAAATTTTTGAAATATATATATTTTTTCTATTCACCTAAAAATTCAAAAATTTTATAAAATTTCAAAAAAAAGATCTTAGATAAATTCAAAAAAATGATTCCTAAAATGGAAACCATTTTATTTAATTAAAATTAAAATGCAGTTAATTTTAATTCTTAAATATTAAGATCAAATTAAAAATTTTACAAGATAAGTTTAAAATTATATTTATAATAAATATAAACATATACTTTCTTTGAGTTTCATAATTTTAATCTTTATTTTATAACACTAATATATTTATATTTACTCATTTTGTTTGTTTTAATTATTTTTTTCAAGTATTTTTACTATTGTATTGGCCAATTTATTATTCTGACCTTCATGTTACTGTTCTAATAGTTAGGTTAGTATTCCATCATTGAGGTTTATAATTCCAAAAGTCATATTAGATTTATACATCCTACAAATACTTATTATTTTATTCATTCATCATCAATTGTTTTTCTACTGAATTTCTATATATCCTTTAAAAAAATTTAAAATCATTTTTGTTGTGTTTTTTTTCTATTTATAGTTTTTTTCTTAGGTATGATATTTCTTGATGAATACAATCTAATAGATTTTGAAATTCTTATTATGTTTTTTATTGGTTCTTATTCTCCTATTGTAATATTTTTTATTTTATGGGTTGTATTCATTATCTATATGTAATGGTTTTCATGGATGAAATAAATTTATGTTTGTTTTTACATATTGTGGTGGCTGTGTCTTATAATATACCATATACAAAGTTATGACACATATACATTTATGAGGAAAATTTCATCTATGAAATTCTAGGATTTTATAGTAACCATTCCATGGTTTTTGTTTTATAACGATTCATGAAATTATGTCATGGTGTTCATATTAAATGATATGGGGTATTTTTTTATAAAATCTATAGTAATGATTATCATGATTAATTTAGCTTATAACACATCATAAATTCATGTGTAGATTAATTTAATGTTAAAAAGTTTTAATATGCCATTTAATTAATGACGACGATGTTTTATGGATAACAACAATGATTTACAGATATTGGTCGTTTCAACATGTTTTAAATATCATGAAATACAACATGATCATTATCTAATAAATGTTACCAATAAATTAAATTTTTCAAACCTCATTTCAAAAAAATTGAATTCATATCTCTAAGAATAATATCTATTTTCCTCTATTCTCTTCATTTGTAATTTTGGAGGAGGTGACATCAAACCTTTGTGGAGAGGGAGTCCTACCGAAGCATTTAGTGATTCCAATGGATAATAGATACCTTTAGAGATAAGAACCGATCAGTTGTTACTGAAGGTACTTGATCAAACTCATTGTTGGAGAGGAAACAACATAGACAAAGGGATAAGACTTTTATTATTTATCATTTTATATTGTTAATCATTCTCTTTAATAATCTTATATTTAGGTTATTTTTTCACTTCTTATGGTAATAGAGATGTCAAAAAAACCATTCATATATAAAAATAATCTGTATAATTTATTTATAGATGTGGAATATTTTTGAATGTGTTGGACAAAAAAATATAATTCTAACAAAAATCATCTAGTTATCAAATAATTATGTCCCCCTCTACACCCATTTTCACAATACTCATACATAATATCCTAGCCCATTATTAATTCCTATTAATTTTCTTTCATAAACATAGATCTTTACTCTTTCCCCACATGATGTTTATTTTTCTTTTATTCCACAATTCCTAATTCCATATCTTCACATATATGTAAATTTTTCTAGTTCCATATACATTAATTTTTTGATCTGGGTTCATCATTAATCTTTATATATATTTAAACTATTTTTTTATTTATAAAATATTCATTATCATTTATACCAATTAGTTTTGGGGGGTTTTAAGTGACTTTTTGGACAAAAAAAGTTATGAATTTAAACAGTTGAAAAAATTTATCTAAGTAAAAAATCCAAAAAGAATATTAAAAATTAAAAGAAAAAATCTATAAAGAAGTCAATTTAATTTATCAATGAAAATTAGTGCATGAAATAAATATATGGAAAGTTATTTAAAAATTTAATCCATAAAAAAGTCCATAAAATTAATTTAGGGAAAGTAATTTACTAATCCATTTCAGAATAGTATCCCAAAAAGTATTCAAAAAAATATAATCCATAAAAGTGAATTACAAAATGAAAATAATAAAAGATTCTAAAAAAATTATTCATGAAAATAATCCAATGAATGTATCCATAAAATATAACCCATGAATGATATTCGTGAATGGTAACACAAAGAATCAGTATAAAATAATTAACCAATATAATAAATTTAAATATCCTTTCTTGTAGAGGAATAACCATGGAAATGTCATGCATAGTATATAATTAGTCATACCATGAATTGTAAATCAAAATAAAATGGCTTGTTAAAATTTTTAAATGTAACCATGGAATTTTGACCCAAAAGACTAATTGGGTGGGAATGGAATTTTAAATGAAATAAAAAAATAAAATAAAAAATTTTTAATCCAATTTATATAATTAAATAAAAATTAAAATTTTAAATATCGTTGTAATTTAAATTCATATTTTTTTAATTTTGTACATAAAGAATATTTAAAATGCATAAATTTCAAACAAATAATAAAAATAGTTTTTTTTAGTAAATTGTATCTCAAATTGATTATAATCAATTGGTTTATCGATCAATTATACAATACACATAAAATGAAAAGAAAAGTTAATTTTTTATATAATATTAAATTTTACTATAATCATTTAATATAAATGATTTATCATTATATTTTTTGACATATATACTCTGTGTTTCTAGAGGTATTCATTACAAAGTATAATTTTGGCATTTTATAATCAAAATTTTATATTCTTCTACATTAATTTTTAATTAATATTTTAATATTATAAATTCACCTATAAAAAATAAATATATTTCATGGTTGAAAAAATTCAATAAGGGTGTGTTTTATAATTTGATTAAACATAGAACAATGTTATTTCTTTTTATTTATCAACTATAACTTATTCTTAAAAATAAATTCAATTTTTCATTTACATCATATTTTCTCTTATAAGGGTTTTACCCTTAATGCCTATTTTAAGATAAATAATTGGCATAAAGATAAATAATTCTTGGTTGAAGTTTATGTTTCCTTTTGAAATTAGGATATTGAATACTTGAAGATAAGGGGCACTATCATGATTATATATTCATGTGTGTAATTTCTATTTTTATTCAAAATTAGAAGAGAGAAGGTTTGTGTTTTGTAAAATAACTCATTCAAAATTTTCTAAAATTTGTTTTAGAAATTATAAACACACTTTTTAATACTTTACTAACCTTTATAATTCCCTAGTTTTTTGAATGTTATTGTAGGAAACTATTTGTTTTGGATGTAGAAATATATGTTTATAAGAAGTAATATTTTTGTGATCAGTCGCACCAGTATCTGAAGAATTATTCTAATAATAATCATATGAAGATTTATAAAATTCCATGAGAATAAATATAATTAAATACATAATATGAATTTATAACAAGACCATCATAAATAAATTTATCAGATAAAGTTATAAATTATCTCTTATATAATCTTTCAAAATTTATCAATTGAATAATTTCATTTTACGAGATGAACACATTTTATTTTTTTGTATATAATCCAAAGCAACTATAGTAGTGTATAAATATATTGAACCTTAGATAGAAATTCTAGACATAAATTTACTAGTTAAGTAAGAATTCAACTGAATCAATTGAAACCAACTTCAAAGAATACATAATACGACCATTAGAGGTTTTCCTATAAATATTAGATTCATTTGAGGAGGAGGAAGATTTTCAATCACTGATACTCTAAGATTTTTAAGAATGATATTTATAACATCGTGATACATTTAGTGAATAATTAATTATAATTTTATAGATATTTTGTAAATGCATTTTGTTTTACTGTATTTGTAATTTTTTTTATTTGGTGTGACCATGGGCTTTCATGTGTTGAAAGACGAAGTTTGTCTAATTTTTCTGAATAAGGGTTACCTTGGTCAGGGAAGTAGAGTTATTATTATTTTTGTATCAAGGGATTCCTTGAATAATGAATGAATACATTTATAGTTTCCATAATACTACTAACACATAAATTATATGTTATAGACACCCTTAATGATGAAGGTTAAAACATGGATCATTATTATAAAACATATATATGTTTTCTTAATTGTTCCATAAAGTTTCATGTTAATTTTTTTAAATTTTTTCTATTATTCATGTGTTTAATGATTGTTTTATGTTATAAAATGTTACAGAACTCTAATTTTATAAAATATCAAAACAACTATATGTATTATTACTTTTATTTACTAAAGAAATTTTTGTTGGATTAACCTACATTAGGATGTTATGAAAAGTAGTAGTTTTAGTTTATAAACTACAATTCACCCCATCTTAAAGTATTTATACACAATTTTACATTCCTATATTATTTATTATATTTAGTTCTATTGAATTTTCTAGATTATATTTTTTATAAACTGATACATTTTATATCATTTTTTCTTTTTTTTATAAACCATTTACCCTACCATGTGTTTTATATAAAGAGTAAATTGTTTTATGAGTGGAAGGTTTAAATATTGTAACTTTAGAGAATCTAAATACTATAAGACTACTAATCTTTGATGGTATTTAATTTAAGTATTATAGATATTAGATGAAGAAATTGAATATAAAAAAATATGTTTTTTTCTTATTGACAGTATATTAGAAAATTCCTAAAAAAGGTTTCTACATTTTCTAAAGATGAAATGTTATTATATCAATTGAGTTACAATGTTATAAATAATTTATTATGTTATATGACATAGATCTTCCCCAGCCGAATTTATACTTATTAAGAAGATAATATTATATGGAATAATCTCAATGTTACACACTTTAGAAGATCTAAATTTATTGAAACAAGAAGTTCTATGTAAAGAGTCAATTAGAAAGCCTTTAATTTTCTACATGGAGAGTCTGGTGAAAAGATGCATTAGAGATTTATTAAAATTGTAAATATTTTTCAATCATTTGAAGATAAATATTTGAATAATGAAATTTTGTTTTAGAATATTATAGATATTTTCCTAGTGAATATGCATCTAAAAGAACAACTCTGGATAATATTTAGAAAATAAAAAATATGAGTTTAGATGATATTATTGTAAATCTTATGTAGTATGTGGGTAGCATGAAAAGAGATGCTGAAAAGGTGAAGAAGTGAATTGAATTACTTTTCTATTCCACTTATAATGTTACTATAAAAGATATATTAAATGAAAAAATAACTAAATCATCGATGAAGAAATTTTATTCAGAGAATGAAAGTAGTTTATCTGAAAAAAATTAATATGAACTTGATAATCATTATAAGAGGATGAAAATGATAATTGGACATAAGGATTTTCGATACAAGTACAAGAATAATTAAAAATTATGAAGTGAAAATAAAGACTCTTAAGAGATGATATTCTATGAATGTTAGAAACCAGGTCATATTGAAAGGATTGTCTGAGAGTTAAGAAGAACAAAAATTATGAAAGAAGATATTGAATGTTCTAAAAGAATAAAGGAAAGAAATTTGAATGCTTTAGAAACATGAAGCTCTATTTCTAGAGATATTTCTTCATTTAATTCTTGTAATGGTAATAGTTATAGTAAAAAATTTAGTGGATTTTATTCTATTATTCCAAATTTAATCGAATACCTCATGGAAAATGTATCTATTGAAACCCGTAAATATTTAACATTAAATAGAAAATATCTTGATTTTAAGAGGATTTTAATTCTAATTATTATGAATAATAAAAATCAAGTTCATATAAATAAGATAATTCCTAACCATGTTTTTATGAAGTTTCTATATTTTCTAACTTTTAAGAAAAACGAAACTGTGATGTCTCTAAAAATTATAAATATTTTAAGGAAGATCTTGCTAAAGAAAAAACGATGATTTAAAAAATTCTCAAAGAAGTTTCTAATCTTACTAAAAAATGGATAATAAATATAGTTATATTTTTACTAATGAGGATAATTTTTTTTTTGTTAAAATAAAATCTAAAATTTTAGTCTAAAAAAGGAAATATCAAGATTTCTTTTGGAAAGATTTTTTTGATAATATATAATGAAAAATTAAGCATCATAGATGTATTTTTGGGTTTGGATTTAAAAATAAAAAAAATAATTTCCAAAATAATTATTTTATTCTAAAAATTTTATATTTTTTTACTAAATATCAATGTGGTTATACCACACTTACCTAGGAGACACTTAACATATGCTCTCGGACAAAATACCATTATGCCTCAGGCGTGCATCCTTGTATTCCAAAGTCTACTGAGTAGTAGTAAGGGACTAATTTGGTGATAGTGGGGAGGCTATATCCTATTATGATGATAATAATAATAATAGTGGTCATATAATACCAACACTAAGTAAAATAAATTTCAAAAAATCAGTGAAAGAAAGAATAACAACTCAACCAAAGTAATAAGATGCATTTTCAATATCAATCCAAAATAATACGGCTATACATAGAAGATATTTTTTACATTTCAAAAAATCAAGAAATATGTACATGAAAGATCACCCATGGCTGATCATATAAGGATATACTCAAAATACTGAAAAAAAACTCCAACTCTGGCCAAAGAACCATAATTCTCCATATTCCATCCATCCCATGCACCTATGCATCCCTGGTCACTATGGTCTATAGCGCGATCTTGGACCCTGGATTGATCTCAAAACAATAATGTTTATACACATCCTAATGGGACCATATAGGGTGTGAGTATGAACTCAGTAGGCTACCACCAACTTCTGCTTGTCTTACAACCATATTTATACAATTGTATTCCAACTTAAATAAATAACAACTGAACTCATGCATAAAATAAATAAACCACTTTACTCATGATCAACATCCATCGGGAAGCATTTTCCTACAGAAGCCAATTATGGAGCAAAAATTTGTATCCACAGTCATCTGTACTAGAGGAACATTAGTGTCTAATCTATAACGTTGTCACTTGACACCTCATGCCATTTGATTCCACTTACAACTCATATCACATAATGCCAGTGTCCCATTAATATACACAATTGATATTTCATAAGTTTCTTAGTAATTCACTAGATAAATAACTATTATATCAATAGACTAATGTCCAAAAATCTGCCACAAATCCCTCATACATCCACTGCAACATCTATCATCAGCTCAATAGCCCAACTCCCTATGGAATGATGTTATCCATATTTCAATGAATAATGAATCACTGTCAGATAAATAGTCTATCATAACATGTCATGGTGAGATTTTTCCTCCCATCATCCCTACCCATCACCCATCAATGCTATGGTGGGCCTATACCCCCCATCCCATGGTCTCAATCAGAATCAACTGTGGCATTCTATAGTGAGAACCTCCTCCACAACTGATGGTCAACACCATCACCTTAGAAGATAAATCTATAAAGGCCACCACTCACAATTAGTTATCAACAACAACTAAATGGTGTCCTAATATATATTTTCAAAACTCCAACAATGCAATTTACCAATTAAAGTGAGTGAAAATCAGAAACATTTCCCCATACACACTAATTGACAACCTCTTTACCACATGTGATCTTTGTCGCCCATCCTCAACATGGTAATCAAATTCCACCTCAACTTGACCATAAAATCACCTTAATTATAATTTCCATAACCATCCCACATATTTTGGGAAACACCCTCAGCATTAAGAACCTCATCCCATCAATCACAGTGATCATCGTCACTCTAAGTAAAATGATCCATTCCTAACACGTTCCCATGAAACAAATTTCATCATGTAAAAATATTTTTAATTAAATTTAGGAGAAAGAATTAACCATAAAAACAAACCAATACCCAAACCCATATTGAAATAATTAAATAGGAAATATCATGAAAATATGTATCATACAACATAAATAAATGATTTAGATACAATCATTATTTTATTAAGGCTTTCACCCAGAAAACCCACACATGTGTATCATGGTTCGAATCCCATAACATGAATATAATAGAGGAGAGACCTAGGAACCACATTCCTTGGTGTTATAAGATCTTAGTCACCAAATAATTACTTTTAATCTATGCCAAAATGGGAGAAATCGAGTAATTTGACAAAGACCCTCAAAATATGGAAAACGAGATCAGATGGAAATAGAATTCCAAATAATGAGATAAAAGAATAAGGGATGTAAGAGGAATCAAGGAATTACATCAGCGATTCCAATGCACAATATGAAATCTAATTGATATCCCAATCAATAGATGAGGGACAAATCCAAGAGGAGGAGAAGGATCTCCCATGACTACTGGAGGAGGTGCATTAAATGAGAGGGAATAAGGGAGAAGGAAGGAAATTAAAGGTTGGGGTAGAAAGAAAATTTCATACCCTTTAAGTAACCATAAAATTTTAATTCATGTCTTAGCTATTCATGCACCAAATGTGTGGGAAATTGTCTAAATACACCCCATTTTAAAATGATCCCCACAGTTTGGCTGCACAGTTTGGATAATCAAGAACCATTTGATCACTCTCACAATCTAAGCGGAATTGAGTTCCTAGTCTTGGCCACACGATTTTTCAAACCATTCAAATACTATAATCACCCTTTAAAATGAATTGAAGGTTCCTATAATGGTTTTCTAGAAACCATTAATGGTTTTCTCTTATAGTTCTCTAGTTCAAATGGGTTACCAAGGTTTGACCATATGGTTATCACCGACTTTGTGATAGTTGTGTGCCTAGAGTTGTGTATCTCGAACTCTAATTCTCGAAGCATGATACCTAAAATACAATATGGACCTCCAAGAAACTTATCGAGCCATTTTATGTACATAAAAAAGTACTAACACATTGAAATTAATGAAACTATGGTCCAAAACCCAATTTAAATGCAGGCTTGACCATAAAACATTAAAATTAAAATTTACATGGGGAATTCAACTTGTTTAAAAACCCAATACGTTACAATCTCTAAAATTTAAAATATCTCATCCTAGAGATATGGGATTTAATTATATGATGATACAGAATATTCCCAACTCATAAGAATATCCCCTAAATACCCCAGTTACTCATAAATAGGTTAATTCCTTTCACAGTGTTCCCTGCCTTAAAAAATACCCACCTTGTAGATTTTTGACCCAAAATGAAATTAAAAGGGTTCCAACGACCATCCATCATATAGAAGCATACTAAAATGAAACAACTTAATTCATAAACCTCATTAGGTGATCAATTCATATCCATTTCCTACATGAAACCCTTATTTCCACATCAGAGTCGATGCCTAAAAATTCCTACATCCCATCTGATTTTCAATATTTCCCGCATCACCCATAATGCCCAGAAGATTCGGTATCACAACCGATGATCAAATACATGCATCACATTGATGATAAAAACCCATGAGTTATGTATATATATCCATATTCCTACAAAAGTCCGAATGCCTATGCATCTCATATAAGTCACACATTATAGCTGATAACCACTTACCAACCAATGTCTTGTTAGTTCAAGGACAACATGCGAACCCCCTGAAACAGTACCCATCATGAAAAAAGGACACAGTGATATCTAGGTTCACCTCTTACCATCATTATCTCCCTATCCTTATATGACCCTACATGCTCACCAATATTTACCTTACCTCAAGCCCGACTACCCGAGGCTAGGCCTCCCTGTGGAGTTGAACCAGCTACTGTCAACAGACCCCACTGGTGGGTATCTCTACCTACAATGACATATTCTAGTATTAGTATCCCATTTAACATATTTTGGTACATCTAAAAGTACTACCTACAATCATTGATTATGACCATTAAAGTGGCTCCCTACAATTAAAGAATTTATCGTATAAAACCTCTCCAAGTACCCCATTTGTCCACAAGACCAGAACACCTTCAGAGTCTACTCACACTAGGTATAAAAATTACTGAAATTACTACACTAGAAGCACATTTTCAATGACCCAATCTTCAGTGGTATACCCAAATATCTGGCCTGACTTCCCTACCATGACTCTGCATGACACCGCTTTCATCTACATGAAGCATCACTACGAGTCTCACCAAGTGCTATCACCCAGATCAAATAAGTTTGGACCATCAATTTTCAATCGGCTATAAATGTTTGGTTCACTGCCTATAAAAATGATTTTAAACTGAATACCTTTACATACACATTGATTTAATTCCATAATCCATCCTTGAATCATCACACCGTGGTGTTGTCGACGCTTACAACAAAAGGTGAAAATCCAGACATGTCTGTGAAACACACTGTATAATCTATAATAGATTTATCCCATTGCTAATTATTTGTGAACTCATGGGATCAGTCCACCCCCAATGTCTCTAGGAAGAAGTGCTCAAATGGACTAGTCTCAAAATCCTTCCATGTCACTACCTCATGTCAACTAACCAATCCCTTTACATCCCACCTGTGATTTTCTAGTCCTATGAGTATATAAGTATCCATCCTCAAACATAAACCTGGGGGTGCCTAAAGCTAGTCCAAAATCATTTTCATGTACTCAGTACAATATTCATCTTCTTGTGGTCAACCCTAACACAGAAATAATAGTGGGTGCTGATAATGGAATTCCTGCATCAAAGAATCCATGGATGGATTAGTACCATGAGCTACCCTATCAATAATAAGTATGACTCACACCAATACCACTCAAAGATTCTCTTCTAGCCATACTACATAATATTCCAACAACTGTGGATGGCCCACTTTCCATGGAGCCTCTACATGTGGTTCATGATCAATACAACCCTTAGGGGACTAATCTCCACCCTTAAGGGCCTCATCTAGTGAACACTCTATTTCCACGACGTATCCATCCTCCTAAGGCTCCACTGGAGCCTATCTATATGGAATCACGCAGAATACCAAATTACATGGCCAATAAAAACAACAATAATATATACAAACATCACTAATAGGAAACAATTGAAGAGGAAGTGTATATCTCTACCCGTACAGTTCCCTACCCCACCCATATCACATATCATCTAGACCAATTTCCCCTTACCAACCAATATCAAAGTCTGGTATCACATATCATACATATTATATATCCTCAGCCTAGGGGTGGCTTAGTAGAATTTAACAAAAAGGCTATGTATGAAAATTCTATTTAGAATTTTGTTTTCATTTGAATCAACCCACACGGTTCATTTTTCCCACCAACCCTTATCGAAGTCAAGATGATATATTCTATATATGCATAACATCACATACATATCTCATCAAGAACCACATACCTGGCCTAGCAGGGGATAATTTCACCAAAAGACTATGTAGGAAAACATTTTTTAATTTTTTTTGACACATTAAACAACCCAACCCCTCTTAGCATATTCTAGGCTTCTAATGAAAATCAAAATCATATATACACATCATATGAGACTAAGATCATATCATGATGCCTAAATAATCATTCCTTTCCATACCAAGATAAGAGTCAAAATATCATAATCTAATAAAATCATACCTAAGTGTGCCACTCAAGGTGGAAATAAATCAACTGTAAAAGAAAAAAGCACAACATCAATTTCACACCCCTGGAAACTTGGCCTATCTCCAACAAATGTGGATTCATGCACCAAAACCTAATCTTTTTAACTAGTTTTGACTATAATTGAGTATTTATTCTACCATAACCCAAATAATAACACAAAATGGAAAATAAGTTGCTATGATACCAATTATAGCTCTCTGACCGAGGAGACACATAAAATATAGTCCATCATGGAGGGCCACATGGCCTTATGTGTGCCTCTCCATATGCCAAAGTCTAATGATTAGCAGTAAGAGTATGATTAGGTGATAGTGGGTAGAATATATCCTCTGATTATGATGATAAAACAACAACGAAAACCACAACAATGACAATACAAAAAAACCACCACCACCACAAGAACAACAACAAAAATAATTGACATATGAAACCATCACGTAGTGGAATAAATTTCTAAAAATCTATAGAATTAACAATTAAAATAAGTAGAAGAAATGAGAATCAATTTAAATATCAATCCCAAACAATATAGCTAGTCATAGATGATAATGTATACATGATAAAATGTCAAATAAAATTGTATATAATGGCATAATCATAAATCCCCAAAATAAATCCTACTCATTTCAGAGAACCACCATGGTCCATTTTCTATCTATGCCTTTCACTACTGCATCCATGATCCCTATTGTCCAGATCATGATCCCAATCCCTAACTTTATCTCAAAATCATAATGTAAACACCTGTCCTTAGGGGAACATATAGGGTTTTATTATTAACTTTGAAGTCCACCACCAACATGTGACTTCCTTATATCCATATTTATACAAGTGTATGTAGAAATAAATTGATAGAAAATAAAATCACGTTTTAAATATATAATCATCTTTACTCATTCTCAAAAACCATGAGAAAATGTTTACCTAATTCATACAACATCAAAGGGGAACAATGTTTCCATAGATAGTAATACTGGATGAACCTCAATATCTCATGCATATACATGCACCTAACACCATGTGTCATCTGATTACAAGTTCACCTAATATCACATAATATTGAGGTCCCATAAACATTTACAATAGATATATCACAATAACCACATATTTCCTCTTTAGAAATAACCATTGAATCAATAGCCCAACATTTTGAAATAAATTAGAATTCCCTTAGACTTCTTTTGAAATATCCAACATTATCTCAAAACCCCAAAACCCCATTGAACAACAATATCCATCATTCAATTAATAATAAATTACAAATAGATTAATTTTCCAACTCCCCGAGGCATGGTGAGATCCATCCTCACATCATCCCAAAATATTATCCATCAATGTCACAGTGAGCATCTACCACTATCCTTTGGTTTCACTCACCATCAACCAAGACTTTCTATATTGATTTCCTTCTAAATAACTGATGGTCAACACCATCCCCTAATCCACTAAATCTATGAAGGCATCCACCAACAATATGTGGTCAACACCTCCTCAACTGAGTCTTAGTCTGTGTGAACGTGTCTCCAATGACACTCTTGAACAATCGAGATGAGTAGAAATCTTCAATATTTTCTAAGACATAACTATTGGCAACCTCATTTCCACATGTGAACCTCATCACCCATTTGAGGAATCATCACATCCATCCACCTCAACCTAATGATCACATCACCTCAATTCTGATGGTCATCACAATCCCATATATCAGGGACGACACCATCATCCTGAAAAACCTCATCAACTTAATCGTAGTAATCAACATCACCTCAAGCAATTCAAGCCTTTCCCAATACATTCCCATGGAAGAAATTCCATAATGTCATAATATAAATAATTAATTTTAAGAATACAACATAACATTCGAAATCATCTAAACCCCAAACTCAACTTGAAAAAATTAACGAGGAAATTTCATGCCCATAAAAATTTCACAGTATCCAATAAATTATTTGACCATGAGAATTATTTTAGTAAGGGTTTCACCCAAAACACCCACACATTCATATATAGGTATTCTTCCCATATAATTTATATAAAAAAAGATAAATCTAAAAAACACACAAATTAGTCTTGTAATATCATACTCATTGAATACTAACCTCAAATCCAATATAAATCATGAAAAAGAAAATAATTTTACAAAAACCATGTAAATAGGGAAAATAATATTGGATGGAAAAAAATTCCAAACAGTGAGATAAAAATGGAAATAAATAAAGAGGAATCATGGAATTATTGCTACTCTTCCAAGTGACCTGACGATATCCAAATTAGAGCTCAATCTACGGAAGGAGGCCAATTCCTAAAGGATGATAAGGTGCTCACATTTCTACTGTATCCAGCGTAGCCATTCGCGTAGTTACCAGTTGTTTCTGATGGTTGCCCAATAGCTTATTCTTTATTATGAGTTTATGACCGGATATCCGGATATTACAATACTTGCAGATAGGTGTAGAATCACCAGTTGTAGACCAAGTGGCTGCATCAGACGATCCAGTTGCAAATGCGTCCACCCCCGCTCCCGATAGGCGCCTAAGCCCCATTTCACCCTTTCAAAGAGCAACCCTTAAGAATTCATGAATTTCATTTATTGTGTTGCATAATTTCCAAACCATTGATTGACTTGTCAAAGTTTCCATTCCTTATAGGTTTTTATCCCTCTCCTTCGTGGTACCTCACGTTTTCGATAATGGTAACATGACCTCTCTTTAGTGGTAACTTACCGCTTCGGTACTAAGAACTCTCCCATTAGTGGTGGCACTCTCCTTCCACAAGAAAGGTTTTAGGCTTTTCGAGACTTTTCTAGAAACATTCATTCAAACACAAGGCGGGTAAAAAATAGGAGAAACGTATATTGAAATAAGGAAATAGAAGGGAGGTTCATAAATGAAATTTATCCCTCTTTAATGAACCACATGATTAGGCCACCTGGTTTGAATAACCATGTGCCAAAATTTCTGTACCACTATCTAAAAAAACCCCATTTAAAATGTGATTCATTGTTTTTCCATATGGTTTTTCTAACCATGATTCAAACAAGAATAATAAATAACTATGTGGCACTATGTGTGTGGGATAGGGTTCATGGTTTTCAAACATTGCACAACTAGTTTCCATCCTCTATAATTAGTTATAGGTTCCTCAAACGTTTTTCTATACACTCCACACAATTTTATCTAAAAATGTTATAGATCAAAAGGTATGTATATTTTTGGACACACAGTTAGCAGTAAATATGCGTAAGTTTTGCACCCAGGATTGTGGATACATGACTTTGGTTCTTGAAGATCGACACTCTAAAAACTGAATTTTAATTTGATAAACTTACCGAGCCTAAAACCTCATAGAAATAAAACATAATAACCAGTTTTAATTCTCTAAACTACACTTTTAAACCCAATTTAAATTTTTTCTTGACTACCAAACTTTAAAATTCAAATTTAATTATATAATTTGACTTTTTTA
The DNA here is from genome assembly GCA_963277665.1 of Viscum album. Taxonomy (NCBI): domain Eukaryota; kingdom Viridiplantae; phylum Streptophyta; class Magnoliopsida; order Santalales; family Viscaceae; genus Viscum; species Viscum album. The sequence continues at coordinate 48,893,140 of OY728122.1, forward strand.
ATAACTGAGGATGTTAAAGTGGTGGAAAATGGTAAAATAAGTGTTATTTAAATAGAGTAAATCCTTTTGGATTTCATAAATATTATTTTTATAAGGAATTTAACATCGTACAACATAATGTGTGGATTCCTAAAATCTTGTTTTTTTAACAATGTCAGACCCAAGAATGTTTGTGTTCCAAAAACCTAACTTTTTCTATTTTTAGGTAAATAAGAAGAGTACCAATAGAAAATATATGGTATGTTTAGAATGGTTGTTCTCGTAATATGACTAGATGAAAGTTATTCTTCATGTATTTCAAAAATATGAAAGGTGGAAAAGTCAATTATAGTCATATAAACCTTAATTTCAAATATTTTGTTTGTTAAAGGTATTAAGTGAAACCTTATAAACAAAATATTATTTAATGAACTTTATCTTTTGAAATTTAGTAATGATAAATGTACTATTCAAATCTATAAGTTAAATTCATTATTTCTACTAAGAGGCATGAGAATCTTTAAACAGTTAACTTTTAAGGCATTAAGAACCCAGATCTAACATTCCAAAGTGATATAGTGGATAAATCAAGTCTATGGTATAAAATTCCAAGACATTATAACACAAGAACATTAACCAATCATTTTATTAAAAAACTTGTTAGAGATCCATGAGACTATAGGTTTAGTTATTCTAATTTTTATGATCCTTATGAATTAAAAAAACATATGCCAAGTTTTAAATATATTAGTGATGTTTCAACTTATTATTATTTACATTTAATGCACATGGATTTATTTGGTCAAAAAAACTAAATGTATTGGTCGAAAATATTATGCTTATGTTTAAGTTGATGAATACACTAGATCTACATGGGTTTATATTCAAGGAAAAAAGTTGGACTTCTTTTCCTATTTTAAAATTTTTATAGTCCATGTTAAAAATGAAAAAATTTTACATTTTAAAATTGTTGATAGTGACCATGTTGAAGAATTTATAAATTCTGAATTTAATATTTAAATATATATATATATATAACACATAACTTTATAGATCATAGAACACTTAAGAAAAATAGTGTAGTTGAAGGGACAAATAGATTTATTAAATATATTAATAGAACCATGTAGGGTTAATACTATGTTTTTAAACATTGATGTAATGGGTCACCCTCTACCCAGTCTAAAGAGGTCTTTTCTTTAATAATAAATTGAGGCTTCAGCCCCAACCATTAAAAAAACAAGTGAAAACAAGATGTTACTTAATAAATTAATATGAATTTTGTTTATTTGTGTGACAATTAAAACCAAATACTCGGGATGAGGATTTAGGTGATTTAGATATTAATAAATAAATATAGGATTAACTTAACTAGTTTGAGGGGAATCAATTTTGGACTTTGGTTAAACATCCTAAAGATATTTCTATAATTGGTGTAAAATGGGTCTTCTAAAAAAAGTGATGAAAATGGAATAATAGTTAAAAATAATTATATAATTGTTAAAAATAGTAAAATCTATAAAAAGGAAAAGTTTATTAAGAAACTTATGGTTCAGCAGATAGATTTTATGCTACTCATATAATTATAGCATATGAAATATTTCTAAATTTCATCCCTTTTCTAATCGATGTGGATTCTTCCATCATTAATGGATATGTATAGGAGGAATTTTATGTTGAAAGATGATCTAGTTTTGAAAAAAAATCAGATATTTATTGTATAATTACTAAGGAACTTTATAGACATAAACAATATGTTAGAGATTAGTATGATAGAATAATTGTATTTTTTTTCAAAACAAGCTTGTTAAGGTAACTGTCGATCCAAATTTTTTTATAAAAAATTTTCAAGGATATCATAATAATTAAATTTATGTTGATGACATTATATTTGGTTAAACAAAAAAATATATATTACTGATTCCTTTTCAAATCATATGAAATTTGAGTTTTAAATGAGCATGATTGGTGAATTTATTTTTATCTTGGTTTTCAAATATTGGAAATACAAGAAGGAAAATTTATATCTCAAAAATGTACAAAAAATAATTTCATAAAAATATTAGATATTAAAATAGTAAAGGTATTAGAATCACTAGAGAGACATTAAAACTATTGATATTCATGAATCAATAAACTAATTGATCAAAAAAATTTAGAGGAATGATTATTTGTTTACTATATTTCATAGCAACTTGAATAGAATTAATGCTTTGTGTATGATTATGTGAAAGATATTAAGAAAATAAAAAAGTTTCCCATTTTAAATAGTAAAATGTTTTTTATCTTAAGGGAACAATAATTAATGGATTATTTTACTCTTCTAGAAATTATTTTGTTTTACATTTTTTAGATGCATATATTCATTATTTTAAAATGGATAAAAAAAATTTATATGTACATTTTCATTCTATAAGATAATATATAGTTTCATATTCTTTTAATAATTTTTTTAAGTACTTTCCACTGAAAAAGAAGAATATTTGGTTGCTGGAAGTTGTTGTGCTCAAGTGTTCTGGATACAACAATAATTCATTGACATTTTATTGAATTTTAACGAAACTCTCATTTTTTGTGATAAAAGAATTATCATAACCTTATTTAAAAACTTTTAAAGTCAATCTTGATATAACAATATTGATGTATGAAACCATTTCTTTTAGGATCATAAAAAAGGGTATATTGTTTTTTAATTTATTATAACACCCGAAAAACATGAAGATGCTTTTAAAAAACCCCTAAATTTTTAAATTTTGGAAAATACTAAATAGAATATAGTATTTATTAGAATAAAATAGTCATTCATATCTACTTCTTAATGAAAAAATATCATAATATTAAAAACATCATAAAAATATTGGATACCTTTTTACTCTATTTTAAAGTTTTTTATTTAGTGCTTTTGAATTTATGGACAAAAGTAACTTTTTCAGAAACAAGATACTAAGAAAATATTTCCAAAATATCTTCTATTTCTTTAGAGAATATTTTCTAATTTTTATTAGATATACATATTTCTAAGAAAACTTTTTAAAAAAGTTGTTTTATAAATCCAATAATTCTCAACTACTCAATAAACATTTATTATAAGGTTAAAAATTTCATTATCCAAGATAAAATTACTATATATTCAGTTTTAATATCAATTATTATAATTTAATTTCAATATTTATAACCTTTCTAGTTTTCATAAATTTTATTTATAGTATAAATTTCATCAGAAATTTTTTATTTTATTTTTTAAGTGTTCAATTATTTTAAATATTTGGAGGGTTGACAAAACTCTTTGATCAAAATGAGGGTCTCAATATAAATCATTATGTTTATATAAGTTTAACTATTTATATTATCAATAATATATAAATAGGTGTGGGTCACCACCTATTCATTCAATGCATGTTTTTAAAAATTTCTCTTGCTGCTCAGTTTTCTCTCCACCGAATTGTTTGTTGTATATAAGATAAGTTCACTTCATCCTATTAGAAAAGTTGTATTTTAAAAGTGATTTATCAAGAAGAGAAGTTATAAAATAGAGGATTATATAATTATCATGTTATGAAAATTATGATTCATTAATAAAATTGGTTATTCTATTTCAAGGGAGGGAAAATATTTTCTATTAAAAAAGATGGCTTTGATCTTCATTATCTAGATATTTTTGGTGAATTATATACTCAATTTTAATTTATTGAATATGAGAACTTAAAAGTTATTTTCGTTTCAATTTTTGAAGACTTGAATAAGTAGAATTATCACCAAGTGGTTGAGTTAGTAGGTGATCATTATGAGGGATAAGAATACCTGGTTACACATAATTTACCAAAGAAGCTGGATAGTTTTTAAAAGTGCATAGAAGAAACTTTGTTGTTTCCCTCTTATGAGAAATTAAGAAAAGTGAACCAATATACTCTTGATTCCAGAGTAGTGTCCATAGAGATTCAAAACTATATTATACTAAGGAAATGATATTGTTATACCCTCAAAGTTCCTGGTATATATGTTTTAAATTTTTTATGTGACATTAGAAAGTTTAACATGATAATGTTTGTTTTTATCTAAATTGAAGCAATCAAGAAAATAACCATTGAGTTGAAGATTATATTGTTTCATTGTTCACTAAATAGATTTTTTATTTTCAGTGTTATGCAAGATAAGATGACTCAAAATGTGTATACTCTAGTAAGGGAGGAAGTTTCCTTAATTTGTGAATAAATAGTTAGTATGAGGAGGCTTGGGTTTGTTTCTTCTTTTAATAAATTTGGTTGGAAGATAAGATATAGTTGTATATGAATTACAAAGAGAAAATTTAAATAAAAGAGTTTTATAAAAAAATTGGGAGAATGATTCCTATATTTTCCTAGAAATGTGGTGAAAATGCATCATATGGATCCTTTGCTTCTCTTATGATGAAAAAAGAAGAAAAGAAACCTGGTGATCAAACTGTTAGATTATATAAGGTTGAGGCCTCAGATATGAAATTAAAAACATATAAATGTCTTTTTGAAGATTAAAATAAGAAAAAACAAAATAAAAACACTATCAGACTCAAAGATATAAAAAGATCTTAAAATTTGTTGATAAAATTCAAGCAAATATTGAAGTTACAACTAATGGAGTACTTCTCTTAGTTTATCCTCCTTCCATTAGACAACCTTTAACTTCTCAGATAGTTCCACTAAAAGCACAACAAGTTATACAACCGAAATTTCTTATATCTATTATAATGGGAAAAGTAATGGAATTTATTGTTGGAAAATATCAATCTAAATAATATTATGAAGTTCTTAATGTTTTTAAGATGTTTGGAAAAGGGATGTTATAGAGTAAAGAATAAATTAAAAAAGAGCTTGAAAAATCTATCTAAGTTAAAGAAGAAAGTCCCAAAACATCTTATACTTATATTTACGCTCAGACTCACAATGATATAGATCTTATATTTTCAGACAAAGATAAAATTTCTAAGGTTTAAGATGATCTGTATTCATAGACTAAGGTTTTAAACATACTGGAACTAATAAAGAAGATCCAATAGAATATGTTTTTAATAAAAAATCTCTTAAAAATAAGGATGGATCTAGTGCTTCTCGAAATCATCCTCCATCTATTCCATATTTATATACTAGCTTCTTTCTCTATGAGGCTGGTTTCTATTATTGAGGACACCTTTGGTATCCATAGGAGGAACTTCTCCATGGAATATCTTGGAACTCTAATATCTTATGGGAGGATTTTTATTAACCATTATGAGGGTTTGGGTGAAAATATTTCTAATATGATTAAAAATTATAAGAAACAAATCCTTTCGTTTGGTGGTAGGATCACTTTGGTCAATCATGTTTTGTCTTCTATTCCTATGTATGTGTTATCAGCTAGCATGGTTCCCAAAGTGGTGATCAGAGAGATTGAGAAACATATATTGGATTTAATTCGAGATGCACACACTTACTAAAGGTGTCATTGGGAATCATAGGGTAGGATTTCTATACCCTATGATGAAGGTGGAATTAATATTAGGGATGTCACACACATGATTCATAGCATGCATGCTAAATTAGCTTGGAAAGTTAGGGAATGACACACTATTTTGGAAAGTTTCATTAAAAAGAGGTGTTGTATAGTAATTATTACACCCAATGGAAGCATCTATAGATTTTGAAATAAAATTAGAAAGCACATTATAGTAATTCAGTCTAACTCATGAAGGATTATTGGCCGTGGGGAGATCACCATCAAGATGAATAATCGCTCAAGTGAATTCTCGACTTTCCTGGGTGTCTAACTCCTGATATTACATTCTGGAAATAATGTTCATATCCCTTATTTTTAATGCATTTCTTAATGACCAGTCGAGAAACTTTTACAAGAATATTCACATGAATGTGGAGAATGGAATTTGTGGTTTCACAGCTGCTGCTACTAGTGTTTTTTCTACCAAACATACCATATTTTTGTGCATGTTCCTTTGAATCATGACCATTGGGGATAACTTATTTTGTGTAAATATTATCTTGATAATTTAAATATCCTATTTTGGAGGATTCGTAATAATGATATTCCTACCTATGACTTGGTTGGGTGAAAGGTTATTCAGATAACATTAAAGTGTAACTATTGCAGCCACCTACAAGAGTATTCTATTTCTCATTTATTTTTTGAAGTTGATTGGGATAGCTATATGTAGAGAAGACTGGGAACCTTCTCTGGTGTTATGAATAATGAATATATTATAGATTCATTTCTACATGTTTTTTTAACTACACTAACAATCATTTCCCTAAACACTTAGCAAGCGTCCTCTTATTGATATCGCTCTTCTAATGCATATGGGAAGTGTCGAAAATGGCACGTCATGAGGGGAACATTATGACCAAAAGGATCATGGCTACCAGATCATGCCTTTTTGTGTCTGAGCTAAAACCTCTTCTTAGCTATCTAGGGTCGACCCCTTCTCTCCAAAATTTAAGGCAAATAGTTGGGGATTACTTTAATTGGAAGGGTGAGGCCTCTAATTTGTGTTGGATCAACTGGAACCCTCCACCGAATAGGATCAAACATAATGTTTATGGGCCATGCTGTAATGGATTTATGCATGGAGGTGGGTTGGTTCATGATTCAAGAGGGTCAACCATTATCACATTTGATGCATCATACGGTTCACGTGACTCTTTAATGGATTAGTCTTATGCTATGAGATATGGGTGGATATTTTCTAGAGAAACAACATTAGTCTATCATATGTGAAGACTGACTTGGTGATCAACTTTCACTCTCTACATGGAGGGATTAAGGTGCCGTGGTTTAGTATTTATCCCATGGATAGATGTATGTATCTTATTAATGACCACACTACACTACTTCACACATGGAATGAGGGGAACTAGGAGGAATATTTTTTCCCCAAGAGTTAGAATGGAAGGATCTTATACTTGTTTCACTACTTTCAACTCTCTCCTACTTGGTTGTATCTCCATTTTAAGAGGGGATACCATTGGGATTCATCATTTTAAACCCCTTGATCTTCCATCCCCTTTGTAATTTTCTTTAGTAAAAATTTTAATTTCATTTCAAGGGGAAGGTTAAAATAGTTACTTTATTGGGTCCAAAATGTGGAAGGTGATATGATGTTTTATGATGAAAAAATTGTTGGAATAAAAAATTCATAAAAATAATTTTCCAATCTTGCAAGATATTTGAGTTTTGAACTAAATGATAAGAAAATAGCTATCGATAATATCAAATCTATTTCCATGTATTATTATGATTATATCTTAGAACAAAACAATAATATTCAAAGCTTATATTAAGATGTATCAAATTTTAAGGATGAGAACTTATAGTTTTTGTTTTTTCAAGAAGAAGTTTCGAAACTCAAGCAAGAGAATAGGAATTTTTAAATTCTATTAGAGGATGGGGAATAGTTAAAATTAATTACGATAAATGATTAGAAATATTCATAAGATGAAAATTATTGAAAAGAAACTTGCAATGAAAGAATAACATTATGAACTCCTGAAAAGGTTTTTGAATAATGAAAAATTATCAAATTTTTAATAAATTTTTTGAATGAATTATCTTCCATAATTACATCGATGGATGTTTTATACAATTTGATTTGATGAATGAATTTTCATATTTCATTTTAGATAAATTATTTCAAAATATATAAAATTGTTTCTTAGATTTTTCCGTAACATTATAGGTACTCTTTTAACCTTCCATCATTTTTTTTGAAAATTACAAAGGGGGATAAAAGTGAGAAAATATAATTTTCTAGAAAATGATTATAAAAGAAAGGGGTAAAAATAAATAAAAGTATGATTATTATGAAAGTGTTAAAAGGTAATGATAATAAAATTTGTGGGGGGGAGTATTTTTGAATGTTTTTAAACATTAGTTTTTCTCTATAAAAGTTTTGTTTTTTTTTCTTTCTAAAATAGTGGATATTTTTGGGTCAAAATGATTATTTTGAAACTTTATAACCAAATTTTTGGAAATAACAGAATCACTTTCTTCATACTTTAGTAACCTTTATAAATTCTTATTTTTAATAATGTTCTTATAGGAAAGTCATGTTTTGTAGACGTAGAAATATATTTTAATCATATAATATCTTTTTTTAATCAGATTGTCCTATTTAAGATAAATCATTGACATATTTATTGAATGAAAATTTATAAAAGTTAAGAAGTATAAAAATAACAATATCCATAAAATAAAGTTATAACTTGACCATTGGACAAACATTTATCAGACAGATCCATACATGATCTTCAGATAGATCCCTTTAAATATATATAATGAAGAATTTCATGTTACTAGAAGAACATAGTTTATTATATATAAAGGAATCCAAAGAAATTAAAATGGTGTAAAAATATTTTTACTATCAGATGGAAAATTTATGTATAACATTCCAAGTGATGAGAGAGTTTATCTAAATCAATTATAACCAACTCTGTAGAATAAGGAATATGACTGTTGAAGTATATCCTATAAGTAAGAGAAGAATTTTATGAGAGGTGATATTTTACATCACTAACAGTCTAAGAGTTTTAGTGATGATTTTTTAATATTTTGTTAATTTGAGTGATCACTAAATTATAATTATTTTTGATTTTTTACTTAAATAATCCAAATTAGTAGGACCTTGGTAAATGAATTGAGTTTCTTAGTTTTTTTTAATTTTTTGTTTAATTTTTTGTTTTTGAGGCCTTTATAGGATATGGGGGAACTGTTTGACTAATATTTATAACTGAGGGTTCTTGGTTTAGGAAAATAGATTAATTATAATCCATGTATCTAGGGTTTTATTTCTTAAGGATACATACCTTTATAGTTTGGATTAAACATTGGATACATAATGTTTGAGTTATATAATTCTTTAACACTGAAGGTTAAAGAGTGGAATGTTATTATAAAACTTCTGTAAGTTGTATTAATTTTTTATAATGTTTAAAATTTCATTTTTTTTTTTAAATTTAAATTACCTTCAATCATGGTTTTACGTAATACTATATGTCATTAAATTTTACTTAACTTTGATTTTTTAAAATATAAAAGCAATATTTTGTCTGATTACATTCCTTTACTGGACAATGGTTTTTATAATTAATCTACATTAATAGGTTACCAAAATTAGTTGTTTTAGTTTATAAACTACAATTCACCCCTCCCCTCATTTTGTGTTTTTACATTCTCTTATAATACTATAGTTTCAAGATTGGGGAGGACTATGTGATTGACATGACTTAACCACTATAAACATATATGGATCAATAGTTTGGCTGAGTGTTGCTCCCAGAAACCACCTCCAATGGGACATAGACTGGTGACCATCACAAGGAAGCAATAACATTAATATTGGAATTCTTATATTCTGACACCAACACACAAGCACATGTCTTTGGAATGAATATAAACAATGAATATTGGAAGTAATAACCAACTACAGAAAAACCATGTATATGAAAAATACCAAACATTCGTAGAACTATACTAAATAAAAATTCAAAATAAAGGTAAACACACAAGAAAAATATCTTAATGTAAATATATAATTATAAAACTGAAAAGTGAAACTCCGCAGCACATAACCTTTCAATATGAATAGACTCAACATTTTTCACCACTAGACTCCACTAATCCATGACTCTACCAACTCTATGTCCTCTATAATCACCATAAAACTATCCACCAGTTTCATTGAAAACAACATGTGTTGGAAAAATTCCTATGACTCAGTAAATATAAACATTCCTAGAAGGACACCTTAAAAATATAGATGGAAAGAACTGACTAGTCAACTCAAACCCAAGAAAGTGGGAAATTTAAACGAAAGAGCCAAATATGATTTAAATAATTAAAACATTTTAAGATATATTAAATTATTTAAATCACAACCTATCCATAGTAAGATCATATATATCAGGTATCTTGTGATTCCTAGGATATCATAAGATGTATAATATCCAAACAACATAACATCTATAACTCCCACATTGCCTATTTAAATTTATTATGGTTTAGATCACATGGGGATATATACAAAATTATGGGGGGGGGGAGTGAATCATTCTTGGTATAATTTTTTTCCAATTTTTATTATATCTATTTATTTCCTATTCACTTTTTTAGTGAGAAGATATATCATTTTCCCAATATCTCATTTGGTCAGTATACAAGAAGATATAGAATAAGAAAACTTCATAAGAGAACACCAATATTTTTTTAAGATGATTTTTCTTAATAAGGATGAATATGACCTCGATGTATCATTGTTATTATACCATGTAATCAAATTCCTTATTATTATCAAAATTATTACCTGCAATGGTAAACCCTTGAGAATTTCATCTTTTCATCGACCAGGTACAATGAAAATAAGATCTTGTTCTTTTAACTTCTCAAAAAAATATAGGATTTGTCATGATTCATATAAATTAGTCCAATAATGAAACTCATGTGTACCTCTTATACAATGTTAATAATATTCTTCCTCATAAACTGAAATCAAGAGGGTTTCATTAAGTTTCCATATAATTCTACAATATATGAATGTATGATGGATATCTCCCCTTCATGTATTAGAATATACTCTTCTAAAGCATAACCAAAATCACTAGTACTAATACTTCTACAAAATGAAAATTATAGGCTTAATTCCTCAGATTCTTAGCCTCTATATGATCAGTAGGAATGGATATAATCTTCTTTTCTCTTTTATTATTCTTCTTTAGTGCACAAAGGATTGGAACTGGGTCTCTCTAATTATTTGAAACTCAAAATCTAAAGCTTCAAATAGTTTAATCTGTATTTTAATTTATTTCTTTCTATTTATGTGATTTTTAGAGGTAAACATGTTCATGACTCTCAAAAAAATTCTTTTCATCTTCTTATAATATATTTTCAAAAAATCATATGAATATATTGATATTTTAATTTCCATTATTCTCAATATTTAAGTTACTTATTCTTCAGTGTTCCTAAAGATTCAACATCAATCAATTATTACAATTTATTCAATATAATACTGAAAATAATTTCCCTCAAGAGATATTATAAATATAATCGTCTTCCTCTTAATTTAAATTCTCTAAAAAAATAAACATTTTAAATTTTATCTCTACATAGAGTGATTTGGTAGTTGTTGTGGTTAATTATTTTTCACCACAAAACTTTACAAGATATTCCTCCATGTATCATGAAATATATCATAGTTATGTGATCCGTGGGGTGTAATTTATTTTTTTAGACCTTCAAAATATTAAAATTCTAAGGGAATCTCAAAACACTCACAATAAATGAGCTATGTCCAGGTTGAGCTTGATGTTTCTCACATGTGTTATTTTTTGTCTGAAATTTCTATAACTACGATGTCGTGTTGATTATTTCCCAATTTTATAATTGTGTAGAACTCATTTTAGAAAATATCCTAAAATGACCATCACAACCATATAAATGAGTAACTATTTCTCAAAGGTAATCATATTTCCTAAAACATTAATTGTTACAACATGGTGCTTTTAGTCCGCATGTTTTGTCACCATAATCTTTACCATTCATAATAAAGTGGTTATAATACCATTTTAGTACCTCTATTCCATATATTATAAAAATAATGAACATTTTATTTAGATATTAGATCAAAATATCAAACCACTCGCCCTTATTATATTTCGAAACATGTGAGCTCTGATCTCAAACTAGATCACGGTACGTAGCTAATGTGATACATACACATTGATAAATCACAAAAATCATCATCATGTTTTGATATATTATGTTTTTAGAAATGTTTTTTAATCATTATTTATTTATTAATTTATAATTCATATGATCATAAAAGAATTATTCTACACTTTAAAGTCATATAATCATATCATAATTCATTCAATCGACCATCAAAGTCATATGATGATTTAATTTTTATATGCTCAAAGTGTGACACTCAACCATGAAGTCCTATAAACTACCTCCAAAGTCATAAGAATCTCATTAAGCCATATGAAATTCCTTCTAAAGTCATGCAAGAGTTTGGGTGACTTCAATACATAACAATTTTCATCACTAAAAAATAATTCTATAATTTCAACAAAAAATTAAAAAAATTATCAAGTGGATTCAAGGGACTTAAAAAAGAAACTCCATCCTTATAAAACCTTCATCCAAGATTGTATAAAGCCAATAATTATAACATAATACATATATGGAACACCTTGGATGGTTTCTCAAATTTATTTAACATCTATATTTTCAATAATGACATCTCATTCCAATTTTATCACAAGATACCAGCATCTAACTTCTATAAACTATTATAGAAAACACTTCTAATTAATCATTACTAGTCTTTAACATAAATAAAAATTCATAAATCATCGCATTTATTCGACATTCTTTTGCATATGTAAAATAGAAGCAACCCAAACCATATTTTTTATTTCTTTTCCACATAATAAGTGGTGGAATCATCTAATATATAAGTTACAAAATGTATTGCCAATATTTTAAATATAAACCTTATTTCTTAGGAACACCATGATTCTATTCATCGAGATTTAGAACTTCTAACTTCCTTTTAGGCTATTTAATTTCACATAAATATGATTTAGAATTACATAAAATTATTTAAGTAATAAATCATGTAACACTTCATACTTATATGAAATCAAGTGAATTTCATTATTTAATTAATCCTTATTATGACCCCTTAGTTTTTTTTATGAAATATTTCTCATTAAATAATTTTATTACTTTAATAGCTTGCATTATAGGAAAGATCAAGATTAGAAAAACTATGAATCATTATTAAACTATTAGATATCTATCATCTACTAGCCATTAGATTGGTGGGTATGAATAGTAATAAATAAAGTATGAAAATTTTATGGTATGTAAATTTATAAAATGTATTCATTAATTATATATTTATTATCATTAACAAAAAAAATTTGAAAATAAAAGTTATGTGGTCTCTAAAAAAAGTGATTTTAAACATGCAATTTATTTTATATAAATATATTATATTAATCCCTTGTAGTGAGTTATAATAATGAAATTTAAATATTATTTCCTTGAACAATTGTTTAAGTATTTGGAAAATATTTTTCTATGTACATGATAATAATAAATCTAGTTTTAAGATCAAAAATGTATTTTTCCTCTTCCAAACAGTAGTTTTATCACTTTTTTGAACTTAAATTAAAATTAATTTCTTCCATTTATTGGTATTGAATTAGAAAAAATAAATTTTATTTCTTTGATTAAATTTGGAAATTAGGATACTTTTTTTGGTCAATATGAATTATAACCATTTTAAAATATATCACATTCATAATGGATTTCTGGTTAATTAGGATTTAAAATAAGTGATATTGCCATAAAATTTCATTATAGTTCTTATTGTATTATGTTAATTTTACCCTTAATAGCTAATATTTTAAATTGAGTTATTTAATGGAAACAAGTCTATGAAAATGACTTATATATTATTAGAATCAAAGAATGTATCAAAATGTCACTTTTTTTAATATCTCTTATCTGTCCATATTGGGAAAAGATAACTTATAAATGAATATATGTGTCAATTTTTATATTCATAAAATTATTTTCTTGATATAATTTTATTTTTTGTTTTTATTAATTATATAATGGGCTTAATTTCATAAGAAACACTGATGCAATATTTATCCATTAAATAAAAAAATATATGTTTTTAAAAATAATAAAAGGGATATGATTTTATTTATTTAATGTGACCCAAAAAATTTATAGATCTATATGGTACATAATTGATGTGTGAAAGCATTATATTCTAATTTTTTTTCTTCATGGATTTAAGTATAATTAAATTAATAGTTTCAAAATACAAAATAATGATATTTTATCAAAAAAATATTGTATTAAATTATTAAATTTTAAAAAATATTTAAATTTTATAAAGTTATTATTAAATTCTCTAAAATTTTATAAATTTTTCATTTAAAGCCTAATTTTAACCTTATAAATAAAAATGACAACCTTTTAATATTGAAAATTTTGTGACAATAGTTAAAATTTAAATTTGATGTCCAACGGTTAATCAAAGTGACAGGGATTAAAATAATACTAAATCTTGTATATATTATATTGGATAATGGGATTTCAACTTTATTCTAATTTATCTTCAAATCCCTCTCCATTTTGAATTATTTTTCTAGAAAATGAATTTATTATAATTTATCCTTTTGATAATTTCTAAAAAAAGTGTCCCTCACCTCAATTATAAATGGACACCTACTCCCTCATTTCATAACATTACATTCTTGATAAAAAATTCTATGAAACTTTAGCTTAAAAATTTACCAATAAACATTCTATAAGTGATTTTATTCCCAAAATACCAACCATATATCCCTTTAAAGGTGATCAAAAAGTGTCTTTTCAAAGAATAAGTAATCACCTTAACCGATCACTTTCTTTTCCAACATTTATTTAAATCTCTAAATCTATGATATTTATCACAAAATAATAAAATAATAATCGTAAATATTCTGAAATTTTATTATTATTATTAAAACACCACTATACATCCCTTTTCCCATCAAATAGGAAGTGAAAATATCGATCGTGTGTACATATGGAGTACCATCCCCAAGATGTGTTGTGATTCATTTGTGGTTTATATTTCATATGGATTGTAATAATGATGTATTTTATGAATATATAAGAAATATATGATATAATAATTATTTTTTAAAGGTTAACTATTATTTACGTTTCTTTAATTCCATCATTTGAAAAATGGAAACAATGTTCATGCGTAAGTATGACCTTCCATCTCCATGAACAGTGTAATTCATTTTTTTATCTCTAATTTTTATTATTGATTATTGATATTTATATAATAAACATATATTATGTTTATAACTTCATTAAAAAAATAAAATTATGGGACCATGACCAAAGTATAAGGACCGGGACTACTGAACCAAAACATGCTTGGAAAATGAAGCACTTATCACCCATAATAGTGATTTTAATAAAAATTTATTACTAAATTATTGATAATATGTGATAAATAAATAATAAATTTTATGTTATAACTAAATATTGTTATGGAATACATGTATAATAAATACACATTTATTATACCTGAGGTTTTAACATGAAAAATTAAAGGTGATACTTGAGGTAAGATGTTATTTTAAAGTGTCATCATTATTCAAGAATTCTTGCGTTCAAGTATCTAATGAAGAATATGTACCTTCGGCATACATGTTATATAAAAATGTTTTCAGAAAAATTCTTTTACTGTTCTCTTATAATTGTTTAAAATAATTTTTTACCATGTTTTAATTTTTGAAAAATGGTTTATAATGAATATTTTTATCGTCTTGCAAACAAGGTACTTTTTGACTTTTCTATAAAAAGTATGGAAGAAATGTTTTTAACTCATAAAAAATGAGTGTATTATCCTAATTTAATAAAACTAAATGATTTTAAAATTTATTTAAAAATTTAAAAGTTTAACATCAAGGAATGTTTTTTCAGTAATAAGTGCACACATTTTTTAAAAGTTTAGTTATTTAAAAATTTAAAAGTTATTTTCCTTAAGAATTATTCCATGTGATGTTTCAAAATCAATTTATATATAATATGACATATTTTTAAGTTACTTGATCCTTAACAGGGATACTGTATAATAATAACAACCTTATTATTTCTCTATATTGTTTATGTATATGTTGAAAAGAAGAAATGTTTATGAAACCCATTTCTTTTCCAAGGGTTATGCTATGATTAAATGTTTATGAAACCCATTTTCCATGGGTTTTGATATGATTAATGATTTAAGAACCTATGGAACACATATATATTGTTTTCAGTATATGATAGGTGGGACCTATATCTCCCACCAACACATTTGATATAGTGTTATATCTGAAGAGATAGTAATAGAAAATAAGTCAAAGTTCTTGATCTGTTATGGGAATGAAATTGTTGTGATTGGAAAGTTATGAAAAAAACTAATGTTAATGATCTATTATGGAAAAAAATAATTACCTTGATCCACTATGGGGAAAAAATTTATGTGCTTCATATGTTATGGGAAACAAGTCCATGTGGTTGATCCACTATGTGAAATATGTATTGATTCATGATCTGATGGTCATGGTAGTTAGCCTTTAATTACGAATTCTATACTTATGATAGATAAATACACATGAAATTATGGTTCGAGATTGAGTTATGATGAATTCTGAATCTTATAATTCATGTATTTTGAAATGTTTTTGTTTTATTTCATTAATCATGGTTATGATCCTTATCAGATTGTGTATGAACTTTTTATTTTTTGTCCAAGATCTCATTCCCTTATGCTTATATTATGATTCATATGATCATAAATTGATATATCCCACGTGTACCCTTACTATGATTCTGAACTCACCAATTTCTAATGTTTTCTTTCTTGTGGTTATGAAGAAATATTTTAGTAGGGTGTTTTTATGAAGAGTACATGTGAGAATATGTTTTTACAGATGTTAAATAACATTCATAAAATAAAAATATTTTATATCTAGTCAAAAATACTCTAAAACGTTATAGTTCTAGTGTGTATTGTATTTTAATGTATTTAATATTTATATAAATATATGTAATATTTATGTATAAAAATAATGGGGTATTATTGTTGGTATCAGAGAAGGTTTTTGTCAATCATTATGGATTAGGGTTAGAAAAACATTATGAAAACCCTAGAGATTTTTCTAAGTATAGGAATGAATCCTAACATTTTGATAATGATCTTGAATGTACTAGTCTAAACCTATGGTTTCGTAAAATAAGGTGTCTAGATTTTGAAATTCTATAAAAATAATATGTAAGAACTATTTGGTTTTACACTATTATTATTGTTTCTCACATGATGATTTTTGGTTTTTTCCCAATGGATGGAAACTAAAGGAATCTTGTTAATGATGAATGTGATGGATAATGAAATGATTTTACACATAAGATACCAAATTTATTGGGGGTTGGAATGCATAATATTTATGTTATGATCATGTAACATTATAAAGATATGAATCAAGATGTGTTTGGAAATGGTTAAAGGAGGAAAAAATATAATATTTAATTTTGCATGAGGCGGCATCTACCTTATTTTAGTGGATTTGGTGATCAAATAGTGGTTTGGTGATGGACCAGCACCATTGTGAAAATATTTTGTGATCCTCCATTCTCAGGGAATGCAAAATTTTATTATATTTGGTTATTATATGGGAGAAGAAGAAGATTAATGATGTAATCTTATCACGAAAATGAGGAAAGAGGAATAAATTGAATCCATAAATTGGGATGAGTTTAAGGGGATATTCTTTATTAAATAATTTACTTATATTATATGTATAATTATATAGAAGTAATTTTTTGAGTTGAATCCAATGGATGAAGAATCCATTATTACCTTGGAGGAAAATTTCACAAGGCTTGCATATATGCTTCTAGTTTAATTATCATTATTGAATGTGAAATTGATCAATTCTTTAGATTCCTGAATCCAAGACTCAGAAAGGCATTATATATAAGATACATTAGTAGCTATGATGATATCGTTGGATGTTCCCTCAATGTATATATTGAAATTACAGATTCCCACCATTCAAATGGTTTTGATTAAAAAATAACACGTGAGTATCACTAATACAATAAATTACATGGTGGAAATAAATTCCAACCATCTACATGCTAGAAATGTGATATGAAACATCAAGGTAAGTGTTTGAATGGAACTGGGAGGTGATTTAAAATTGTAAAAGTTCTTCATAAATCCCATAAAGGTAAAAAGGTAATGAACATGCTGGTTAATGCAATAGTGGAGAATAAGATGCTAACTAATTCTCCATCCCCTTCCCTATGCTTCAAATAAAGGAGTATGGGAATTATTTCAATAAGTGCATGAATCAAAATATTTTTGATAATAAGAATCAACAACCTCCTAAGATCAATGTTAAAGTGAAATCTCATGCGATCATGACTGTCGATGTGGGTTATGAAAATGATGTACATGAAGGTACACTTATCATCCACAATATAATAGCTAATGTCTTACTTTATTATCGATCCACAAACTCTATTATTTCTATATAATTTTCTAATGATATCTCCATATCACCACTTCAATTATATATTGACTTATCTATGAAAAAGAATAATAGAACAATGGTCACTTTTCATGTTTATTATTCTTCTATAATTTATATTCATGGAAAATTATTTCATTTAGATCTTGTGATTCTTAATTTACTTGAATTCAATGTGATTCTTGGAATGAATTGACATTGTCTATATGAACCCCATATCAATTGTTGAGGAAGGGAAGTCACATTTCATATTATGAATAAATATATGAATATTTATAGATTTCAGGATGTATATGAACTTCCAATAGATTTTTTTTCTTCATATTTTGGGTTTTAATTTCTATACATTAAGGTTATATATCTCAAATGGATTGGGAGAAAATAAACATTGAGGAAATTCTTATTTCATGGTAGTTTAATGATGTCTTTCTAAAATAATTATAGGGTCTTCCATTTAATCATAAGGTTTAGTTTTGAATAGAACGCATACCTATTTATATACTTATTTAAAAGTATCCTTAAAGAATGGACCAATTTAGTTATCAGAATTTGAGAAGAAAACATAGGAGAATATCGAAAATGGAATCATTCAACAAAGTGTGTCACCTATGGGTGCACCTGTTTTTTTGTTAAGAAGATATATGGATCAATGTTCCTCTTCATTTATTATCGATAACTTAACAAGATCACAATAATTAAAAATCATCCTATACAACATATTTATGAATTATTTGATCAACTATACAAAGATCAATACTTCTCCATGTTTGATATTTGTTTTGGATATTATCAATTGAGGGTAAAGAATAAGGATATACCCATAATGAAATTCCATACAATGTATAGACACTATGGATTTGAAGTGATGCCTTTCGGTCTCACTAATTCCCCTACTATATTCATGGATTTAATTCATATAGTCTTTATAGATTACCTGGATTGGTTTTTTTACTCCTTATAAATGATATTCTTGAATATTAAAAGAGAAAGTAAGAACATGGAGATCACTTGATTATTTTTCTAAAGGCCGTGAGGAAGGATAATATTTAGGAATAATTTACCATGTGTGATTTTTTTATTGATAAATTTTCATTTTTGGGTCACATAATCTCAAGTGAGGGTATATCAGGAGATCATTCAAACAAAAACGTTTTTGAGAAATGGTCTAGACCAACCATTGGGACTAAAATCCATATTTTTTATCGATTGGATAGATAATAAATTTTTTTTAGTTATTTCTCATTATTATCTAATCTATTCACCATGTTTACTTGGAAAATAGTTAATTTATTATGGATGGAGGAATAGTAAGATAATTTCAAGGAGATGAAAATAAGTTTGGTCAGTGAAAAAGTTCTAAAACTACCCTATAGTGGATAATGATTGTGATCTATTGTGATGAATTAATGATGGGGTTGGTATGTGTTCTTATGAAAAGTGATTGGGTGATAGCATATGTCTCATTTCAATTGATGGCCCATGAGAAAAATTACCCAACTCAAGATCTGGAGTAAGTTTCTTTATATTTTTCATTAAATATATTGAGGAATTATGTATATAGAGAATGGTGTGACATATATACTGATAAAAAAGATATAAGTATATTTTCACCTAAAAATTTATTAACATTCACTAAATAATATGGTTAGAGATAATTAAATATTACGACTAATCAATATGATCCACAATCAAAAAGTGAAAAAGTTGGTAGATTATTTGAGCTAAATGTATCATACTAACATATATATGATTAGGATAAAAATATCTAATATGTATTGATTTACAAAGGATGAATCTGGAAATTTTAAATGAAGGTGAAAAATTTTATCTTGATCAAAAAAATGTTCAACCATATATCCATGTGAATATTAATAAGGTGTAAAATGAATTTATAAAGTTCCAAATGAAGGCGAGGAATGTTCTTATGTTAAAACTTGATTGGGATGGAATAATAAGGTTCAAGAACCTTTATGTGTTCCACCCATACCAAATTTGAAGAAGGATATTTTTGATGAGTATCATAGTTCATCATTTTCTATTCATATTGGAAGTAAAAAGGATGTATAGATACTTAAAAAAGTTCTTACTGTACGATTGTATGGTGGGAGATATTTAAGATCATGTTTCTTGATGTTTGGTTTATTGGAAAGGTAAGTATAAGAGATATAAAAATAAGTGAATGATATAACCATTAACTATAGTCAAATGGAAATGGGAAAACATCATCATGGATTTTGTCATCAGACTCCCCAAAACATCTAAATTCCATAATTCTATGTGGTTTATTGTTAATTAACATATAAAGTCAGAAAAAATCATTACTATTTGGGAGTATTTCACTTTTGATCAACATGCTAGAATATATATTAAGGATGTGGTAAGATTTCATGGATTTACACTTTCCATTAAATTTTATTGGGATGTAATGTTTACCATGAATTTCTGGTGAATTATTAAATAGTATATGGATATGGAGTTAAGTTTCAGTACTACTTACCATCCCCAAAAATATTTTTTGTATGAGAGAACCACTCAAACTATAGAATAAATTTCTATAGCTTTATTTACATATTTCAATGTATGTATGTATCAACACATTAATTTTATATAATTTTCTTACAATAACATCATTCATTTCAGCATTTAGATAGATCCTTATGAAGCCATATTTTTTAATATGTGCATAACTCCAAAATCATGGAACGAAGAGGGAGAAATAAAAAATTTGGGACATGATATAACTGAGGAAATGGTATATAAGGTTAGATACATTAAACATCACATAAGAGCAGCTTAGATTCCATAAAAAAAATTGTGTTGATAATCATTGAAACGGTCTAGAGTTTGGAGTGGGTGACAATGTATAGTTATGAATATATCATGAGAAGGGATTGATTTTATTTATAATAAATGGAAAGCTAAATACTAGGAATATCAATCATTTTTAAATTCATGATCTTATCAGGATAGTAGCTTATAAATGGACATTTCTACTAAATCACACTCAATTTCATGATGTGTTACTTGTATCTCTCTTAAAAAGGTAAATAATTGATCCTTAATATGTACTAAACATAGAGGTCATACCGATGGTGAAATAAATCTATTTTAAATCATAACCTAAAGATATTTTGGATTATAGGGATATATTTAAATAAAAAAAGTGTAAAAACCTAGTAAAATTTTAATGGAGAAATTACCAAATTGAGGAAGCTATGCGGGAACTTGAGAATGTGATGAGGTAGAAGTATCCCCATTTGTTTTTATCATATTAATTAATTTCAAGAGAGAAATTAATTTTAAGGGGGATAGAATGTAACATGTTTACATTTTTATGAAATATTTCTCTTTAAATAATTTTATTTCATGCAGAGATTTATTTATATTTAAGAGCCAGTTTAAATGAATAGAGAATAAATATTAAAATATTATATGTATGTTATTTCCTAGACATTGGATTGGACTATATGAATAGTAATAACTATATTATGAAAAATATATGGTATACACATTTATAAAATTAATTCATCATTTAACAAATGTTTATCATTAAAAACCAAAAATTATTTGAAAATAAAAGTGATGTTTTTTTGAAAAATTGTTTTTATGTGATCAATTTATTTTATATCAATATATTAAATAAATACCTATTGGTAAATTATTTTAATGAAATTTATATATTATTTACTTGATCAAATATTTTAAAAATCCAACAACTATTTTTCTAATCATAGGAAAAGAATAAATCCAGTTTTATTCATAAAAATGTATTTTTTCTAAAAAGTAGTTTTTTTAAATTTTGTGCACTTAAATTATTTTTTCCACTTATATTTATTTTATTAGATAAAAAATTGAATATTTACAATCAAGAGTTTCAAATTTTTTAATTATGTCCCCTTTATTTTTTGGTCAATATGAATAGTTAATGTTGTAAAATTTATCACCTTAGTAAAGTGTAAATCAGGTTAATCTAGATTAAAAATAAGTGAAAAGGCCATTATTATTCATCCCACTATATTATTGGATGAATTTCATTCAACCTTTAACTCCTAAAGTAGTAAATTGAGTTATTTAATGTACACTTTCCCATGCAAATGTCTTATATATTATTAAAATCAAAGAAAGTTACAAAATGTCACTCTATATGTTTTTAATATCACTTATGTGTCCACATAAATAAAAATGTATTTTGTGAATAAAAATAAATTCCAATTTTTATATTAATAATTTTTTAGGATAAAAATTTATCTTTATTTTTTAGTAATTACATAATGGCCTTAATTTCTTAAGAAAAACCGATGTATTATTTCTCTATTTAATAAAAAATGATTCTAAAAACAATTAGATTGATATAATTTGCTTGATTTAATTTGAACCACGAAATTTATAGATCTATTTGACATATTAGTGGTGTTTTAAAGAATTATATTAAAATTTTCCCTTCATATTGATGTATGTAAAGATAAATTAAATTAATTCTCACAAAATTTACAATAATGACATTTTATCAGAATAATATTTTATTAAATTATTTAAATTTCATAAAAATATTTACATAATAAAAAGGGATTACTATATGTTATAAAATTATATAAATCATCCATCTTTTGTCCAATATTTCCATTATAAATAAAAATTACGACATTTTAATATTGAGTAACTTTATTGTCGTAGACAAAAAAAATGGACAACTAAGGGTTAATAAAAATATTAAGGCGTAAAATAATAGAAAACAAGTTGAAATTATAATTTTTAATTTTATTAAAACCCTATAACACTGTATCTTAAAATAACATGTCATTTGGAGATATTTTCATTGATAATGAATTTATTATAATTTAATTTTTGAGAAATTCCAAAAGTACCCCTCATCTCAATTAAAAAAGGACACATCCTCCCTTACTTTGTTACCCAACATTGATCCTTATATATCAACATTAATCAAATAAATTATCTTTTAAACTTCTATATCAACATTCTAGAGGTTCTTTTATTCACAAAACACCAACCATAGAGCCCTTCAGAGGAGATCTAAAGGACTCGTTCCAAAGAAGAGGTAATTGCCTTAACCAATCCCTTTCCTATTATAATCTTTTTGGCCTCCTATAAATATCTAATATTTCTCATGAAATAATTAAATAAGTATCCAGAACATTATTAAATGTTATTATGATTATTAAAACACCATTATTCACCCTATTCCCCATCAAACAATATGTGAATATATCACTTGTGCATATGTACAACTTACCGTCTCCACAAAGCGATACAATTAGTTTTTCATAAATATATTATATAGATGTATATTATAATGGGTTTAAACGTTTATATATTTTATTTATTTAATATTTATAATTATTTAATGATAATATAATGTCTACCTTCTTACAATCCAAACTCTTGGGAAACGATAACGCCGCTCGTGCGTACATTGGGACCACCATCTCTTTGATGTGACATGATTCATTTTTCATTTATATTTAACTTTTATGGTAATAAGGATGAGTTTTATAAATATATAAGATATATATTATATTATTTTGATTATATAAAGGTGAATTATTGTTTTCCTTCCTTCTATTATATCTTTCAACAAACGAAGACAATGTTCATACGTACGTACAACCAACCATCTCCATGAATGGTGTAATTCATATTTAATTCTCTAATTTTATTATTGATTATGATAATTTGTATAATTAATATATATAATTTTTATACCATTATTAAAATTATTTAAGTCATAGGACCATAATCAATGTATAAGCACCAAGACTCCTGAACTGAAATATGCTTGGAAAACGAAGTAGTTATCACCCATAAAAGTGATTTTAATACAATTTTATTTACAAACATGTGATAAGTTGTTATAAAAAAATATTACATGTTATTATATATATATTAATAGGGTTATTTAATACATTTATAATAAATCCATATTTATTTTATAGGAATTTTGAACATGAATAATGAAAATCGAGACTTAAGCCAAGGGTTTATTTCACAATATCATCATTATTTGAGATTTCTTATGTTTAAGTTTCCACTGGATAATATTCCCCCTCCATGTACTTGTTTTATAATTTTATTACATTTTTTTATCATTCACATAATATTTTTAAATACCATTTTCATCCATGTTTTACTTTTAGCAATGTGGTTTGAAATCAATATTTTGGTCAATTTCCAAATGAGGTACTCTATGACTTTTCTGAAGAAATAATATTATAGAAATATTTTTAACTTATACGGAATGAGGATATTTTACAAATGTCATGAAAACTTATCACTTTTAATATTACTTGACAATTTAAAAATATTATTTTCAGAGAAAATCTTTTCATTTATAGGTTCATAATTTTTTAAAAATAGAAGTGATTTTAAAATGGTAGTGTTATTTTCCTAAAGAATTATTCCATGTGATATTTCAAAATAATTTTCCACAAAAAAGAAATAATTTGATACTACCTAAGATTTACTAGGTATATTATCAAATTATACCACCCTTTTTCTTTCTTTGTATGTTTTATGATTATGGTGAAATGCTAAAATGTTAATAAAACCCATTTCTTTTCAATGTGTTATGCTATGATGAAATTTTTATTAAATCCATTTCATTTAATGGGTTATGATACGATGAATGATTTATGCTCTTGTGGTACACATACATATGGCTTTCATTATCTAATGGGACCGAACTATATCTCCCACCAATGTTGTGGGTAAAGTATTAAATCTCATGAGATAGTTTTGGGAAATAAGTCAATGTGATTGTTCTATTATGGGAAACAGGTCGATGTACTTGAAATGTTATGGGAAAAAATTCAAAGATCGTGATCAGTTATGAGAAACAAGTCAACCCGATTGATTAATTATTGGAAAATAGTCAATGTTCTTGATCTAGTATGGTAATAAATCGATGTTCTTGATATACTATTGGAAACCACTGTTAATTATTGATCTTATAGTCTTGGTTGTTATCCTTGGCTTATGAAATGGATTCTATACTTATGATGGTTCCAAAAACATGAAATTGTGGTTCATGATTGAGTTATAATGAATTATTATTCTTATGATTCATGTATTTTGAAATGTAAATGTTTTATTCCAAAACTCATGTTTGTGATATTTTCTAGATTGGGTGTGAACTTTTCATGTCATGGTCAAGATATCATTCCCTTATTCTACTCTTATTATTACAGATGAACACCAATTTATATCCCACATGTTTACCCTTATTGATTATTTGAGCTCATGATTTTCTTATGTTTCAGTTACCCATGTTATGAAGAATGTTTTTATTAGGGTTTGACTATAAAGAGTAATATGTAAGAAGATCATTATGGGAGATGTTGAAGATCTTTCATAAAATAAAAATATTTCATATCTAATATCCAAAGACTCTAAAACTTTATAAATTTGGAATAGATCATACTATTATGTAATCAATATTCATCAAAATATATGTATTTGTTTTATAAAAAACTCATGAAATTATACTTACTGAAAGAAATTCAACCAAAACACAAAGTTGGTTCATCTATATTTCCCTATGTATTTGTTGGCAATACCTCATAGAAAATGGAATGTCCATATGGATGGAACCATTTCATCCATTTCATTATTATTTCCCATTTCCTTATCTATTACCCTAATTGAAAATAAATATAAATAATATAAAATATGATTGTTTCTCTTTATTCATATGAAATGTTCTATTAACCATTCCACTCAAAGTCTACTTGATCAATAGTTAGTGAAGAAAACAAGAGGGTTCTATCTATATTTCAAGGATTTCCAGTCACCGGGTTCAAAAAAAATATCATGCTATACAAATAGAAAATAATCGATAGATATTTATTTATAATAATCATATCATGGAATACCTTCACTCATTATAACATATAAATGAGAAAATTCGAGGAAAAATATCTAGTTTTTATTTCAGTGTCCCGACTTGTAACTTGTTTAGCATATTTTTTTTATCATGGGTCAATTAAAATCCACCTTAATACAAGTCTTTTTTCTTTCATAAATAGAGATGATATAATATAAAAACACACCTCATCAATGTCCACTTTCATGAATTTTCTAGAAATTCTAGATTTATATGAATTGAATGGGTTTAGAATATTCTCAAGATCAAATACCCCTCAAGTGATGATCTCAATGTGTACTTAATAAAGATAGACTACTTCCTCAAATGTTCTTTTTTAAATCTATGTTATATATCATACCAACATGGTGACTTATTCATATCTAGAATAGTTATTCAATATTTATTTATATCATTATATCTCTATTTTAGAACTAGAATCACCCTAAATTATTTACATGGTAAGAACACAAATACAATAAAAATAATTTTGGAATGAGATGGAACAAATTTTTCTCCTTAATGGGAGAAAAAAGGCAAATAATTTCTTGTCAAACAAGAAAATATTTCTTTTAAAACACCATGTGTAAATGAAATAGTCATGTATGAGTTTATAGACATAAATTTAGTCTAGTAAAGAAGGGATTAATTTCTTCTCTCCTTTTATAAGATATCCCTTTAAACATTTTTCATCAAGTCACATTAATCAATTAGTTAAAATTTCATGTTATGTAGGAGTTTTACTTAGGCTAGTGTCATTGTGAGATAATCATTTAAATTTTTAATTACCAACTTACACCTCCCACATAGTTCCTCATGAGATCCTATGTTACCCTCCATTTTCATCCTCTCATGAAATTTGAGTTCTTTTTCATATGAAATCTTACTTTTCCCTTTATCACTTTATTACTATCATGCTCCCATTTTTATTTAAATCTCTAAATCAACTGTCCATTTTTAAAAACACATTTTATCAATGCACTATATTTTTTGGGTTATTCCCCATGGTTTCTTGGGAGATTATTCACCAAGTTAGTCTCTTTATTTTTTGTTTTAACGAAATTTTATTTTTTATTCGACCTTATTCATTTAACAAATTCATCCATGGATTATTTGAATGTTTTCATGTTATATAATCTTGTCACATAAAATAATCACCAATCTCTAATTAGTGTTTCATAATTATTGTAATTTTTATGATTGGTTTAAGAATAATTTTTATTTATCCTATATCTCAATGATGACTCTCCCTTCTTCATTGTTGTCTTTATGGGAGAATTTTTTTTCAACATGTTATTCTAGATTCCTTCTTAAGAATGACTTCGAATACTTCATCAACATCTATGTATTCCTTTCTATATTCAATTTTGAAGCATTCTCAGATGAATTACTCAAGGATGTATCACCAATTTGACTATAATAACTTCAAACACCACACAATATTCAAAAAAATTCAAATCTATTTGATTTTGATAGATTTCTATTCATATTTAGTGGATGTTTCTTATTTTAAGACTTACCCCTTGAAATTTTCTTCCTTTGAATATATGTAATTGATGGATTATACAAAAAAATACAATAAACTTTGAAAAAATATGCTACTATAAAAAATTAACCAATAAACCTTGGTTTCCCTCTTTGAATTGCATGCTATCTAGATTTTTTATAAATGGTAGGTTGATATTTTTTAGTATTTATGTCAAATTTTTGGAATTAATTTGGATGAGGAAATCCATATTTAATTTATTTAATCCACTTTATAAAAACCTATGGGAACCTCAACACTTTTCCTTATCCACAATTTTATAGATTTCATATACAAATCTACACTATGATAAAAACCAAAATTAATACAATTAACTTTTTGTGTGGTGAATGGTACCTTTAATTTATTTGTTACTTTATAATGGTCATTAGATGATCCTAGAGTGTTTTTACACAACATGAAGGTATTTAATCGAAACATGCATCCCTAGTAGTTTCATGGATTTAGATTCATTACCGGCTTGTCATGAATACCTTGATTTAGTTGTTTCTCTATTCCTTTTTTAATTCAAGACCAATAAATATCATGTTGAGAATGTAATTTTCATTCCATGATATCATCATTTTAACTTCTATTTATTTTTTGATTTTTGAACATCATCATCATGAATTTTGTCATATATTATTGAAGATGACCAAGCTATTTAATTTGAATGGATTTAATCACTAGTTGGGCCTCTTTAAAATAAATTACTTATTTTTATGCATGTGAATTTTCTTAAAGAAATATTTTATCTTTTTTAGCCTCTTAGATTTTATGGATCCCCTAATTTTAAAAATTGTATAATCTTTATTCAAGATCTCCATTCATGATATTTAAGGACCCAAAATATTGGGAGAGTTTTATAAAAATCAGCATCCTTTGTTCCAAACATTTATCTAATTTTTTTGAATCTTCCTCCAATTAGGTAATATCCTCAACGATTATTTTGATAGAGCCACAAATAATGGAGAATAAATATCTAGGAAAGTTATATGGGGTCTTCATTAAATAATAACATGATTTATCATATGAATTATCACATGATTCTTCCAAGATTTAATCTTAACAACTTGAACATGGATCCTTTATTGGAAAATTTTAGAAAGAAACATTTATTTCCACATTTTCATGAATTGATGGAGAAATACATAAAGAAAACATATTTTACATTTCCTTGGTAGTAGAATCTACCACCATATTTTCATATTCTATATACTATTTTCTTTATTAGGATCATTGTATGGAGAAACTAATTTTTTTCCTTTTTACTTAACAGGTATGTATTCTCCTCACAAGATTATTTAAGATATATATTATCATGAAATATATTTAGATAAACTACAATTTTATAACCTTTAATTAGTAGAGAGTATTTGTTCTATTATTTCTTAGAGGAGGTATTTCTTAGTTTATTTCCTTATATTTTTCTTCATGTTCTTTTTTTTCTTAGAAGACATATCTTCCATTGTTTATTTAATAGGGTATTCACTGGATTATTTAAATTTCCACTTTATGGGGCCTTAGAAAATTGATAATCAATTCAAAAAAAATCCAAAAATAATATAAAATAGAGGAGTGGCCTTATATGATAATAATTATTTTGAATACATAGAGATATATTCAACAATGAGAGGGGTTGAAAAAATTTTGGTATACTTTTGTTCCAATTTTGATTTTATCTATTTATTATCTCTTTACTTATTTGGTGAGTGGATTTTAATTTCTTTGTATCTATTATTTGGATTCTATGAAAGAATATATTTAATAATAAAACAATATAAGAGAACAAAACTACTTATTTATGTGGTTTTCATCCCTAAGGATAACTATGTTCTTAATGTAATGTGGTTATTATCCCCCACACACAGCTTCCTTATTATTATAATAATAAGTAATGATAAGTGTACGACCTTAAACCTGTTATCCTGGTATTGACCAGGTATAATTTAAGAAAGCTCTTACTATTTTGATGACTCAAAATAATATATGATTCAACCTAATCCTTCTGAAGTAGATCATAAATTAAGCTCCAATGTATCTCCTATAAAATTTGACTGATCTTTTTCCTTGACTAAATTAATTAAGAAGACTACCTCAAACTTCTACAAACATCTAAAATAGATAAATATAGGCTAGATCTCTCACAATATTGGGTTATAGTATACTATTTTGAAGAACAAGAAAACTCACTATTACTTATAATTCTATATTATGAATTCTATGCAGTAAATTTATAATGTTTTCAACCTGAATATTGTCATTAGAATGGCCTAGAACTACTTTTCTCTATTTTTCTTCTTATTCAATACCCAAAGGATTGGTAGTGGGTCTCTCCAATTCTTTAATACTCATAATTTATATCATAAAATAGTATTAACTCTATTTTTTATTCAACAGGAAGGATATAAACTGTATGTTCATTATAAACTCTCACAATTTTTATTTTTTCTTCATAGAATATATATTCACAGCACTATGAAAATATGGCTCTTTGAATTTCAATTATTCTCGACATTCTTGTTTTATCTTCTTTCGTCTTCCTAATGAATCAAACTTACCCAATTCATCATTTTTTTCTTGATGAAGTCTCAAAATTATTCCCCACATATGATATCTTAAATATCATGACTGTAATGTCCTGAGTTAGCTCACCCTTGAACTGGTGGTAGAACCGATCACCACATGTCCTCAAGTGCATCTCCCTGTATGGCAGAGTCTTCCGACTAGTAGTGAGGGTGTAAGGATAGTTAGAGGGGAGGCTATACCCTCTTATTAAAGTAAAATAGTGGACAATAACAGTTAATAGAAAAAGCAGTTAAAATAAATGATAATGCGGGGGAAACATAATTATGTAACACATGAATAAAACAAAAGAGAGAATGCCAATTATAAAAACTATGAATGTATGACATGTACATATACATATTGGAATGTAAGAAATAGAATAACATGATTTTCAATACAATACAAATAAGGAAAAGAACTAAAAATTCCTATGGTGAACTATATGAGCATTTCGAGCTCCCTCTCGGTCCTCTACTCCTAACTCCAAAGTGTATACAAATAGAAAAATCCGGAAACCAAATAGAATCTACTCGGGTACCCTAATGAAATATCATCCTGAGTAGGGTGTGATATATTAATAACAGCAGGCTAAAACCATCAGCATTTAACCAAATTTAGAAATTCATTATATAATTTAAATAGTGTGGAAGCATGCATAAATAAGGTAAGAAGTACAATGTAAATAGATACCCAAGTACTTGATTCATTCCTCAGCTAGTGTCTGAACCTGTACCATACATTTCATATACATACATAACATTTATCACACATTCATTTCATGTTCCTTAAAAATTCAATTACATTAAACTATACTAGTCTCGGGATCTATCCTAAGACAGGTATTCCTTGTGCGAGTAAGCACAAAAATGTCTCAGGAGGCCATCTAAAAAATAAAAGTAAGGATTAAATCCAAGATTGTGCTTTTTCATAGAATACACGTCACATTCAAACAAAAGATCATAAACGAACACATAGGGAGCTCTCACAGTCAATCCCCCATGGTACAACATTCATTTAATAAAATATAAACAACCAACTAGGGATCTCTCATGGTCAGTCCCCCTTGGGTAAAACTTGTGATTCATTTAGTATAAATGACCACTTGGGGAGCTCTGATGCTCAACCCCCTTGGTTCAAACATATACACCAAGATATCATGGTCCTATATAAATAAACATGGAAATCCCCACAGTTTTCCTTTTCTAAGGCTCTCATAGTCCATTGGAAATCAACATGGAATACAACATTCATTAAAGGCTCTACATGAAATCTAAACTATTAGATGGATCAACTTTTATAATTGTACGTTTTCACCATTAAAGGCTCTACATGAAATCCAAACTATTACATGGATCAACTTTTATTAAAGCACACTATTATCATTAATGGATCTACCTGCAATTAAAACCATTACTTGGCTCATCATTAATCAAAGAATAATTATAGGCATCACATATAACCAACAACCCCAACCTAATAAAACAATACATGGAACAAAACAAGGCAATCCTAAAAGGCATCCCTGGCCAAATGTCCCTAAACAGATATTCTACGAAAATACACCCATGGGGTGTCCCTCAATCAGGGTAATGAACCTTAAACATTAATAATCCATAGTTAAATTAATTAATTCTAATTAATTAATTTAATAATTAATTAATTAAATCATATCTATTAACTAATTCACCAATGGATTATCTTTTCCCCATTTAACATGTAATAATTAATCCATCCATTAATTATTACCCGTTTCCATTTTATCTACTCAGCATGTCAAATTATTATTCAAAATTTTATATTTTCAATAAATGAAACAATTTTCCAATTCATATATTTATAATTAATTCTTCAATTCATTCCCCTATTACTCATCCTGACCCATTCAATCATTTAATTGTCCAACTGATATATAATCGATTTCGTAATTAGCATTCTGTGACGTGGGGTAAAAGGGAACACCGAAAGGTGTCCAATTCCAATTCCATTTAAGTATTTTTACAAGGAACATCCATGGAGTGCTTCATATTTTACCATTTAATGTTCTGGGAATAAACTCAACATATTTTCAATAGTCATTAATACATGCATAATACCGAAACATGGTCTTGTACTCATTTATCTCACATTGACAACATCATTAGATAACATCAAAATACTTGCATCAACATATCCTGTATTACCATCAATGGGGATAATTTTAAAAGCAAAACCATAAGAAAGCATGATATGATATTAACACCAACCAAAAGTTTATATTTAATCTGTATTTTATGAAAACATAGCAGTTCCATAATCAGGGAAACTCACATTCTCCAATTAGTTAAAGAAGAAAATAGAAGCTCTTAAATAAATAGAAAAATCTTTGGGACCCTACCTTGGGGTGGAACCTGATTAACATTAATCACATTGACATACCACAGTAACAAATTCAACTGGTCTGTAGTCTCACATACTCA
Organism: Viscum album; assembly: GCA_963277665.1. Taxonomy (NCBI): domain Eukaryota; kingdom Viridiplantae; phylum Streptophyta; class Magnoliopsida; order Santalales; family Viscaceae; genus Viscum; species Viscum album. Next base: position 48,925,669 of record OY728122.1, read on the forward strand.
CAATTATATATATATATATGTGTGTGTGTGTGTGTGTGTGTTCCCTACAACATTGATTAACAAATCAATAAATTAATAATATGAGACCAAAAACAGTGAATTATGTTCTACACACCTACACCTCTATACCAGGGACTCAGATAAATTATCAGACTCTAGGTTAAGATGGTGAAAAAAAAATACCTGGAATACACCATAACATTAAATCATTATCGGAGAATCAAATCGGCCTAAACTGTCTCGTCTTTGGTGGCAGTTTCTTGAACGTGGACCAACGGGTCCGGAGAACACCATTGCACAACCCTTAAAGAATAAAATTATATCAATGGAATAATATAATGAAATCACTTACATAAGGAGGACCCAAAACATGGGGGTCACGGGTTTCAAGGTACTACCCGGGCGGTCATGCATGCTGCTATAAGGTGCGCGTTGTAGGGAGGTGGTCACGCCACTACTGGTCATCCGGGGATCCTGCAATTCCATGAGTCAATGGCAGGAGGAGGATGCACTGCTTGGAGGAGTTCCGTAAGAGGTGAATAGTGCCATGGAGAAAGGGCCATGTGCCATACGAGTCGAGCACAACCAGAGGTCCGACCGAGGAAGTCATGCCGCAAGGAGGAGGAGACTCCACCAAGGGGGAAATGTGGAGGAGGATCCACATGGTGCAGGTGTTCATCACCTATAGGGGGACAGGCCTGCCTTGTGCCTCACCTAGGAGGAAAAAGAAACATGGCCCCTTTTCATATTCTAACCATGAATTTCTACCCATAACATAGTTTCAAATTAAATTGTTCAAATTCATTTATGATAATAATAATTGTTATAAACTCCCAATTTTATAGTAATAAAATTATCTAAAACGCATTATAATTTCAAATATAATAATAATAATCCTAGTCAGAAAATTTTTATTATAACCTTCCATACATTTTTTCATCTCAAGCCCAAACCAACAAAATCCATTATTATTATTCTTCTTAATAATAATAAACATAATTAATAATAATTATTTTAATCATAAAACCATAATAATAGTCACATTATTATTATTATACATACATAAGATAAAACCCAAAATATCCATTTAATAAAAACGCTTCATCATTGAATTCCTATTTTAAATTAAAATCTCACGACTTTAAAATAATCAATAAATTTATTTCTCACAATTAATTAAATTAGTTTTCTCTTGAATTTCATTAATTAAAATAATATAAATAATAATAATATCATTTTATTATTATTATTAAAACATTCATTTATTTAGAATAAATAAATAAATCATTTATGAATCGGGTAACTGTACGGCTTGACCCACACAGTTTAACTAACTATGCATTTCATGTGGGTTCACTACTGGAAAACTAAGGTATCCTGTATCAATGACTCACAATGTTTGACTGACCGTGCATATCCCCACATTAACACTTTAAAACATTCCATGCATGAAACATTATTCTGACGCTAGTTCTTAAAACCTGTTTGTCCATTAATTACCCAAAAAATTAAAATCCCTCATATTTTCATCTGGTTCAAAATACGGGTTCTTACAAACTACCCACCTTAATAATGTCTCATCCCTAAAAATCCATCGAGAACCACTACCAAAATCAACTAGCCTACCAAGGTCATTTAATCTCGTCAGAACTGACGCACTGTGTTCCCAACGCCAAACACACCTTTAATCATTTCACAAGCAGGATAGCTTAAGCCTTTAAAACCATAGACAAAGATCACTTTATCACTTAAACTATGAAACAATAATTAAATTTGATGCCATTATAGGAAAATCATCAATGAAAATGGTTGAATCTCGATCAGCTAATAGAAACAATCTGCACATCCTTTCCTCGAAGATGTCGCAGACCAAAAACCCACTCTCACCCTTTAACTGACGACATCCCTTCAAAACTATTCAAAAATAATTTTCATGTACAATAATGTCCTTACCTGACCTCCAGTAACAATCCAAGTCAAGCCATTGTAAAGTTATTTAAAAACAACCATTCCCTAACACGAATGAAGGTCAGCCAAAAGAAACCCCACATCCCGTGTACAACTCAAAAGGAGATCACAAAACAATCCAACAAACTTTAAACATTAGCATAGAGTATAACTGACACTATCACAGTGATTATAGAATGAGTTCAATATAGGAGACATGATCATTACTGTTTGGAGAGAACACTAAGTGAAACAAAAAGTTACCAAGAAGATTAGTCAAACTACTACCAATTAACTCTGTTAAAAAGGCTTGGAGTCACCTGTCGACACATCATAAAAAAAACGTGGATGCCTATATCACCCAAGGAATCTGTGTTCTTTAAAATATTACTACCGAAAATGTTCTAAAATAAGAATTTTATGAAGGGTTTCACCCATTTTCAACCTCATCAATGTCAGGATACCAAGCATGCACTCACACATTTACCAGAATTGATGCGACACTACCCACATTAGGATTATCTACATCATTGTAAGAAAGTTTCAAATGATCAACAATGTGCTATTTTAGAATAACATAAATGTAATTGTCTCATCCCTCAAACCATGATTACTATGCCAAACTATGTCACATGAAAGCCGTAATTTAAACCGATCAGCGTTTCAAAACACTTGAGTCACAAAAAGTTCTCCCAAGTAGTGGGATGAAACTAATTCTTTAATGCTCAGGTCACTCTACTATGGAGATGACCTGAAATCGAACTCAATAACACAATAAGATTTATTTCAGAGTCATGTTTCCTCATATGATGATTATCATAGATGACACCATAACTAGTCATCCATTTCAAATAAGAAGAAAGTGTTAAGGAACTAATTAAGCAGCTGACCATGCCATCAACATGTCTATCCTACAGAACCAAGAATTCCTCAATGATTGTTCAGAAATTAAAAGTCATTGTAAAATTACCACCCATCTATAATAGGATGTATCTTTATAACTGAATTTCTTATAAGGGACAACAACACCCAAATAGAACCAATGTTAAATGTTCACAGTGGAAATAAGGCATTTCAGGCTCTAAGGGTTCTACCTACAATGGGATAACCCCTTACGAAGCATACATGTTGACCCCATCTCTTGGTCATACAAAATATACTTCCCTGGGTTCAAAAGCCACTTTTTATTTAATCCATTTCAACACACTATGGTTATACAAGTCTCAGTCACATGGGTGGACACCAACCAATTGATAAGGCCCCCACACACCTTTTTGATTGCATTTGGCTCTCATTTAATCAAAATTAGTTAAATTTATTATTTAATTTAGTATCCTCTTTCACAAGTTAGAATACATGGATTACCCTTTTTCTAGTTATATGGTGCTGATACACCTTAAAACTAAAAAACTGGTTTCGTTGTAATCAAAACCAATAAAGTGTATCCAAAGAAAAAATAATTTATCAACAAGATAACATATCAATATAAGTAGTTAACAAAAACCAACATGTTGAAACAACTAAAACTTGCTATAACATATAATCATGGCATATATGAAAAATAGGTAGCATGGAATATTATCACCCAATCATGTTAATTATATCATCGAAACATTCTATCTAAGAAATGCTAAATAAGTACATCACATGGAATATATTCAAGGAACTTAATGAGTATTAGAAGACATCCAACTAATGAAACTACATGTAATGGCATATATTCTTGGATTTTGAATATCTAATTACCTAATATAATTCATGTAATGAGACTTCCATGCCATTTCAATCCATGAAAAAATTTAAAAAATTCCAAAACCAATAAGCGGAAGAAAACAAACTAGTCACTGAAGGTGAAATCATATCAACTGTAACCTCAACAGTATAAACATAAATTTTCATCCCTGATCACTTAGTAATTTAACATACATGGGGTGATTAGTTCCAAGAAAGGCTATTAATCCAAGGACCTACACATTCCTAATATCCTTTCTACCAACCACAAAATAGTAAGACAAATGAAAATGACCTTTGATATAAAATTTAAATGTCCCGACCCAACTCACCCATGAAACGGTAGTCAGACCAGTTACCACATGACCTCAAGCGTGTCTCCCATTATGCCAAAGTCTGCTAACTAGAAGAGAACGTGTAAGGATAGTCAATGGAGAGACTATACCCTCTAATCAAAGTAAAACATTGAAAAATAGAAGTAAATAGTAGGAGTAGTGAAAATAAAGGATTAAGAAGCGGAAACATAATTGTATAACACTTGAATAAATCAAAATAGAAAATTCCAATTATATAATCAATGGATGCATGACATGTAGATATACATATTCAAAAGTAGGAAATAGAATAGAATGCTTTGAAATACAATTAAAATAATAAAATTAAGTAAAAATATTAAGGAAAAATCCACGAGCATTCCGAGCTCCCACTCAGTCCTCTAATCCTAACTCCAAAGTATATGCAAACATAACAATCCTATAACCAAATAGAATCTACTCGGGTACCCAAGTGCAATGGCGGCCTGAGTGGGGTGTGAGGTATTAATCTCAGTATGCTAGAACCACTGGTGTCTACCCAAAATCCATACATTCAATATATAATTTAAACAGTGTGAAAGCATGCATAAATAATGTAAGCATTACAATGTAACTAAATACCCAGGTACCTACTGCATCTTTCAGCTGGTGTCTGAACCTGCACCATACAGTTCATATACATACACAACAATTATCAAACATTCATTTCATGTTTATTAACAATTCAATTACATTGACTTATAATTTTCTCGGAATCTATCCTAATCCTGGAATTCACTATGTGAGTAAGCACATAGATGTCTTGGGATACCATCTAAACCAAAAAAAGGTCCAAATCCAAGCTTGTGCTTTGTCTTAGAGGACGTGTCATACTCAAAAAATAAATCATAAATGACCACATGGGGATCTCTCACAGTCAATCCCACTTGGTCCAGCATTCATTTAATAAAATATAAAAAACCCCATGGGGAGCCCTGATGGTCAATCCCCCTTAGGTTAAACATGCCATTAATTGAATATAAATAACCACCTAGAAAGCTCTGATGGTCAAACCCCCTTGGAAAAAACATGCCATTAATTGAATATAAATGACCACCTAGAAAGCTCTGATGGTCAACCCCCCTTGGGAAAAACTTCTACCCTAGGCTCTCACTATCTTGTGTAAATAAACATGGAATCTCCCATAGTTTTCTTGGTCTAAGGCTCTCACGGTCCATTAGAAATCAACATGGAATTTAACATTAATTAAAGTCTCTACATGATATCCAAACTATTATATGGCTCAACATTAATTAATGCACATTATTGGCATTACAACCTCCACATGAAATCCCAACTGTTACATGGATCAACTTTAATCAAATCACATTACTGGTATTAAAGGATCTACATGCAATTCAAACTATTAACTAGTTCAACTTTAATAAAAGCATAATCATAGCCATCACATATAACCAACAAACCCATCCTAACAAAACAAGTCATGAAACAAAACCAGGAAAGTCTAATCGGAATCCTTGGCCAAACATCCATTAATAGTCATTCTAGGGAAACAAACACATGGGATGTCCCCCAATCAAGGTAAAGAACCTTAAACAATAAATATTCCCAATTAAATCAATGCATGCTAATTATTTAATTCAAAAATTAATTAGTTAAATCATATCTCTTATCCAATTCATCAATTGATTAACCATTCCCCATTTAACATGTAATAATTAATCCATCCATAAATTATTACCACCTTCCAAATTATATTCCGAACATTCAAATAATAATTCAACATTCTAAATTTTAAATAAATTCAAGAAATTTCAAATCCATGTCTTGATAATTAATTCTTCAATTAATTACCCAATTACTCATCCTTCCCCATTCAATCATTTAATTCACCAATTGATATATAATCGATTATGTAATTAACATTCCATGACATGGGGTAAAAAGTCACACCTAAAAGTGTCCAAGTAAAATTCCATTTAAGTCTCATTGACAAGGAATATCCATGTAGTGATTCTAGTTTAACCATTTAATGTGCAAGGCTTAAACACAACATATTTTCCATAGCTAGCAATACATGCTTAATGCCATCACATGGTCATGTCCTCATTTATATCATGTTGAAAAAATCATTAAATAACATCAAAAACCTTTCATCCACATATCATGTATCAACAACAATAGGGATACATATAGAACCCCAACCATAGGCAATCATGATATTACATTACCACCAACAAATAGTTTATAATTAATCAACATTTTAAGAAAACATAGCAGTTCCATAACAAAGTAAACTCACATTCTCAAATTATTTATAAAATAAAATAAGCATTCTTAAATAAAGAGATAAATATTTTGGACCCTACCTCAGAGTGGAACCAGATTAATATTCAGCACATTGACATATAACAACATGCAATGCAACTACTCCACAGTTGTACATACACACCACTATATATATATATAAATATATATATCTATGTATGAGTTACCTACAAAATTTATTAACAAATCACTAAATTAATAAGAGGAGTCAAAAACCATTGAAGCAAGGTCTTTGCACCTACACCTCTTTACCAGGTACTCAGAAAAATTATCCGTCTCAATTTAAGATTGTGAAAAAGAAAAAGTAGGAATAAACTTTACCTTTGAATCAACATCGGCGAATAGAATCAGCCCGAACTGTCTCACCTTCGGTGGTGGTTCCCAAAACACAGACCCACGGGTCCTGATTACAACATTGCACAACCATTGAAGAATCAAATTATATCCATAGAATAATTTTATTAAATCACTTGCGGAAGGAGGACCCAAAACAAGGGGGGCGCGTGCTTGGGGGTACTTCCTGGAGTATCCTACACACTACTTTAATGGGCGCGCTATATGGAGGATTACATGCTACTCCTGGTAATCTGAGGATCCTACACTACCATGAATCACAACTAGGAGGAGTATGCACCACAATGTGGTCCATAGGAATATAATTGTGCCCCAGAGAAAGGGCCACACCCCATATGGGTCACACGCTATAGGAGGTCCAACAGAGGGAGGAGGTCACACTGTTGGGAGGAGGAGACCCACCCATGGGAGAAATATGGAGGAGGAGCCTCATGGTTCTAGTGTTTCTCACATACAGGGGGAAAACCAGTGTTGTGTTACACCTCGCTTGGGAGGAAGGAGAAGCATGGGCCTCCTTTTCTTCTTCTACCCCTCAGTTTGAACCAATAATTTAATTTGTAATTAAATTATTCAAATTAATTTATGTTAACAATAATTTTTATAAACTTCCAATATAATTTTAATAAAATTAGTCATTTTTTTAATTTAAAAGATAATAATAATAATCCTAGTCATAACAGTATTATTATTACTATCCTTAAAGTTATTCATCTCAATCCTAAACCCACAAATCCATTATCATTATTCATTATAATAATAATAACCACAATTAATAATAATAATAATTTTTGTACCCTCGGTTTTTGATATTTAACCCTTACATGACACTTTTAATGGTTATAAGTTGATGGGTGACTAATTGGAGAGTTGGGAGAACGTGGGATGAAGTTTGGAGGAAAAAGGGATGTTGCATGGGGGGCGCATGACTTGTCTAAACCATGCAGCCAGACCGTGCGTTTTTGGCACTCAAGGCAGTGGTGACTGCATAGTTGTCTCATGGTTATGGGAAACCATGCGCGGAGAAAATGCAAGGAGTGTTGAAAAGGCAGTATAGACCGCACGGTTTGTCTAACCATGGGAGAAAACCTTGCAGACACTTAAATTAGATCCTTAAATTGTGGATCTGACTCGTTTTGCCTTTAATTTCCTTGTTTAAAGCACCTAAGCAGCCCTAACTCGATATTATTCTCCCTTGGAGGTTGGAAAACTTCTCACAAGCATTCTGGAGGCGATCTGAAGGCTTCTCTTGGCGAATAGAATCCAGATTCTTGAGGTATGTCATCGTTCTTCTTTGTTCATGATCGTTTTCTTAGATCTACTTAGATCTTATTCTCCTCTTCTCTCAGTTTCATAGATCTATACCTGTTATGGGTAGACCTAAGTGTGTGGATGCCAAATATGACAAGATTTGGTCTTGGATTTGTTTGGATATGAGATCTGAGGAGGGTTTTTCAAGAATTCGCTTGGTTTTGTTGGTGTTCTTCATCCATTGGTTGGTTTTTCCTAATTGGTTGAGGTAGGTGGCTTCACTCTTGATTCCACTTTCTTAGAACTTGAAGGCTTAATTCAAATTGATTTATTTACTTGGATTTCATTGTGAAATTTTGGTGCAAATCATGTTAAAAATCATCTTTAGTGATGATTTATGGGTTTTGATGGAATTATAGAAATTTAATGAATGGTTTGTGAAAAGTGTTTTGTTTTCTTGATTTTAAAACTTTGATTTTAAAATATGGCTTTGTTGGATTCGAAAAATGGTTTGGGGGAAATTTTTTTCAATAAAAGGGTAGTTTTATTGAAATGGTTTTGGCATGGTTGGAATGGTGTGGTTTTGGAAAAACTTGGTGTGTGTGTTCATATTGCATTTATGAGGCTTGGTTAAAATATGACATTGTGCACGGTGACAAAAGGGTAATGGAACATGGGGAATAATTACCTTTTGATGACTTGGTAGATCGAAGAGAGAGCACTCATTAGTATGGAACTGTCATAACGATGCATGCATGGTTAATGGTGTGATTATGCGGAATGGAATGGTTATGCCAAAATGGAAAATTGAATTTTATTGGGAACTTTTATTGGTTTCTTTTCTTGAGAAAGATGGTTTTTTGGAAAATGGTTTTGACTTGGAACTTGTTATATTGTGAACGATTTTGGAATTGTTTTATATAAATTGTTTTATATAAATGTGATAACATGTTTTATCCTAGAGCCATGGGTTGGGAAGTCATTGGGGAAAACCTACTAAGTTTCAATACTCACCCCCTACTTTGGCACGATGGTGCTTTTGCAATTTTCATGTACCGGGATGTTGGAAAAGGTAAAGTGTCACATGTTTATAGCACTACTTTGTGACTCTTGGGCTGGTTCGTGATGTTGGAGCTTGGAGCTTGTAGATCATGGAGTTGGGTTGTCATATTGAAGTCTTGTAGTTGTCTTTCCACTTTTTTCTCTGATTTGGTTTTTTATTCCGTTGTTTCAATTGGTTGGGTTATTATGAAAATAATGGTTGAGTTGTTTCAGTTTTAAATCATGCATCATATAGTGGTTTCTTGGATATGTTTATCTAGTTTGCATTGTTTGTTGGTTGTTTTCATTTAAAGGGTAAATTGTCCCCCAAGTGTTTTGAAACCCTTCGGAATTTATTACCAGCCTTTGGTGCCTTGGGGATGTCTCTTAAGGCCTAGTAATGACTTGTTGAGCTCTCAAGCCGTTGAGAATTGGCGTGTCATTACAAATGGTTTCAGTTTGTTCTTTCCTTGGGGTAAAAATGCAATCAGCTTGTTCCTTTCCTTGTGGAACAATTATTCATCAGTTTGGTTGGTCTTTGCATTGAATTCTTACGTGTCTATTCCCTGGGTGGTCATCTTAGAATGGAGTAGGATTGTCGGAACTTTCAATGTAGAGCATAAAAAGATGTAGCTAACATTTTTGTGTTGAACTTTAAGTTACCAGGGAGTTGGGTACATAAGTTGTTTGGAGATAGTTATAGGATAAAAAATCTCATTGTCTTGCGTTTAGCCAATGAGATGAGCATGACATGAATTATAGAGGAATTAATTCCCACTAGGATTTCATAAATCATTTTGAGAAATGGATTACGGTTTGATGCAAAAGTGTAATTTCTGAAAATTTTAAACTCATTTTCAAATGAGAGATTTTGAAAAGATAATGGTTGATGTATTTTGAAAATAGATTGATTTTAAAAAGAATGAAAAGATCTGTTTTAGAAATGGTTTGAAATCATTGTTTTGATACTGGTGTAATATAGATTGAAATGCTAAGACTTAAGTTGCTAGTAATTGAGACTAACAACGTGCATTGTTTGAATAGAAAATGGCACCCATTAGATGTCATAGAACCCAAACAAAATAGACTGCGGAGAATGTGGTTACAACTGAACCACAGTTGAACCAACAACTAGTCCAATGTATAGTTCAAGCGTTTCAGGAAGTGGACATGGGGAATCAGAGGGATGAGTCAAGCCATGTAGACCATTCCGTCCAGTTCCAGAAGCAGAATCCACCCATCTTTCGGGGTGATTCTAAACCAAAAATGGCAGAGGCGTGGCTAAGCAGGATGAATCGTATCGTCGATTTCATCGCCACACCAGTAGAGTTGAATGTAAAGTTGGTGACTTATATGCTGGAAGATATTGCATGACAGTGGTGGGAGCTAGTGGTGCTGTCTAAGGTAGATCAAGGCCTGGCCTGGGAGGAATTTTAGGAATTGATCAATAAACAATTCAATCCTCACACGTTCAAGATCCAGCGGACAACAGACTTTTTCAGCATGAAGCACGAGAATCTCTCTGTCACAGAATATGTGATGAAATTCATGAATTTAGTGCGCTTTTCATCAGATGTTGCTGCAAGTGCGTCGCTGAAGGCACACATCTTTGAATCAGGGTTGTAACAGAAGATTCAATCAAAGATATCTGTTCACTGTATTACGGATTATACGGAGATGGGAAATAGAGAAATAGTAGTTAAAGAGACATCTCAGGAGTTATGGGAGGAGGAAGTATGAAGATACCAATGGGAATGGGTGGGAACTCTATTGCTGCGAACAAGTGGAAGAGGGACACCTACTTCCAAGGTGGGAGTGCGAATCAGAATCAAACGGCTGGCTCGGTGAATCTTCCTCCACGACCCATGATGAAACCAGGTGTTTTCAATGTGGCGTGGTTGATCACATGAAACGAGAATTCACAACATCACCAAGATCATGCCACAATTGAAACAAGATGGGGAATCTTCAGCGATATTGTCATAGTACTCCGAGGTCGGGTGCGTGTGACACTTCCCAGGCGACACAAGAATCCTATGCTTCGATAGGATGTGGACAAGAAAATTAGTCTCGCCAGTAAAACAGAGATATCTATGGTGATTCTAGGAATACCATGACTCCTCAGGCAGCGCAATCTCAACAAGGCAATAAGGATCAAAGTGCTGCAACAAAGCAATTGTATGGAGTGGAACATGTGACTGTGGATGACCAGTCAGGACCATCTACGGTGAGAGGTACGATTCTTTTGAGTTTTACGATAATGAAAGTGTTGTTCAATACTGGCGCATCCCATTCTTTTCTTGTTTCTTGGATTTATGATTTGCTTAACTTAAAACATGAAACGATGCCTTCTGTGTTAAAACTGCAAACTCCTATTGGTGAAAGAGAATGTCAAGCCTTCATTTGTAGAGCACGTGCTATAATTGCTCATAGAGCTGAGGAGAAATGGGACTTCTCTATGTTGGATATGGACACCTATGATGTAATCCTGGGTGTGGATTTTTTGACAATGTTTAAGGCTCACATCGATTTTTATGGGAGAATGGTTAGTTTCACAATGAAGGACGACATAGACCATCTCTTTAGAGGAGAGAAGATGGTAAATAAATGTGCAAAGAGATTGTTGGCACCAATGGTGGGAACGATATCTTACCAATTGGTAGCATTGACTTTGGAATCAATGGAGGTGAATGAGGAAAATAGTTTTCCAGCTGTTGTGGATCATTTTCATGATGTTTTTCCTAAAAACTTCTTAGGGTTACCACCTGTAAGAGAACTGTAGTTTACGATTGATCTTCTTCTAGGGACGAGTCATATCTCACTTCCATCTTATAGGATGGCACCAATGAAGTTAATAGAATTTAAATTGCAGCTGGAATGCAAAGGTTTTATTCATCCAAGCGTGTCTCCGTGGGCAACACCAGTTTTGTTTGTAAATAAAAAATATGGAACATTGAGTCTATGTGTGGATTATAGTAAACTTAACCAAGTTACGATAAAGAATATATATCCACTTCCACGCATTGATGACTTGTTTAATCAATTTATGGAAGCCTAGTGGTTCTCTAAGATTTACTTGTTGTTAGGATATCACCAGTTGCGAGTTCGGAAGGAGGATATTCTGAAGATAGCCTTCAGAAGCAGATATAGCCACTACGAATATGTCGTCAAGCCTTTTGGTCTTACGAATGCACCAGCGGTCTTCATGGCTCTGCTGAATTGGATATTTCAGCAATATCTAGATTATTTTGTTCTGGTTTTTGTAGAAGATATCTTGGTGTATTCAAGAACAAGGGATGATCATGAGAAACACTTATCGATAGTGTTGGAAATATTGGGAGACAATCAGTTGTATGCGAAATTATCAAAGTGCGATGTTTGGATACAAGAGGTACGCTTTCTGGGCCATGTTGTTTCTGAGAAAGGTGTTTTAGTGGATCTAGAAAAGATAGAAGTTGTTCTTTCATGGCAACCGCCAAAAAATGTCTTTGAAATAAGAAGTTTTCTTATTCTAGCTAGTTATTAGAAATGATTTGTCCGTGACTTCACATGACTGGCTTCGCCTATGACAGCATTGACAAAGGAGAACTATGCATTTCAATGGAATAAGGAATGTCAAAGATCTTTTCATGAGTTGAAATCTCACCTTACATCAGCACCCATCTTGATTTTTCTAGAATCAGGACAAGGTTATGTTGTGTATTGTGATGCTTCAGGATCAGGGTTGGGTTGTGTCATAATGAAAAGAGACCATATTGTTGCTTATGGTTCAAGTTAGTTGAGAGTGCATGAGACGAATTACCCTACACATGATCTGGAGTTGGCTGCAGTCGTCCATGCTTTGAAAACATGGAGACATTATCTCTTTGGTGATAAATTTACCGTGTTTACAGATCACAAAAGCTTGAAACACATTTTATCACAACAAGATTTGAATCTGAGGTAGAGAATATGGATGGAGTATCTTAAAATGTTCGACTTTGAATTGATGTATACACCGGGTAAGGGAAATTCGGTGGTCGATGCATTAAGCAGAAAGTTGTATACTCAGTTGGTGAAGGAAGCTTCAAAAGAGTGGTGGTTGATGTTAGTCTTAGCTGACATGCATGTGGAATGTGAAGACTGAGGTGATGTTGTGGTTTTATTTTCAGCTACTCTTGTTCCTGATTTGGTAAAAATGGTCAAAGAGGCACAAACATCTGATGCATAATGTCTGGTAATGAGTTCAAAACTCAACGGTGGGGAGACCATTGATGGCTGGAAACTAGAAGAGGGATTAGTTTTGTGTTTCATAGATCAGATGGTTGTACTGATAGTTTGTTAGGAACAACTACTTAATGCATACCACCATTCAAGATGGGCTGTACATCCGAGTACAAAAAAGATGTATAAGGCATTGAAGATGCAGTTTTGGTGGAGTGGCATGAAAAGGAAGGTGGCTGAGTTCATCTCATGGTTCTTAACTTGTCAGCAGGTTAAATCAGAGCATTAGAGACCAGCTGGAATGTTACAGTCTTTACCTATCCTAGTGTGGAAATGGGATCAGATAGTAATGGATTTTGTTACTGGCTTCCAAGAACGGTCTGGAAACACGATGCCATTTGGGTGATAGTGGATCGTCTAACCAAGTCAGCCCATTTCATTCCTATTCGTAAAACCCATATGGTGGAAGATCATTAAAAAATCTATATATGGGAAGTGGTAAAGGGACATGTTGTACCATTGTCTATCATCTCAGATAGAGATCCGGGGTTCACATCTCTTTTCTGGAAATCCTTACAACAAGCCCTTAGGACTCAGTTGACTATGAGCACGGCGTATCATCCTCAGACGGATAGGCAATCTGAGCAAATGATACAAATGTTGGAAGACATGTTTCAGGCTTGTGTAATGGATTTTGGTGGATCATTTGAGGAGAATATACCCTTATTGGAGTTGTGATACAATAACAACTATCATGCTTCGATATGCATGGCTCCGTTTGAAGAATTGTATGGGTGTCCTTGTCGTTATCCACTATGAAGGGTGGAAACGGGTGAAACTTCACTAGTTGGGCCAAGCCTTGTCCATGAAATGATGGAGAAGATTCAGTTGATAAAAAAGAGGATGGAGATGGTAGAGAGTCGTCAGAAATCTTATGCGGGTCATCGCCGAAGACCGGTGTTGTTTGCGGTGATTGATCATGTCTTTTTAAAAATCTCACCAAGGCTTGGACATCGTTGTTTTGGGAAGCAGGGCATGTTATATCCTCGATATATAGGCCCTTTTGAGATATTGGAACTGGTTGGCAAGGTGGAGTATTGCTTGGCTTTTCCACCACAGTTCAGTGTAGTGAAAAATGTGTTCCATGTATCTTAGTTGAAGAAGTATCTGCCTGATCCTGACCATGGGATCAGATGGGATCACATTGACCTAGATCCGGATGCTTCGTTGGTGCATATTCCAGGGCGGATTGTGGATAGGCAAGATAAAGTCTTGAATGGAAAAAGCATCGGTCTAGTGCGGGTTTTGTGGCAACATGGTCAGATTCAGGAAGAGACATGGGAACATGAGAATGAAATAAATGAGCAGTGGCCGGAACTCCTTCAGGAAAGTGATAATTTTCTACTTTATAGGGATAGGAATACCAATGGTGGGGAGAATTTAGTGCCCCCAGTTTTTGGTATGTAACCCTTACTTTACAATTTTAATGGTTATAAGGTGATGGGTGATGAATGGGAGAGTTGGGAGAACGTGGGATGATGTTTGGAGGAAAAAGGGATGTTGCACGAGAGGCACATGGCTTGTCTAAACCGTGCGGCCAGACCATGTGTTGCTGGCACTCAAGGAAGTGGCGACCGAATGGTTGTCGCATGGTTATGGGAAACTAAGCGAGGAGACCGTGCGAGGACTGTTGACAAGGAAGTACAGACCGCATGGTTAGCGTACTGTTTGTCTAACCGTGCGAGAAAACCATGAAAACACTTAAATTAGATCCTTAAATTGTGGATCTAACTCATTTTGATTTTAATTCTCTTTTCTAAAGCTCCTATGAGGCCCTAACTCGGTATTACTCTCCCTTGAAGGTTGGAAAACTTCTCCTAAGAATTCTGGAGGCGATCTGAAGGCTTCTCTTGGTGAATCGAAGCTAGATTCTTGAGGTATGTGATCATTCTCCTTCGTTCTTGATCGTTTTCTTAGAACTAATTAGATCTACTTCTCCTCTTATCTGGGCTTCTTAGATCTATGCCTGTTATGGGTAGACCTAAGTGTTTGGATGCCAAATACGACAATATTTGGTCTTGTTTGTGTTAGGAGAAGAGATCTAAGGAGGGTTTTTGGAGAATCGGCTTGGTTTTGTTGGTGTTATCCATCCATTGGTTGGTTTCACCTAATTGGTTGAGGTAGTTGGCTTCACTCTCAATTCCTCTTTCTTAGAACTTGAAGGCTTAGTTCAAATTTATTTAATTTATTGTTCTTGATTGTGAAATTTTGGTGTAAAGCATGTTATAAATCATCTTTAGTGATGATTTATGGGTTTTGATGGAATTGTGGAAATTGAATTAATGGTTTCTGAAAATTGTTTTGGTTTCTTGATTTCAAAATTGTGATTCTAAAATATGGCTTTTCTGGATTTGGAAAATGGTTTGGGGAAAAAGTTTTCAATAAAAGGTTTGTTTTATTGAAATGGTTTTGGTATGGTTGGAATGGTGTGGTTTTGGGCATACTTGGTGTGTGTGTTCTTATTTCATTTATGAGGCTTGGTTGAAATATGACCTTGTGCACGGTGCCAAAGTGTAATGGAACATGGGGGATAATTACTTTGCGATGACTTGGTAGATCGATGAGAGACTGCTCATGAGTTTGGAATTATCATAATGATGCATGAATGGTTAATGGTGAAATTATGTGGAAGGGAATGGTTATTCCAAAATGGAAATGTGAATTGGATTGGGAACTTTTCTTGGTTGCTTTTCATTAGAAATATGGATTTGTTGGAAAATGGTTTTGACTTGGAACTTTTTATATTGTGAACTGTTTTGGAATTGTTCTATATAAATTGTTTTATATAAATGTGCTAACATGTTTTATCCTAGAGGCATGGGTTGGGATGTCATCGGGGAGAACATACTGAGTTTCATTACTCACCCCCTGCTTTGGCACGATGGTGATTTTGCAGATGCCATATACCAGGATGTTGGAAAAGGTAAAGTGTCACACGTTTATAGAACTACTTCGTGACTCCTGGGCTGGTTCGTGATGTTGGAGCTTGGAGCTTGTGGATCATTGAGTTGGGTTGTCGTCTTGAAGTCTTGTAGTTGTGTTTTTTCTGTTTACTCTCATTTGGTTTTGTATTCATTTGTTTCAATTGGTTGTGTTTTTATGAAAATAATGGTTGAGTTGTTTCGGTTTTAAATCATGCATCATATAGTGGTTTCTTGGAGATGTTTATATAGTTTGCATTGTTTGTTGGTTGTTTTCATATAAAGGGTAAATCATCCCCCATGTGTTTTGAAACACTTCGACATTTATTGCCAGCCTTTGGCCCCTTGGAGATGTCGCTTAAGGCCTAGTAATGACTCGTTGAGCTCTCAAGCCAATGAGAATTGGCGGGTCATTACAATTATACTCATAAAACCATAATAAAAAACACATTATTACTATTATTCAAACATAATATAAAACCCAAAATATCCATTTAAAAAAATGCTTCATCCTTAAATTCCTCTTTTAAATTCAAATCTCATGACTTTGAATTAATCAAGAAATTAATTTCTCAAAATTAATTAAATTCACATTCCCATGAATTTAATTAATTAACATAATATAAATAATCATAATATACTAATTATTATTATTAAAACATTCATTTATTTAAAATAAATAAATAACACATTTAAGAACTGGGTAACCACATTTCTTGACCCACGCGGTTTAACTAACCATACATAGCCAGTGCGTTTACTGTCAAATACCTTGGGTATCCCGCATCGCTGACTCACACAGTTTGACTGACGGTGCGTATCTAGGCATTAATTCCTTAAAGGGGTCCACACATGAAACATTATTTCGATGATAGGTCTTAAAATCTATTTTTCCACTAATTACCATAAAAATTCAAATCTCTTAGATTTTCATCCGATTCAAAATACATGTTCTTACAATGATCTTCCACATCATTTAAATTGTCCAAAAAATCATCAATTTCACTTGCATATCAATATATAGTGATTTTGTTGTAGTTATTGTTCTTGATTTTTTCTATACAAATGATTCCCTCATATTCCTCCATGAATCATGAAATAAAACTCCATAATGTGATACATGGTGTAGAACTCCCCATGCTAGACCTCAGATATCTTCTATCATTAATGGAATCTCCAACACTCTCCAAAAAAGAAAAATGTCATGGTGAACCTCAGTGTTTCTCATAGGTGGTATTCTTATCCAAAACACCCACTACTATGATGAGTTATTGATTTGAAACCATTTTTTCTATGGTGTGGAACTCAAATTATTAACTCCCCAGAAACATGATGAAAATGATTTTTTTTCTCAGAGGTAATTTTATTTCCTTAAAATCCTACTCTTATAGTGCAGTGCATGTAGCCTGGCTAGGTTGTCACCATAATCCTTTACTATGATCAGTGAAATGATTGGTGTGCCTTTTTTATTTCTTCATGACATATTTTATAATTAGTATGAATCATTCCTTTAATGATTGGATCACAGACTCAAACCAATCAATATGATTATCTTTCGATGAATGTGATCTTTGATCACAACTTGAATAGCAGTTCCTAGCTAGAATGATATAGACACATTTATGAAGCATAGTAAAGAGTCATCATGTTTATATATCATACATCTTTAAAAAAGGATTAGAATCCAATTTTTTTAATTAATTTATTTCATATAATCCCCAAATTCATACTCTCCTCTTCAAATTCATATGACCATCTCAAAATACATACGATCTATCATCAAATTTATATGATGATTTCAATGTCATAAACAAAAAGTATAACTCCTAGTCAAGAATAATTAAAAACATCCATCATATGTGATCAGAGGATTAGTAAGTCAAAATAAATTCCATTCAAAGTTATACAAAACTGAATGTGACTTCAGGACTTACCTATTTTTGGCCATAGAATAGAATTCCATAGTTTAAGCATGAAATTATAATCTACATGAAAGGGATTAAAGGGCCCTAAAATGAATAATATGCCTTAAAAACCTATATAAAAGAGTTTATAAACACTACATACAAATACCTCATATATGTAACACTATGTATGGATTCTATACATTCCATAGAAAATTTAGTATCAAGCGTGACAGAAAATTCCAATTCATCACATGCTAGATGATTCTAACTTCTATATAATATTGTAGAAAGTACTTACGCTTATTCAGTATTAGTATTCAAAATAAATAAGAGTTCATGAATAATCACGCTTATTCCTCATTCCTTACCATATGAAAAATAGTAGTAGCTCAAACCTCCATTTCATTTCTTTTCCAAATAATTAGTGGCAACAACAGCTTACATCCATGTTCCAAGATGCACTTACAATATCCTCAACATAAAGTATCTTTCATGGGAACTATATGATTCTCTTCAAAAATAATGGAAACTTCCAACTTTATAATATGCTATCTATATTCTAATAAATTTTGTTGTAAACTCCATAAAGTCATCCAGGCAACACTTGAAACTCATATGGACATCAAGTTATTTCCCTTAATTCATTTGATCCTTATTGAGAACAAATACAACACCAAAAAAGCTCATTCATCAGTAATGTGGGACCCACATCATGTTGAGGGAAATTTATATTGGTCGAGGGAGTACCGACCCCTCTAGGTGACCCACACCTCATTGTGGGAAAATATGTCAATTGAGGGAGTATTGAATCCATAGATGGAGGGAACTAACTCTGACACCCAGGGAGTACTGTAATTATATTTTTTATATGATAACCTTGTGCCTGAAACATGGGGGAGTACCAAAAATCCAAATCTAAAATGGAGGATTATTTCCAGACACATGTGGGAGCACCAACTATATAATTTTTACAAGGGATGATCCCTAGGGTAAGTATAATACCAGGGCAGTACCAACCCCATGCTTACACCAAATTATTCACTCTAACCTTGTCATATCCTATATGGAGTTATGAACTCAACCCAAAATATCTCATTGGTGTGATTTATTGGTGAATAGATGTGATCCAACATTTTTTTGTACAAAAATGTATTATATGTAATAAATTAACTATTTTATTACTTAATTATGACACTTGGGTGGGAATATGTGATATACACTTGAAGTAAAAAAGTAAAAAACATGTATTTAATCTAACACGGAAGGTAATTTTGGGTTTCCCACCATCTTTCAAATTTTCTACCACTTTTATTCATAATTTAATTCCTAATAATTGCAAATGATTATGTCCTAGCAGCTACCTTGGATTAGACACTATTATCATAACTACATGTGCATGTCTTCTAATCTATTCTCTAAGAACCATCCATAATATGAGGAAAAACTATATTAAAATAGAAGTGTTGATGAATCTGTGCAATATTTGGCATGAGACCGCATTAAGGTAGTATAGCCCAATAAAATTATTGAACATCCTATGTAACTTATTTCCAAAATTACGTTATTTATAGAAAATGGAATAAACCCATAAAAAAGTGTCTCAACCCTTTGAAATATTGACCACTTCATCCCCTAGCTATCAACATTAGTGAAAAACTTCATTTCCAAAAGTTTTATGACCCCTATTCAATATTAGAGTGCCCCCATTCCATATTGGCATGTCTATTCAAAAATTAAAAAAATTTAATACCCTTAAATATAGGATATTTTCTTTAAATTCATACTATATCAGGCTTTAAAATTTAAATTGTGAACTTTACCACATATCATAAAATATTGAAATTTAAATATTGATAATAATAACCAACATAAACTACATAATTAATGTTCAAACAAAGAAAAACCAATTATTGAAGAAGGAAATAACATGTCCATGTGTTTATAATCAAAAACTATTTTTCTATAAACATACTTATCAATTTTAGTTGTGTTGTTAGCATCTCATTTTGGTGTCTCAACAATGTATTAGGTTTTAATTATATTGAGAGTGTTGTATTTTATTGTTTTTCTCCCCTATCCCTCTCGTGTCACTATAAATATATAATTGTGGAAGGCTATGGTCTTCTTTCCCTGGCACAAAGGCCATGACAGAGGAACCAATCCCCTCAGTGAGGCTAGATTAGAGTCATTTTCCAATAGATCCACCTCATTCCACCCTATTCTAGACCACTCCATTGAACACCCATGAATTGATGGTGTGAGAACCATTTGAGTCAGCTCTAGCCTTCAACATGTATCATTTTTAATTCTTTGATGAGACGAATATCCACTCCCTTGCAAGGTTTGATATGTATTGATATGATAGACCATTGAAGGAAATGTTTGATCAATTAATCTACTAATCCATGGTATTATGTTACCCATGTAAATTGACCTTCATGATTAATAGATTTTCAACATTCATTCTACATGAGACAATTATTTTTCTTTGTTATTATCAATGTATCCACTATTCTCTGATATCTTCAAGTGTTCTATCTTTTGTTGGTTGATGGGATTATATAAATTTAATGATATGACTATGGCCCCTCCATGGCTTTATCTTCCCAGACTACCTTTTACCTTACTAAAATTCAATGATTCTCCAAGGAATAGGTGATGCCCTTGATCTATTTCTCAAGGAAAGAAATGAGACTCAAATATTGGTTCATACTTTGGATGCTCAGATTTTTGTTGAGGTTGGTCTATATTATCATCTTTCTGACTACATGATCCTATTTTAGGGACATGAGGAACATTTCTTGAAGCCTATCCAATTTTATTCGGTGATGACAGATTTTTTTTATCTACCTTGGTAGGTAGCTAATACACTAAATTTACCAACCCATTTCTTCAAACATATGTATTGCATATTCTATATGTGTATCCCCTACACCATTTTCATACATGGGAAGGTTGGTGGGTGTTGTTGGGTTTTGTTGATACTTATGTCAATTTTCATAATCCTATCACCATACATATTTATTGAAGACCGTGGAAGGATTCCACCATTAAACATTAGTGGAAAGAGAGATTCATTAACAATCTCATCCAAGAGGGATCATCTATCCAGTGAGAGAGACTTGAGAGCTATATATGAGATAATGATAGCGGTGTAGAGAGGGATTTTTTTGTAAGACTTTTTTATGTTGAAATAAATCCATTTTTCTTCCTTCAGTCATCTATTTTTGTGATCAGTGAATCACAACAATTTATTTCAGGTCTATTTATAGTGAAATGGTGGAGAACAATGTAGAATTTTTGGTGACTAGGAAATTCAAGCTATCCAGAATCATGTTTTGAACAAATATTATGAAATCTAATGACGAGGAGATTACAATAGTGAAATAAATGTTGAAAATAGAGCTAAAAAATCTCCCTAGGATCAGTCATAGTTTTTTTAAATATTGTTTTCTGTAGTACCCCCTTGATAAATAAAATGAAATTATGGAACTAGTGAAATTTCTAGGGACAATATAGTTGTTGTTATGGTGTTCCAAAAAAATTCCAAATCATTTCCCCTTCTCTACCACATCATTAGTTAATATCATCCATTGAAACTGATTTTTTCATATAATAATCAATCAACTTCCAATTTTGATGATATATAAGTTTATTCCATCAATTTAGACTATTATAGATGCAATGGTATACTCAATTATTCCAAAATTGTACACCAATATTTATAGAATTAAAATATTATTGATGGAACATCCATAAGAGGTGGTCAGGCATCTGAGAGAAGTAGACACAACTATTGTAGGCGAAGTTTCAATAGGGGTAGTAGAAAAATATTCGAATTCTGAAATTCTATCATGGATTGACACTTGAAGGAGAAATACAAAATTCTTCAACACGTAAAGGGCCAAAGTAGAAACCAACAATGAATAAATTTAGATTCATATTTTAGAATCAATAGAGGAGTTGTTATTTTATCCAAATATAAGAAGATAATTTCTTTCACACATCACTCAAAGAAAAAATATGTATGGTTGATATTGTTACATCATAACAAATCACTCTACATCGTGAGTATTTATTGAATTATTAAGATGGTGACTTTGATATAGTCAATAACGGGAATGCTAGTTCGGTAGATATTGTTAGTATATGTTATATCCAAGTCCAATTGAATGTTGGATAGAAAATGACACTAAAGGATGTTCGACATGTTCCATGTATTTGACTCAACTTGTTATTAGGAATATCTTATGATTGACATGGCTATGAAAACATCTTTAGAAAAGGTGCATGGAATATGATAAAGGAGCCATCATCATTTCCCAAGGATAAATATGTGGTACATTTTAGAAAACACATGCAAAGATATGTGTCGACATCCATAACATGGTGGAAGGACAGATGTCATCCAATCTATTGAATAAGATACTCAGTCACATGAGCGAAAGAGAGTTATCTACCCTGATGAAGAATATGTACATATGTTTTTACAGGTATGCATCACTTGATCCATGAAAGTACTACTTATATGGGAATAAGCATAGTGTATTATTCAATAATTCATTATTATGAAGATTAGAGTTGTTGGATCTAGTGCACTCTGATGTATGTAGTCCTGTTGAGGTGGATTTATGAGGAGGTGACAAATATTTATTATCCTTTATTGATGATTCATCTCAATGGGCATTGGTTCTATTCTTGTGGATAAAGGACTATGCAATACACTACTTCAAGATTTTCTAGGCCATGATTGATCATTAAACTAGAAGGAAGATGAAGTTTCTTCATTTAGAAAATGGATGAGAGTAAACATATAGTGAATATGATTCTTATTGTCAGAGTTAGAGAATCCAACATGTCAGGATGATACCACACACCCCACAACAATATAGAGTTACAGAAAGGATGAATAGAACCATTATAGAGAAGTTCATGAGCATGATGAGTTTGGATAAGAATCATCCAGATCCCCAATGGTGCTGCTAAATTTAATGATTCCATAGAATATATGGTCTGGTAAACATCTATCTAACTCTCTTTTACAAGGATTTGGATATTTGTAATTTTAACATGAATCCAAGTATCTCAATAATAAGAAAGATGATAGATATACCCCATGTATCTTCATCGACTATAGAGATCAGGAGTTTAGACAAAGAATTTTAGACCTAAAGATGAATATGGTTTTACAAAGTAGCAATTTCACGTTCCATGAAAACTAAATGATCGAAGACATTAAAAATACTAGAATATATCTAAGGGAACTTTTTGAGGAATAAATTATTAATCCAAAACCTATACAATCACCACCTTTAATTGAATATGAGGATTTGATAGAAGACTCATCAAAGGTAGACTGATAGGTAGTTTGATGTTGAAGAACCATCAAAGGAGCTAGGTGATATTATACATTTTACCCTATCATTTAATAGGTTTAAAGGTCATCACAGGGGCTGATTCCATACAAAAAAGTTTCAGAGATGGAGTACCTATTGTAGACATGTGAGGGGGATCCAAAAGGATATCCATAACAATATCTACATTCACTATCATTGGATATGTGAGGTGATGGATTATCAAATATTATGACTTGTGAGTATCAACATGAAAGAGAACCCAGTGGATGTATCGACAATGGTGGATTCTTGTGAGAAGTTATACCTTTACTGTAACTTTGGTGGATTACTACTAGAGGTGGATAATTTATGGATTATTTTTTCTAGGTTCTTTGGTAAATTTATATTTCATCAACCTTACCAACCCAAGACATCCAAAAAGGCTACTTAACATTATACATATGTAGCCCTTATGCCAATGAAATCCATGGGATGTTAGGTGTGTGTTGTTGGGTTTAGGTGAAATATGTTTCAAATTTTAACTCCACCAACCATGCCTATTTAAGGAGGTTTATGGGAGAATTCCACCATCAACAATTAGATAAAACAGAGATTCATCAACCATCTATGAAAAGGGAGATCCTCTATCCAATATTAAATCCTTGAGAGCTATATACTAGAGATTGAGAGAAGTGGTGTAGAGAAAGAGTTTTTTTTAATCTTTGTTCAAGTAGAAATAAATACTATTTTATTACCTTTTTAATCCACAATAAATTTCTATACGTGATTTTTGAGTTACAACATGCGATTCTATTTTGTTAAGTCTATTCCCTATGAGGACACAAGACTTTTTTGTGCATAAATAGATAGTAGAATTGTCACTATTGGCAAGAGGTGAAGTCAGATTCCCATTCGACTAGTGTAGATGTTTATCAGATGTATCCTCTACCAGTTTCTTCTAACCATTTTTCATTATTGTAGCAATCGGTTTTTACATCCCTTGACCAGTCTGGTTCAGAATGCTTGCATTGTGTGGGAGGGAAACTGATGCTATGTTATTTGATTTCAAATTTTCAAATACATGATTGGATTATGTTTTACTAGAAAATTTTGATGGATGTCACACCACCAAAGTCTCTTGTTTTTCATGTTACTCATCCATTACCTCTGATTGAAGCTGAATGTTCGCCTAGTCAACATCCTATTACAGAAAGTGGCCGCCACCAGGGTGATGTACAAGTTTATCATTCCCAATTAAAGAAATCATAAGGTTGTTATATATAATGAAGAATGTGTTTTTTGTGGTTGTGTTTGTTAAAAAATGTTCCACAATGTTTTGGGAGATAAATGATATTTTTTTCAAGTGGGAGGATGTGATAAAAGTCTCATAGGTTGGATGGTTTAATGAGGGGTGATTTGTCTATGTTATATTTACATTTCACCCATAAAAACGATGATAAGACACATTTCATACACCATAACAATTGTTCCCTTGTAGCCCATCTTGATAATTCATCCTCAACATTAGTGAATGGTAATTCAAAAGACATTGAGCCTCTTCCTCAAATTTGCACTAGAAACTGAGATAAGACAGTTTGATCAAGTGGATATAGAAGTAGGGTTAGGAGCAGACCAAATATAGGGGGGGAGGTAA
Source organism: Viscum album (assembly GCA_963277665.1). NCBI lineage: Eukaryota > Viridiplantae > Streptophyta > Magnoliopsida > Santalales > Viscaceae > Viscum > Viscum album. Next base: position 48,950,713 of record OY728122.1, read on the forward strand.
TTGTCCTATATTGTAGTCCCAAATAATGTAGTGATTTAACCATACATCAATACTAGAACTAATTTATATATTTTAAATGATAGTTAGTTGGGGAATATATATGAGGATCAATCAAATGGATAGAGAAGAAGAGTTAGAGATATTTCACTTTAAGAATCCTTGATTATTAATGACATGTTATATTCTGGATATCCACTTCTAGTAAATGGATTATGTTCTTATATATGTATTGAGTTTTCTCCCTAGAGGAGACAATCTAAAAATAATAATCAAGCATAGGTGATTTTCTGATGTTTTTATCCTATTTTTTTTAATACAATCATTTTTAGTATTTTTTAATTGGTTCTTGGGGATTGGGGTAATTTTTTGGCTATGTTTTGTTTTTTTATTTTTATGTTCTCCTAAAAGAAGAATTTAATGGGTTCTACTTAATCAAAAAGTGGATTTATTAATTGTTTTTCCATATTTCATTGTTTTCATTCATATAAATTAAAAAATCTGAAATATTCAATAATTTAATCATAGAAAACCATATTCATCCTAATTATGATTTATCATTGTCAATTCAATTAGCCAAACATAATTAAAGAATGAAATTCCATAGATAATCATTTAGAATCACTAACCTGAATACCCTGAAAAATGTTATTATTTGGTCCTTTGACGATCCCAAAAGACCTCCTATTGAGTCCCATTCATCGTTCTTATCAATTTCAATCCACCTATACACCATAATGTAAATAGTAAATAATATCTCCTTGTGTGGAGGGATATAATTAAATAATGGAATCCTGTTTTAAAATCACTAGATCATTCACCAAGTGTAAACATAATGTCCCGAATCCAGTAATTTATTTGAAATTAAATTACAAGAATTGAAAAAAAACTATCATATCCTTATCCTTAAACCACATAATTAATTGATAAAAATAGTAATAAAAATAATTTAAAGGACTTATTGAAAAAAATTGGTTTCTATATGATCCCTATATTTTATAATTTTCTTCCCTAAAATAAAAACAAACCCAGATTGCTGAATATACTAAGCTCATATCTAATCCTCATTTCCCTTTAGCTCTCCTAAAGAGTTCCATTCTATAAAAATATTTGCACTTGAAATACCAAAAATACATTAAGATTTTTCTACCGTAAACCCTTGATCTCTACTAGGTACTGCACAGAGGTGGTGTCATCATTGAAGTATATATTTTCCAAGTCAATAGTGTGAAAGGGGTTATGCATACTCTTTCTTATCTACAACATATGGAAGAAATTGTGTAATTTATCCAAATGTGGTTGTGACCCTGGTAGTAGTTTAATATCCTAATCTTACCTAAATCACAAACCCATGATCTCAATATTTCTACAAGCACATGATTTGGTCTTTTTGTTTGACATTTTTTTAGAGGTAGAACATTGTATTAAAATAAAATTTGGCCCTGAAATCCTCTTAAAAATTACTCCCTAATCAGGAAATTATTTTTGTGTCTTAGTTAGAAATTAATGTTTAGGGAACCCCATGAAACCATGAATTCATTTCCATGTATAGACATCCCAGGTTCTCTACTTTTTTTCCTCCCAAACATAGTGGAAGTTAGATAACCAGGTCTATAAATCAACAATACCAAATAGTAAATCTATACCATTTATCAAATATGGAATTTCAATCTTAAATTCAATTGATATCACATCCCACTTCCACTGTGGAATATTAAGGGGATGTATTAGAACAACCATAACTTAGTCCCTTAATTTATCCCATTATAAATTGAGGCTTTGAGAAATGAATTATGTAAAACTATTCTTTATGATTGGACTCCAATAATGATGGTTGTGATCTTGGTACATCTTCATGACATTGTGATATACCTATAAGGGGGAAGATGGAATCTCTCTCAACAACTCTTCACACAAGTCAACTATGATAACTATTTCCCCTTAAAAAGGTTGAATTTCCCAAACCACTAAAAAATCCATTGAGTTCATCCCTTGAGAATATCTAGTAATACAAGATCTTAGAGTCGAGGTTATAAAAAAAATATTTTTCATTCATTCCATTAAGAAAAATTAATAATTTTTTAATAATTTTTTTCATGGTTATATTATTTTATATAGTGTCATGTTCCCTAGAGAGATATCAATTTTTTTAAGATATATTATTTTTATCCCACATATAGAAAATTGAGTTTTATAATTTATATGTTATAAAAGGACCCTTATATAGAAATAATTGAACAGTCGTTGTGGTTGAGATAAAATATTTTCTCTACGTGGGGTGTAATTGTTTTTTGAGTATCTAGCCCCAGGCTAGAACCATATTGAGGATTGAATTCCTTTAATGATTTGGCATAAATAAAGTTATATAAATTCCTTTATATGTATATCTATGGGAGTTAGTTTATGGTGATGAAGAAAAATTATGTTAAAGTGATTAGTGATTTTTAGTTCATTATTCATGATTGAATTATCACACTTTTCATGGTTTTGATGAGCCTGCAAACTAAGGAAGAGTCTTTTAAGAAATGAATTTTTCCATAAAGGTTGGACACTTTTTTATTTTCTTCACCCCATTATTTATTCTCTAATATTTCTTTTTGGATTTATTTTTAAACTTATTATTTTTGTATTTATATGGTATTATTACTAATATCAATTAAAAACATTGAATATGTTCATTCATCATAAAATAATGTAACCATTGAGAAAGTGAAGAACATGTGGTCATGTCTTAATTTTCCACTACCCCCTTTTCCACCACTCCACATATATAACCAGTTTGAAGAGTTTTATGTGTCGTGGTGTGTCACAATAACATGTGAACATCTCTCTTTTGATTCCCTTATCTCTTTCATTTCCCACTCCCATGATATAAAAGGTTGGTTAAGAACCAGAATCCATCATAGAGGTCAATGGTGACATCAAAATTTAAACCATGGGGGATTGGGTATGGATGTGATGTAAGTATTGAATTTTTTAGGGAATGTCAAGGGATTGGTATTGAATTTGGGAATTGGTAATTGTATATGGAATAATGAAAGAAAATAATGATCGGTGAGGAATGGTCGATGATGAGGGTGTGCTAGTGTAATAATGATAGTGATCATGAAGACCATGGTGGAATATATATTTTTTGGATATGGTTTTAGGAAATTGGATTAGTGACCACATTACATATTGATATTGAGGCATATGCTATGTCCCATGTACAATAGCAGGTAAGGTTTTCATAGTTGAGATAAATATCACACGGTTCATAGTTTCAAAACACACAACACGCATAACATGGTAACATAACACTAAAAATAAAAGATTACATGACCAACTATTCCCTTGGCTACAAACGTAATGGAGGAATGGGAACATATTGTGTCATGTGATGGAATGAGAGGACGAATTATGACATTAAAACTCAAATCTCTCAAGTTCCACATACCATGTCACATGATGAAAATTTCATATAAACTGATATATCATGGCTTGGGTATTAGTATTTTTTGGGGACTAACCCTCAAAACATACACCCTAATTATAAGAGGAGGAAACACCATACATAGATACATTAAATGACTAGGAAATAACCATAAATATATTGTTTAACCCACATGATTCACATTCTATGTGGGTTAATAATACATCTTATGTACTATCTTATTCCCGATGATTTTCATATATTATTTCTCAAGTTTCAGAACATAACAAACAAATAGTTCATTCTAATAATTTTCCATGTAGAACATAAATTTAAGGTTCACTTCACTATAAAAGACTATTTAAAATGTATTTTTTTGTGGTGTAAGTATTTAGATTCATATTTGGAATGAAGGGGTTTATACAAAGCATTTAAAGAAGACACGAGGTTCTGGTACTCAGTTAGAGACATCTTTATGCTAGGGAGTGGTCCCCTATATAAAAAATAGAGTTCAGGTACAGCCTCATGTAACAAGGCATGGTCCTCTCTATATAGAGTTTAGGTACTCAATCACGTGATGGAAACGTTCCTCCACTATAGACAAGGGGTTCAGGTACACCCATGATGACATCCTTAAGTTAGGGCCTGATCTCATATACAATAGATATGGTTCAATACATACCCTAGAGACATTATTGTGCTAGGGAATGGTATCCAATATGAAATATAGTGTTCATGTATTCCCTAAATAAATTCATGTTTTGGTGGACACTCATCTATCTATGGGGGTTGATACTCCCCCAATAAAAATAAATTTCCATCAATGATGCATGGTCCCTCAATATAGTTGTAGAGGTGGAAAAAAGGTATGAAGCTTGCTAGTTTGAATAGTTTGGGATTTCAAATGTTTTGGAATATGGGGTTTCCTTTGACATATGTATTTTTATTGGGGATGTTGACTTGGGATCCTTCCATATTGTATTGGTTTTCAAATCCTTAAATAATATCTAGGCTTCCTCAGGGATTATTGTAATACCTCGACCCCAGTTACCCAATGTCGGTGCATTATTACATATCATTGTCATGAAACAAGGAATCATGTCCCAAAAAACCGATCAGTTTAGTAGCCTTGGAAGTACTAGATAAAATCATAAGTTTTATAAGACATCATGAAATATAAACATCAACAACATTTTCTCCCTTTTTAAACACACTTATATCCTTATCCTATCCCAACAGGTCAACCATAAAATAGTTCTTCAAATCCTTGGTAAAATAAAACATCAAAAGGGGTGAGATCAGATGCTCATTATGGATAAAAATATTGTGTAAAAATTCATAAATAAGTATAAACATTTAAGGCAATGTATAAGACTAAAAAAAGCCTTTTAAACATAAACTCCAGAATAATATGGAAAATATAAAATCAAATAATTCCATTTACTTATTCGCATGGATATTCTACTATTTGAATAATCACATGAAATCTCAATAGATACTTTTATAATGATGGAATGCATAATGCCAGAGTTTATAACCACATAGACAAATAAGATTTTGTCAAGGCCTTATGCCAAGACACTAGTTTGTCTCATGAGACCTATGGATGCATCGTGGAGCTAGATAAGGCTCCACCCGTCACTTAAAAAGTCCAATGCATTCCTCATATGAAAATGTTTAACCAAAACATAAACATTGGTATTAAAATAGCATACTAAATGTCAATACTTTATCTATAAAACATGAATGGTATAAAAATAAAACATCCACAATCAAACATATCACAAAAACTTCAATAATGTAAGGAAGATTTGTATCATAATAAATCAACCTTGATCAACAATAATATACTGTAATGGATTTTTACATAGTTAAAAATAATCAGTAAAAATCTTTGAGGGAAATATCCCTTTTCATGACAACATTTAAATGTCTCACTATTTATCAAGAAGTTGTTTAAAATAGATTTTTGAATCAAATTGTACCAAAAAATTTGAAAATTTTAAAAGAATTTTAATTTTAAAACACTAATGTCTATATAAATAAAACCTTAAAACCATTTTTAGAGCATGGAAATTATTGAGAAATATTTTGAAGAATAAATTTTTAAAACATTTAAGATGATATTTTAGTTAGAGTTCCTTAAAAAATGAGAGATGCTTGAATAAAAATAATTTAGTTAATATAAAAATTATAATAACATGAGAATAAATGGATTCATGATATACTATGTCAAAGTATAGTATATACACCATATAAATGTGAATAGGCACATAACAACACAGAAGTCTCAATGGAATGTAAGTTGAGATTAATTCCATTATAAAGACTGTATCCTTAGGTTAAGGATAAATCAATGACATAACTATGTTTGAAAAATATAAATACACTCACAATGATTAGATATTAATTGTAAATAAATCAGAGGTCATTCACACATATTCTTGTAAAAACCACACCAATGACATGGATGTTTAAATCAATGAATGGTAATTGAGTTAATATTACTCTTATCGAGTTCATATTGATGACTTGAGAATTTATCAATGGAGTGATTATTTGTATCACATGTATATCCACACAAAGAGGAGTGGAAATTACTACACATGTAAATAAATAGTGATTTCACACATAATCTTGGAGTAAAGAAATCAATGAAGTATGTGTAAAGCCCAATGAGTGGAAATTGAAATTTGAAATTCCCTTACCAATTTGGTAACTTATGAAGCATACACCCAATGAAAGAAGGATCATAAAATGAATATATAAATACACATAAATTGAAGATAATTACTCCATGAATACAATCATGGGATGTACATTCACCTCACAAAAGGTAATAGTGGCCAATATGGCATTAATCTCATGGGAATAAAAAAGTGATATGAAAACCCCTTACCTTGTACATTTCCTTGGTCAAGGGTAAGTTAACATACTTTATAATAGTTAAATAATTGTTATTAAATTATAAAATAACTATTTACATAAATATGATATCATATAAGATCCTTTAATATTGCATTGTTAATAATATTTTAGTGGTATCATCGTTTCAGGTGATAACTGATCTGTTTCCCATTATATACTCAGTTACGTAAGCCATGTTTTTTATGGATAGGATGTATTCTATTCATATCCAAAATGATATTAACTTAATAAAAATTATTTTTAATCATTAATTGAAAATTATTGTTGAATGATTACGACGGGGAATCAATCTCATCGCGTCTGTGGAGACGGTAATCCGTACGTACGCACGAGTGACAATATCATTATATTGATGGAGAAATAATTTTTAATTGGATGGTATATAAAATATAATAAATAATTAACATGATATATTTATTATTTAAATCAGTTATACTCATTATTATAACCATCCAAATAGTGAAGTGTTTGAATAAAAACTACACCACGACGTGGGGACGGTAATCCGTACATACACACATATGGTGAATTTGTCATATATAGGATGGATAATATAATGAATATGGTTGTACAATTTTTATAATAACATCAGAGTATATAAAAGATACTAGATTTATTATTTTATAATGTAAAATACAAAGAAAGTTGAAGTGGAAGAAGAAAAGAACTTGAAATAGGTGATGAATTATTTACCTCTTCTTCGGGTTCTTCCTTTTGACTTGATCAAAAGGGATCCATAGGATGGCTTTCTGACCAATTGAAGGCCTATAGGATTAAGGGACTAGAGTTGGGAGGATATTTGGGCTGGGTTTTGCCAATAAAAAAGGATTTGGAGGTGTGCAATTAAGAGAATGTTAAGTTCCCTTTTATAAGAGATGTGAGGGTCACTTTAGGAGAAGCATGAAATATTATTTTATAATAAAATACTTTTCGGTTTCTAATGGCCATAAACTGAATTACTTAAAGGATAAGGTGGTTATGTGTTGAAAAACTCTCAAAATATTGGCTTTAAATAGGATCATTTCATCATATTAAGCACATATTTTAGATTTAACTCTTGGTTAAATAGTTTGACATTTACCATGTCTCTTGGTATTTTTACATTATACGGTTAATAAGCATACTATAACAAGGAAATCGAACCACATGTGGGTAATTATTAATATATATAACCTTATCTAAGTCTTTTGGCCGAACCTTAGATTTTTAGGAATATTATATCAATTAATAATATAATATTTGTTTTAAACACTCTATTATGTAAATTTTGACACTATTTAGTATTTGATATTTTTGAAAGCCATAAAAACATTAAACCTTAGAATAAAATATATTAAACTAAACTTAACATGTCATATTAACCTATAAAATTAGTGGAATTCATCATAAGTCTCAATTTACATTTACTTGGATATTTATAATATCAGTTATTTTAATATTTCATTAATAAAGTAAATACTGCATCATCATTTTGTCATAAATATGTTAAATTATTTAATGTCTAAAAATTATAAATAAAATACCATTATGTTTTAAATATTTTTATCTTTCAAATTAATATTTATAGTCAAATTTATATTGTATTCAACCCTATATTAGAAATGGTTTAGTTATTAAACTTTGAATTTAACTCTTTTAACTCTTCTTTAAATAAAATAATAATAAATGTCCTAATATAATCCAAGTGAACTAAAGAGGTTCATATTTTATTCCTAAGTTTTTTTTGGTCTAATTATACTTAACCAAAAGAATTAGGACATGTGTTAGGGTGATTTGGAGATCAGTTTTACCCTTAATTACCCAATTTACTTTTAACCGTCGCAAATAAATGTCAAAAGTTACTATTCACCAAAAATTAATTTCATATTATTGAACAACATTTTACTTACTAATATTAACCGTGTCTCTCTAATTTTTGAATTTCAAAACACAGAAGCTGTAAAATTATGTTTTATGCAAATTTGTAAATGCTTCTAAAAGGTGTGTAAAAGACGATAAAAAGATCAATAAAATTTTATACATCTGATTTTATTATAAAATGAATCCATTGAATTACATTTAACTTATATAGGTATTATATAACTATTTTAACTTAAAATATATTTAAATAATACAAATAATTTTTTAAATAAAAAGTTGGTTTTAAACTATAACACATTGTTTTTCACTATTTATCAAAAATTGAATGTTTTCAGAAAAATAGAAAAAAATTACCATATGCTTATTTTGATATTCTGAATTAAAAAATTATCTCTATTTTACCAAATCAAAAAAAAATATGTTTCATCAATTAATTTAAAATTAATTCCCGTTTTCAAAATTGAAAAGTGGTGTTTTAAAAAGTAAAAACTATCAAAAGATTGACATGTGTTTAAGTCAAATTTAAATTTGAAATTACATATAATGACCTACATTGTATTAAATGATAAAAATATTATATAATTATACTTTGAAACCAATAAAATTCATAATTTATAATTATAAATTATTTCGATTAAAAAAGTTTTTTTCAATTAAAATTTAGTATTTTTCAGTATTCCTCAAAAAATGAAAGTTATCAGAAAAGTACCAAAAATTTATCCAAAATAAATTTTTATGTCCCTATTCTAAAGAATAATTTAATTTCGTTAAATTTAATATATAACAGTTTCAAATATTGGTTTTAAAAAGGGATTTCCATTAAAAGGTGGTAAAATTGCATTTTTTGAAAAATACTTATTTTATCTGAAAAAATAAATTTCATCTAATATTATGTCTAAGAAACATATAATATAGATTATAAATTTATATAGAGTATATAAAATTCCAAATTTAGTTAATAATATTCATAACTGCATTTGAAAGACTAGTTTTGTTAGTTGTGGTGTGCTCGAACTTAGTGTTACGTGTAGCGCATGCTATTGAATTACATTAAAGAAAATAACTAACTATAAAATCATGGGGTGTCAAATTATTCTCCCCTATTGGAAATTGCATCCTCACAATTATAAAATTGGATATGGGAACATCATTCAATGTCCCACATCAGAAAAAGAGTCAATAAAACTATCACTTTAAAAGAAAGAAAGAGAAGTACAAAGGTGACCCAAGATAACTCATACTAAGATTCCATGTAAGAAAACATGGATATGGAAGATAAACTAAGTGTTAAGTTCTGGTGGAGAGTGATAGAAAACAATATTAGGAGGAAGTTAACAACAAGAAAACTACTAACTTTTTATGGGATAAATGGTCATTAGTTTCCTGGTAGGAAAAGTTTACGGAGAATTTTTTTTGTTTTAAGTTCCATTTCCTAATGTTGAGGAATTTATTTATGAAAATGAATAAGAACATAAATAGGTATACTTACTTTTTATGTATAGTTTCATCATTTAATAAATTTCTCCACTAACTCATCCTTTTTTAGACGATGAGTATTCAAGATGACTTGGTCACACATGAAGGGCTAGAATAAACTTCAAGAGAATCACATAATCCACAATGGATAAACTACATATATTTAACCTATCTTTAGAGATTAACCCAAACAAAAATGGTTAGTACAAGATCAAATGGTCCCCAAAAGGGATAATCCTTTAGAGAATGAAATACAAATCTTAATTTCTAAAATTATACCAACAATACCCAAAGTTCAATAAATACCATTCAATAAACAACTATCCTTAAAATACTTCAATATAATCGAAACTAACATTGAAACCCAAAACTTAGAAGAATTTGATTACACAGTATTCCATGTTAAATTGTATCTCCAAATAACATAGACTACTCTTAAAGTCACATACTTAAAAGTAATTAACCAAATCAAATATTCTCTATGATAGGTTAATAATTTCAATAAATTATCCAAATTTCTATAAATACACAATAAAAACATTGATAATAATCCACCATTACTCCCAAATTAAATCCCATAGTTTTCTATTTTCATTAGGCATATAGTAGTCCCAATAGAGTGAATGTCTTCCAAAATAATATTTATCACTTAATCACCAAATCATTTTCATATAATAAGGATATACATTGGATAACACATCAGTTCCCAAATTAACTTATTATTGATTAGTAATTCACTTAACTAAAAATAATTAGTCATGAAAACCAAGGACATCACATAGTCCAGTGGTAGGTGATAAATCCCAAACGTACTATGGTTGTGGGTTTGATTCCTATAGCTTTGTCTGATGCGACGGGTTGTCCCATATTATTAGTGTTGTCCTTTCTCAAAAATTATATTTTATAACATTCCAAAAATGAGATAAATTTCTCAAAATTACTATAACATAATTTCACCAGAAATGGTATCTCATACCTCACATTTGCATCCCAAAAATTAATAACTTGTAACTGGCTCAAATTCAAGGATCATATAAACCCAAATGGTTATGTATAACTATATCAACAATAAAAAATAAAATTCTTCCTAAAATATCATTTACACATAATAAACTATAGGGTTACACATACAAGAGAAATTTCTTCAAAAGTAATCCGATTATAAAAGAGCACTAATACTTTTAAACACTTCACCAACCATTTATTTCCACATTGGTTCTTCCTTGACCAAGAGGTTATCCTATAGAATAGAGAATTCAATCGAGTAATGCCCATTTACCCTACATTTATTGAAAATGACTGTAAAAGGATTCTTGGGATCATTTTTATTTTCTTCCAAAGTACTCTTCATTTTTCCTCTTCAATTCATTACATTATGTCCTTATTTCCCACATATAAACAATTTATTGGTTCCATTGAGACTCGTCCCTAGGTGTTTCCATCCACATTTCCTGTATGAGGGAAATTGAGCTTTCTTTTCTCTATGGTCTCCACTACTGGAGCTCCTATCATTCACTACCTTTCTCTTCTCTGTTGAGTCATGGAGTTGGTTAACATATATATTGTTGATCATATTTTTGGAAAACTGATTCAGAATGAATACAATATCTTTTACACCTATCAATATTCAATTTCATTTCTCATTTCCACCATTGTGTCCACCTTGTACATCATGTTCAATGTTACTATGAATTATTTGGAATCCAGCCATTCACTAACACAAGAAAGCAATGTGTGAGTCATAAAATCATTTAGAGAATATCATAACACCTTATTTTCAATCAAAAACACATTAGGATTAACCAAGTTTATATATTATCATCTTATATTAAAATCATTCAAATTAGTTTGTAAAGAAAATGTTATTTATCCTAAGCATATACCTCGGGAGTGTCACAACTAAGAGTGCAACAAGGCTCATTGCCATGTACGAAGATACCCTGGGTCAAGCCCGAAACTCCATGTCTGAGTTTTCACTTCTAGGTATATCTGTGCCAGAGCTGCCTCTACCTGCTCGTATCCAGACAGGGATGTATTGTTTGGAAAACCCACATAATATTTAAATTACCAAATTTTTTGGATGTTCTAATATAATAATCCTCAATGTATATCTTAGGGTAGTGTTTTCTAATCAGAGGTTTTCAAAATATAGCTTCCATGGATTGTTTTAAAATTTATATGATACCAACTATACGCCCTGACCCCAGTTACCTAGAGTCGGTGCATTATTACATAACATTGGAAGGATATAAGGAATAATGTCCTGAAATACCAATCAGTTTAGTCACCTTGGAAGTACTAGATACACTCATAAATTTTACATTACATCATGAAATAAAAACATCAACAACATTTTTTCCCCTTTTTAAACACACTTATATCGTTTTCCTATCCCAACAGGTCAACCATAAAATACTTCTTCTAATCCTTGAAAAAATAAAACATAGAAAGAGGTGAGCTCAGATGCTCAATAAGGATAACAATATAGCGGAAACTTTCATAAATAAGCATAAACTTTTAAGGCAATGTATATGACTAAAACCAACGCCTTTTAAACATAAACTTAATCATTATATGGAAAATATAAAATCTAATCGTTCCATTTAATTATTCACATGTATATTCTACTAGTTGAATAATCACATGAAATATCAATATGTACATTCATAATGATGGAATGAATAATGCCATACTTCATAACCACATAGTCCAGGAATTGTGCTAAGACTACAAATGAGATTTTTTCAAGGCCATAGGCCAAGACACTAGTTTGTCTCATGAGACCTACTGATGCATCGATGAGCCATAGTGGTCTTCACCTGTCACTTAATAAGTCCAATGCACTCCTTATATGAAAAGGTTTAAACCAAACATAAACATTCATATTAAAACTAGCATATGAAATGTCAATACTCTATCCATAAACCATGAGTGGCATCAAAATAATACATCCACAATCAAACATATCACAAAAACTTTAATATAGTATGGAATATTTTTATCATAATAAATCAACCTCAATCATGAATAATATCACGTAAAAAATGTTGACATAGTTGAAAATGACCTGTAAAAAACATTGAGGGAAATATCCCTTTTTCATTAAAACATTTAAAAGTATCATTATTTATCAAGAAGTTGTTTAAAATAGATTTCTGAATCAAAGTGTCCCATACCACTTCGAAACTTTTAAAAGTAATTTAAATTTTAAAACATTAATATACACATAAATAAAACCTTAAAACCATTTTTAAAACATGGAAATTATTGAGAGAGATTTTTAAGAATAAAATTTTAAACCATTTTAAATGATATTTTTGATAGAGTTCCTAACCAAATGAGAGATGCTTGAATAAAAATAATTGAGGTAATAAAAAAGTTATAATAAAATTATAATAAAAGGATTCATGATATATTATGTCAAAGTACAGTATATACTCCAAATAAATGTGAATTGGCACATAAAAACAAAGAAGTCTCAATGGAATGTATGTTGAGATGAATTCCCTTATAAAGACAGTATCCTTTGGTTAAGGATAAATCAATGAAATAATTAAGTGTGAAAAATATAAATACACTAAATATGATTAGATATTTAGTGTAAATGAATCATAGGTCATTCACATATATTCTTGTAAAAACAACACCAACGACATTGATGTTTAACTCAATGAATGTGAATTGAGTTAATATTACTCTTATCAAGTTCATATTGATGACTAGAGAATTTGTATATGGAGTGAGTATGTGTATAAAAATTATATACACACAAAGGGGTGTGGAAATTACTACATAAGTAAATAAATAGTGATTTCACACATATTTTTTGGGTAAAGTAATCAATGAAGTATGTGTAAAGCCCAATAAAAGGAAATTGAAATTTGAAATTCCCTTACCGATTTGGTAACTTACGAAACATACACCCCATGAAAAAATAATCATAAAATTAAGATTTAAATACATATAAATTAATGTATATTACACAAATAATAAAATCATGGCCAGTACATTCACCACACAAAAGGGAATAGTGGCCAATATGGCATTAATCTCACGGGAATAAAAAAGTGAGATGAAAACCCCTTACCTTGTACTTTTCCTTGGTCGAGGGTACGTTAACCTCCTGTATAATAGTTAAATAATTTTTATTAAATTATAAAAGAACTATATACATAAATATGTTATGATATATGATCCTTTAATATTTCATTGTTAATAATATTTTATTAGTATCATCATTTCGGGTGTAATCTGATCTGTTTTCCTTTATATACTCGGATATGAAAGCCATGTTTTTTATGGATAGAATGTATTTTATTCATATCCAGAATGATATTAAGTTCTTAAAAATTATTTTCAATCATAAAATGAAAATTATTATTGAATGATTGTGATGGGTAATGAATCACATCGCGTTCATGGAGACTGTAATTTATACGTATGAACGAGCAAAAATATCATTATATTGATGGAAAAATTTTATGTAATTGGATGGTATATCACATATAATGAATCATTAACATGTTATATTTATTATTCACATCAGGTATACTCATTATTATACCCATCCTAATAATGAAGTGTTTGAATAACAAACTACACCACGACATGGAGACGGTAATCCGTACGTACGCACGTATGGTGACTTAGTGATATATAGGATGAATAGAATAATGAATATGGATGTACCATATTTATAATAACATCACTATATATAGAAGATACTGGATTTATTATTTTAGAATGGAAAAAACAAAGAAAGAGGAAGTGGAAGAATAAAAGAACATGAAAGAGGTAATGAAATATTTACCTCTTCTTCAGGTTCTTCTTTTTGATTTGATCAAACAGGCTCCGTAGGTTTGCATTATTACCAGAGTAAGGCCTATAGGATGAAGGGAGTAATCTTTGGAGAATATTGGGGTCGGGTTTGGATGATCCAAATGGATTTGGAGGTGTGAAATTAAGTGAAGGGGAAGTGTCCTTTTATAAGAGAGGTGAGGGTCACTTTAGGAAAAGCTTGAAATATTATTTTATAATAAAATCATTTTCGGTTTCTAATGGATCAAAAAATGAAATATCTAAAATATAATGTAAGGATGGGTCTAAAAACTCTCAAAAACTAGGTTTTAGATAGGTTTAAGTCATCATATTAACTATATCCTTTAGATTTAACTCTTAGTTAAATAGTTTGACATTTACCATGTCTCTTTGTATTTTTATATTATATGGTTAATAAATTTACAATAAGAAGCCAAGATAACTCCATGTGGTTCATTATTAATATATATAACCATATATAAGTCATTTGGACGATCCTTATATTTTTAGGAATATTATATCCATTAATAATATAATTGTTGTTTTAAAAACTCAATTATGTCAATTTTGACACTATTTAGTATTTGATTTTTTTGAAAGTCAAAAACAATTTATCACATAGAATAAAATTTAATAAAATAAACTTAAAATTTTGTATTAAACTATAAAATTAGTTTAATTCATCATAAGTCTCAATTTATATTTATTTGGATATTTATAATATCAATTATTTTAATATTTGATTAATATGGTAATTACTGCATCATCATTGTTTCCTAAATAAATTTACTTATTTAATGTCTAAAAATTATAAATAAAATACCATTATGTAGTAAATATTTTTATATTTCTAATTAATATTTTTAGTAGAATTTATATTGAGTTTAACCCTATATTAAAAATGGTTTAGTTATTAAACTTTGAAATTAACTCTTTTAACACTTATTTAAATAAAATAATAATAAATGTCCTAATCTAATCCAAGTGGACCAATGAGTTTCATATATTATTCCTAAGGTTTTTTTGGTCGAATTATAATTATCCAATAGAATTAAGACATGTGTTAGGGTAATTATGATATCATTTTTACACTTAATTACCCTATTTACTTTTAACCGTGGTAAATAAAAGTCAAAATATACTTTTCACCAAAAATTATTTTCATCTTATTGAACTAAATTTTACTTACTGATATTAACCATGTCTCTCAGATTTTTTAAATTTAACTCACACAAGTGGTAAAATTATGTTTTATGCAAATTTGTAAATGCTCCAAAAAGGTGGGTAAAAGACGGTAAAAAGTTCAATAAAATTTTGTAAATTTAATTTTATTAAAAAATGACTCTGATGAATTACATTGAAAATATATAGGTATTTTATATCTATTTTTACTTAAAATAAATTTATATAATGTAAATAAATATTTTAATAAATAGCCGAATTTAAACTATAACGCAGTGTATTTCACTATTCATGAAAAATTAAATGCTCTCAGAAAAATACCAAAAATTTACCCTAATATAATTTTGATATTCTGAATTCAAAAATGAATTTTATTTTACAAAATTCAAAACATAGTAGTTGAATTAATTAATTTGAAATTAATTCTTGTTTTCAAAACCGAAAAGCGGGTTTTAAGAAAGTAATAACTATCCAATGATAGACATGTGATTATGTCAAATTTAAATGTGAAATTGCTTATAATAAACTAAATTGTATTAAATTATAAAAATATAGTCTAATTATACTTACAAACCATTGAAATTCATAATGTAAAACCATAAATTATTTCATTTAAAAAGATTTTTCAATTAAAATTTAGTATTTTTCAGTATTCATCAAAAGATAAAAGTTATCAGAAAAGTTCCAAAAAAATTTCCAAAATAATTTTTTATGTCATTATTATAAAGAAGAATTTAATTTAATTAAATTGAATATATAAAAGTGTAAAATATTTGTTTTAAGAAGGGTTTCCATTAAAAGGTGGTAAATTTGCATTTTTTGAAAAATACTTATTTTATCTGAAAAAATGAATTTGTTCTTCTATTATGTCTCAGAAACACATTATATGGATTATAAAATTATATGGAGTATATGAAATTCAAAATTCAGCTAATAATATTCATAACCACTTTTGAATGACTAGTTTGGTATGTCGTGGTGCGCTTAAACTCGGTGTTGCGTGTAGTGCAAGCTATTGAATTACTTTAAAGAAAATACATTACTATGAAATATTGGGGTGTTACAATTAACTTATTCTACCTCTATTTTGGGGGTTTTAGATAAAAAAATTTCCCAAATTTTTATTTTTAGTGTGTCCTTTTAGAGACCCTATCCTTTTTCAAATAATATTACATGATTTTAAGAGTAATAAAAACCAAGGATTGAATAGTCTAATGTTAATGGAAGACTAGGTACATGATTAGAAAACATGAAACTAAAAATTAAAACATATTTTATTTAATATCCATATTGAGATACTAACTTCTTTTGGGCTCCTACAACTACATTGTGTAACCTGAGAAAATACATAAACAAAAGGGATAAGCTATAACCCTATTAAGTGAATAAACATGGGAATAAATCATAACACATAATTTGGAAGGCATAACATGATAAAATAAAATGAATGGATATTGAATAAACACATTGAATAACAAAATATTGAACAAATAATCATATGATCATGGAATTATTTGAATGTGGAAGAAACATATAACATCACATAAATATGATTCAAGGCCTACTACCAAGACTACGTCACATGGTGGAAAAAGTCCCAAAATTCAATAGGTTTACAACTTAATACCATACATGAAATCTCAGAACAAGAAAAAAATACACAATTAATTAGATTCCTATTTGTTCACACCAAACATAACATATTTATGAATATGTGTGCTGTCACACTCGATTTTTCATGTTTTAGTTTTGATCTGGTTCGTTGGGAATCCTGATAATTTCCTTAGGTTTCAGGTGTGATGAATATTGAGTTTTTAAGTTCCATATTTGTCTAATATTTCTATCATTTCTGAACCCTATCCCATTTGAGAGTTTTTGGATAAAATGAGGTTTTTGGTACAAAATGGGCATGTGCACGGTTTGGGTGCATGATATACTAAACTGTGTAGCCTAACAATGCGTCCTGCTCGAAATATAAAAATTTATTTTTTTCCATGCTTCCCACCACATGTTTTGGGACCCAAATGAAACCAAATATTCTTCCTTAGTTAGTCATAGGGATCCTCTCTATTACATCCCATGAAATCCCCCCTCTTATAATGGTGCAGATCTATGGGTAGAAGAAGGGTTGTCTAGTTTCTGAGGTGAGTTTCCTTCCATTATCCCCACCTTTTCCTTATTCTTCTAATTTTCTTGGTTTTATATTCTCTAATGGTCATTATGAATCTAGGTTTCTATTTTACCCAATATTTTTGTGGGGTTATTTTTCTTTATGGGATGGTCTTCAATGATCTCAGGTGTATGAAACAACGACATGTGTTTTCAGGTGTGTGTTTCCTTCATGCCCTGATTTTGAGGTTGGATATCCCCTGAACAAGCCTTTATATTTTAAATTTAACATATTTCTTAGTTTTAAAACCTTTTTTATATGTTTTTTGTTGTTTTCCACACTTGGTTTAATTGTTTGATGTGCAAAATCGCAGTTATGCCTTGTTTTGTGACAATAGTGTTGTTTTTATATAAATGTGTACTCCCTTTTATTAATAAATAGATTTGTTAGATTTTTAACATGGTTATTGATATTTTGAACATGGTTCGGTTGATTCAACAAATATATGGCATGAAAATTGGTATTTTATACCTTGTAGAGTGTTAAATGAATTGATTTAGTTAAAATATTGCATTCCATGTGTTCAATAAAATGTCCGGTTGACTTTTATGGGTTATTTGTGATATAAATTGATTTTTTGGGAACTATAAATATATTTAAAGAATGTAAAGTATTAATTTTTATCCCTTAAATGGTTCCCCAAGTTTTTTTGGCTGTATAAGGTAATGAGTTTTGGTTTTAAATGTAATTTTTTCATGAGATTCCAGTGAATGGCCTGTTTGGTATTTCAATAAAAATGGTTGTGTTTTGAATGAATAATCTGATTATTTTAAAGAGTTTATTTAAATTTTTATATTCTTATAAAGGTGTATTTAAACCTATTGAATAATTAATTTGGTATTTTTTATAAATGTTGGTTTTTGTAAAAAGTACTCAAAGGCCCATTTGGCAGTTTTGTAAAATTTGAGAAAGTGTTTATTACGAAAAACCCATATGGATGTTTCTCATGAAATTATTGTATTTATATAATGGATAGGAGTTCCTCTCCGGGAAATAATTTCGATCCATTATGAGAGTCACTTGAGTTGGACTCTTTGTATTTTGTTTGATTAATGGCTTGAGATCGATACATGGAGTGGCTTGGGGTGATACTAACTGTGAATTATTATTATCTATATATATTGTGATTTTATTCTTGGATGGAATCGGATGGATAACCCCTATTATAAACACGAAAAATATAAACATAGAATATTGAGATAATTTTCTATGAATGATTTCTGAACTGGTAGTGGATAGACTGAGTTGTAGCCCATAGTAGGTGGATATATTTGTGTTTATTACTACGAGATTTTCCCTCAGTCTGTCCTATGTTAGGGTGGTCGAGTTTATTGACCATTTTTTTTCATTGTGTGTGGCATGCTAATGGGGATGGGGTATCATTTATTGGTATCTTATAGATTATTCTTGATCTCAAAGGTTAATCTGTGTCTACTCGTTCTTAGTTGATTGCAGTGCTGGAAGTGATCCTTGTATGTATAATTTTCATTGCCCTTACTGTGTAACTACTATAGTGCTTTCATGTGTAGTGATTTATTTTTAAAGTGATGTGTGGTTTTACTATGACTTTTGAAAACCATTTTCATTGAAAAGTGTTTTATCCTTTTTGTACAAATTGAAAATGTAAACATCACTTTCCCCTTTAAAATGACAATGTATCACGAATAGAATGACATTGGTTTTGGAAATGAAGAAGGGAAATGAGTTGTAATTTTTATGAGTAAAACTGTAGATTTTTTTTTATATTGTATTAAAAACATGAGATCGATGTTTCTTTTATTTTAAAGGATGTTCATTGGTAATAGATTATCGGGCTAGCCTACTGAATTTTCATACACACGCCTATAGTTATTTTCTATTTTTATCCATTATTCAGGTTTCAAATTGAGTTCAATCACCTTGAGAGACATGTGATCATTGTGTTGGAGAGTGACCAATGGGGTCACATGGAGTTATTTGGTTTTCAAGTTTGGTGGGTTGAGTTTTTTGGTTTAGTTATATTTTTAGTTTCTTGTATAATAGATGTTCATCGAAATTTTATATAGATGTATGTCGGGTCGTCCGTTCCCCTTTGATGTTTGTTTTTTTATTTGGGAGAAATAATTATCATGTCTAGATTGATGATTCATATCACTAGTTTCCAGCCCGTGGGGATTAGGAATTCCCTTCAGGCCATGCTACAAACAGACTCGAGTGACCAGTCTAGGGTTGACTCGGGTTGGTTTGTGATAGAATGGTATTAGAGGAAGGTCAAATATTAGTAGATCTCTCTTTTCAGAGCTCTCTTATTCTTTGGGGATGTCTAGGTAGATGGAGTAGGATTTTTGGGACCCGAGTGGTAGGTGTGGGAAAATCATCATGAAATCTGGCTCGTTTTGATCCTTTGGTATCTAGGGAGGTCTGAATTTGTTAGTTTCTTGGTTTTAGGGATTGTTTGGTGATTGGGATATGATATGAAGAGTTGGGATAATTGTATCCATGATTTATCGGGGTCTAGATTGCCATTTGGATCTAGGGTCATAGTTCAAAAAGGCTCTTTATGTTGGTGGTGTGTTTGGTATATTATAGCCAAACATAAATTCAAGTCACCCACCGAAACTATTTCCCTTTTGTGAGTGGTTTCGAGTCTTTGTTGAATTATATTTTTTTTTGGAAAACCATTTGGTTGAGTTTTTTAAAATTTGGTTTTAGTATAAGTGGATAGATTTTGGGATGTGGGATAAAATTATTTTTAGAATTAAAATTGTGGATGGCTTTGGAAAAATAATTTTTTCTAAATATCATTTTTGGGGTAAAATTGAAATGGTTTAATGAAATTGAGCTCTATGAATCAAAATATGTGGTTTATGGGAGGTGGATGTAGGTTTATGGATGTTTTTTAATGAAATTTTTTTTTTTTCAATTAAATGTTTTTTGATGAAATGAGTGTTTTTTAGATGTTGGAGAATGTTTTGGTGAAAGTGAAAATGATATTTTATGGAAATCTAAAAATCATATTTGGATTAGAGGAATTTGTGCCTTTTTAAGGTGCATGATTTTTTAATTGATTTTAATGGTTTTTTTTTTTGAAAAAAGGATGGTGTTTTATTTTAGCCTTGGTGTTCTTACGGGTGGTCACATGCATGGTTGTTTATGGATATGTGAATGGATGCCTGGTATGGCTTGGTGGATTAGTGTCTGGGGTGGTATGGAAACATGCATGTGAGTGAGACTATAAGGAATACTAATGGAATGTGTTTAACACACCAAATTGTATTATATTAAAAAAAATTAGAATTTTTTTTCAATGTTATAGTGGATTATTTTCCTATTTTCAATGCATCCCACCTATGCAATGTTTTTTTGAGAATATTGTTGTTGAGTTGGAGTTGATCTCATTCTTGGATTTTCATTGTCCAGTGGATATCCCCCAGGAGGTTTGATGGGTGATCTTATTATGTCTATGGGTTATTCCCTGTTATCAATATTTCTATTTAATCAACCTATGGATTTCATTCTCATGTTTTGGATGCTAAACCCACCTCTCTTTTCACTACTAGAAAAATACCCTATACCAACGGCTTGAAACTGTTTGTATATGCCTCCAAACTGTTGGTATATCTTATACCAACGGTTTGGAGAACCACGGACAAGTAAGCTGTGAGGATAGGTCTATACCAACTGTTTTTGGAAAACAATTGGTATAGAACAATTCTACTGTTTTTCAAAACCATTAGTATAAGTAATATGAAAAATCTATACCAACGGTTCCATAAAACTGTTGGTATATGTATTTCAAAAAAGAAGCACTCTGTTGGTTTTGATCCCAGTACAACCAGTTTATGATTGAACAACCTAACAACTAACCGAACATGACTTTTGTGAACATAATTTCATATATTTATATATATATTATCATAAATATTTTAAATTTTCATTTATTTAAGGTTCTTAGGAAAAAGATTCCATAAAAAATGCATGTAACTATACCAATGGTTCTCAAAACCGTTAGTATAGACTCAATGATTTTCAGACCTATACCAATGATTTTGAACAAACCGTTGGTATAGGGGAGACCTATACCAATGGTTTTGGGAAAATCGTTGGTATAAGGTCTATATTATGGACATATACCAACAGGTTTGCCAAAACCGTTGGAATAGGTCCATAAAAGTGACCTATACCAATGGTTTTCACCAAACCATTGGTATAGGTCCAAATTATTGACCTATACTAATGTTTCTAGCCAAACTGTTGGTATATTTCCCTTTAAGTGAACTATACCAACGATTTCCCCAAAACCATTGGTAAATATCTTTTTTCCAGTAGTGTTTATTGAAAAGAAAATCCATTTGGGGGAAGAGGAGTGGATACAAAAAAAAATTGAAAGGAGCTTTATCCTCATCACATTGCTCGAGTGGTTGAAGGTTATGTTTTCATTTTTAATTCTTGAAGTTTAATCATGGATGAGGTAGAAGTCAGTGTCTCAAAAAAATCCCCATGAAGATCATACTTGGGAGTTATTCAAGGATTAGTTCATCTTTCAGAATTTTTCAAAGAGGGAAAGGTCGAGAAAGGGGATGGAGATTGGTTTCTTTCAACATGGTGATAGATCGGTAGTAGAATATTTCCATAACATTTTCAATATAGTTACTTTTTATTCAAGATATGTTTCTAAACATTCCATGAATTCTTGAAGATTTGAGGTCAGGCTACGTCCGGATTACAGTCAATGGTGTTATAGTTAATTCTAACTTCTTTTATAGATAAGGTGAGGAAAACGTTTCAGGTTTAGGATACAATGGATGATGTGCGCGAGGACATTCTACCTTCTTCAATCCATATAAGTAATGGAGAAGTGTCTGACATGGAGATGAGAGATCAGTTGGAAGACGGTGGAATGGGTCATGGAATCAAAAGGCTTTATAATCATTCATCGTCCTCTTCGAAGAGTGAGGTCTCTATGAGCTATCAGTGTGGAATTTTGGGTCATAAGTAATTTTCAATTCTAAATTCTCATAATCCATTGCATTCATATGGATTCTTGGGTCACCTGCTATGATTCTATCAAGGCGTTCCAAGGTAGTGTCATGGAGTCAGTCCTTAGAAGTGATTTGTTTTTGCAAACTAGATTAATGTATCTTTTTGTATATTTTCTTTATGTGTGCGGGATATTTTGTCTTGGATCTTTTGATAAACCCCTATTATCAATTACAACATATTTTTCATTTCAAAATCCTATCATTTATTTTGTCTAATCAAGTGGTGGAGGTTTATTTTATGTATTATCAAAACGTAACTGCAAGGTAGGAGATTCTTTATTTATCAGAGCTCTAGCCATAGGTCTTAGAGTGAAGTTGTCATGTTGTTAAGAGTCCCAAGACTGTGGGAAGTATTTCCATGAAAGTTCTCATAATATTGTGGTGATGTAGTTCCATTTTTTATCATTCATTTGATGTGTTCCATTTTTGGGGTGTCCCTACCCTCCTCTCCCTGATTGGTGGGGTGTTATTAATCTGTTAAGAAAGTGTTGGCCTAGTTTTTATCCCCTCAATTCAAGAGTGGGTATTTTAAAAGTTCATATTATGTTCTTCTTGTCCTAGTATGATAGGTCATTGTAATGGATTTTTGGGTTGGCCTGTGTGTAAAAGGTATGATGTTGGAATATATTAGATTCTCTTTTGGTTGTTTGTAGTTGGTTCTTAATGGCTGGGATACCCACCATGGGTCCCATAGTGCCTTCTTTTAAGGATTTTTTGGATGTTGATTTTTCTCTAAGGGTGGGGAGTCCATTCCAACCTCCACTAAAATCATTAGATTTCCTTATTTTCCTTTAGTTTGGGAGATCATGGCTTACTTGGGATATGGCCCGCAAATATTTTCTTTGGTTGTGAATGGTGTGTATTGATCCTTATATTGATCATTGGGGCATGGTTGTTTATTGTCGTATTGTTTCATGCAGGAGGCTTAAGTTCTGTTAATGGTGGACCATATTTTATTGTCTTAAGAGAGTATATCATGTTGATAATGAATCCTTAGGTGTTGGTATTTCAGCTAGAAATTATTATGGGTTTCCAGGGGTGGAATGTTTTAATGGTTGGGAGAATTGTCACACCTGGTTTTTCATATTCTGGGTTTGACCTGGTTTGTTGGGAATGGCAATCCTTTTCTCGGGTTTCAAGTGTGATGAATGTCTAGTTTAAGGTTACTTCTCTATCTAATATTTTTATCATTATTTAAACCCATCCCATTGGAGATATTTTGAAAAAATGATTTTTTTGGCAAAAAGTGGGCTTATGCACGGTTTGGGTGTACGGTTTAGTAAACCGTACAACCTATCCATGCAGACTTCCGTGAACATAAAAATATCTTTTTTTCAAAGTCTTTCCACTCATATTTTTTGGACCTAAATGCACCAAAATATTCTTCCATATGTTTTTGATGTGAAAGAGAGCCTCTACATTTCTTCCCAAGCCATTCCACACCCCCTACAGTGGTGTATATCTGATGAAAGATCAAAGGTTTGCTAGGTTCCAAGGTGATTTCCCATCCCTTATCCCCTCCCACTTCCTTATTCTTCCAATATTTCATGGTTTTATATTCTCCCCTGGTCATGATCAATATAGTTTTTTGTTTTCCAAAGGATTTTCATGGGGGTTTTCTTCTTTTATGAATGTTCTACATATATCCTAGGTGTTGGAAACCATGATAGGTGTTTTCGGGTGTGTGTTTCCTTTCTACCATTGATTTCACATAGGATAACCCATGAACATGCGTTTATCATTTAATTTTCATCGATTTATTACTGTTCATACCTTTTTATATGCTATGTGTTGTTCTGAAACCCTTGGTTTAATATTTTGATGTGCAAAAATGGATGTTATTCCTTGTTTTGTGAAAAATAGTGGTATTTTGGTATAATTCTGTTCTCCCCATGTTTGGAAAATGGTTTTGTTAGCTTTAACACATGTTTCATGGTATTTTGAACATGGTTAAGTATCTTTAAAAAATATATTCACAGAAATTGTTGTTTTATACCTTGTTGAGTGTTAAATGAATTTTTTTTGTTAAATTGTTGCATGCCATGCGTTCAATAAATTGCCTGATTGGATTTTACAGGTTATTTGTCATATAAATTGATTTGATTGGTCTTGTAAATATATTGGAAGTGTGTGAAATATTAATTTGGATCCCTTAAATGGTTACCGATGTTTTTTTGCTGTTTGGTGTAATGATTATTGATTTTAAATGTAATTTGGCATGTGCTATCGGTGAATGACCCATTTGGCATTTCAATAAAAATGGTTGTGTTTTGAATGTGTAACCTGAATGTTTTAAGGAGTTTTTTTATATATTTAGATTCTTAAAAATTTGTGTCTACACCTCTTTATGAATAATTAAATTATTATTTTTGATAAATGTTGGTTATTGTGAAAAGTGTGGAAAGGCCCGTTTGGATGTTTTGTAAAAACGAGGAATGTGTTTATTATGAATACCTCCTATGGGTTTTTCTCATTCCATGATTTTATTTATTTAATGGATTGGAGGTCCTCACTTTTAAATTCATGCGATCTATTATGATGCCTCATGTTGTACTCTTAGTGTTCTACTTGATTAAAGGTATGAGATCAATCATTAGAGTGGCTCGGGGTGATGCAAGTTGGAAAATATTATTATATATATTGTGATTGGATGGTTGGATGGAATCAGTGGGATTACCCCTATTATAATCATCAGACATAGAAACCTATCATATTAAGAGAATTTTCTAAGAATTATTGCTACACTGGTGGTGGACAGACTAGCCCATGAACCATGGTAGGTTGATATATTTGAGTTTATTACTATGGGATTTTCCCATGGTATGTTATGAGTTAGGGTGGCTGAGTGTATTGAGCATTTTGATTTCATCATGTGTGGAATGCCAATGGGGATGGGGTCTCATTTATTGGTGCTTTATGGATTATTCTTGATCTATTGGGTTCACTTATGCCTACTCGTTCTTTTTTTCTTATAGTGTTGGATGTGATACTTGTATGTGTACATTTCAATTCCAATATTGTGTAACTACTTTTGTGCTTTCATTTGTAGTGTTTTATTTTGGAATGTGATGTGTGGTTTTAATTTTACTTCAGAAAATCATTTTCCAAGAATAGTGTTTAATGCTTTATGTACAAATAGAAAATGTAAACACCAAATTCACCTTTAAAATTATAATGTCTCAAAAATATAATTTCTTTGGTTTTGGAAATGAATAAGGGAAATTAGTTGTACATTTTTTTGAGTAAACATGTAGAAAACCGTAATTTTATATATTGTAGTTCAAACATGGGATTTATGTTTATTTTACTTTAATGGATGTGCATTGGGAATAGATTATCGGCCTCTCCTATTGGGTTTTAAAACTCACACCTATAGTTCATTTTTTTAGCCATTGTGCTTGTTTCATCTGGAGTTCGATCGCCTTGAGTGACATGTGATCATTGTGTTAGAGAGTAACCAGTGGCATCACATGGGGTTAGTTGGTTGTTAGGTTTTTTTTTCAAGTTGTTTTGTTCAGTGGTATTTTTAGTTTCTTGTATAAATTATGTTCATACCAGTTTTATATAAATATATTTCGTGGTGTCCTTTCCATTCTGCTATTTGTTTACTGGTTCATATATGTCCGAAATTATTCCCTTGTCTACCCTGATGATGCCAAACACTAGTTTCAAGCCCATAATGAATGAGAATTCCCTTTGTGCCATGTCGTAGACTGGCTGAGGTGACTAGTTTAAGGTTGAATCAGGTTGGTTCAGGACATGTGCCATCTAACTAATCAAACATTAGGAATAAACATAAGGGTTTCACATGGAAAGAAAGGTGTATCGAAATCATGTCATATAGAATAACCATAGGGAGTATCAAAATAGTCTCTATGATATAACAGATTTTTTTTGGTAAAAAATAAATATCATAATAGATTATGAATAGTGATTTCCAATTAAAATTAATACATGAAAATAGTGTCTAAGTAACATTTTAAACGATCCACTTTAGTGTAGTTTAAGGGAAAATATTAAAGTGTCTTTAAAGAGGAAAAATGTATAATTTTTTTTATAAACCAAAAAATAAAATAAAATTGTTTTTAATTATAAAATGAGTGATTTTATAAAAATATTCATGGCTTAATACAGTTTTTCGAGTGTACTTGAAAATATAAAATAAAAGGAGAAGTTCCCTTTAATATGGCCCGCTTATCGAGAGGAATTGATAAGGGAAATTTTAAAAATGTATTTCTCCATAAAAGAATGATGTATTGAGTTATAAAAACATTTTTGGAACAAATAAATATGATTTAGGGGAATTTTATAAGAACATTGGAGAAATAAATTGGTCTAACGAGAGAGAATTAGGTAACACAAAGGAAAAATGGATGATCAGGGAGATCCCCAACCTTATGTCTGAATGCATTATTCACATGCACTTAATATCCAGGATAATCAAATAAGATTAATTAATTAACAAATTTACAACGTCTTATATATTTATTTTATTTAATATAATTTTATTAACTTCATTTATTTCTATTTAAATGAGTAATAATGTTTCATTTTATCATTCTGAGAGTTTACATTTTCATGGTTTCATGGTTGGTTTACTTCTATATAATTATGAAAAATCTTGTAAAATGATAATAATTCCCCATAATAAAAATAATAAGGAATTAATAATATTCTAAAATCTTAAATGGTCCCATATATCATTTTTTGGTAATATAATGATTCATTTGATTAAACATAAATTATAAATGTAAATTTATTTTGGTGATTTTCGATCATCATGAACTGGGTTCATTTTATTTAATATTATGTCAATATATTAGTTCTAAAACATGAAAAAATTTATGATATACATATTAAAATATAATTTAACCACAATAATGTTTTTATGAATAGCCTTGATGGGGGTAAAGGAAAACAAAAACTTTTCCTCAATAGAGGCATCAGACCATCATATCACAAATGATGTTTTTATTTTTAGAATAAAATGAGAAGAGAAGTGATTTTATGATGGATATTCCATTAACATAATTAAATTATAGTATATAAATGATACTACAGTTATCAGAACACTTTTTACAGGGGAGGTGAGGATTCAATAATAAAATAAAATAAATTATAAGATATAGATTGTGGATTTTACCTCTTGAATGTTGTCTCCTTGAGAACCTTCTTAAGACACTTGGATTTAGTATTTTTTGAGACCAGAATATCATATACATTGTTAATAGTATTGGTATGGTAATTGGTTAGAATATTTTTAAGAAACAATATTTAGAATGTGTGAGGAGAACGGATAGGGAGGGGTGGTATTTATAGTTGGATGATATGAGTGTTTTTTAATATTATATTCATTAGTTTATTGTTTTTCCTCAAGACTATAAATAGTATTGATTACTATGAATTAATATAATAAATTCTAAAGGATGTTTCAGGAAAATTGGTTCTCACAACATCAATGACTCAAAAATTCATGTATTTAGCTTATAATGGTAAATACCGTATAATAGTGTATTTCACTAATCACATAAAAGTAACTATTTTAGAAAAATAAAAAAACTCACCCTAACCATTTTTCAATGTGTAGATTTCCAAAATGGTATCAATTTATTTGAATATAATTTTATTAACATTATAAACTTAATTCTAAAATAAAATCATAATTTATTCAATGGATATCTATTTTAATATTATTAATGATTTTATAACACTTTGAAAAATTAATTTAGGTCTCATAAAGTTTTCTTATAATTATAATAAAACATAATAATAACTTATGAATTTTTTTTATGAATTTTTTTCTTTTAAGTCATTATATTAATTATAATGTTGTAAATAAACATATGGGTTTTACAAAAATACCAACACTGAATTTATTTAAAGAAAAAATATTTGTTTTTATACAAAATGATATAAATATATCATGTTATTATTTATAAGATACCTAAATTTTATTCTATACTTTAATAGGTGAGGTTTCTATTCGAATGACCCGATTATTATTCCGAACGGTCAAATTACTATTCCAATGGTTAGGATACTATTCCAATGGCACAGTTTCTTTAATTTAAATAAATACCTCTTATTTCATTCAGTAATCATTCAATTATATTTTATTTTAAGGTTATACATATATAATTTCATATTAAAAATTAATATTTTATTATTAACAATATGTATTATTTCTACAAATTTTCCATGAGTATGATTATTCTAATGGATCGAGAAGATCCAAATTTTCCTATTCTTGTTATCTTATAATCTATTTATTGTCTTTCTATAATATTTGGAATTATTATTTTTTTACTTTATTACTAATGTATAATAATTAATCTATGATAATAATGTTTTTATTGGGTTATCTATATGATGTATGTGTTTTATGAAATAATTATTAGATGGAAATTCCTTTTAAAATATTTTAGGTCATTATATTCTTCCCCCTTTATGAATTTTTTCCCTCAAAATTTAAATTTACATTCTAAGGTGAAAACATTTGAGGATATTTATCCTTCATCTCTTCCTCCAGTTCCCATGTTGCCTCTTCATATTTATGGTTTATCCATTTAACTATGACATAGATTTCATTTCCTTCCAAATATCATGACATTATTCCAAGGAGATATGTAGAGGAATAACATGTCTCCAAACTCAAAATCATTGTCCCATCAATGATTATCTACATAGATATTCTGTCAACATTGGGAAACCCAAATATACTGCTGCATGGTCTTCTCCTATTTTTCATTTCATTAACTACTTCAGGTCCCATCATCTTAATATAACCAACTTCATCCCATCATTCAGGTGTTCTACATCTTTTCCCATAAAGGGTTTCATATGGATCTATAATGACCCATACTTTACATACATTGTCATTACTTCAAAATTTAAGCACACTTATTAAGACATATAACAAAACCAGGAAAAGACTGTATAGGTATAGAGTCTTTAGAAACTGGGAAACATAAACAACTGGTTCCTAAAGCATCTACTTTGCCTCCCATTTATTTCATCATATCTAGAGTCCCTTTTTGGCATATCCTAATTAATAACCTTCTTCCTGACCTGGGGAAAGAAAACATACAAAAGGGTGAGCTCAAATGCTCAGTAAGGGTAAACAAAAGAAATATCAATCACATCATATACATCAGAAAATAACTTTTGGAAATCTTAACCTGCAAAAGAAATCATAATTTCATAACATGGGATAAATCATAGTAGTGAAATGTAATCCCAATAATAATATCTTAAAACTTTGTGGCATACACACATAATCATAGAGAATCATTTCTTGTTAGTCAAGACTCATTGCCAAGACTATCTTAGTGGACAAAGTCCATTTCTGAACCGAGTTCACTCCTCGTTTCAGTCCTGTTTCACTGAACAGGTTTAACCTTCTGTTCTAGCCATGTCTATCTCATGAGATATAAAATCTTTACCCAATGCATTGGAGGTAGATATAGGTCCCACCCATCTCATAATGACACCATTCTTATGTGTGCCACAAAATCATAAAACATACATCATAGCATAACCCATGTAATAAAAATGGGAATCTAAAACATCTTGACATCATAAAACAATTCATATAAGATAAAGGAATACATAAAAATATTTCCATCACAACATAATCAAATCCATTTAATAATAGGGGTAGAAACAAAACCCTATATTATCTTAGATGGAAAATAATTTTGATAAAACACTTGAACTCCATTATTTTAAAAAAACTTTTCCTTTCTTAGCATGTCATACAATTCTAAACTAAAAGAAGTTGATTAAAAATAAACTTGAAAACTTGTAAAACAATATTCTTCATAATAATTTTTTAAAAATCCATTCATTCCGTAAAAGTTAAAAGAAACATTCTTCTCGTACTTTTGTCAGAAAAGTCAAAAAGTACCTCGTACAAAAAACGACAAAAGATTTATTTCATATCTTTTACTAAAAACTCACTGAAGGGTAAAATTGGATTTAAAAAATTTTAGGTGGATGGACATAATATTACATATTGAGGAAACATGGATGTGGATGATAAAATACACCGCAGTAAATACCAAAGTATAAACAATCTCGGATAAAAATGAGATTGTGATATTTTCCCTTACCTTAGGTCTGATATGCCTCGTAAGTGTCTGAACATCCTGTATAATGATTTAAATAATGTTATTGACTTATTATAGAATCATAATTATTGTTATGATATCATATATGGTCATATTCTTAGCTTCTTAGTAGTAATATTTCATTGCTACTTGTTATTCGGGTGTTTATATCTTTTTGTTCTTATGCGTGTTTTATCGAATAAATTCTTATTCTTCTCTTTAGGTTATAGATACATCATTTCCAGAATGGTATTAATATAATTTATATCATATTTATTCATTCAATTCATTTATATAATCATTATGCAATGAAGATCATGTAGAACGAATCGCATCACATCGTGGAGACGGTATTCCATACGTACGCACGAGCGATGATATCATTCCCATGATCATGGAATTGTATTGGAGTGTATGTATACTCTTTCAGAATCAATATCACTTTACAATAATCATATATATTAATTATTTACACCATTATACCCATCCAAGTAAGGTGGTGGGGGAAAATAGATTACACCACGGCGTGGAGACGGTATTCCGTACGTACGCACGCGTAGTGATTTCGTTTTCCATAGGATGGATAGATGTTGAAATAGGGTTGTTTCATACTTATAATAACATATCAGTATATGAGTGATACTGATGTTATTACTTCATAATGAAACAACTAAAGAAGAAGACGTTGAAGAAGAAAGAATTTGGAAATGATCGGTAATGGATATTACCTCTTTTTGACGCGCCTCTTCTTAACCTCCTCTTAGGGCACTAGGGTTGGTCTTTGAAGAAGACCAGAACCTCTAGGATGATTCTAGGGAAGTGTGGAAGTGAAATGGGAGAGTTTTGGATGAGCTTGAAGGCTCAAATTGGTGTGAGGAGGAGAGGGAGGAGGTGCCCTTTTATAAGGGAGGAGAGGGGCACCTTTGGAAATATAATAAATATTAGTTTATATTAAATCCCAACCCCACGTAAAAACATACAAAATGAATCATATCCAAATATAAGATGAGATAGGGCTGTAATCTCATCATCCAATAAAATTTAGACATGTTAGGATGTTATTTTAAACATTACCAACTCGATTTATCCTTATTTATCAATTTAATTTTATTTGTGGTAATAATATTCTAAATTTTAAATTATTATTAATAATTACATATGTGTTGTGAATTTTCCATAATTTGACAAATTATGAAATTTTAGTTCATATAAATTTTAATTTATAATTTTTAAATATTTTTGTGTTTTTTAAACAATTTTATAATATGTTATTTTTATAAAATAACAACAGTGTCAATTTTGACACTATTCATTTATTTGAATTTAAATAAAATATATACAGAGGATATGTTCGAAATAAAAGCTTTAATAGATTAATAAAATGTCATATGTATCTAGATAATTAGTGGAGCACATTAAATAGTGCATATATTAATTATTTTAATATTTTAAAACCATTTATTTGATATTGTAATTAATAAAATAATTTCAACATCACTATTGTGTCATAATTAATGATAAATATTTAAACCCTAAAAATTATAAATAAATTCTTATGATGTATATAATTGTATTAGATTTCTGGAGACTATTCATGTTCAAAGTTTCATTAAGTTTATCACCAAATTAAAATTATTATACTTATAAGATTTAAGAAAGTGACCCGTTGTCACATTCTTTGGTTTTAATAATAGTTAAATTATTTTCATGGAACAAAGTCTATTAAATGAATCTAATCCGACCCTTAGGTGATATGGGTCGACTTTTAGTCATCCAATAGGATTTTGGATGGTGTTATGGTAATTTTATAATCTTATATTTACCCTTAATTACCCGATTTACCTTTAACTAGGGTAAATAAAATTTACCGTAGTTACTATTCATAATGCCCAAAAATAAAAAGTATACTATTAACATAATTTGGACCCACTGATTCTGAATATGGAATCCATTTTTCAAAATTCAAAACATATAAGTTGCAGTAATTAATTTAAAATAAATCTCGTTGTTAAGAAAACGGGTTTTAGAAGTTAAAACATTGCCAAAGATTGAAATGTTTTTACCAATGAATTCAATGTGAAATTAATGCTAATGAAATAAATTATATTAAATGGTAAAAATATATTCTATCTATACTTTAAAACCATTGAATATTATAATTTAATGATATAAATCATCTCAATGAAAAAGGTTGTTTTTAGTAAAAAATTAGCGTATTTTTACTATTCATCAAAATATGAAAGTTATCAGAAAAATATCAAAAATTTATCCAAAGTAAATGTTTATATCCTAATTCAAAAGAATAATTTTATTTTGTCAAATTGAACTTATAAATGTGTCAAAAACCATATTTAATGTGGGTGCGCCATCAAAAGGTGGCAAAACTGTATTTTTTGATAAATACTTATTTTACCAAAAATAATTATTTTGTTCTCTTACCATGTTCTAGAAAATGTTTAAGATGAATAATAATGTTGTAAAATTTAAAATTCAGTTAATACTATTCATAACGGCTAGTTTATAATATTTTAATAATATATCGTTGTTTAGTGGAACTCGGTATTGCGTACTACACATGCTATCGAGGAAGGTCGCGATTGCGTGCAGCGAAAGATTCCTTTGATGATTTATATAACATAAAAACTAAATATTTCTCATAAAAGTCTTGGGTGTTACATTCTACCCCCCTTAAAATGAATTTTGCTCTCGAAATTCATCACTTTGTAACAAACAGATGAGGATACCTCTCCCTCATCATATCCTCAAGCTCCCATGTAGCTTCTTCTAATTGGTGGTTCCTCTATAAAACTTTCACCAAGCGAGAGGTCTTGTTTCGTAGGACTTTTTCACTACGATCCAGAATATCTATAGATTGTTCTTCATAAGAAAGATCTTGGTCCTGTGGTACAACTTCTGAGCTGAGTACATGTGAAGGATCAGGTATGTACTTTCTCAGGAGAGATACATGGAACACATCGTGAACTTGAGAGAGATTTGGTGGAAGCGCCAATCGGTAAGCTACCTTCCCAACACGATCCAGTATTTCAAAAGGACTGATATATCTAGGGCTGAACTTCCCCTTCTTTCCAAATCTCATGACCCTCTTCCAGGGAGATATTCATAAGAACACTTTATCACCCTCTTCAAACTCTAGGTCTTTTCTTCGGTTGTTGGCATAACTTTTCTGTCGACTCTGAGATGCTCTTATGTGTTGTTGAATAGATCGGACCTTTTCTACCATCTCATCAACAATATCAGGTCATAATAGCTTTCTTTCCCCAACTTCATCCCAGCAAGTTAGAGTCCTGCATTTATTTCCATAGAGAGCTTCATAAGGAGCCATCTGAATACTGGAGTGAAAGCTATTATTATATGAAAATTCCACCAAAGGTAGGTGTTGATCCGAACCACCTTTGAAATCCTTAGAGCAAGCTCTCAAAATATCTTCTAGAGTTTGAATTGTTCTCTCAGACTGACCGTCTGTCTGACGATGATAAGCAGTGCTGAAACTCAACTCTGTATCCAGAGTATGCTGAAGACTTCGCCAGAACATTGAGGTAAACCTCAGATCCTGATCAGATATAATAGAAAGTGGTACTCCATGCAATATTACCACTTCCTTCACATATATCTTGGAAAGCTGATCTAGAGAGAAATCCTCTCTAATAGCGATGAAGTGTGCAGACTTTGTAAGATGATCAACTATGACCCAGATAGCATTATTGCCTTTGGATGTTTTAGGAAGTCCTGTGACAAAGTCCATAGTGATGTTTTCCCATTTCCATTCGGGTATGGGTAATGGTTGTAACATCCCCTTATAACTCTGTCTCTCAGCTTTAACTTGCTGACAAACCAAGAATCGAGAGAAATATTCAGCAATATTTATTTTCATGCCATCCCACCAGAAGTACTCTTTCAGGTCCCTATACATCTTCGTGCTTCCAGGATGAATAGAGAATGAAGAACTATGAGCCTCATGCAACAGCTCCTTCCTTAATTCGGGGATGGGAGGAACACAAACCCGATTCCTGAACATTATTACCCCATCACAATCAAGGTTGAATTCAGGAACATTTCTCACCTTCTTTGTAACTCGACATCTTCTTTCTGTGCCCCTTTAATCATTACATGTATAGATGGTTGAACATTCATTTGATAAAAATACAATTTTCCCCTTTCATTATAATTCCAAGATCCATCCTTTGTAAATCCATAAATATTGGATCTTTTGTGATCCTCATCATGGATAAACTATCATGGTCTTGTCGACTTAATGCATCGGCCACCTTGTTTTCTTTCCCAGGGTGGTAATGAATTGAGCAGTCGTAATCCTTAATCAGCTCCAACCATATTCTTTGGCACATATTCAGCTCCTTTTGTGTGAAAATATACTTTAAACTTTTATGATCAGTATAAATATCACACCTTTCACCATAAAGGTAATTCCTCCAAATCTTTAATGCAAATATTACCGCAGCTAACTCCAAATCATGAGTTGGGTAATTTTTCTCATGTATTTTCAATTGTTGTGAGGCATAATCTATCACCATATAATTTTGTATAAGAATACACCCCAAACCCTTCTTGGATGCATCACTGTAGATCACAAACCATTCTCCACTACAAGGCAGTTTGAGCACAGGTGTACTGGATAACCTTCTTTTCAATTCCATGAAATTCTCTTCTCATTCCTCCGTCCAAACAAACCTAACTCCTTTCCGAGTCAACTTAGTGATTGGATTAGATAATCGTGAAAAATCTTTCACAAAACGTCGATAATATTCAGCCAAACCAAGAAAACTTCGGATCTCAGTCACTATTGTTGGTCTCGACCATCTTTCGATACCCTCTGTTTTTGCTGGATCCACAGATATCCCCTCTTTTGAGATTATGTGACCCAAAAATGAAAATCTTTGAAGCCAAAATTTACACTTGGTAAATTTGGCATAAAGCTTCTCCTTTATCAGGCTCTTCAATATAATTCTCAAGTGATCTTCTTGTTCTTCCTTGCTCTTTGAATATACAAGAATATCATCTATAAAGACTACCACAAACTGATCAAGATAGTCTCTAAAGACTATTCATCAGATCCATGAAGATAGCAGGGACATTAGTAAGACCCAATGGCATCACTATATATTCATAGTGTCCATACCTTGTACGGAAAGCCGTCTTTGGTATATCCTCCCTTTTGAACCTTAATTGGTGATATCCTGGACGAAGATCAATCTTGGAAAAGTATTGAGCTCCTCGTAGTTGGTCAAATAAGTCATCAATGCGTGGGAGAGGATATTTGTTCTTGATAGTGATCTTGTTAAGTTCTCGATAATCAATGAAGAGTCTCATTGATCCATCTTTATTCTTAACAAACAGAACAGGTGCTCCCCAAGGTGATGCACTAGGGCATATGAACCCCTTATAAAGATTCTCTTGGAGTTGCTTCTTCAATTCCTGCAACTCAATTGGGGCCATTCTATAAGGTGTCTTTAAAATAGGCAAAGCACCTGGTACGAGTTATATTGAAAACTCAACTTCACGATTTGGTGGGAGACCCGATAATTCCTCTGAAAAGACATCATCAAACTCCCGTACAATGGGAATATTCTTAATCGTGATATTCTCACCAACCATTTGAGATAAATAACCTTCATTTAGTGGAATCAATACCCATAAAATCGAAGAAATTTCCACTGGAAGGTTATGTTCATCCTTGCATCGATAGACGATCATAGATTGATCTGGAATATGAAATGTGACTTCCCTTCTTTGGAAATTGATATGAGCTCCATGTAGAGAAATCCAATCCATGCCAAGAATCACATTAAATTCCACTATAGGAAGGATCAGAAGCTTTTCAAGAAGCACTTTCCCACAAAATTCAATCGGAGAAGAATTATAAACTTTTGATGAGACTGTTGTTCCATTAGGGGTTGTCACAGCTAAGTCAATATCTAACTGTTGAGGTAATACGGTGATATCCTTAGAAAATTATTTAGAAATAAAGGAGTTGGTGGATCCAGAATCAAATAGAACATTTGATACTTTAGAGTGGATGGTAAGTGTACCTTTCACCACATCGTTATCATACTCCACATCGCTGATAGAAATTGCATGTGACTTTCCTTTGTCTTTAGCCTTAAGAGTTTGTTGATGTCGATCATCATCATCAACCCTTGGATTTGGGAATTTATTGGAATAATGCCCCATCTCCTTGCACTTGAAATATTGAAGTGTAGTAGGTTCATTCTGTGTGTCCCTTCCTTTGTTTGCATCACTAGACATCTTCTACCCATCATTGCGGCATTCAAATGCCCGATGACCTTCCTTTCCACATTTGAAACATTTACTTGTCCCTTTAAGACAACTTCCTCCATGTTTCTTTCCACACTTTGAGCATAAGGGAAAGCTCATGTTCTTTTCAGTGTGCTCTTTAGATTTACCTTTGAATTCCATTTTCCACTTCTTATCAAACCCATATGACTGATGGGTTACTTCAATCTCCATCTCGACTTTGAGAGCACATCGAACGATTTCCTCGTAGCTATTGAAGTCTTTTATGGCTAACGCCCTTCAAAGACTTGGTTTTAAGCCACTAAAGAATCGATCGATCTTACTCTCAGGTTGGATAATAATACCAGAAGCATACCTTGGAAGTCTTGTAAAATTTTCTTCATAAGTACCAAAAGATTCATCATCCTTTTGCTTCAGTTCAAGAAACTCTTTCTCCGTCTTTTTTCGGAGAATATGAGGGAAGTACTTATTGAAAAATAAGTTCTTGAACTCGTCCCATTCCATGGACTCAATTTCAACCCTTTTCCTCATATTCTTAATAAGATTCCATCATTGATGAGCATCTCCTTCCAAAAGATACAATGCTAGGATGAATTTATCATGTTCAGAACATTGAAGAACTGAAAATATCTTTTCAGTAGTACTAATCCATTGTTCCGCAATTAATGGATCAGTAGACCCGCTGAATGAAGGTGGACGCTGCCTCATGAAAGATTCAATAGAATGTTTCTCCTTCCTTTGCTCATTTGGAAGTCCTGCATGATTCATACCTTGAGAAAGTTGTGTGAGCATGGCTACAAGATTTTTCATTCCCTCTCCCATAACGTTTGGTTGCTCAGGGGGACAATCATTGAATTGCCCGTCGCATTCCTCATTAACACGGTTTCATCGGGTTCCAGCCATTGACTAAAACCAAGAAGAATAGTGTGAGAAACACTAATTATAATAGGAAAACCACATAATCAAGAATAAAATTTCACACTTAAGGTCTTATCATAGGTTTTTCATGGCCATTTCTAAAACACTAAGATTGTGTTCTATGCTTAGACATATCCTTAGGATTCTTACTAAGGCTTTCACATCCTAGTTTCCAAAGGTTGAATATTCCTTTCCTATGATACCAACTATAACGACCCAAACTTTTCATACATTGTCATTACTTCAGAATTTAAGAACACTTATTACAACATATAACAAAACCAGGAAAGGACCGTATAGGTATAGAGTCTTTAGAAACTGGGAAACATAAACAACTGGTTCATAAAGCATCAACTTTGCCTCCCAATTATTTCATCATATCTAGAGTCCCTTTTTGGCATATCCTACTTAATAACCTTCTTCCTGGCCTGGGGAAATAATTCATACAAAAGGGTGAGCTCAAATGCTCAGTAAGGGTAAACAAAAGAAATATCAATCCCATCATATACATAAGAACATAACTTTTGGAAATCTTAACCTGCAAAAGAAATCATAATTTCATAACATGGGATAAATCATAGTAGTGAAATGTAATCCCAATAATCATAACTTAAAACTTTGTGGCATACACACATAATCATAGATAATCATTTCTTGTTATTCAAGACTCATTGCCAAGACTATCTTAGTGGATAAAGTCCATTTCTAAACTGAGTTCACTCCTCGTTTCAGTCCTATTTCCCTGAACCGGTTTAACCTGCCGTTCCCGCCATGTCTATCTCATGAGATATAAAATATTTACCCAATGCATTGGAGGGAGATATAGGTCCCACCCATCTCATAATGATACCATTCTTATGTTTTCCACAAAATCATAAAACATACATCATAGCATAACCCATGTAATAAAAATGGGAATATTAAACATCGTGACATCATAAAACAATTCATATAAGATAAAGGAATACATAAAAATATTTCCATCACAACATAATCAAATCTATTTAATAGTAGGGGTAGAAACAGAACCCTATATTATCTTAGATGGAAAATAATTTTGATAAAACAGTTGAACTCCATTCTTGAAAAAAACACTTTTCCTTTCTTAACATGTCATACAATTATAAACTAAAAGAAGTTGATTAAAAATAAACATGAAAACTTGTAAAGGAAGCTTCTTGGAAATAATGGTTTAAAAATCAATTCATGCCGTATAACTTAAAAATAACATTCTTCTCATACTTTTGTCGGAAAAGTCAAAAAGTACCTCGTACAAAAAACGACAAAAGATTCCTTTCATATCTTTTACTAAAAACTCACCGAAAGGTAAAATTGGATTTACACAATTTTATGTGGATGGAAATAATATTACATATTGAGGATACATGGATGTGGATGATAAAATACACCCCAGTAAATACCAAAGTATAAACAATCTCGGATTAAAATGAGATTGTGATATTTTCCCTTACCTTAGGTCCGATTTTCCTCGTAAGTGTCCGAAACTCCTGTACAATGATTTAAATAATGTTATTTACTTATTCCAGAATCATAATTATTGTTATGATATCATATATGGTCATAATATTAGCTTCTTAGTAGTAATATTTCATTGCTACTTGTTATTCGGGTGTTTATAACTTTTTGTTCTTATGCGTGTTTTGTCAAATAAATTCTTATTCTTATCTTTAGGATATAGATACATCATTTCCATAATGGTATTAATGTACTATATATCATATTTATTCATTCAATTCATTTATATAATCATTATTCAATGAATATCATGTAGAACTAATCGCATCACATTGTGCAGACGGTATTCCGTACGTACGCACGAGCGATGATATCATTCCCATGAACGTGGAATTGTATTGGAGTGTATTTATACTATTTCAGAATCAATATCACTTTAAAATAATCATATATTTTAATTATTTACACCATTATACCCATCCAAGTAAGGTGGTGGGGGAAAATAGATTACACCACGACGTGGAGACGGTATTCCGTACGTACGCACGCGCGGTGATTTCGTTTTCCATAGGATGGATAGATATGGAAATAGGGGTGTTTCATACTTATAATAACATATCATTATATGAGTGATACTGATGTTATTACTTCATAATGAAAAAACTAAAGAAGAAGATGTTGAAGAAGAATGAATTTGGAAAGGATCAGAAATGGATATTACCTCTTTTTGACGCGCCTCTTCTTAACCTCCTCTTAGGGCACTAGGGTTGGTCTTTGAAGAAGACCAGAACCTCTAGGATGATTCTAGGGAAGTGGGGAAGTGAAATGGTCAGGTTTTGGTTGAGAATTAAGGCTCAAATTGGTGTGAGTAGGAGAGGGAGGAGGTGCCCTTTTATAAGGGAGGAGAGGGGCACCTTTGGAAATATAAGAAATATTAGTTTATATTAAATACCAACCCCCTTAAAAACTTCCAAAATGACTCATATAAGAAGATTAGATGAGATAGGGTTGTAATCTCATCAACCAATAAAATTTAGACATGTTATGAATTTATTTTAAACATTACCAACTTGATTTATCCTTATTTATCAATTTAATTTTATTTGTGGTAATAATATTCTAAATTTCAAATTATTATTAATAATTACATATGTGTTGTGAATTTTCCATAATATGAAACTTTATGACATTTTAGACCATATAAATTTTAAATATTTTTGTGATTTTTAAACAATTTTATAATATGTTATTTTTATAAAATAACAACAGTGTCAATTTTGACACTATTCATTTATTTGAATTTAAATAAAATATATACAGAGTATATGTTCAAACTAAAAGCTTTAATAGATTAATAAAATGTCATATGTATCTAGAAAATTAGTGGAGCACATTAAATAGTGCATATAATAATTATTTTAATATTTTAAAACCATTTATTTGATATTTTAATTAATAAAATAATTTCGACATCACTATTGTGTCATAATTAATGATAATTATTTAATACCTAAAAATTCTAAATAAATTATTATGATGTAGGTAATTGTATTATATTTCTGGATACTATTTATGTTTGAAGTTTCATTATG
Source organism: Viscum album (assembly GCA_963277665.1). Taxonomy (NCBI): domain Eukaryota; kingdom Viridiplantae; phylum Streptophyta; class Magnoliopsida; order Santalales; family Viscaceae; genus Viscum; species Viscum album. The sequence continues at coordinate 48,991,962 of OY728122.1, forward strand.
TTTATCACCAAATTAAAATTATTATACTTATAATATTTAAGAAAGTGACATGTTGTCACATTCTTTGGTTTTAATAATAATTAAATTATTTTCAGTGACAAAAGTTTATTAAATAAATATAATCCGACCCTTAGGTGATATGGGTAGACTTTTAGTCATCCAATAGGATTTTGGCAGGTGTTAGGGTAATTTTATAATCTTATATTTACCCTTAATTACCCGATTTACCTTTAACTATGGTAAATAAAATTTACCGTAGTTATTATTCATAATGCCCAAAAATAAAAAGTAGCCTATTAACATAATTTGGATCCAATGATTCTGAATATGGAATCCATTTTTTAAAATTCAAAACATATAAGTTGCAGTAATTAATTTAAAATAAATCCCGTTGTTAAGAAAACGGGTTTTAGAAGTTAAAACATTGCCAAAGATTAAAATGTTTTTACCTATGAATTCAATGTGAAATTAATGGTAATGGCATACATTATATTAAATGGTAAAAATATATTCTATATATACTTTAAGACCATTCAATATTATAATTTAACCATATAAATTATCTCAATGAAAAAAGTTGTTTTTAATTAAAAATTAGCGTATTTTTACTATTCATCAAAATATGAAAGTTATCAGAAAAATATCAAAAATTTATACAAAGTAAATTTTTATATCCTGATTCAATAGAATAATTTTATTTTGTCAAATTGAACTTATAAATGTGTTAAAAACCAGATTTAATAAGGGTGTACCATCAAAAGGCGACAAAACTTCATTTTTTGATAAATACTTATTTTACCCAAAAAAAATATTTTGTTCTCTTACCATGTTATAGAAAATGTATAAGATGAATAATAATGTTGTAAAATTCAAAATTCAGTTAATACTATTCATAACGTCTAGTTTATAATATTATAATAATATATCGTTGTTTAGTGGAACTCGGTATTGCGTACTACACATGCTATTGAGGAAGGTCGTGATTGCATGTAGCGAAAGATTCCTTTGATGATTTATATTACATAAAAACAAAATATTTCTCATCAAAGTCTCGGGTGTTACAGGATCCATTTGGATGTTTGAGTAGAAACTATTATTATAAGAGAACTTGTCGAGAAGTAGAAGCTATTCCCTTCCCCCTTTAATGTCCATCAAGTATGCTTTCATCATATCATACAATTTATAAATAGTCTACTCAGATAGGCCATCCATTTAAGGGTGATTATCCATACTTAATTTCAACTTAATATTGAAGAAATTTTGGGGACTCTTCCAAAAGATGGAGGTAAATAACAAATCATGATTGGATACAATTGATAGTGGTACTCCATGAATCCATAAAACTTCTCTGATGTATATTTATGCATTCTGATCTAGTGATAAGTCCTATTTAATTGAAATAAAGTGATATATCTTTGTAAGATGATCAACAACAACCCATATTACATTATTTCTTTTGGATGTATTTGGAAATCCAGTGAAAAAATCCATTGTGATCATCTCTACTGGACAAACTCTACTCCTGGTTTAATGAGAGGGACAGGAGACTTATTCTGAGTATTCCCTGTGTGTCAGACGCAGGGCCAGATCATCTCTACTGGACAAACGACAGCTCAGGTGAGTATACAGTGAAAGCCGGCTACCGGCGAGCTCTTTCTGCTCAGATTTCAGAAGGAGATGCGAGGCCCTGGACATCAATTTGGAAGCTTAATGTTCCCCCTAAAGTTCGCTTTTTCTGGTGGCAGGTGTGTACTGGTATCCTCCCAACTAAGAGCCTCCTTGTCTACAGACACTTTTCAGACGACAACTCTTGCCCTTTCTGCCCTTCTGTGACTGAATCCCCTTTCCATGCCCTTGTTCAATGTCCCGGGGCTCAGGAGATTTGGAATGGCTGGGGATCAACTTTAGAGCTGTTCCCGGACCCCGCCTCAGATCTCACAGCTCTCCTGATGCGATGGTGCTCCTCCTTTTCGCCGGCTAACGCAGGCGCCCTGTGCATTTTGGCTTGGATTATCTGGAATAGGCGGAACGAGGCTATTTTCAATCATTTCCGGAGGCCCCCCAGGTTTTGGATTGACCGGGCATTGTCGTGGATTGCGGTTTGGCAGAACCACCCTGAACAACAAAGACTTTCCACCCACCCTCCTCTTCCCCAACATTGGTGCCCCCCACCGGAAGGGATTATTAAGATCAATGTGGATGCCTCTCTCCCTAAGGATGGCCCAGTTGGACTAGGTTTACTGGCCCGGGACAACCTGGGAAATCTTATCGCTGCCAAATACGAAGCACGTTATGCACTTTGGGAGCCCTCAGTCGCGGAAGCCGCCGCCATCCTTGCTGGATTAAACTTCGCAAAAGATTGCGGTTGGGACTCCATTCACATCGAATCCGACTGTCTCACTGTAATCAATGCCATCAATCTCACTGACGGCGGGCTTCAACCTTTCGGTCCCATTATCCGGTGTATTCACTCGCGGAGACAAGGCTTCAATTCCTGCAATTTCTCATTTATTAAAAGGGAAGCGAACGAAGCCGCTCACAAGATGGCAGGCATTGGCCCTCCCTATGAGGATTTGCTCTGGTTCAATCATTTTCCATCGTGGTTATGCTCCTGTATTTCTGCTGATCTCCATCATTAATGGATCCGCCTTCTTTGTCAAAAAAAAAATAATGTCTTTCTTCATATTGTCCCACTAATAGCACTCTCGAAGATCTTGATACATCTGTGTACTTCCTAAGTGGATATAGAAGGTTGAGTTATGTGAATCGCTCAAAATCTCTTTCTTTATCTCAATATTTGATGGTACACATATTTGTGACCCAAATCATACAACTTCTTCCTCATAAATTTTGAACCCCAAGGATTTCCTATTTCTAAAATATTCCACCTTATTTTGAATTTCCACACCATATCTTTGAGTGTCCATTATATTTTCTAAAATGGATGGTTGAGCAGTAATTTTTGAATGGAAAGTTTATGTGACTTAATTTATAATTACCATATCCATATGTTTCAAGTATAATAATATTTTATCCTTCTCAATTATCTTCAATGATAATGTTACACTATCCGGTCTTCTTAGATAATCTTCTAATTTATTTTATTTTCCATGGTGTTACTATATTGAGAAGTCATAGTTCCTAATGAGATATAAATATCGTTACCAGTTCATATTATTTTCATTCTATGTGAATATATATTTAAGGAACATGTGATCAATATATATCACACACTTCTCCCCATAGAGATAATTCCACAATAATTTCAACACAAAGAATATAACTGTAAAGAACCATAGATTTCAAGGAAAGTTTTTTCTTAATTTCTTTGGGATTTTACGAGTACGAAATTTCTGATGGCACCTGATTCTGAGGCCCGGTGTGCCCGAAATCAATTTCTGAAGTTTAGCTCGGTTACGTTCAATGAACGGACGAGCGGGTTTTTCTAACTTTTGAACCGGTGCTCGGAATCAAAATCTGAGGGCACCGATGAAACCGCATCGCCAGTAATTGCTTAAGAAGACCTTTACTGGAGTTGTGTTTGCTCGGGAAGAGTTGTCTGAAATTGTGGTTTAAGTGTATGTGAAATAAAATTGCATTATGAATTTTATTTCACTTTTCTAAGTGTTAGATCCTTGGTGTGGGAGTTGTAGTGGGACCCACTAGTTGTCAACTTCCCATTAGAGGATTAAAGGTGAGGTGGGGCCCACACGAGCCCCCACATTTTCAAATTCCCCATAACTCCTTAACTCCTATAAACCCCCATCTTTAATTATGTGGCTTTCCCTCACTTTAATCTTGGCAACCTAAACACTCCATTTAATTTTGACAACTCAAGATTAATTAAATGAAGTGAATTCAATTTTGAATCTTAGAGTTTTTGAAATGCATGGCTTGAGTAATAAAATAAGAGGAGACTTATTTTATTTGGTTGAAAGCTTGTTGTGTTATGTTTTTTGAGAGAATACAGTAAGTCTTGGAGATCTCCATCATCCTCGTTGAAGAACGTCAAGACCTCGACGAAGAACGCTGTCACCACAAGGAGAGATCAACGTGTCGTTCTTCTCCTCTCTGCAGCCAGTGTGAGACGTCATCCTCTCCTTGGACGCACGCAAATGCCGTCGTTGAAATTATCCCCGCGATTCTAGCTTCCGTGAACTTTTTTGTGGTAGGGGTTGATTTTTACGTTTGAGATTAATTTTACGTTCTTCGTTAACTTTTGGCCACCTGTTATCAATATAACGGGAGGAGGACGGACCGTACGAACATGGCCAAACCTCCTCCCCTTTTTTTAATGTTTTTATTCGTGGCCTGAAACGGAGGCGGTGTCGTTGCACCGTGCGAGGTCGAGAGAACTGCGGCCAGAGTGGGCCGAAACGGAGGAGTGCAGCACCGTCGCGCCGTGCCGATGAGGCCGAAAGAGGCCGCGGCCGGAGCCAGGCCATGGCGGGAGGAGCGCGATGCCGTCGCGCTGCATCGGAACACCATGAGGCCGTGGTCGGGGCGAGCCGCGGCATCGGCGTGCCACGGTGGACAGAAGGAATCCACGGCCTTTGGCCGCGGCCCTTCAGCAAGGGGTGGCCGGACATCCGGCCGCCAGCGCTCCAGGAGGCAAGACCTGCGGGTCCCGCGGTGGCTCTCTAGCCGGCCATTACGGCCGGCCGATTGGGGAAGTCCGGGGGTTGTAACCCCCAACCAGCACACCTAGGGCAGACCCCATAGGGGTCCGCCATTTCAGAAATCAGGGGGGTGGCGCTCCCCCCCCCTTCAGCGTCTACCCGCACTGGGTCGGCCCCCCGCGCTGTGTTGGACCTCCCGCGCCGGGCCGGGCCGCCCGCTATGGGCCGGGCCGCGCCAAACTGGGACGGACCCGGACCCGGATCGGGTCAACCCGGTTCGGGCCGACCCAGGGGGTATTGGGCTGGGTCGGACCGGGCCCAACCCCCATATTTTCGGACAGATATGTTCAAATGCCCATAACGTGGGCTACAGACCCCCGATCGACACACCCTCAGTTGCGTTGGGATCCTTGGATCGAGCTGGTCGTTTCAGTATATTACACTGAAGGTTTTAGAGAACTTGTGGTACAGCTGGGTTGGTTTGGACACGAAACCAACCGGGCCCTCGGAGCGGAAACGCTTATGACATGAGCTCCGGACGTCTGATTGATGTGCCATACAATTTTTTGGATTCATCATAGTGATACGGTTCTTTTGGCTTACTTCTCTCAGAGTTTGGACGTAGTTGGAGTACATTCGGGTTGGTTTTAGCTTAAAAACCAACTGAGCCCCTGGGACGAAAAAGCCAATAACTCTCAGACCAGGCATCAGACTAACGCGTCGTCTGTCGCGTTGAGTTCCTATTGACGAGACAAAACTTTTTGATACATCAACTATGGACTTCGTGACAGTTGATGTATCAACCCCCTTGGTTCGTGGAGAGCAACCTCCTGGAATCGAGAGTGCTATGTGCGGGAACCCTAGAGCTGGCTGCGACTGCGACGACGATGACGACTGTACTGGGATCCTCCGGGGGTTCGGAAGTGACAACGACCGTACTGGGATCCTCCGTGGGTTCGATGGTGATGACTACTGTTCTTGTATCCTATGTGGTTCCAGTAGTATTTTACTCTATACTTGTATCCTATGTGGGTTCGGTAGAGTACCTGGTCTTGTATCCTTTGTGGGTCTGACAACTTAGCTGGTCTTGTATCCTATGTGGGTCTGACAGCTTAGATGAATCAGTGGCTACATATGACCATCTCTATCGCCTTACAAAGTGTATAAATGTGTGATCGGAGTCTTGATTTGCAATCATTATCTTCGATATGATTGACTTGATTTCCTATGTGTATTGGGTTGTGCTTTCCTGTATGGATTGGGTTGTACTTTACTGTGCGGACTAGATCGAACTTGGGCTCGGATGTTGGATCTGAACATGAATTGATGACTTAGGTATATGTATGGTCATATACCTAAGTAGTGTGGGTTGTTACTTTGTGATTTTATCTTTCCTTTGTGGTTTATCCTTCCTAGATTCTGGGATACCTTCGGGAGTCTCAGGGTCCCTACTGAGTATCGTATACTCACCCCTGAACTGGCTATGCCCACACTACGTTGTGTTGGTTTCAGACGACAGAAAATTCTGATTGTGGATGAGGCTTGTGGAGCAGAATGGTACCTAGAGGAGGACTATCAGGCAGGATGTACACGGAGTGGACGACCAGACTCGGGGATCTGATGAGACTATCTGTACTCACCCTTCATGTGGGAGTTCCGGAGGATGATTTCATGGTTCCTTCTTTACTTCTCAGTTGTTGTACTTTCCTTCTAGTTGTACTGCACTTTCAGTTGGGTTTGTATACTGGCCTATTTACTTTCCCGTACTTACTATTGTACTCAGTTTACTTACTGTTTATTTCATCTTCCATACTCTGTGGTGTTTGTTTCCTTATATAAAGGAAATTCCTTCCCTTTCATGGGGATTTAAGCCTTTGATGCTAGTCGCCAGCCCCTGGCCTATGTAAGGCGGTCTGGGGGTAGTCACGGCATGGGCCCCGAGGACGGGTCGTGACAATAACTTCCAACTCTATATCATTCATTGTATCATTTTTCTCCTAAAATTTCATCTTCCTTGAGTTTTAGGATATGACTTTTTCAATTTTCATCAGTAAATAGTGTAATCCATTCATTTAGGCATGATTGTATAATACAAAGTGTTATCCAGTAGTCTGTATTGTATGTACCAGTGGAGTGATAATCCCATTTTAAACTCTTGATGGAATACTTCACATTCATTATTGAAAGAAATAGTACATCCTTTCAATTTATCTTGGATAGTGGGAATTAAAATCATGATAAGTTCTTCAAAAAAAAATTCAGTAATATCCAGCTATACTAAAGAAACTATGAATCTCCATCAAAAATGTTTTCCTGGGCTACTCTTCGATTGACTTTGTCTTAAAATTGTCCACAGATAGTTCTTTATAGTTTATATTATTCCCCAAGAGCGATACTTCCATAATCCAAAATTCACATTTAATTTACTTCTGATATTGATTCTCCCTTCATAAATTCATTGACATGGTATTAACATGATACTCTTACCACTCCTTACTCTTTAAGTATATCAGAATATCATATATAAAGACTACCAAAAAATTGTCATGGTAATCTATAAAGACATCATTCATTAATTCCTTGATTTTTTAGAGTATTATTGAGTATAAAGGGAATAACTATGAGCTCATAGTGTCCATACCTCGTTTGAAAAGAAATATTGTTAATATATTCCTTCTTCACCTTTAATTGGTGATATCCGATTCGATGGTCCACCTTAGAGAAATCCATTACCTAATGTAGCTGATTGAATAAGTCATCTATATATGGTCAGGGATACTAGTTCTTTATGATGAATTTTTTGAGATCACAATAATAAATAAATAGGTTCATTGATCCATCCTTCTTCTTGATGAAGAGAACTAGTGCACCCTACAGTGAATGAATCATGAATATAAACCCTTTTCCAGATATTCTTGTAACTACTTCTTCTGTTCCTCCAACTCAATGGTGGCCATTATTTAAGGATTCTTTGATATGGTAATAGATCTATGTATATTATTAATTGAGAACTCAAAGTCTTAGTCTTTAGGAAGACTAAGTAATACTTTAGGGAACAAAACAGTGTAGTCCCTCACAATGGGCATGTCATTGAGCATGATCCTCTCCCTTTTCTCAATCATTTTAACAAGATATTATTGATCATGTGGTAATAATATCAATAATTGAGATGATGATTCTGAAGGAAAATCATCCTCCTCCTTACAGTTGTATAGAATTAGGGGATGCCTTACGATGTGAAGAGTTATCTCCCATTACCGACAGTTGATACTAGTTTTTTATAAAGATAGCCAATAAATGCCTAATATAAAATCAAACTCCATAAAAATAAGTAAGATGTAATTTTTTGGGAGGTTTAGTCGACAACCATTAACTGAGGAGGTGTTATATACTTTAGATTCAATAATTTCCATTTTTTCTATTCTCACAGATAACTCAACCTTCATATTTTGAGGTAGTGTTTAAATATTTTAACTCAAATTTAATGATATTAAAGAATACATAGTACCAAAATCAAATAGTATTTTTTCATATATTCAATTTATAACCAACATACCAATAACCACATCGTTTTTTTCCTCCACCTCAGTAGTAGTGATAGTATATTCCCTTCCTCACATTCTAGAGGATGTTATTGTTGACTGTCTCTAATAACCCTTGACTAAGGAAATTGACTCACATAATTCCCATAGTAATTGTAGATCATACACTGCACTACAACTAGAGTGTTTCTATGAAACATACTTTATTTTTCCATAATATTTGGGTTCTTAAAATCCCTTTAGCAATAATTAGGATGATGTCCCTCTCGTCCACATATGAAGTATCTCCTAGTTCCCTTTATTCAATTACCAGGATGATTCTTCCCACACTTTGACATGTTGGATGTTGGGTTTTATTTTATATATGGTATTTATCTATTGATCTTCAAATTTTAAACTCCAATTACTAATTTTTATCTCTGATCTCCATTTCAACCTAAGGGAATAATGGACTACATCCTCATAATGGTAAAAGTATCTTATTGAAAAGGATTTTCATAGACTCATATTTAATATACTAATGAAGTAGTCCAACTTCCATTTAGTGTTCATGAAAATGACATAGGTGTATCCTGGAAGCCTTGTAAAATATTCCTCACAAGTCTTGATAGATTCATCATCTTTTTTCTTCAGTCTGAGGAACTCCATATTTATCTTAAGACAGATATTTTAGGGAAAATAATTTTTGAAAACTATTTTCTTGAATCCTTCCCAATCCATGGAATTTATTTCATCCTTATACATTTTGTTTTTTTATCAATGTTAATGTTTTATCAGCTTCCCCATCAAAATAATAGGCTACCATTACGATTTTCAATTTTTTTGAGCTTTGAAGGAAAAAAGATATCTTCACAATGGAGTTAATCCACTTTTCTGTGATAGGGGGATTGGAAGATTCACTAAATGTCGGAGGCATTTTACACCGAAATAATTTTAATTCATCTTTATCTTTATTAGGATAATTACGGTGATCTACTAAATATAGGAGGCCTTTTTCACATAAATCATAATATATGAGTATGAATGAATGACATGATAAATTAATAGGAAAGGATTTTGAATAAACACGCTGACTCATGGAATATAGAATATGGAATCATATTATCATAGAAATATTGTAATTTGGAAATAAAAAATAACAGGACATAAATACGAGTCAAGGAAAACTACCCAGACTATATCACATGGTGGAAAAGTCTAATAATGGATTAAGATTACTCTCTAATCCAACACATGATGTCTCATGTGACTAAACATTACCCAATTAAATGTAGAAATCTCTAAGAACACCCATCATAACATGTTCGTGAATATGTGTGCCACATAAAGAATCAAAAATAAGGAATAAACATTATGGTTACCACATAAGGAAATGGTTTTCATAATCAGGTCACCCTACATAACCTAACGGTGTATCAAAATGGTATCCATGGAAGAAGGTATTAAATAATTTCTAGAAAATCCTAAAATAAAAACAATTATGAACCATTAATAATTATTTCTAACTTAATTTAATGCATGAAAAATAGTGTTTCATAAACATTAAAAATAGGCCACATTAGTGTAGTTTATGGGAAAATATTAAAGAGTCTATAAAGACAAAAAATGAATAACAGTTTGTAAAAAACAATAAATAATGTTAAAAATTCTTTTATGTTAAAAAAAATATTTTATAAAAATATTTGTGGATTAAAATACTTATCGAAGGGTACATGAAAATGGGGTATGAAACAGAGAAGTTCCCTTAAATCAGTCTTTCTTATTGGGATGAATTTAGAAGGGAACCATTTAAAATAAGTATATACCACTAAAATAAAGATTAATTGATCTAAATAAATATTATTTGAACATATTAATTAAATTTTGATAATTTAATAATAATAATAAATAAATACATCGGGATAAATAGAGAGAAATCGTAACTGAAATGAAAACTGGAGGTTTAGAGAGATCTCTTACCTTAGGTATTAATGCATTAAACACTTGCAAATAATGTTTTAGATAACCAAACTATATTAATTAATTACATTATTATTATCCTAGTACCAATATATTTTATTTATTATAATTTTATTAATTTCGTTTATGGCCATTTTGATGAGTTAGAAAGTTAAATTTCATCATTTTAAGAGTGTTTGTTTTTGTGGTTTCCTAGATGGTTTACTTGTATATAATGATGGAAGTTCCTCTAAAATGGGAATAATTATATTAAAGTGAAATTATATGATATTTTTGAAATTAAATAATCCTAAATAGTACCATATATCATTTTTTATTATATGATTATGATTCATTTGATAAAACATTAATGATAATTGTTTATTTTATTTTGGGGGGTTTTTCAATCATCATGAAAAAGTTTTGTTTTATTTAATATTATGTCTATATATTATTTTTAGAACATAAATAAGTTATAATATAAAAATTAAAATCACGATTAAATAATGTAATGGTTTTATGACTAGCCTTTAATGTGGAAATTGAAAACAAAAACTCATCACCCATGATGGCGGTGAACTGACATATCACATATGAGATTTTTATTTTCAGAATAAAAGGAGAGTAGAATAGATTTGATGATGGATATTCAATTAACACAATAAAATGATTGTTTATATATGATATTGGATTTATCATGACACATTGTATAAGGGAGTTGAGGAGTGGATAAGAATAGAAAAGAAATTAAATAGAAGGATTTGTGATTTTACCTCTTCAATATCATCTCCATGTGAACCTCTTCAATGAATTTGGGTTTGGTATTTTGGTGACACTAGTAGATAATGGATTTGGGGAATAGGATATGGATGTTTATTGGAAATAATTTTGACAAGATACAAGTATTAAGAGGTGGGAGGATAAGGGGTGCTTAAGGACCCGAAAAAATTCCATGTAATTTTTTTATTTATATGGAATATTATGAGTATGTGGAAATTGATAGTGCGTGATTCTGTGGCCTGATGTGCCCAGAATGAATTTATGAACTTTTTTAGGTATGTTCAGTAAACGTGTGAGTGGGTTTTTTTTAACTCTTGAACCATTTCTATGAATTGAAATACGAGGGCACTGTTGAACTTGCAATGCCGATATTCTCTTAAGAAGACTTTCAACTCAACCGCAGTAAGTCGATGGTAGAAGACAGTTTTTCAGTTTTTCATGGAAGAAGAAAAATAATATATTTAGCATTTTATTTTTCTTTTGAAACCCCTCCTTTTGAGTTATTGGGTTAGGGACCACCCGAACTAGGCAACCCCCAATTTGAATTCTAATGGTGGGAACCACCCAAACCCCTCTTTAATGTGGGGAAGTCCCATGGAATCCTCCCATTTAATTGGGTCAACGCAATACAATTAATTGTTCCATTTAATTATGAAAAGGCAATACTATTTATTGTGCCAACTCAAATTAAATTGATAAACCTATTTTAATTTGTTGGCTCCTCATTTCCTTGGGGGAAATCGTCGGCAAAAGGGAGGCTTGAGGAGAACATTGGAGAAACTTTATGTCCAATGAAGAATTCCCTCTCCAATGAAGAACATAATTGGGAATCAAGAATGAGGATGATGCACATGCCCAACTTTGGAAGCATGTTGCTAAAGCGACGATTGTTGGCACCCTCATCACCTTCACCGACTTCTTCTCGCAACACCTCCAACAAGAAATCGAGGTAGTCATTATTGTTTGTTTATCCCATTACTCGTTCTTGATGTTCATTTTCATTTAAGTACCTTTATATTCATCTTGATTCAAGAACAAATAAGCCTCTTGCTATCGTTCTAACACAGAGTCTGCGGGCCAAACGAACACGGACTGACCTCTCCACAACCTTTGTGGGATTTTGATGGACTTCAATTGATGTATAAATCTCATGGTGAGTATGGGAGTCTACAAAATAATGAACGAGCCACTGGGGCTCACCCGGTGACCCGACGAACATCACCGGAAGGGCTCGAGAATGGCGGTCGGTGCCCCGGTCGGCCGCAAAGACGGCGGTGGTGCAACCGCACTGTCGGAGAAGGGCCATAGCCCGACAACCATGGCAGAGTAAGGGTGGTGACCGGCACATGTCTGACAACATTACAGTGAGCATGGAGCACGACCACACTTCCCAACATGCATGTGTCGCGGTGCAAGATCGCAGTAGCGAGGTGAGGGTGGTCCGCTCGCTGTCGGCCGCCAGTGATGGCGCCGTGCACTACTGCGCCGCACGAAGGAGGCTGTTGACTGACCAATCACAAGCCTAGTGGGACAACACACCGCAGGCTGCCCATGGGGCCACCCCGTGGGCTGGGCCATGCTGGCAGGCTTGGCCAGACCCAGCGGGTCGGGTCAGACCGGACCCAGACCAACATTGACCCTTTTTCGTTCTTTCGACCACATCATGAGCTACAAGCATCCGTTTGACGAATCTTCTGTAGTTCCATAACCCTTGGATTGAGAAAGTCTTCTTCTTATACCTCACTTGAGTTTTGGATAATGTTGGGGTACGGGTGGGTGGGATCGGACACGAATCTAACCTAGCCCTCGGGACTAAAAGGCTAATGACTTACAGACCTGGCACCGATTGGTGCACCGTCTATTGCATTGAGACCCCTATCATGTGGTAGTCCTTTGGGATACTTCTTTATGGGAATTTGTGGAAGATTGAGTATCGACCAGTGGCTTGAGAATCAGAATCTACCAGAATCAAGCGAGATTAGTGCTAGAACCTAGTAGCTAGTTGTAACATGAGAAAAGGAGCCTATATGGGTCTGTGCTTTTGGATCCTATGTGTGTCTGTACTTTGGGAATCTAGGTGGGTCTGTGCTCAAGAGTATCATTTGGATCCGCTTAAGGAATCCACATGAGACTACTCTAGCTTCCTACGTGGGTCTTCTATAATAGGATTCTACGTGGGTTTGTTGTACTAGGATCCTACGTGGAACTGATGATTTAGGATCCAACATGGGTCTGCCTCTAAACAGAGTAAGATGATTTGTTAGTTTACATCTAATCATCATTGCTTCCATAACAATGTTATACTGGGTGTGATTTGAGTCCTTAACTTCGTGGTAATACCTTTGTGGTATTCTTCTATGTGGCATACCTTTGTGGTACATACCTTCGTGGTGATACCTTTGTGGTATTTTTTTTTTGTGTGGCTTACCTTTGTGGTACTTACCTTCATGGTGATTCCTTCATGGTATTCTTCTATGTGGCATTACCTTTTGGGTACATACCTTTGTGATGTTAAATTTGTGGTATTCCTTCATTTATGGAATAGGTGAGCTTTGGGATTTTGATTTGGGCCTTGAGTTTCCTAATGAATGAGATGGGTATACTTGATAACATAGTTATATGTATGGGCCTAAACCTAAGTAGGGTTTTCAGTTTTTTCCATGATTTGTGGTTTATCCACTGTTGATTTGTGAGATCTTTGAGGGTCTAAGGGTCCCTACTAAGTATCGTTATACTCACCCCAGCACGGGCTATACCTACACCTTGTTGTGTTTGGTGTAGACGACAGACATCGGTGACTGAGGACGAGAGTCCCGGGACTGGAGGTAGCACGGAGGTGGACATTAGATGAGGCGTACCATAGAGAAGACTATTCGTGAGTTGTACCCACCCGTCTGGTTGGTTCCTTGGCGGGAGTTCACATGAGCTATTTCAGTTTACTTGGATATCCCGGTTTTCTTGTACTTTGTAGTTGGGCTTGTATTCTTGCCCTTTTTTACTTATTTTACACTATGTTTTTTATATACCGTTTACTTGTGTTCATATCTTTTTGTATGCTTGTATGAGTGTGTTTATAGGATATAAAGGCAGTGTTTTCCCAGTTTTAGTGAATACCCCTTTCTGTGTTAGTCTCCATCCCCTCGCCTATGGAAGGCAGGCCTGGGGTAGTCACAACATGGGCCCTGGGGGGCGGGTTGTGACAAATTGGTATCAGAGGAGTCGTTTAAACCATAAAACATTGGGCTATGATCATTTTAATGGAAATAGTGTTAAGTGTAATGAGTGTGGTTATCAGTTTAGGGAATCCAGTGTTAGTGCGGAGGCCGATGTATCCATACCAGGACCCTAACTTTTGATTTCTAACTAAATGCATGAAAACACTGATTTTATGTGTGTTTCGAAAAGTTTTTGTTGTGATATCTTTGATTCAGCTCAACAGGTATGACTTATTGACCGAGGGACGCCTATTTCTTTTGAGGATTCCACCACACAGGCAGCCAGCTAGGGTTCTGGGTATAGTATGTGATGATAGCCCACTGAGCGACGAGGGCTCAGTGCAAGGCCATTTATCCTTAGAGGCATGAGCAGAGGCACCAACGGTTCCATTACCCATTGGGCCACCGATTCCACCAACCCCAATAGCAGAGGGTGTAGACCACTTGAGCGCATTGGACAAGTTCTAGCACCATAGGCCACCCAGGTTTAGTGGTGAGACAGACCCACGGGTGGCTGAGGATTGGTTGGAGGCCGTGGTAAGAGTATTCCGACTGGTAGGGACACAACAAATCTCATGGTGATCTTTACCGATAGTCTTCTACAGGTAGTATTAGAAAGATGGGGGAGCTTGATTATATAGTCTCACGATGAGGTAACACTTTTCTAGGCAGACTTTGAGAGCCTGTTTCAGGCAGAGTTTGTCCCAGCAACCTTTCACGCAGTGCACATACATGATCTTTTTCATCTGCAGCAGGGCAGCATGACTGTGGCTCAGCACTCAGCGAGGTTCACCGACCTCTTGCGCTACTCCACTGATATGGAGTGGGACCCATTCTTCAAGGATCATACCTTCAAGGAGGGACTCAGGAAGATGATCAGGGCTTCGATGACTTCTCTCAGCATCCCGACGTAGGCAGGGGTGTTAAAGAGAGCCCTCTTAGTGGAGAGTTTTCTTGCTGAGTAGTCACCAGCAGCAAGACCCACCACCGGGAATCACGTTGCAGAGTCTTCTACAGCTAGCAGGATATAGATGTCAGATTTCTCCATGAAGACCAGACCTAAAGGTGGATGACCGTAGGATTCAGGGTCGGTTGTGCGGGGCATCGGAGAAAGATTAATCATGAAAGTAGTAGGCAGTGTTACACATTTGGTGGGTAGGGTCCCATGGCTCATGACTGTCTGAACTGTCGTACGGATGATCAGTAGACGGTCGAAGGACCGTCCAGGTAGAGATAGAGGTTCGACCAAGGAGGTCCGTAGGGAGCAAGAAGATGTGGCAGAGGAGTTGGCTGTGTAGCTGCTGGTGGGAGACAATTCGAGGTGTGACCGCCACCAACACCAGGTGGTCCACCAGACCACAAGGATCCTGTAGAAAGGGGAGAGCTCAGCTCTAGGTAGATGAGGTCTATGAACACAATGCTACAGAGATGGTACGAGGTACAATCTATGTCTACTCCTCCTCAGCTGTAGTACTTATAGACATAGGTTCCAGTCATTCTTTTATTACCACATCCCTCATTCGGATTGTGGAGATTCTGATAGAGCCGTTAACTTGATACTTAGGGCTATAGACTCCTATATTATTGCATTCGACAATTACACAGGGGTGTAGGTAGTGTGAGCTTACTATAGGAGGTGATATCTTTGGTTGGGATCTCCTAGTAGTGGCATTGAGGCCTTATGACGTCCTCTTGGGTATGTACTGGTTATCTACAGTCCACAATCTTGTTGACTATATTAGGTGCAAAGTGCGGTTTGTCTACAATTATGTGACTAGGTTTACCTTCACCAGTGAGAATGGAGCCTTTGCAGCACCAGATGAAATTACGTGGGGGAGAGTGTGGCCGATCACTATTCAGTTGGCTAGCCTTACCCTTGGAGTTGTTGATGTGGAGAGTCCAAGTTATACTTTAGTGGTAGACCAGTACACAAATGTTTTCTTTGATTAAGTTTAGGGTCTACCTCCTCACAGAGAGGCAGAATTTTACATTTACTTGTACCCCAAGACAACAATGATATCTACACCAGCGTATTAGATGGATCTCATGGAGCTTCGTGAGCTGCGGGTACAACTGGTGGACTTGTAGTGGTAGGGGTTCATCTGGCCCAATGTTTCTCCTTGGGCAGCCCCGATTTTGTTCACCAAGAAGGCAGATGGGAGGTTGAGACTTTGTGTTGACTGTCGGTGCCTGAACCAAGTGACGGTGAAGAACAAGTACCCACCCCTGAGGATTGACGACCTCTTTGATCAGCTAAAGGGAGCACAATGGTTCTCGAAGAAATACCTCAGGTCAGGCTATCACCAGTTTAGAGTACGAGATGAGGATGTGTAGATGATGGATTTCAGATGCCAGTATGACCATTATGAGTTTTGGGTCATGCTGTTTGGCATGACCAATGCTCCATCTATGTTCATGGGATTCATGAACATTATCTTTCAGGCATATCTTGATTGCTTTGTGTAGGTCTTCATTGTTTTCATTCTGATCTACTCGGTTACTGAGGTGGATCATTCCTATCATTTGCTGGTAGTTTTGGAAACACTCTGAGAGTACCAGCTTTATGGTAAGATCTCGAAGTGCTAGTTATAGATCCGAGAGGTTCACTTTCTGGGACATGTCATCTCAGAGGTTGGATTTGTGGTGGATCCAGGGATGATTAAGGTGGTACTTGTTTGGGAGCCACCTAAAAGTGTGACAGTAGTACAAAGCTTCCTCGGATTGGCCGGATACTACTAGAGATTTGTGTGATATTTCTTTAGAGTTGTACCACCTTTTTCAGTGTTGACTAAGAAGGGGAAACCCTTCGTGTGGTCGGAGAGATTCCTGTGGAGTTCTTAGGAGCTGAGGTAGAGGCTGACTAGTTCCCCCATCTTGAGGCTTCCAGAGGAGGGTGTTGGGTATGTAGTCTACTGCGACGCATAAAGGACCGAGCTCGGATGTGTCCTGATGCAGGAGTGAGCAGTTATCACGTATGGTTCTCGACAGCTGAGATAGCATGAGAAGAACTATGCTACCCATGACCTGGATTTATCAGAAATGATCTTCTCCTTGAATATGTGGAGACATTGCTTGATGGGTGAACATTTTACAGTCTACTCAGATCACAAGAGTCTCAGGTATATCTTCTCACAGAAGGAACTAGACCTGAGACAACGTCATTGGCTTGAGTTCCTACAGGACTACAACTTTGAGATATTCCATACTCATGGGAAGGGGAACGTTGTAGCAGATTCACTTAGCAATAGATCTGGTATACAGCTGCTAGGGGAGGTGACAGAGCAGCTGACCTCTTTAAGGTTATCCTTTGTGGAATTAGATGGAGATAATTTTCTTCAGTCTCTTACAGTCACTCCCCCACTTCTTCAGCGAGTCAGGGAGGTGCAGCATGGGGACACTGAATGCGAGGCACGACATGCTCAGAAATCCATAGGACAGACATCTGATGGATTTTTTGAAGGTGGGGAGCACGTCATCTTTTTCAAGGGACGTACCATGGTACTTGTGTCGCTTTATAAGTAAGTGTTGTAGGAGTTCCACACGTACCATATAGTGGTATATCTAGAAGTGGTGAATATGTACCAGGATCTCTGACAACAGCACCGGTGGCTGAGTATGAAGAAAGTAATAGCAGAGTTTGTCTCTCAGTGCCTCACTTATCAGCAAGTGAAGTAAGTGCATCAGGTACCACCATGCTTAGTGAAACCTTTAGAGGTTTCAAAGTTGAAGTGGGATGGAATATCCATGGACTTCATGATAGGAATTCCATGTACTTCTAGGGGTCTTGATTCTATTTTGGTGATTTTCGACCGACTCACCAAGTTGGCCCACTTCCTACCAATCAGAGAGTAGGGTTCAATAGAGTTCTTGGGACGCCTTTATTTGCAGGATATTGTACGACTACATGGATTACCATCGACGATTGTCTCCCATCATGGTTCATGTTTCACTTCCCAGCTATGGAAGGGGTTGTAGGAGGCTTTCTGGATACATCTTATTTTGAGCCCTGCCTTCCATCCTTAGACAGATGGCCAGACTGAGTGGACCATTTAGACCCTCGAGGACATGTTGCGTACTTTCATCCTTGACTTCGGTCCTAGTTGGGAGGATCACTTAACCTTGGTCGATTTTGATTATAACAACAGCCATCACTCTACCATTAGAATGACATATTTCGAGGCGTTGTACGGATGACCATGCAGTTGGCCTTTGCGTTGGATAGACCCAGGGGAGTCCGCACTCATGGGACAAGATATGGTACGGGCTACCACAGAGAAGGTGTAGATCATCCAGGAGCAGATGAAGACTGCACAGAGCAGGCGAAAATCTTATGTCGACAGGATTTGAAGACCTCTGGAGTTCGATGATGGTGATCATGTCATTCTATGTGTCTCACCTCGACGAGTTTTGCAAAGATTAGGCTGGGGCAGGAAGATATCTCCGAGGTTCATCGGACTGTTTCAGGTCCTCAGTAGAGTTGGAAAAGGGGCTTACCACATAGCTCTTCCACCTCAGTTTCACTGGGTGCACGATGTCTTCCACTTATCATAGCTGAGGAAATAGGTTCATGAACCTTCACACATCATTGAATGGGGTGATTTGGACATTGAAGATGGGGTGACTTTTACGGAGTTTCTAGTGAAGATTGAGGATCGACAGGAGTAGGTCCTTCGTGGGCAGTCGATACCTAGGGTGTGAGTACGTTGGAAACATGGGAACCTCTAGGAGAGAACATGGGAGTGGGATGCTCAAATTCATGCTCAGTACCCCCACTTATTTTCCTAGTTTTTGTGATGTGGTTTTCAGGGATGCAACACCTTGAGGTGGGGAGAATGTAAAGACCATGAAAAATTCAATGTAAATTTTTAATTATATGGAATATTACGAGTCCGTGAAAATTGACAGCACGTGATTCTGAGGCCAAGTGTGCCGAAATGAATTTCTAAACTTTTTTTAGGTGCGTTTAGTAATCATGAGAGTGGGTTTTTTGTAACTATTAAACTGGTGCTCAGAATTGAAATCTGAAGGCACCATTGAACTCACAAAGCAGATATTCACTTAAAGAGACATTAACCTTCACCATAGTAGGTCGAGGGTAGAAGATAGTTTTTCAGTTTTTTTGTGGAAGAAGAAAAATATAATATTTAACATTTTATATTTCTTTCTAAACCCCTCCTTTTGAGTTATGGGGGTGGGGACCACCCGAACTAGAAAAACCGTATTTGGAATTCTAGTGGTGGGGACCACCCAAACCCCTCTTTAATGTGGGGAAGACCCTTGGAATCCTCTTATTTAATTGTGTCAACACAATACAATAAATTGCCCATTTAATTGTGACAATGTAATATAATTAATTGTGCCATTTAATTGTGCCAACGCAAGTTAAATTGATAAACGTATTTTAATTTGTTGTCTCTTCATTTCCTTTTGGGAAATCGTTAGCGAAATGGAGGCTTGCGGAGGACTTTAGAGAAACACTTTCTCCAATGAAGAATGCCCTCTCCAATGAAGAACATACTTCAGAATCAAGAATGTGGATGACGCACGAGCTTGACTTCGGAAGCGTGTTATGGAAGTGATGATGGTTGTCACCCTAATCGCCTTCATCGACTTCTTATCACAACACCACCAATAAGAAATCGAGGTAGGTATTTTTGCTTGTTTATCATATTCTCCATTCTTGATGTTTATCTTGATTTAAGAACATTTATATTCTTCATGATTCAAGAACAAATAATACACTTGCTATCATTCTAACGCAGAGGGTGTGGGCCAAACGAACATGGACCGACCTCTCTGTCACCTTTGTGGGATGTTGATGGTCTTTAATCGACTAAGACATGATGAGAAGAGTCTGAGAGACTACGGAATGAAGAACGGGCCACTGGGGCACACTCGGTGACCCGAGGAATGTTGCTAGAAGGGCTCAGGAGTGGCGGTCGGCGCCCCGGCTGACCGCAAATATGGCTACTGCGCAACCACACAGTCGGAGAAGGGTCGCGGCCTGTCGGCCACAGTGGAGCGAGGGCAGTGGCCGGGAGACGGCCGACCACATGATAGTGATGGTGGCGTGCGACCTCGCCACCCGATGTGCAGTTGCCGTGGGGCAAGGCCACAGTGATGAGGTGAGGGCGGCAAGCTTGCTGCTGGCTGCCAGTGAAGGCCCGGCCTAGGACCGCGCAGCGCGGAGGAGCCGGGCCAACTGAACGGCCGTGAGCCCAGCAAGCCGCACCAGTGGGCCTAGCCGAACCAATGGGGTTGAGTCGACACGAACCTGGTTGGGTCATCCCAGGTCTGGTCAGACCGGACCAGGACCAACTTTGACCCTTTTTCGTTCTTTTGACCATATCTTGGGCTACGAGCATCCATTTGATGAATCGTCTGCAGCGCTAGAAACCTTGGATCGAGAAGGTCCTTTTGGTGTACCCAATTGAGTTTCAGATAAAAATGGGGTATGGCCGAGATGGATCGGACATGAATCCAACCGGGCCCTTGGGACTAAAAGGCCAATAACTTACAGAACATGGATCTGATTGACGCACCGTCTGTTATGTTGATACCCGTATCACGTGGAAGTCCTTTGGGATACTTCTTCATGGGACTTTTTGGAAGTTGGAGTATCGAACTGTGGCTTGAGGATCACATTCTCCCAGAATCAAGAGATCTTAGTGCAGGAACCCTGTATCTGTCTGTAACATTAGGAAAGGATCCTATGTGGGTCTATGATTATGGATCCTACGTGGGTCTTTGTTCAAGATTCTCACTTGGATTCACTATAGGAATCCTCATGAGACTACTCTCGGATCCTACGTGGGAATGCAATACATGGATCCTACATGGGTTTACTGTACTAGGATCCTACATGGGTATGATGATTTAGGATCCTACGTGGGTATGCCTCTTAACAGAGTAAGATGATTCAGTAGTTTACATATAATTGTCTTGGATTCTGTACCTAAGTTATACCTGGTGTGAGATGAGTCCTTACCTTCATTGTAATACCTTTTTGGTATTCTTCTATGTGGTGTTTCTTTGTGGTAGTTACCTTCGTGGTGATACCTCTATTGTATTCTTCTGTGTGGCATGCCTTTGTGGTACTTACCTTTATAGTATTCTTCTTTGTGGTGTTACCTTTGCGGTACATACCTTTGTGGTGATACCATCATGGTATTCCTACCTTTTTGGAACAGTTGAGCTTTGGGCTTTTGATTTGGGACTTGAGTTTCCTCATGAATGAGATGGGTATACATGATAACTTAGGTATATGTATGGGCATACACCTAAGTAGGGTTGTCAGTTGTTTTCCTAATTTTTGGTTTATCCTTTGTGGATTTGTGAGACCAGTGAGGGCCTAGAGGTCCCAACTAAGTACCATTATACTCACCCCTACATGGGATATTCCCACATCTTATTGTGTTTAGTGCAGACGCTAGACATCATTGACTGAGAACTAGAGTAACAGGACTTGAGGTAGCTCGCAGGTGGACATTTGATGAGGCGTACTGCAGAGACAACCGTTCGAGATATGTTCCTACCCTTCAAGTATGGTCCTTGGAAGGAGTTGACTGGAGCTGTTTTAGTTTACTTGTAATCCCATGTTTTCTTGTAATTTCAAGTTGGGCTTGTATTCTAGCCCCTTTTTACTTACTGTACACACTCTTTTTACTGTACATTTTACTTCTGTTTGCATCTTGTTGTGTGCTTGGTTGAGTGTGTTTACAAGATATAAAGACAATGCCTTCCCAGTTTTAGGGAATACGCCTTTCGGTGCTAGTCGCCAACCCCTGACCTATGGAAGGTGGGCTTGGGGTATTCATGGCATGGGCCCCGGGGGACGGGTCACGACAGGGTGGTGCTTGATGGTATATATATGGGGGGAGAGGGGGTGTTCATGATTATTATATTAATTAGTTTATTATTTTTGGTCAATAATATCAATAGTATTTATTCGTATAACTAAATAAGTAAATAGTGAAGGGTTATTTGAGAAAATAGGTTCTTACATCATCCATGGCTGAAAAATTCATGTATTTACATTATAGTATTAAATAGTGTATATTATCGTATTTCACTATTCACCAAGAATTCGACTATTTTAGAAAAATATCGAAAATTTCATCCCAATAATTTTTATATGAATATATTTCAAAAATGGAATCCTATTTATGAAAATAGGTTTACAATTTTGAGAAATTTAATTTTAAAATAAAATCATCATTTATTGAAAAATATCAATTTTAATATTATAATTGATTTTATGACTCTTTTAAAAATTATTTGAGCTCACATAACATTTCCTTATAATAATAATGAAACATAATATTAACCTGTGAATATATTTTATTGAACTATATTTTCTATAAATCATTATGTTAAATATAATGTTGTAAATAAACAATTACGCTTTATAAAAATATCAACACCAGATTTATTATTTTTAAAAAATACGTTTAATTTTACCATGATATAAATATATCATAATTTTATTTATAGGATATATAAATATTATTTTATACTTTAATAGGTGTGGTTACTATTCAAACAGCCAAATTACTATTCCTAACGGTCAGATTACTATTCCAATGGTAATGTTACAATTCCATTAGTAAAAAATATTTAATTGAAATAAATATATATCATTTAATTCATTATTCATTCAATTATATTTTATCATCAGGTTATATATATAATTTCATATTTAAAAGAATATTTTATTATTAACATTGTGTTTTATTTGTATAGCTTTTTTCGTGGGTAGAGTTATTCAAGTGGACCAAGAAGATCCAAATTTTCCCATTCTTGTTATCTTATTTTATATTAATTATCCAGATATAATATTTGACATTCCCATTAGTTTACTTTATAACTAATGTATCATTCTTCATTTATGAGAACATTGTTTTTATTGGATTCTCTATATGATGTATGTATTTTATGAAATAATTATAAGAAGGAAATTATATTTATAAAATTTTGGTTGTTATATCCCTAATTAATATATTTATACTCAAATCTATAGGCCATTCATGCCCACATGTATTGTGTCTATTAATATGAAACATATTTTAGAGGTGACCTCAGTTGTATAAGGACAGTGGAGCTTATTATTAGTGGTGATCAGTGATATTTTAAAATGATGATTACTATCAATGTTTGTAATTGGAATCATTATAGTGATGATGGGTTTTCCCTTTTCGTTGGTCTATAATGGTATTGGATATTGGGCTGTTGTGTTTGTATTTATAATTGGAGTTTATATATATAGTACTATTCTATATAGTTGGTGTCCAATGTATGCTTATTTTTCTATATTTTGGTTCTTTTATAATATCATTATTTACTAAATGTACTACATTCCATTTTATATGTATTTATTATTAAATGTTTTAATTATGATTAGGCCTCCCTTGTGTGTGTTTTTACTCATGGTGCAAGTCACCTACCCTTGAGCTATTGGTGGAAGTCTTGGGGAGGGACTCTTGGCTAAATCGCAAGTCCATGTGGTGAAATTACTAAAACATATAGAACATCAATATGGTAGCTTTTATATGATAGAGTACTCTTATAGGATTCCTAACCTCATGAAAACCCCCCAAACATGGTTCATGATGAATTATTCCAAGCTCATAAATTAAATATAGGTCTTTGAAGAATCAATTGAATTGGGGTTGTATATCTTGTTGGGGTTGGTTCCCTAGAATGACCTTTTTAGTACATGATTTCATGTTCTTTTTATTAAAGATTTTTTATTGTCACATACTTGTTGTCCATCTGTATAATATTTTTATGTGATAATTTCAACAGGATATAACTGCATTGTATGATTATAACATTTCCCTATTACGCAGAGAACCTAGAGGTTCGACAACATTATTCTTGAACTTGGTTCTACGACCAGATGATATAGTTTGACGAGACACAAATAATATAGGCCATTAGAGGAATGATGTTCATAATACATCAAGAAACCTTTTCTTTAAATTCTTCCTTGGTATTCTCCAAGATAGGAGGCTATGAGAACTTGCACATTAATATGAAATCCATAATTTCAGGTGTCTTTATATGTTCTTATCTATGGATGTGTGTATTGATCCATTCGATTTATTATTTTGATTAATGAATATCACGACTCATATAATTTTATATATTGATGAAAAAAATGAATACATATGTTCACAATGAAGTAGGATACATTGGGTGCATCCCAAATGATATATGATTATTGGATAATATGGGAAAGGATTTATCCATTTTATATCTTGATTAATGTTAATATTTCATACACTTTGATGAGAATGGATCCACTTAAATAAATCCATGCATATGGTTTTTGATGGGGATGTACATTTTTGGAAATTCAAAGAAAGATAATATGAACATATAGGTTGGTGGCGTCAACACGCAACCTGCTTGATTTGAGATGTTGTGATAAAAGGACTATATTCCAAGAAAAATGTTCCTTGGAGATTAAAATTCATTGAGACATTAACATCCTTCTCTATGGATTCTCATGAATGTTTCTAGACACTAAAATTTAACTTTAGATTATTATGCCTAATTCCACTAAGAAATAGTTCTATAGGTTCATACACTATGTGTATATGAAATCTCAATTAAATTATAATATTGAATTTAACAAGTTGGAATGCATAATATCTATTCGGGTTTTGTTGATCGCCATAATTTAATCCAAATTCATTCAAAATAATAAGTGAATTAAATATAAATAATAATTATTGGTTTCCATGTTTATAAAATATAATATTTTTTATATTTATTGTATAATAATGCAGTAATATTTTTTTGTTAAATAACCATTATTTTAGGATCAATAAATGTCAATGAAGGAGTGCAGACCATGTTGAATGTTTATAATAGTATCAATGATATTTATTTATATTATTCGTGTGCCTCAATTTTCAAGAAATTATTATTATTATTATTATTATTATTATTATTATTATTGGAAATGGATTCATTTAAGAATATTATAGATGGTTGGGGGCTTCTGTGTGATTTTCTAATCCAAAAGTAGATATAATAAATATCTAATTATATCAAATTCCAAGTTCAATAAATGGTGTGAAAAAAAGATATAATGAGTCCCTATCAATTCATAGAGAGATAATAAGAGGGCTGCAATGCTCTCCTACCCTCCTATATAATGGAAAAAAGAGAACAAAAAATTTATTTCACTTTAAATAAGAATTCAAGTGTGATCAACAATGAATAAAACAAGTGATCATGATCAGCTATGATAGAACCCAATGATTCTATGGAATTATTTAGAGATTATTGTTCATGTGTGTATCACCACTAGGGGTATTATGCACTTGGGTCCTATATAAGAACAATGGTGGGATGAGATCTATTCCATGGGATCATCAACGAAAAAGGAATTACAAGTTAGAGGTAATTTCATATCTTATCATAAATTAATTAGAAATTACATGTCAAGATCCTCAACTTCTAGTTTGCGTGGATTAATATGGTTAAGATATCAAATTTTTCATTTTAAATTTCATTTTTCTCATGTAAAGAGAGGATTACATGTGATTCACAACTAAAATACTAGTGGGTGATACCATCAGAGGACACTTCTACTATGATAAGAACATATAAGTGGTATAAAAAAAGTCACATGTTTAATTTATAATTATTTGTTTTTATTGATTTATTTTTCTGTGAGATTTCAATTTTATAGAAACTTATTCATTTTAATAATCTTATACCATCATATGTTAACTTTTTCATTCATACTAACATAATCAATAATCGATTAATGACTAAAAAAACAATCATCTAGATATTTCCATCTAGAGGTGGAAATGTATTTTCTTTGAGAAATAAGGTTTGTATCATGTATTCTTAGAGTACACACCGTGCATTTTTTATTTCACATCAATCTCACAAGACAAAGCTGGATATATTTAATCCAATTGGATTTAATATTTCAAATAATTTGATAAGTGTTTGGATCTAGTTAGATTGGAACAAGACATGTAGAACTACACAATGTGTAAGTAATATAAACACATTGTAGTCCCTGTCTTCTCATGATTGTGAACACACGACCCCAATGAGCAAGGTATCAAATACATAACAAAGGCACATATAGGTTGTGAAACTGTAAGGTTACACAGTGTGTATTACCAATACACATTGTGAACCTTGAACATGTCCATGAATGATAACATGTACAAATAATGGCATGTGCTACAGACAAGGGTAGAATACAAGTACCCACCTTTTACTTTTATACATACTGTGTTGTCTCCTTCTGGTAGTGTTTTTCATGAGAATAAGTATTTAATGTTTAATTAAACCTATTATCTATGTGTTTCTTGTGTTCTTAATTGGAGAATACATTCCATCTCATATTATTAAAAATAATATAATAAATTATTTTTTGTACTGTAATTTTGTTGAACCCATGATGTTTTCTCAAAGTACAATTGTATACTATAGTAATATTAAATGAAATTGATTTTGTTTAAAAATATCAATGATTATGTGTTATTGATGGTTGGTTGAAATTATGATAAACTTATTTAATTGGATTAATTTATGGAACATTATCTTAATTAAAGAACAAATAAAATTAATCGTTAAATATATTGCAAATGTATTCTCATTTCATTATGGGTGGATGATCATGACATTAGGCCAACCATTATAAACAATTGGTTTATTTTAATTTTTTAATGTTAAATTATTAATGGTGGCCTATGTTTCATACCCTCCGCCTTATTATGAAAGTGCTCATGTACGAATGGTTTCTTTTATGTAAATCCCCTTTGATCCAATATATTGGATCCCATCACCTACATGTGTGTAAAATGTTAAATACATTTGGAACTACCAATATAGATTACGTTGTATGAGTCATGGAGCTGAGGTGAAACCCTTAAAGGTGATGTATAGGGGGAAAGGTGGAATTCTACCACATAAACCAAGTTATTGTTCAAGGTGTGTTTTCTCAAAGGCAGAGGGATAGTTTATTATCTACTAGATCAAAAAAAAATTTAGAATCTCCTTATCCTAAAACTTATTTTTTTATTTTAGTTAGTTTCATTGTTTATTATTTAGGTTTAGGGATACTACGTGATTAACTAATAAAATAAATGACAAGCATGAAATTTGGAATAAAGTATAACCGGATTTATTGTAAATGTTTCATCATACATGGTTAATCACTTATGTAATATACACTTAATATTAACAAGGCTTCTAAAAGGATAAAATTTTCTTTCAATATTATGGAAAAAATCCATTAAACTAAAATATTAAGTCATATTATCCTTGCAGCACTTCATTTATAGTCAACCTCAAAGTTCAAATTACTTAACCAAAACATGTTAGGGTGATTTCAATTATCATTTAAACTTTAGATTGATGTTTTGGGTTGAAATAAAATATTTTAAATCAAGGGTAGACTGCCAAAGAAGGAATTGGTGTAAAAAAGAGTAAATATTTGCAGAAATGTTTAAATAGCAATTTAGGATTAGAGAGTGTACTCAACAGATCAAAGAACTATAACTTAATGTTATTGTAAAGTTACACCTTTATAAAACCCTTGAAATAGATTATCATAACCAACACTGTATTATGAGAATTTAATATAAATACTTTCCATTCTAATAACATAGTGTCAAGATATTATGAAATTAATGGGAAAAGATATTGGGTTTAAAAAAATTTTTGGATATAAATATATATTTCAATAAATTTAATTTTATTAATCTATATTTATAAAAAAAATTATTAATTATATAATATTAATTTTTAGAAATTTAATACTAAACAAATTTTTCAACATCACTACTATCCATAAAAGAGAAAGATAACCTTCTCCCCAGTGCTAATTTAAATGAATTGTATAGGCGCTTGCATATTATACTATTCCCTGAATTGATATTATGCACATTGGAAGACCCAATTCTTAAGTTCATTTCTAAATAGGCTAATTAAGAAGAAGTCTCTATCCATTTAAATAACATGGACAATGCTATGGAATTCTAATGTTTTCTATTTTCCTCCATTTTTAACGTGCTTCTAAAGAAATATGTGGTTAAGGATGTTTTCAGAATTATTTCTTATTTAAGGATATCTATAAAGGGAAGGAAGGATAAAAGATATTTGAGATCTATAATTAACTATTCACACACAAACATACAGAGGTGGTTACCTCTGAGGAACATGTAGTCAAGATGATTGGCCACATTGGGCACCTTGACATATTGGGTTTTATGATCCCTGATGAGTTGAGCACAAATCCCATTTTATCCCTATTAACTAAATAGTTTTCTAGTTTTATTATGAATTATATTATGAGAATCTTTGAGAATAAACCATTTTAACCTCCTACAATTATTTTTCATGTTGTCAAATATATGGGACTTGACAAATACATTGTCTTTGTGGTGAATAAAAACTGGAAGAGTGAGGAAATGTGGCGAAAGACTCATTCCAAGTATCATGCTCCCATTCACCATTCTTCCATGTAAAGCTAGATCCAAATGCATAGAAAAGAACCTAATTCATTATGTTTTTCATGTGGAATGTAGGGTCACTAAAAGAGAAATTTTACCGTACCAATGAAGAAGGGGGGATTAGGGGAATTTTTATTGAGTGTAATCTTTACATATCTACAAGTTCGTTATCATATACTACCTATAACACTCAAATATGTATCCAAATATAGAAACTTTTTATATTTCCAAAGATTACTAGAGATTAGGGGGATTTAAGGGATACTAATGATGCAAGGATGGATACTATAGCCATTGGAGATGACCATATCACATTTCCAATATGATTTATTATGGCTATAAAGAATAACTATTATGTTAATTGTGTTTCCAAGAACATTATTTTAGTTTACTGTTTAGATATGGATGTATTTATCTTTGTCTATAAAAATAACAGTTTCCAATTTTTTAAAATTGACATATTTTTTGGTAAGACGCATTAAAATAATAGTATTTATCTATTAAATTATGATAAAAATATTTTTAATTGACAACTAAAATAATACATGCAACTCATATGAATCCCAATTGTTAAATCACTTTTTGGTCACATAAATGCAAAGCATTTGAAAAATATATATCAAGATGGTTATTTAGAATCCTTTGAGATAAATCCACTTGAATGATCTAATGTTATTTATAAGAAAATATGACCAAACAACCATTTGATAGTAAATTTGAAAGGGCCATAGAGCTTCTAGATTTGGTACAAACTAACATGTACAAACCTTTTCAAGTAGATTATATAGGTCGATACTAAAACTTTATTACTTTTTGTGATGAATTAAGTAGGAATGATTATATCTACTTTATAAGGTATAAGTCTGAATCCTATCACATATTCAAAGCGTTAAAGAATGAAGTTGATAATTATTTTGGTGAAAAGATAAATAAACTTTGATTTGGTCAAGGTGATGAATATCTAAGCCAATACTTTATCATCTTTCTACTAGAGTATGTGATTTTATCACTACTTTCTCCACCTTATAAACCACACTGAAATGATGTTAGTGAAAGGAGTAACAATACCTTATTATAAATATTAAGGTCGATGATGTTTCCAGGATGTATTCCATTATCATTTTGGGTATTTGAATTATAACTGAAATTATACATACTATGAGTACCAACAAAAGCAGAAAAAAATTTTCAATTAGAGTAATGGTGTGGAAACAAACCTGTTTTATCATAGGATCAAACATGGAGTTGTGAGGTATTTATTTATGGATATATCAAGGAACTAACTATAAATTAGTGGAATTATGTGTATATTTATATGGTATCCTAAGGATAAAATGGGATATTACCTATAGAACCATTAATACAAGAAAGTGACTATCTCAAGACATGTTTTTTTCTTGGGATGTATCACATCCTCAAATAGGATAGTGAGAGAAACATTTACTTCAATGAAGTTGATGCTAAAGATACACAATATTTGATATAAGAACCAATTCCATAGGCCCCATTGTGATAAGTTTTTTTGATACACAAATGATGTGTAAGAGTTCTCAATAAGTAATAGAACTTGAGAGTTAGGGTTTTCTACTCACTGATGATGGTGAGCCATTATTTATGGAAAATGATGACACACTCTCCTATAAAGAGGTAGTAGAGATGTTATAGAATATGTGATGTTGATATAACTTTAATTGTAAGATGTATTACATGTATCAAAACTTGGACTTTTCATTGATCCCCTAGATGATGTAGACAATGTTTGTTGTAAATGGTTATTCAAGAGAAAGATAGACTTGAAAGGTAATGTAAATACCAATAAAATGAATAGTGGATAATGGGTTTAGAAATTGTAAAGGTGTTGACTATGATGATCCTTTTATCTAGTCTCCATATTTAAATCCCCTGGAAATATGTTTTCAATTGTATCATACCAAGACTATGCGATTTTTCAAATGGATGTGCAAATTGAATTATTTAATCGGAAACATTAAGAGGATGTATATATGAAACAACAAAAAGGGTTTTCTGAATCCAAGAAATGAAAAAATGGTATACAAATTATATAGATCCATTTATGTATTAATGAAATATTCCATGTCTTGGAACATATATTTGATGAAGTTATAAAACAATTTTTTCTTTAATTAAGAATATATGTGAGCCATGTATTTACTAGTCATTTATGGGGGGATTATTTTTTTCCATAGATGTATATGTTGATTGCATATTTCTAATTAGAAATGATATACCAACTTTAGAAGAGGTTAAAGAATGGTTGAGAATGTTTTTATCCATGAAGGACATAGGTGAAACAACTTATATTATAGGGATCAAGATCATATTAAATGGATCTAAGAGGCTTACTTGACTAAGTAAAAATATATAAATTGACCAGATAATGAATATGTTTAGTTTGGAAAATCCAAGAGTGTATTGGTTCTAGTGTCACATGGTATATATCATTCTACGAAAATGTTTCCTTATACACAATAGTAATTAGAGATAATGTGTAATAACCCATACTCCTTCTCGATAGGATCCTTTATGTATTCCATGTTTTGTATGAGGCATGATGCTTCCTATTATATTGAATAGTAGGAATATATAAAGAAGATCTCGGTGAGAAACATTAGAATACTAACGAGGCTGTAACACCCGAGACTTTTATGAGAAATATTTTGTTTTTATGTTATATAAATCATCAAAGGAATCTTTCACTACACACAACACTAGCTTGGATTTCTTTACACGCAACCGCGGCCTTCCTCAATAGCTTGTGTGGTACGTAATACCGAGTTTCACTAAACAATGATATGCTATTAAAATATTATTAAAACTAGCCATTATAAATAGTAATAACCAATTTTTGAAATTTTATAAATTTTATTTTTCAAAATGGACTTCATTTTTGGATTCAGAATTTCGAAATTATCCCAAGGTGAAATTTTGGTATTAATCTGAAGACTTTCAATTTTTGATGAATAGTGAAACCACTAAGTGGTAGTTGAAAAACTGAATTTTTCATAAAACTTAATTTTCCACTTCTGTGAGTGGAATTTCGAAAATCTGAGAGACACAGTTGAGGTTATTAAGTAAAATGTGTTTCAATGAGATGAAAATAATTTTTGGTGAATAGTATCTTTTTACTTTTATTTACCACGTTTAAAATTAAATAGGGTAATTAAGGGTAAAATGATATTCTTATTACCCTAAAACATGTCCTAATTCTTTTGGATAAGTGTAATTAGACCAAAAACAAACTTAGGAATAAAATATTACCATTTAGGCCCACTTGGATTAGATTAGGACATTTATTATTAATTTATTTAATGAATGGTTAAAATAGTTAAAATCAAAGTTTAATAAGTAAATAATTTTAATTATAAGGTTATACATAAGCTAAATTCGACTATATATATTCATTAGATAGAAAAAACGATTTCCTATATAATGGTATTTTATTTATAATTTTTAGACATTAAATAATTTAATTTATTTATGACACAAAGATGATGCAGTAATTATCTTATTAATGAAATATAGACATAATTGATGTTATAAATACAAAAATAAATGTAATTTGAGACTTTTTATGAATTAAAATAATTTTATAGGTTAATATGACATGTTAGTATGGATTTAATTAACTTTTTCGAACTAATAATTCTGTTACGATTTTCACAAAAATCAATTACTAAATAGTGTCAAAATTGACAGAAAATAGTTTTTAAAACAAATATTATATTATTAATTGTTATTTTATTCCTAAAAATCTATGGATCGGACAAATGACTTATATAAGGTTATATATATTAATAATAAACAACTTGGGGTTCGTTTTCCTGCTTATAGTAAGTTTATTAACCTTATAGTATAAGAACACAAGAAGACACGGTAAAAGTAAAATTATTTAACTTAATGTTAAATCTAAATGATAAGGTCAAAATAGGAACCTAAACTTGTCTAAATTCTATTGGATGAGAGGATTTCGACCCATACCCACCTTAGATTCGAAATAAATCAATTTGGAGCTATTTAAAACCAAACTTTACTTTATAATAAAATAATATTTTTAGTTTTTCCAAAGGAGCCCCTCTCCTTCCATAAAAAAGGGCACCTCCTCCCCCTCTTTCTCACACCACTTTGACCCTTCATGCTCAGCCAAACCCTGCCAATTTATTCTCTCCAATTCCCTAGAGACATCCTAGAGGTCCTGGTCCTCTTAAAAGACCAATTTTAGTGCCCTAAAATGATGTCTCAAAGAAGCGCTTCAAAGAAGAGGTAATGCCCGTTAACGATTCTTTCATATTTATTTCTTATTCCACTTCTTATTCTTTAGTTGTTTCATTATGAAGTAATAACATCTGTAACACTCATATATGGATATGTTATTATAAGTATTAAACAACCCTATTTCACCATCTATCCATCCTACAGAAAATGAAATCACCGCACGTGCGTACGTACGGAATACCGTCTCCACGCCGTGGTGTAATCTATTTTCCACCACCACCTTACTTGGATGGGTATAATGGTGTAAATAATGACTATATATGATTATTGTAAAGTGATATTGATTCTGAAATACTATACATACACTCCAATACAATTCCATGATCATGGGAATGATATCATCGCTCGTCTGTACGTACGGAATACCGTCTCCACGATGTGATGCGACTCCTTCTACATAATCTTCATTGCATAATTATTATATAAATTGAATGAATTAATATGATATATATTACCCAAATACCATTCTGGAAATGATGTATCTATAACCTAAAAGGAAGAATAAGAATCTATTCGACAAAACACGCATAAGAACAAAAAGTAATAAACACCCGAATAACAAGTAGCAATGAAATATTACTAATAATAAGCTAAGAATATGACCATATATGATATCATAACAATGAGTATGATTATGTAATAAGTCAATGACATTATTTAAATCATTATACAGGACGTTCGGACACTTACGAAGCAAATCGGACCTAAGGTAAGGGAAAATATCACAATCTCATTTTTATCCGAAATTGTTTATACTTTGGTATTTACTAGGGTGTATTTTATCATCCACACACATGTTTTCTCAATATGTAATTTTATTTCCATACACCTACAATTTTTTAAATCAAATTTTACCCTTCGGTGAGTTTTTAGTAAAAAATATGAAAAGAATCTTTTGTCGTTTTTTGTACGAGGTACTTTTTGACTTTTCCGACAAAAGTACGAGAAGAATGTTTTTTTAACTTATACGCCATGAATGGATTTTTAAAACATTATTTCCAAGAAGCTTCCATTAAAAGTTTTCAAGTTTATTTTTAATCAACTTCTTTTATTTTAGAATTGTATGACATGTTAAGAAAGGAAAAGTGTTTTTGAATTAGAAAGGATATTTTCCTCAAGAATGGAGTTTAAGTGTTTTATCAAAATTATTTTCCATCTAAGATAATATAGGGTTCGGTTTATATCCATATTATTACATTGATTTGATTATGTTGTGATGGAAATATTTTTATGAATTCTTTTATCTTATATGAATTGTTTTATGATGTCACGATGTTTAAGATTCCCATTTTAATTACATGGGTTATGCTATGATGTATGGTTTATGATTTTGTTGCACACATAAGAATGGTATCATTATGAGATGGGCGGGACCTATATCTCCCTCCAATGCATTGGGTAAAGATTTTATATCTCATGATATAGACATGGCTGGAATGGCAGGTTAAACTGGTTTAGTGAAACAGGATTGAAACGAGGAGTGAACTCGGTTCAGAAATGGACTTTGTCCACTAAGATAGTCTTGGAAATGAGTCTTGAATAATAAGAAATGATTCTCTATGATTATCTGTGTATGCCACAAAGTTTCATGTTTTAAGTTATGACTATTGGGATTACATTTCACTACTATGATTTATCCCATATTATGAAATTATGATTTCTTTTGTAGGTTAAGATTTCAAAAAGTTATGTTCTTATGTATATGATGTGATTGATATTTCTTTTGTTTACCCTTATTGAGCATTTGAGCTCACCCTTTTGTATGTTTTATTTCCCCTGGTCAGGAAGAAGGTTATTAAGTAGGATATGCCAAAAAGGGACTCTAGATATGATGAAATAAATGGGAGGCAAAGTAGACGATTTATGAACCTGTTGTTTATGTTTCACAGTTTCTAAATACACTATACCTATACGGTCCTTTCCTAGTTTTTTTATATGTTGTAATAAGTGTGCTTCGATTTGGAAGTACTAATAATGTATGTAAAGTATGGGTCGTTTCAGTTGGTATCAGAGGAATGGTATAGTCATCCTTTGGAAACTAGGATGTGAAAGCCTTAGTAAGAATACTAAGGATAAGTCTAAGCCTAGAACACAATCTTAGTGTTTTAGAAATGGCCATGAATAACCTAGGATAATACCTTAAGTGTGAAATTTTATTCTTGATTATGTGGTTTTCCTATTATAATTAGTGTTTCTCACACTATTCTTCTTGTTTTTAGTCAATGGCTGGAACCCGAAGGAATCGTGTTAATACAGAATGCGACGGGCAATGCAATGATTATCCCCCTGAGCAACCAAACGTTATGGGAGTTGGAATGAAAAATCATGTAGCCATGCTCACACAACATTCTCAAGCTATGAATCATATAGGACTTCCAAACAAGCAAAGGAAGGAGCAACATTCTATTGAATCCATCATGAGGCAGCGTCCACCTTCATTCAGCGGGTCTACTGATCCATTAATTGCTGAAAAATGGATTAGTACTACTGAAAAGATATTTTCAGTTCTTCAATGTTCTGAACATGATAATTCCATCTTAGCAGTGTATCGTTTGGAAGGTGATTCTGATCAATGGTGGAATCTTATCAAGAATATGAGGCAAAGAGATGAAATTGAGTCCATGGAATGTGACAAGTTCAAGAACATATTTTTTAATATGTACTTCCCTTGTATTCTTCGAACAAAGATGGAGAAAAAGTTTCTTGAACTAAATAAAAAGGATGATGAATCTGTTGGTACCTATGAAACAAATTTTACAAGACTTGCAAGGTACGCTTCTGGTATTATTATCCAACCTGAGAGTAAGATCGATCGATTCTTTTGTGTCTTAAAACCAAGTCTTTAAAGGGCGTTAGTCATAAGGGACTTCAATAGCGATGAGGAAATCGTTCGATGTGCTCTCAAAGTCGAGATGGAGATTGGAGTAACCCATAAGTCATATTGGTTTGATAAGAAGAGGAAAATGGAATTCAAAGGAGAATCTAAAGAGCACACTGAAAAGAAGATGAGCTTTCCCTTATGCTCAATGTGTGGAAAGAAACATAGAGGGAGTTGTCTTAAAGGGACAAGTAAATGTTTCAAATGTGGAAAGAAAGGTCATCGGGCATTTGAATGCTGCAATGATGGGTAGAAGATGTCTAATGATGCAAAAAAAGGAAGCGATACACAGAATGTACCTACTACACTTCAATGTTTCAAGTGCAAGGAGATGGGGCATTATTCCAATAAATTCCCAAATCCAAGGGTTGATGATGATGGTCGACGTCAACAAACTCTTAAGGCTAAAGACAAAGAAAAGTCACATGCAATTTCTATCAGCGATGGGGAGTATGATAACGATGTGGTGAAAGGTACACATACCATCCACTCTAATGTACAAATGTTTTATTTGATTTTAGATCCACCCAATCCTTTATTTCTGAATAATTTTCTAAGGATATCACCGTATTAACTCAACAATTAGATGTTGAGTAAGCTGTGATAACCCCTAATGGCACAACAGTCGAATCAAAAGTTTATAATTCTTCTCCGATCGAAGATTGTGGGAAAGTGCTTCCTGAAAATCTTGTGATCCTTCCTGTAGTGGAATTTGATGTTATTCTTAGCATGGATTGGATTTCTTTATATGGATCTCATATCGATTGCCAACAAAGGGAAGTCACATTTTATATTCCAGATCAATCTATGATCGTCTATCAATGCAAGTATGAACATAACCTTCCAGTGGAAATTTCTTCCATCTTATGGGTCTTGATTCCACTAAATGAAGGTTATTTATCTCAAATGGTTGGTGAGAAACTCATGATTAAGAATATTCCCATTGTACGAGAGTTTGATGATGTCTTTCCGGAGGAATTTTCGGGTCTTCCACCAAATCATGAAGTTGATCTTTCAATAGAACTCGTACCGGGTGCTTTGCCTATTTCAAAGAAACCTTATAGAATGGCCCCAATTGAGTTGCAGGAATTGAAGAAGCAACTCCAAGAGAATCTTGATAAGGGGTTCATACACCCTAGGGTGTCACCTTGGGTAGCACCTGTTCTGTTTGTTAAAAAGAAATATGGATCAATGAGACTCTGCATTTATTATCAATAACTTAACAAGATCACTATCAAGAACAAATATCCACTCCCACGCATTGATGACCTATTTGACCAACTACGCATAGCTCAATAGTTTTCCAAGATTGACCTTCGTTCAGGGTATCATCAATTAAGGGTCAAAAGGGAGGATATACCAAAGACGGATTTCCGTACAAGGTATGGACACTATGAATTTATAGTGATGCCATTTGGTCTTTCTAATGCCCCTGCTATCTTCATGGATCTGATGAATAGAGTCTTTAGAGACTATCTTGATCAGTTTGTGGTAGTCATTATAGACGATATTCTTGTCTATTCAAAGATCAAGGAAGAACATGAAGATCACTTGATAATTATATTGATGACCCTCAGAAAGGAGACACTTTATGCCAAATTTACCAAGTGTGAATTTTGGCTTCAAAAAGTTTCATTTTTGGGTCACATAATCTCTAAAGAGGAGATATCTGTGGATCCAGCTAAAACATAGGTTATCGAAAGATGGTCGAGACCAACAACAGTAACTGAGATCCAAAGATTTCATGGTTTGGCTGGATATTATCGACGTTTTGTGAAATATTTATCATGATTATCTAATCCACTCACCAAGTTGAATCGGAAAGGATTTAAGTTTGTTTGGACAGAGGAATGTGAAGAGAATTTAAAGGATTTGAAAAGAAGGTTATCCAGTGCACCTGTGCTCACACTGCCTTGTAGTGGAGAGAGGTTTGTGATCTACAGTGATGAATCCAAGAAGGGATTGAGGTGTGTTCTTATGAAAAATGATATGGTGATAGCTTATGCCTCATGATAATTGAAAATACATGAGCAAAATCACCCAACTCATGATTTGGAGTTAGCTGTGGTAATCTTTGCATTAAAGATTTGGAGGCATTATCTATATGGAGAAAGGTGTGACATTTATTATGATCATAAAATTTTAAAGTACATTTTCACACAAAAGGAGCTGAATATGCGCCGAAGATGGTTGGAGCTGATTAAGGATTACGACTGCTCAATCCATTACCACCCTGGAAAATCAAACAAGGTGGCAGATGCATTAAGTCGACAAGACCATGCCAGTTTATCCATGATGAGGATCAAAAAAGATCCAATATTTATGGATTTACAAAGGATAGATCTTGGAATTATAATGAAAGGGGAAAAATCATGTCTTTCTCAAATTAATGTTCAACCATCTATACATTTTAAGATTAAGGAGGCACAGAAAGAAGATGTCGAGTTATAAAAGAAGGTGAGAAATGTTCCTGAATTCAACCTTGATTGTGATGGGATAATAAACTTTAGGAATCGGGTTTGTGTTCCTCCCATCCCTGAATTAAAGATAGAGCTGCTGGATGAGGCTCATAGTTCTTCATTCTCCATTCATCCTAGAAGCACGATGATGTATAGGGACCTGAAAGAGTACTTCTGTTGGGATGGCATGAATGGAGATGTTGCTGAATATGTCTCTCGATGCTTGGTTTGTCAGCAAGTTAAAGCTGAGAGACAAAAGTCTAAGGGGATGTTACAACCATTACCTATACCTGAATGGAAATGGGAAAACATCACTATGGACTTTGTCACAGGACATCCTAAAACATCCAAAGGCAATAATTCTATCTGGGTTATAGATGATCATCTTATAAAGTCCGCACACTTCATTGCTATTAGAGAGGATTTCTCTCTTGATAAGCTTGCCAGGATATATGTGAAGGATGTGGTAAGATTGCATGTAGTACCACTTTCTATTATATCTGATCGGGATCCGAGGTTTACCTCAAAGTTTTGGTGAAGTATGAAAAATACTCTGGATACAGAGTTGAGTTTCAGCACTGCTTATCATCCTCAGACAGACGGTCTGTCTGAGAGGATGATTCAAACTCTAGAAGATATATTGAGAGCTTGCTCTATGGATTTCAATGGTGGTTGGGATCAACACATACCTTTGGTGGAACTTTCTTATAATAATATCTTTCACTCTAGTATTCAGATGTCTCCTAATAAAGTTCTCTATGGAAAGAAATGTAGGACTCCAACTTGCGGGGATGAAGTTGGGGAAAGAAAGCTATTAGGACCTGATCTCGTTGATGAAATGGTAGAAAAGTTCCGATCTATTCAACAACACATAAGAGCAGCTCAGAGTCGACAGAAAAGTTATGTCGACAACCGAAGAAAAGACCTAGAGTTTGAAGTGGGTGATAAAGTGTTCTTACGAATATCTCCGAGGAAGAGGGTCATGTGATTTGGAAAGAAGGGGAATTTGAGCCCTAGATATATCAGTCCTTTCAAAATACTGGATCTTGTTGGGAAGGTAGATTACCGATTGGCGCTTCCACCAAATCTCTCTCAAGTTTACGATGTGTTCCATGTATCTCTCCTGAGAATGTACATACCTGATCCTTCACATGTACTCAGCTCAGAAGTTGTACTGCTAGAGCAAGATCTTTCTTATGAAGAATAGCCGATAGAGATTCTGGATCGTAGCAAAAACTTCCTACGAAACAAGACCACTCTCGTGGTGAATGTTTTATGGAGGAACCACCAATTAGAAGAAGCTACATGGGAGCTTGAGGATATGATGAGGGAGAGGTATCCTCATTTGTTTGTTACAAAGTGACAAATTTCGAGGGCGAAATTCATTTTAAGGGGGGTAGAATGTAACACCCGAGACTTTTATGAGAAATATTTTGTTTTTATGTTATATAAATCATCAATGGAATCTTTCACTACACACAACACTAGCTTGGCTTGCTTTACACGCAACCGCGGCCTTCCTCAATAGCTTGCGTCGTACGCAATACCGAGGTTCACTAAACAACGATATGCTATTAAAATATTATTAAAACTAGCCGTTATGAATAGTAATAACCACTTTTTGAAATTTTATAAATTTTATTTTTCAAAATGGACTTCATTTTTGGATTCGGAATATCGAAATTATCCTTGGGTGAAATTTTGGTATTTTTACGAAAACATTCAATTTTTGGTGAATAGTGAAACCACTAAGTGGTAGTTAAAAAAACTGAATTTTTCATAAAACATAATTTTACCACTTCTGTGAGTGGAATTTCGAAAATCCGAGAGACATGGTTGATGTCAGTAAGTAAAATGTTGTTCAATGAGATGAAAATAATTTTCGGTGAATAGTAACTTTTTACTTTGATTTACCACGGATAAAAGTAAATAGGGTAATTAAGGGTAAAAATGATATTATTATTACCCTAACACATGTCCTAATTCTATTGGATAAGTGTAATTCGACCAAAAACAAACTTAGGAATAAAATATGACCATTTAGGACCACTTGGATTAGATTAGGATATTTATTACTAATCTATTTAAAGAAGGGTTAAAATAGTTAAAATCAAAGTTTAATGAGTAAATAATTTTTAATATAAGGTTATACATAAGATAAATTAGACTATAAATATTAATTAGAAATATAAAAATATTTCCTATATAATGGTATTTTATTTATAATTTTTAGACATTAAATAATTTAATTTATTTATGACACAATGATGATGTTGTAATTATCTTATTAATGAAATATTTACAAAATTGATGTTATAAATACCAAAAAAATGTAATATGAGACTTTTTATGAATTAGAATAATTTTATAGGTTAATATAACATGTTAGTATTGATATATTTAACTTTGTTCAAACTAATCATTCTGTTATGATTTTCACAAAAATCAATTACTAAATAATATCAAAATTGACATAAAATAGTTTTTAAAACAAATATTATATTATTAATTGTTATTTTATTCCTAAAAATCTAAGGTTCGGCCAAATGACTTAGATAAGGTTATATATATTAATAATAAACAACTTGGGGTTCGTTTGGCTGCTTATTGTAAGTTTATTAACCTTATAGTATAAGAACACAAGAAGACACGGTAAAAGTAAAATTATTTAACTTAATGTTAAATCTAAATGATAAGGTTAAAATAGGAACCTAAACATGTCTAAATTCTATTGGATGAGAGGATTTAGACCCATCCCCACCATATCTTCTAAATAAATCAATTTGAAGCTATTTTTAACCAAACTTGACTTTATAATAAAATAATATTTTTAGTTTTTCCAAAGGAGCCCCTCTCCTCCCTTATAAAAGGGCACCTCCTCCCCCTCTTCCTCACACCACTTTGAGCCTTCAAGCTCGGGCAAACCCTACCAATTACTTATATCCACTTCCCTAGAGACATCCTAGAGGTCCTGGTCTTTTTCAAAGACCAATGTTAGTGCCCTAAAAGGAGGTCTCAAAGAAGCGCTTCAAAGAAGAGGTAATGCCCGTTACCTATTATTTAATCTTTATTTCTTATTCCACTTCTTCTTCTTTAGTTGTTTCATTATGAGGTAATAACATCGGTATCAATCATATAATGATATGTTATTATAAGTATGAAAGAACCATATTTCTCCATCTATCCATCCTACGGAAAATGAAATCACCGCGCGTGCGTACGTACAGAATACCGTCTCCACGCCGTGGTGTAATCTATTTTCCACCACCACCTTACTTGGATGGGTATAATGGTGTAGATAATGACTATATATGATTATTGTAAAGTGATATTGACTATAAAATTGTATACATACACTGAAATACAATTCCACGATCATGGGAACTATATCATCGCTTGTGTGTACGTACAGAATACCATCTCCACGATGTGATGCGACTCATTCTACATGATCTTCATTGCATAATGGTTATATAAATTGAATGAATGAATATGATATATATTACACTAATACCATTATGGAAATGAGGTATCTATAACCTAAAAGGATGAATAAGAATTTATTCGACAAAACACGCATAAGAACAAAAAGTAATAAACACCCGAATAACAAGTAGCAATGAAATATTACTAATAATAAGCTAAGAATATGACCATATATGATATCATAACAATGAGTATGATTATGGAATAAGTCAATGACATTATTTAAATCATTATACAGGATTTTTGGACACTTATGACGCAAATCAGACCTAAGGTAAGGGAAGATATCACAATTTCATTTTTATCCCAGATTGTTTATAATTTGGTATTTACTAGGGTGTATTTTATCATCCACACCCATGTTTTCCCAATATGTAATTTTATTTCAATACAACTACAATTGTTTAAATCCAATTTTACCCTTCGGTGAGTTTTTAGTAAAATATATGAAAGGAATCTTTTGTCATTTTTCGTACATGGTACTTTTTGAATTTTCTGAAAAAATTACGAGAGGAATGTTTTTTTAACTTATACGGCATGAATGTATTTTTAAAAAATTATTTCAAAGAATATTCCTTTACAGGTTTTCAATTTTATTTTTAATCAACTTCATTTAGTTTAGAATTTTATGACATGTTAATAAAGGAAATGTGTTTTTGAAGTAGAAAGGATATTTTCCTCAAGAATGGAGTTCTGGTGTTTTATCAAAATTATTTTCCATCTAAGATAATATAGGGTTCTGTTTCTATCCCTATTATTACATGGATTTGATTATTTTGTGATGGAAATATTTTTATTAATTCCTTTATCTTATATGAATTGTTTTATGATGTCACGATGTTTAAGATTCCCATTTTTTTTACATGGGTTATGCTATGATGTATGGTTTATGATTTTGTGGCACACATAAGAATGGTATAATTATTATATGGGTGGGACCTATATCTCCCTCCAATGCATTGGGTAAGGATTTTATATCTCCTGATATATACATGGTAGGAACGACAGGTTAAACCGGTTCAGTGAAACAGGACTGAAATGAGGAGTGAACTCGGTTCAGAAATGGACCTTGTCCACTATGATAGTCTTGGAAATCAGTATTTACTAATAAGAAATGATTCTCTAAGATTATGTGTGTATGACACAAAGTTTCATGTTTTAAGTTATGATTATTGGGACTACATTTCACTAGTATGATTTATCCCATATTATGAAGTTATGATTTCTTTTGCAGGTTAAGATTTCCAAAAGTTATGTTCTTATGTATATGATGTGATTGATATTTCTTTTGTTTACCCTTACTGAGCATTTGAGCTCACCCTTTTGTATGTTTTATTTCCCCAGGTCAGGAAGATGGTTATTAAGTAGGATATGCCAAAAAGGGACTCTAGATATGATGAAATTAATGGGAGGCAAAGCAGACGCTTTATGAACCAGTTGTTTATGTTTCCCAGTTTCTAAAGACACTATACCTATATGGTCCTTTCCTAGTTTTGTTATATGTTGTAATAAGTGTGCTTCAATTTTGAAGTACTAACAATGTATGTAAAGTATGGGTCGTTTCAGAGGCTAACCTTAATTGTCTAAGGATAACCAAAGATATGTTCCTAGGTTATGGAGGATATGAAGATCTAGTCATCAAGGGTTATATAGATGCTATCTTCTAGATAGCCCATAATTATCTAAAGTCACTTCCTGTATATGTATTTGGTCTCAATAGAGGATCTATGAGTTGGAAGAGTTCAAAACATAGAATTTTTGATAATTTTATAGTGGAGTCTCGGTAAATTTCAACAATCGATGATTCCAAGGATGTAGTTTAAATTAAAAAATTTCTCCAAGAACTTGAT
The DNA here is from genome assembly GCA_963277665.1 of Viscum album. Taxonomy (NCBI): domain Eukaryota; kingdom Viridiplantae; phylum Streptophyta; class Magnoliopsida; order Santalales; family Viscaceae; genus Viscum; species Viscum album. The sequence goes on from OY728122.1 coordinate 49,035,514, forward strand.
GTGAAACCTAATAGTAAATATTCTATCACAATTTACTATAATAACACTATAACAGTGGATCTCAATAAAGAGACAATTTCACACCCTAGGAAAAAACACATGCTTTATAGGTTCATTCCCATAATAGATTTTTCTTTATGAGTTGAAGTTGTAATGATCAAAGTTTCCATGAAGGAAAACTTGAAGGAACCCTTAGAAAAACATTTATCTTAGCATAAACATATTTCTAATGTGAGATATAGAAGGAAAAAATATATTTTCTACTGGCTTTAGTGAAATTGGGATTCTATAAGGTTGGCACCCTAGAACCAACTTGATTACTACATGATTAAAGGATTTTATTTTTTTAAAAAAATTCTTATCACATAATGATAGTTATTCTATATAATATTTATATGTGATAATTTCCTCAGAATATATGTCAAACTAGAAGGTCATAGTAGTGCCCCACTATAACGATAACCTAGAGGTTCTATGACATTATTATTGAGAGTTGTCCTTTGGAAAGATAATTTTTTTATGGTACATAGAAATTATAGGATATGAAATATAGGAGGGTCATTTGAAATTGAGGTACTTTGTCATGGTGTTTATACATGATAATCTATAAGATATGTGGTATTGAGAACATTCCCTATAATAGGAAATACATATTTTCTTTTGTTATTAGATGTTCCTATATACAAATTTATGTATTTAGCCTTGTAATTTAAGATTATAATTAATTCATATCATGAATCTCTTACTTTCAAGTATTGAAAAAAGATGTTGTGACTTATTTTTGGGGAGAAGTATGATATGTAACACGAATCATGGTTGATATAAGGTGAATTGATAATGAATGAAAGGGTTTATCTCTTTTGACTATTGATAAAAGTTAATATGTGAAGCCCTTTGATGGTAATGGAACTTATTAAATAAATACATGTCTATGGAGTTTGATAGGAGTATTAATTTTTTGAAAGTAAAATAAAGAGACACCAATCATATAAGTTAATAGAACTAGAATACAGTGTAGTTGATTTGAGATATTGAGATTTTACAGATTATATTCCACATTAAATTCTCATAGGAGGTTGGACTTTATGAAAATATTAACTTTTTCTCAATGTATTCCTTGGAATGTTTTTAGAGACTAAACTTGGAATTTAAGTGGTTATGCTTAATTCTATTGATAAAGTGGCCTTGAGGGTCACATAAAAAGGGAATCCAAAATCTTAGTTAAATTATAGTATTGAATTTAACAAGTTTGAATACATAATATTAATTCCAATTTGGTTTATTTAAATAATTTACTAACAATTTATTCAAAAGTATAAGTGAGTTAATTAATAATAATAAATATTATTTTTCAGGTTAAAAAAAATATAATATCTATCATAGAATAATAAAGTAATATTTATTTGATTAAATATCCATTTTTGGAGGATTCATAAATGTTGATGAAGTAAAATAGACTAGGTTTAATTGTTTGAATAGTATAAATTATATTAATTTATATTATTAGTGCATCACACATGTTATGAAATTATTATTCTTATTGTTAACATTATTTTTGAACATGGGGACATTTATGAATATTAAAGATGGTATGGGGATTGTTTGTGATTTACTATCCCTAAACCATATATAATAAATATTTAAATATAAAACATTCCTATTTTTAAAAGTAATGTGATCAATAGTTAGAGTGAGTATCTCTATACTCATAATGAGAGGTCAATAGATATAGAGTGTTATCCATCCCACCTATCTCAATCCGAAGAGAAATCAGCAAGAGTGCTTTATCTCTCAAGAAGAATTCTTCTATGAATAACCACACACAACACAATCTATTAGAATCATTTGTGATAACACCGGATCATTCTATGATGTTTTTATATATTTTTGGGTATGGGTAGATCATTCATATTAGGATTATTCTATTTGATATTTCAGCACAATTATGGCGTGATCAGATATATTTCCCCATAAAAACTACAGAAGTAGAATTACAAGATAGAGGTAACTCCATATTTTCTCATAAATTAATTATAAATTTCATTTTAAGGTATTTTTCTTATAGTTTTGATGTTTTATTCTAGTCAATATATATACTACTTTAATTGTATATGTCATTTTGGTCATGTAATAAAATAATTATATGAGATTAAGGAATAAAATCCTAATTGGTCAAACATTTAAAGGAGGTATCCACTGTTCCCAAAACCAACACATACAATAGATTCTTTCAAAGAAAATTTTTGTTTGAGAGATTTGGAGAGGAATTTTTTTTAGCATTCATGTATGTTTGGGTTTCTCAAAGGTGGAGTCTTTATCAATATCATGAATTTATATTCATTATGTTCTTATCATCAGAGGTATAGAAATACATGATCCCTATCATGAGGATCAATGACTTGGGGATTGTGTAAAATATTATATCAATAGAGAGTTAATCCTATATATTGTTACAGATGTACATGTCCCCTGATATGAAACTACCCAACCAGGTGAGTAGCTGAGGGTAGATGAAGAGAGATGATAAATGGAATTCCATGTTTGAGTAATCATTACGATCAAGGGTACCTCCCTGAGATGGACATGTTTCCCCCTAGGAGTATGCTTTGGTAGAGGAATTAGTTTCATAGAAGGAGGAGTTAAATGTGGACAAAGTTTTTATTATATTCCAACACCACCACCACTAGGTGATCCATGTTAGGAATAGGATTCTTGTAGAAATTGTTAGGGATAGATTAATTCTACAAAAAATTTCATTAGGAAATTTCTAATATTGTTTTAGGTATGATGTGTTTCTTATTTTCATTATAAATTATATTTATTGACACCAACACAAGGGATTTATTGTTACATTCATTGTTCAAGAGTTATGAATACCTATGGATCCCTTATCCTAACCACTAGGTGAGATTCTTCTATTGGTGGTGATCACCCTATCATTATCTTATAATAGTATTGAATCATTTTTTATATGGAGTGGTTTTCTTTGTATCTAATCATGGAAGAGGTGAATCACTTTAATATAATCCTTAGAATTGTTCAGTTAATCACATTTGATGTTTGGCTGGGATAATATGATTTTAGGGTATCACTCAATAAAGAAAATGGTTCAAGATTCTCATTTATGGATGAATGGGACTTCTAGGTGGAAGGATGAGGGCCAATCCTCAAGAAAGTTATATATGATCTATGACCAATTTATGATATTGGATCATTGTTTCATGGATTCTTTATAGGATCAACTTCCTACTAGTGTGGATGAGTACATGGATGTTTCCTTCCAAGAAAATTCTAGGATTCCCTCTTAATTTGATGTGGATTTATATATTTAATTATATCCTTGGAAAATAATTATATTATTAAAATATTATTAAATTTCCCCTCCTGAGTTTATAAAGTTGATGGTGTTGTTAGAAGTCACTACTGGAAATAAGATCTATACTAATTGTTTTGGGAAAACGATTGGTATTGTTCACTTATATGGACCTATACCATTGGTTTGGCCAAAACCGTTGGTATAGGTCACTAATTTGGACATGTACCAATGGTTTACCCAAAACCGTTGGTATAGTTCACTTATATAGACCTATGCCAACGGTTTTTCCAAAACCGTTGGTATAGGGTCTCTATTATTGACCTATGCCAACAGTTTTGGCCAAACTATTGGTATAGGTCCCTAATAGAGACCCTATACCAACAGTTTTTACCATTGGCATAGGTCCCCCCTATACCAACAATTTTTCCAAAACCATTGTTATAAGTCCCAAAATCAAATAATATGTATAAATGGTTCTCAAAACTGTTGGAATAGGTCTATAACAATGGTTTGGAGCGACATTAGTATAGTTATATGTATTTTTTATAGAATATTCTTACAAAGAACATTAAATAAATAAAAATTTAAAATATTTATGATAATACATATATGTATTTATGAAATTATGTTCAAAAAAGTCATGTATGGTTAATGGTTAGGTCATTCAATCATAAACAGGATGTACTGGGATCAAAACCAATAGAATGATTCTTTTTTGAAATACATATACCAACAGTTTTATGGAACTGTTGGTATAGATTTTTCTTATTACTTATACCAATAGTTTTTCCAAAATCATTGGTATAGATATATCCCCATGTCTTACTATCCAATGGTTTGGAGGCCTATACCAACCATTTCAAACCATTGGTATAAGGTATTTTTCTAGTAGTGAGTCCTTTTTTGAGAAAGGATTTCTTAGCTTCAACCTGTTCTCCTAGGTTTCTCATGTTATATTTTTGAAAAAGGTTGTAATGATTTTAGAGATTAGTATTGAATATCATTGTATAACCCATGTATATTTTACAACAAATAACTTATTATGAGGATTGGTTTCTTCTTCAATAAACAAATTTGAATTTCGAGGAATGTGTTGGATAAGGGTTTTTTTAAACTTAGCAAGTCCCCTTGGGAAACTCAAATTTTATTCACTACAATGGAAGATGGGATTATATTTTTTATTATTGAACATCACTATTTTATCTAGAAGAAGTGGTTCTTAAAGAAAAAACTATAACCTGTATATCATCATCTTTGTGTTCATGAGGAGGACATCATGAAGTCGATATTTTGTTGTTTTTATGTATACAATGAGTTATTTATAATTCAATTTAGAGTTCTGAATGCCCCTTTTGAGTTTAAGGGACTCATGATATAGATCTTATAACCATTATTGGACTGGTTAATAGTGGTTTTCTCTGATGAATTTCTTGTTTTTTCATATTATATTATGAGAATACTGGGCATATGCGGATTTTTCAAAACATGACTCAAGAGAACCATCTATATGATAAACACTCAAAGTGAAAATTATAGATTTGTGAAGTCATTTTCATAGTTAATATCATATTTGAGAGTGGATTTGTATTTTAACCTATAAAGATTGAAGAAATGAAAACTTTGGGGTCACCTAAGAACATGTTTGAGTGGAGAAATGGACACATGGTGGCTGACACACTTAGTTGGAAATGTTGATCTTGATTGGACATGAAGTCATCTCTAGAGTAGTGAATTATGAAGTTATTATCCTATATTCTATCAGTATCAGTGGAGTAAGAATATATAACCTATCTTTATTTTATTATATAATCCCTCACACTTCTTCACTGAAAAAGGTAGGCCCAACTTAGATACATTTACTATGAGGTAATGGGTGAACAATTATTTATATCTGATACACCATTTGTATTATTTGAAGGTGGGGATCATGATTCCTATTACAGGGAAAGACTTTGGTTCTAGATAAGCTACATGAGGTGGCTCTAAGTTATTTTCACACCTGTCCCTTCAAAAGTACCTATTGGTGTTTTATATATTTAGTGGGATCTCATGATCTAGTTTTGGGTAGCTAGGCATGAAGCAAGGAAATATAAAGTTCAAGTATTAGTTTCTCATCAACTAATGGTTTTATTATGATCCCTATATCAAATAAATTAGTTTTTTCTCTTGTTTTTAATTTAAATATTGGATGATCATCCACAATTAGTAGAGTTTACATACAATAGTAGTTACCACTCAAAAGTTGGTATAACTCATTCTAAGGTTATGTACAGGAGACTCTGAAGGACATTCATTTTTTAGATATCATAATGTCATCATTTTGGAGCCAAGAATTATTATGGTTGATAAAAAAGAGGGTGTAGGTGATCTAAGGTCATATGGGGACACCACATTGCTTTCATAAGTCACATACTGATTGAAGGTAAAAAAAATTGAGTTTAAGGATTGGGATTATGTATTCTTCAAGATCAACCCATGATAAAATTCATGTGGTTTGATCATAGAAGTAAGTAGTACCCATGTTTAATTTTTAATTTCAAAATCACACATAGTTTAGATGGGGGATCTCACTATAAGGTATTACCACCATTAAGATTATGGGTTTTCTTGAGGAATGAATAACTTCTTTTTGGGATAAAAGTGTTACGTTATTTTTTGTATTAGACCCTAGGAAATTCCAATGGCATATTGGGTTATTTTTTGGAATGAAAGGGGAAAACATGCTGAAATCTGGCTACAGGCTAGGTACACATTGTGTACATGGTCTAAAAGTTGTGTCCTTCAAGCACACAGTATGTTCATTGCTGACATGTAGCCTTTCTAATTCAGAAAAATAAAGAGGACAGTACACATCATGTACTTTATGTACATGACATCTACTTTCCCAGTGAGGTTTTTTTATTAAAGAGGTAGTAGCTTCAATTTTTGACGCACGTAACAGTTTCCTCACATTTTTGAACCCAAAACACTCCATTCTAGTTTTTCTAGTATTAAAGCCATCCAGACTCCTATTTGAGAGCCTTATATGACATTGGAAACATATCGGTAAGTAATTGATTTTTTAGTCATTCTTGATTCTTTAGAACAACGACTGCACTATTTGGATTTAGGTTCATATGCCCTATTATTCCGTTCTTCATCCATTCTTCATATTTCATCCAACTCAAGATAAATCAGGACTAAATAATGGATGAGATGTATACTACCAAGGGAAGGTAGGTGGTCTATACTTTATTTCATCTTGTACATGTGTTTTTTCAGGCATTCAGCTGAAATACCATTTGTCAGACTTTCCAGAAAGGTCTCATTTTTGAGAAAGTAGCTTTTAGTTATTTTAGTTGGACCTAGTGAGGTTGACCATGGGTTCATTTTAACTGTGTTGGCGCTTGCTTCTTGTTTAGAGGTCCCTCGATGGGTGCGAATTAAGGTAATAGCTTGTTTATGAATATTTAAACACCCAATGGGGTGTGTTGTAATTCCTTCCAAGTTAGAGGAGGCATGTTATTGACTGGATAACTTGAGTATCTAGTTTAGGATATGTATTTCCTCCTTTCTCTTTGAATATCATGTTATAACACACATGTTTTGATAGAATGGAATGTAAACAGATGATAGGTTTGGGTATACCAATATGTAAATTATTAATGAAATTTTAAATTATTTATATGGGAGGGTATGCCCATATGCTTATGATAAATGGTTTTCATGAGGGGGTATACACATAGATTGTGCTTATGGATGTGAGTGGGTATACTCACTAGGTTATAAATGATTTATTTGAAGGCTTGAATTCTAGAATGCATAATTGAATGGTATGGAAGATGACTTGCACTACTCTCCTTGGATCTGGAATGCGGTAGTGGATTCCTTGGGTTGATTCTGCCCCATGTGTCATAATTATATGGGATGAATCATGCCTTGCTACCCCATAGGATCCGGCTTTCTTGGGCTCATGTAGGACATTCTATTTCCTTGATCCTAGGACCCAAAACAGTGACAAACCGAGTTTCCACCAGGGATGCCCATGGGACTCGATGGGATTACTCGGACATGCTCCTTTAATCTGGCCCTCTGTGCTCTAGATATTTATTACTTAGATTCCATGGTCTAATGACACCATGGATACGGCCCTCGAGGTCTACATTTCACAGTAGGACAGGGATGTGGGTTGATACTTCACTATATGCCATGGTCGTGGGATACTTGTTCACTTTATATAGTGTGGTTTTGGGTTTCAGGATACAGATGGATGTATGGTGTGGCCATTTGACTTGTTTACTTGTTATATATACCTTGTTATAAGTTGGCCCTCTTTTATAGGTAGCCTCGAGGGCTGTTCAGTTTTACATGTTATAGTATACTTATGCCATGGGCATATGCAATTACTTACCCATTGTTTACACTTGCTATCACCTTTGTAGAATTTTTGTTATAATTCTATAGACCTGGGTGGTTTCCTACTGGGATGTTTATCTCACTCCCTGTTTAGACTTCCTTGGGAAAACAAACAGATTATATGGTTGTAGGTGATGATAGGGAAAAGCACTGTAGTATAGGTTGGTGAATGTGGCTTTGGAGAAGGGGAGAAAATGACCACGTTGAGGCTTTTGATGCTAGGATACCTTTTTGTTCTTTGGTTCTTTTGGGAATTGTACTGTATTACATTACCCGGTATCTTCTTTTCCTATTTTCTAGACACTTGTACCATTTGCATCATTTTTGTATATGAGATACTTCTGGTTATTGATATGTATACTCCTATCTGTCATTATTAATTTCCGTCATCTTCTTATTTGTTTACTTCCTCTATTGTAGGTTTTTGACTTTCACTGTGATACTGTGGGGATAAGGGCATAGTATCCCCATTGACTCACCTAGGCCATCGCTGCTAGTCAGCAACCTCTAGCATTTAGGGAGATGCGCTTGAGGCCTTGTGACCCACTAGGATTCAGGCACCATTGTGGGTGGAATCCGGGTTTGGGATGTTACCAAGTGGTATCAAAGGGTTTTCCTTTTTCCGGTTGACTTACTGTTTGGAAATATTAGATAGGGATAGGAAGGAAATATAGTTTAGTAATAAATTGTGCTTGGTAGTAGCTTCCCTGAATACATGGAAAATCCAAATTTCCTCTATTATTTTCTTATTTTCTGAATTTTGAGTATTACAGTTGATTTGATTTCATCGTTTGGTGATGCACATGATTTATGATTTTACTGTTGATGCAATTTTTGGGTTCTATTTTGGTTGCAACCCGATGAGATGATGGTGATCCAGCTTTTTCCTCATATATATGCTTGTTAAAATCACATGACATTCATTATGCCATGCCTTCTAGGATTCATTAGACATTGCATGTTGTTATGATAGTTGATGTGATATTTTTTCCCATTGTTGTGTTAGTTGGGTGTAGTATACAGAGGCGTCACGTCATCTTTTAATTAATAAAGAGTATGGCCCCCTATGAATTGAAAAATGATGCACCCAAAACATATAAATATAGAATTAACTTTATATTTGTATGGGTTGAATGGGAGAAAAGTGTTGAGTTCATGAGGTGTTGTGGGACCTCGTAGATTCAGAAATTGGGAAACCCTAGGTAAAATTTATGGAATAATTGAATGTGAAATTGAAATTAAAACTCAAATGGAATTATAAAAGAGACTTGACCAAGACCCGAATTTTGAGTTGGTGAGAGGTACAATATCTAGTGGTTCATTGGATGTTATCTATATAGTCTTGGATATAGGAGCATGATGTGGGTTTGAATTTATTTTTAAGAGGGTTCTGCTATGTCCTACAAATTGATCTTTGTGCTTTGATGTTGTTCTTTCTTGAGGCGTGTATCAGAAATTCTGTCCAATCTCATGTCAACATGTTCGGGTTTCCTTCCATCATTGATATTGTTAATCTGGAACTGATTATAGAGTAGAACCTGAGGGAAGTTGGGGGTACAAAATATGGGAGTGTTGTTTCTCACCCTAGTGCTTCTACGCCTTTAGGTAGGAAGCACAATTTTAAGGCTTTACACGTTGTGAGTTATAGTTAGGAAACATGAAAAATTGATGTGACTGTGACCCAGTTGAGTGCGGATATTACGACATGATGGGGCATATGCAGCGGTTTTGTAGGACCTTCCCTCCAGCTATGAATGGTAGTGGGTTAGCTTAGACTACAGGTTCAGGAGAAGGGTCTTTAGCTTCATGCTAGGATGGGAGTTGGAGTAGTGTTGGCCGGTCAGGACAGGGAAGTGGTGGTCATAGAAATGGTGGCCCGACATCGAGTTCTCAGAGGCAGTAGGAAATATTAGCTCACGGTAGCTATGCAGGGTCATAGGGCTGTGTTACATGCCAAACAAATATAGTTAAATAGACCAAACAGGAGCAGGATCTGAGACCATCTACAGTGAGAGGTACAGTTTTAGTAGTGTCTAATATTGAATCTTCTCTTTTCGAAATAGGTGGTCGTTACAGCTTTATCTCTACTTGAGTGGTAAAGATACTTGGGCTTGTTGTTTTTCTTTATAAGTGTGTTCTGATGCTATACACATTGTTGGGAGTTAGAACTGGTGATGTATTCTAGTGAACGTAGTGTCCCCTTGATGTTGTATGGTTTCACTTCATCTATGATATTTATATCCTCATGATGATAGGGTTTGACTTCATTCTCAAGAATGGACTGGATCACAGCTTATCGAGTGTACATTGACTGTTATTGCCGGAGGGTGACTTCCACATCACTAGAGGGTGAAGTGTATATTCAAAAGGGTGAATGGGATGTTTAAGAAAGTAGATATAGACCTGAGCATCTTGAGATAGGTAGGATGGAATCCCTGATTTCTAGTTTGTTTCTAGATGATCAGGGATTGAGTCGGTAAAACTTTCCTCCAGCGGTTGAGAACTTAAGGGAAATCTTTCCCGATTACATTTCTAGTTTACCTCTTGAGATATAGGTGGAGTTCTCCATTGAGCTAGTTCCATGAGTTGTGTCAGTATCCATTCCTCCTTACATGATGGCTATGATGGAGTTACAGGTGCTTAAGAGGCAGCTAGATGATTTCGAGGAAAATGGTTTTATCATACCCAGTACTTCTCTGTGGGGTTTTCCGATACTTTTTTTAAAAGGAAGATGAAATTATTAGGATAGGCATAGATTATTGGAAACTAAACCAGTTTATTTTTAAAAAACGACAACCCTTTCCACGGATAGATGACCAGTTTGATATGCTTCGAGGAGATAGAGTATTCTCGAAGATTGAATTGAGGTCAGGATATCACCAGGTGCGTGTTTGACCTACAGACATACCTCTTACTACCTTCCATAGAATTTATAGTTTATATGAGTAACTAGTTATTCCATTTGGTCTCATGAACATGGTAGCTATTTTTAGTGATTTGGTGAATCGAGTGTTCCATTCTTAACTGGATTCTTTTGTGGTGGTTTTCGTGGACGATATCTTGGTGTATTCTCACAATCAACATGACCATGAAAACCATCATGAGATCATTTTGAATACACAAAGAGAGAATCATTTATATTCTAATCTCAAAAAAGTCCACTTTACAATGGTTCATATTCACTTATTGGGTCACATTATCTTAAGGAAAGAGTGTCAGTGGATCCAGAGAAGTTGAGAACTGTAGTTTTCTAGGAATAGACCAAGAACATTTTTGACATACAATGTTTCTTGGGGATAGCTTGTCACTACATGAATTTTATACATGGATTCTCATGCTTAGCAGCGTCGTTTACTAGATTGACTAAGATGACTGTGAGGATTGTATGGCCCTAATCTTGTGAGACATACTTTTAGGAGCTGAATGGGTGAGTGACATTAGCACCAGTCCTAAAACTTCCCAATCAGGGAATGAGGTACACAGTGTACTATGCCGCTTCAGGTATTGGGTTGGGGGAGGTGCTAATACAGGGATATCGAGTAGTGGTGTATGGGTCTTAGTATTTGAGGCCTCATGAGAGTAATTACCCTAAACACGATATTGAGTTATCTGTGGTTTTTCCTACATTTTGTTGTTGGAGGCACTGTTTACTGGGAAAGAGTTTTGTGGTGTACATGGACCAAAAAAACATCAATTATATATTTAAATAGTGTGATCTGTATTTGAGGTAGCGAAGGTGGGTAGAGTACCTATAGTCCTTTTACTTAGATCTTTCCTACACAAATGGAAACGAAAAGGAAGTAGCCAATTCACTGAGCATGAGGACATTGATACAGGTAGTGTAGTTGTAAAGTAGCACATAGAAGCTTATGCCTTTGTTATATGAGATTCAACTAAAGGTTCACGATAGACACAAGCCAGATGTTTCATTCATCCTTATTTGTTACCTTTACCCAACTGGATAGAGTTATGATGAGGATGATATCAGATTCATATGGCCTAGTTCTACGAGAAGGTGTGTCAGGTGAGGACCCTCTTCCTGGTTGGATGATAGAAGATGATGAGATCCTACGTATCCATATACATGTCTGGGTTCCAGTGGACATACTTGAGGAGTTGATTTTGGAGTTTCATACTTCATCTTGGGAAGTGCATCCCAGGGTGACCAAGATGTACCGTGACTTTTGATGTCAGTACTGGTGGCCGAGAATAAAGAGATCGTTACCTGGTCTTGTTACAAGGTGTTCCACCTATCTGTAGGTGAAGGAGAAATATCAGCAACCAGTTGGGATTTTACAGCTGTCAACCATACTAGAGTGGAAATGGGATGATGTAGTGATGGATTTTTTGATGGGTTTTCTGAGGTCTCCTTGAGATAATGATGTTGAGTGGGTTGTCATTGATAGGCTTACGAAGGTCTCAAACTTTTTTGCCGATCAAGGAGACCGTCAGTGTTGATGATCTTGGAATATTTTATATCTGATAGGTGGTAAAACTTCATGGGGTCCCACACAATATCATTTTAGATAGGGCCGCCCGATTTACATCTCATTTTTGGAAGAGTTTTCATAGGGCACTGGGTGGACAAGTGCTTTTGAGCACAACATACCACCCTCAGACTGATTGCCTGTTAGAGCGTAAAATTAAAGTACTAGAGGAAATGTTGTGATCATGTGTCCTAGATATTGTGGGATCTTGGGAGAGGAACATTCCATTTGTTTAGTTCTCCTACAATAATAGTTATCAGGAGATGATATAGATGAAACCTTACAAGTCTTTATATGGTATCCCATTTCGTTCACCCCTGTGTTGGTTAGAGGCAGGTGAGGTATCTTTACTAGGACCACGTCTCATGAAAGAGACTTATGATATGGTCTAGTTGATTCAGAAGCAGAAGGATATTGCACAACCTCTTCATAAATAATATTCTGATCATCGCAGATGACCATTAGAGTTCGAGGTCGGGGATTAGGTTTTCCTGCATGTTTCACCGAGGTTTGGACACAGTTGGATCAGGAGACAAGGTAAACATCCACCAAGATATCTCTGGTCGTTTGGGCTTCTAGAGAGAGTCAGGTTGGTTTCCTATCAGTTGAAGTTACCTCAGAGGTACCGAGCCATGAACAAAATATTACATGTATCTCAGTTGTGCCACTATCACTCAGACCCGTCTCACATTTTTTAGCCAGAGGAGGTTGAGCATTAGGTTGATGCATCCTTAGAGGAGAATATGATTCGTATCATTGATAGGAGCACATAGGTACTCTAAGGACAGTTAGTTCTTCTGGTACAAGTGAAATGGAAGCACAACCATTTATAGGACAAGACTCGGGAGAGGGAGGCTGAAGTACAAGCTTAATGGCCAGAGTTTTTTTCAGATGAATCTTTACTACCCTTTAGAGGGAAATTCAGGTACGAATTGCTATAAGGGTGGAAGATTGTAAGATCCAAGGTTTTCTTGAGGTAAGAATATCTTCTTTTCGGGTTAAAATTATTTATTTTCTTTTTGGATTAGACTCTAGGCCAGGCCATGGGCTGGTTGGGTTGATTTTGGGAAATAAAGAGGAAAAACACTGAAATATGGCCGCTGGCCAGATACACATTGTGTAACTTATCTACACACTATGTACTTGGTCATCACAACGTGTAGCATTTCTGGCTCAGAAAAATAAAGAGGGCAGTACACACAGTGTACTTGAGGTCCATTCCATTTACTTTCCCAGTGAGGATTATTTATAAAAGAGTCAGTAGCTTCAATTTTGACACACAGAACAGTTTCCTCTTGTTTTTGAACCCAAAACCCTCTATTCAAGGTTTTCAAGTATTGAGCCATCTAGACTCCGATTCGAGCGATATATTTCACATTGGAACCATAACAGTATGTAATCGATTAATTTTTATTCATTCATGTTTCTTCGGTACAACCACTGTGCTATTTGGATTTAGGCTCATATTCCCTGATATTCCATTATTTGTCCATTATTCAGATTTCTTCCAAATAGATATGAATCATTACACAATACAAGATGAGTTGTCTACTATCGGGGCAAGGTAGTTGTCTATACATTCTTTTTTATTTTCATGGTGTTTTTTGATCATTTAGCTTAAATTCAATTTGTCGAACATTCTGGAGAGGTCTCATTTTTGAGTTAGTAGCTTTTAGTAGCTATAGTTTGACCTTGTGAAGTAGAACATGGGTTACGTTTTAGTGGTTGGCACCCATTTCTTATTTTGAGATCCCCCGAGGGGTGTGACATAAGGTAATAGCTTGTTTATGCTTATTTAAACAACCCAAGGTGTGTGTCCCTTTTCTTTCTTTTTTAGAGGAAGCCTATAAATGACTTGATAGCTTCAGTAGCTTGTTTATGTGATGTATTCACTCCTTCCACATTGAATATCATGCTATGCCTCGCCTATTTTGATATATTGGCTTGTTAAATGGATGATATGGGTGGGTATACCTATATTTAAATGATTAAGGACTTGCTAAATGGTTTATATGGAAGGGTAGGCCCATATTCTTATGAAAAATGGTTTCATGAGCGGGTATACACATGGCCTATGCTTGTTGACATGAGTGGGTATACTCAAATTGTTATAAATGTTTAACTTGAGTGATTGAATTATTGGATGATTAATTGAAAGGTTAGATAGAATCCTTGGACTGCTCTCCTTGGATCTGGAATGCGGTAGTGGACGCCTTGGGTTGATTCTGCCCGTTGGGTCTTGATTCCGTGGGATGCCTCAGGCCTTACTACCCCATAGGATTTGTCATGATTGGGCTCGCATAGGAATTTCTATTTCCTTTCTCTTAGGACCCCAACTACTTCCTAACTTAGTTTCCACTAGGGATTCCCATGGGACTCGATGGGATGCCTTAGACAGGCTCCTTGGATCTGGCCCTCCATAGACTAGATATTTATTACATAGATGCCTTGGTCTGCTAAAACCTTTGATCGAGCCCTTGGGTTCTACATTTCACTATACGACAGGGCCATGGGATGCTACATCAGTATATGGTGTGGTCGTGGGATACTTAATCAATTTATACACTGTGAATGTGGGTTTCAAGATACATATGGGTGTACGGAGTAGCCGTCTCACTTGTTTACTTGTTATAACTTCATTTTTAGGACATGACTCTGATTTATATGTAGCCTTGAGGGCTCTTAAGTTTTACCTGTTATAGTAGACTTATTCTATGGGAATATTCACTTACTTACCAATTGTTTTCACTTGCTAGATCCTTTGTATAATAACTGTTAGAATTGGATAGACCTGGGTGGTTTCCTACGGGGATGTTTCTCTCACACCCTATTTGGGCCTCCTATGGGACCCAAACAGATTATATGGTTTCCAGTGATGATAGGGGAAAGCACCCTAGTGCAGGTTATTGAATGTGGATTTGGAGTAGGGTAGCACAGGACCAAGTTGAGGCTTGCGATGCTGGGATACGTTTTTGGTCTTTTGTTGTTTGTGAGACTTGTACTATATCACATTCCCTTGTATATTTTTTTGATGTTTTCTAGACACTTGTACCATCTGCAACATTTTTGTATATGAGATAATCCTGGTAATTAATATGTATATTCTTTTCTTCCAGTATTACTTTCAGTTGTCTGAATATTTATTCTCTTTAGTTGTTGCATGTTTTTGAATTAATCTATGATTCTTTAGTAATGAGGGCATAGTCTCCCTGCTAACTCACCTAGGACCTCGCTACTAGTCAGTAGCCTCTGGCATTTGGGGAGATGCGCTTGTGGCCTTGGGACCAACTGGGCACGAGAAACTATTTCTGGTGTAATCAAGGTCCAGAACCTTACACCTCCATTGTTATTCTAGATTTAAAACATTTTTCACATATCACAACTGAGGAGTTATGTGTACGATTCATGTCAAATTAATAATTTCGGGTGAGATATATGTTTTACATGTAAACACATTCATTGAGTACCTAGTGGTGATCAAGGAACAGTAGGAGAATACCCTATGAGGGAGAATTATTTCATTACATTGTGTCTTATGATAGTGTAGAAATCCTCATGAGAGATCATGGGTGTTGAAGGATTATGTATGAGATTATTACAATCACATTTTAAGAATGATTATGAATTTTGGGATGAAAATTCTTGAAGGTTGTGGTGATTTAGTGGGAAGGATTTTTATTAATGTACATTAAAATATGATTAATAATATTCTAATAAGTGGTCACATTGTTTGATTTATTTTTATAAAATCAAGGGCCTTTAATAAATATTGATATATTTTAAGATATAATGTTTTATCCCTCACACATTATAATGAGTTAAAATTTTTAATATTCTAAATGGATCCCCATAAATGTTTTTTGACACAACTATTATGATTTTTATGAAGAGTTTTACATAAGAGTGGAATAAGTTTTTATTTTATTTCTATCCTTGGTCCATGACTATATGAAGACATTAAAATGATTTCTTGGCTTATCAAAATTTAGTGAAATAAATTCTTCCTTTTCTCTCTCTATGGTGGTTATACACTATCAAAAATGAAACCTAAAGTTAAAGAGCTATTATCGATTTCGAGTGAATTATTTTTGTTTAGATCATTTCATTGTTCATTGCGCTCATGAACCCATATATTGTGGATGAGGCTTTGAAGCTACAAATATTTTCCATTGCGTTTAGACTCTTTTATATTTTCATTAAATCAATTTTTGTACTCTAATATTTCATTTTGATTCATTTATTGAGTCAATTTCTATTGGATTATTTTGAGAATAAAATTATTATCAAATGGGAACATTTAATATATGCATTATTTATCCAAGATAATTTTTAAATAAGAACTAGGTGGATTAGTAGTTTTAATTTTTTTCATCCACCACCTAACCATTTTCCACACCCTGTCCACAAGGCACACTAGGGGTTGTTTGTGTGGTTGTCGGATTCACCACTATTGGAACTTCTATTCCTTGATTCCATTGTCTCTTTTGAATCCAAATTTCTAATGATACAATAATATAGTGTGGCTCTATTTACCCTCACTATGTATAAGTAAAAGTGATGGGGAAAATAATGTTGAGGGGGATTGGGTATGGAATAAATTTTAGGTGTGAATTTGGGTGGGGGATATAGTAGGATTGGTAGTACATGAAAAAAATGGAAACCAGTGTGAACATAGTACATTTGGAGGATGAGTGGGATGGAAAAGATGATGAAGGGAGGAGAACTGCATAATGGTTAGTAGTGGTGGATATCATGACAGTGGAAACCTGATGTGGCTAAATATTCTATAAATTGAATTAGAGATTCTATGGAATATGGAAATTGAGGTGAACACTATTTATTATGTTGATAATTGGATTGAGTTTACAAAGTGAGATAAATATAACAAGGAGAAATATTCTAAAACACACACACACATACACCTTGTGTTATTCTTATTCACATGACCCAACCTATATAAGATTACATGTTCAAATATCCACCAAAATACAAAAAAAAAGTGTATTCCGGGTTAAAAATCAAGTCAAGGAGTGACATGAAAAGACATGATATGTGATTTCATTCTTATTCCACCTCTTAGGTTTTAAATGTCATGTAACATGATGTAAATTCCATGTAGGTTATATGAAATAGATTGGGTCCTATAAGTTCACGTTGATGTACCCTTGAGCATAGCATTCCATGTCAAAGAGGAGAAAAAATCACATAAAATGACACTTCATGAATGATTGATAGTCTCACCTTCCAAGTTTACCCCACTTGATGTACACATCATGTTTGTTATAGTACATTCCATTTACATTACAATTATTGGCAGTTTTAATATCTTCTATGATGGGTTTCATAACTGGACAAATGAATAGTCCATTCAATTTATTTTTATACATAAAAAAATATAGTATGTTTCAATTCAATCCTAAAAGAAATTTGAGAAGTGTATTGTTTATTTTAAGTATCTTATCCCCATATAGGATATTCTAGGGTTTAGGTGAGGCAATTGAAGAAATCATGGGGTTCATGTACTCTCTTGGTGACATCCTTATACACATGCATGACCTCTATTAGAAAGAAAAAATTTCGTTTTCCCCAATATAGTGGTTCATTGTTTTCTATACATGATGTTTAGGCCCTCACCAACATAATGAGGCATTTTAAACCTTTTTAAAAATAGGATTCGGGCACTCCCATGGTGATATCCTTATGTAATGGAGAAATCACCGATATATTTTATGGGGTTTAGATACTCCCTTTGTAATATCCTAGGGCAAGGGAATCATCTAAATATAATAGATGGAGCTCAATTACTCCCAAGGTGATATCCTTATGCTTGGGAATGGTCTTCCATTTATGGGGTTCAATAATACCTTAATCATGTGGACCCCAAAATAGGTATAGAGGGAAAAAGTAGTTAAAATTTAGGGTATTTTGGGTAGTTTATATAATTTACATCTTAATATATCTTGTCATTTGAGGGTTCATTTATGATACAACATACATATAGGGTTATCTATTTGGTATTATTCCTTATGACATTGGTTATATCATTGATAATGTATGTCTAGGTTTCCCTGGGGAATATTTGATTCCCCCTTTATTATTTGATTTGGAGCTAACCATTTGTTTCTATGAACCCCTTTTTTCAGGATGTCTTAATGGATATTTTTATACACACTTTTTAATGGGACTTCATTCCCAAAATTATTGGGTCTATGAATTTGGAGAATTGTTTTTTTGGAGAAATTACTGGACATGTAGCTAAATCATAGCTGTTCTTAGTGATTCTGGATCGCCACGATTGTTGTTAGAGTTCATATAAAGTGTCATTGTAGTTAATATGTGTCCCCCAATCATAGGTTCTTCATTCCTTGGGATATTTGGTTCTTATATTTTTTCATAATTATTTGAGTAAGACTACGTGATATTTTTCTAGATATTTCATTTCCCAATTCTATAAATTTCTTATAATTTGGTTATTTTATGATATTGTTGGTTTCTAGTTTTACATCATTTCATTGGAGATAGATGGATTGTTATAGTTTTTAATAGGATAAAGCTTTCCATGTGTGTGTTTTTCCTTTTTGATGTAATTCCCCTACCTAAGGACAATTGGAGGTGGGTTAGGGGTGGAATTCTTGGTTGAACTACTAAACCATGTTAGGCCTTGGTAGATTGGGTTGTGTTAGATGTTTCCATGTTGTGCCTCCCTAGATTTTTATAGAAGTGTGGGGGACACCACCATCAATCGAAGATAGGTGACATATCTCTCTTCCAATAAGAAAACTATATCAAGGATAGTTTATGATATTCTTACTCCATCATCTATGTATGGGATTTCGTATTTAGTGAATCAACTAATATATTCCCCTTTTTAGTTTTATATAATATCATGAAGTTGTAACCCTTTAGGAACTCTATCCAACACTTCTACCTTACGTTATTATTTTTTAATAGAAAATATTACTAAGGAACTTGTGATAATTATAGACCAAGAATCTGTCACTGAGAAAACAATACCCCCATGTATTTAGGGAGATCACTACAATTGAAATATCTAATTCAAGGGTTTCATAGTTTTACTCAAAGGAATCTACTATCTAAACCCAAGATAAATCACCACCAACCTCTACATTAGCACACAAATATACCCATATCAAAGTTATCATAGAACACCATGTACTCAAATACTTCCTATTGTAGTTATAACACAAGATCACATTTTATATTCTACTTTAGCTCCTCAGAATATCCCTATAAATACTCAAACCCTATAAAGGAATACCCCTTTCAAGTAATGGTAGTCAAGGGATATGTAATTATGTATAATTTATCCATGAACATGAAGATGGTGAAACATAATTGTTATGTTGATCTCTGAGAACCACTTTACACACTTCAAATTTTCAAAGAGGCAGTTGATCCACAGCAAAGGGTATTTTGTTTATTGATTATCATGTAGATAAATAGGAGATAGTCATTAAAAATCATTGGTGATCTGGATTCGATGATTTTCTTTCGGTATTTTTGGACCTGCATATCGGATTTGGTTTTCCTCCTCGATTTGAATTTGGTTTTCCTGGATTTGATTTTGGGAAGAACTTGTGATTTTCTTTTGGAAAGAACTTGCGATTGCATTGGTGATGTACTATTGCTACTGAAAGAATTGGTGATGAAGGCTGAAAGTAGTGGCATGGTTTCGGCGACCGATGAAGGATTCAGTATGGGAGGAATTCAGGCGGCCGTGATGACTGTTTTAGGTGATTTGTGTTGTTTGATATGGTTATTTTGGATTTTGGATTTTGGAGTCTGGATTGTGGGTGATTGGTTTGATGTCTGTTGGTTCTCACTAACCCAAAAAGTGACATATTTGAAAATCAAAAAAAAAAAGTTTCAGTCAGTCATTAAAAATCCTCGAGGTTTTATATTCCTTCTTGGTGAACATTGTTAGAGTTGGCTATGGGGATACACTATTACTGGGAAATTATTTTCCTTGAAGGTCCTCTATATAATCCCTAAACTATTGGAGTATATTAAGGGCCATTTTAAATGATGATAATGATATTTGTATAGTCCTAAAGTTAATATTTATATAGAAATTGATCTCTCAATGAGGGGAAATTCTAGAACATCCTCAAGAAAACTATCAATGTACTTCTAGACAAATGAAGGAATTTGATCCAATGAATCATTCAATCCCCTCAAAACCCAACTTTCTAATCAGTGAGTAATCAAATTAAAATTGAAATGAGGAGAATCTACTCATCTATAATGACGACCCTACTCACATAGGAAATAGAATCATGATCCATCATCTCTATAACATGCTACTTTCCAAAGATAGAATTATATCTATGAAATGACTATAGAAAACTATCCCATGCCAATTATGACATCCTAACGATTAATCCTAGCTATGATATGGTCCCACAAAACCCTCTCTTCACTATAAAAATTCATTTACTATTAGTAGTTGAGGGAGAATGTGTAGTAGCCACCAATTAGAGTCTCATTCCATATAGGTTGGTCTAAGAGATCTACTACAATATCTAACTCTCAAACAATTGATGCATAAATTAAAGAGTGTCTCAAACTAGTGTCAATAAGCATGAGTGTCCATGTAGAGATGTAAAATATTATTTCTCCAACCATATGGGGATATTCCAGATCAAAACCCTTTATAACCTATATATAACCATAGAAATAGATTCCAAAATTCTCAAGCCAGGTGAGGACTACCTATAGGTGATGACGGGGGAAGTGGATGATAGATATTTACACCTCTAGATAATCAGAGTTCACCATAAAATCCCCTTAAATAAATAAGTCTTTTACGGACTCCTTATCCATCATAGTGAGGCCCTTAATCACACTACTACCACAGAAATGGAGAACCATACACTGTGTCACACTAAATACCCTATGAATTTTGATAGGTGGAGAAACCCTATTAATTGTGATATAATATTCTATAAGTTTAGAAAATCCTATATACATGTTGGTTGGACACATTGTGTGACTCTCCTCTCACTAATCCTTTGAGACTTGGATCACTCATCCACATGCCATTGGCGATAGGGTCTCGATGCCTATTTTGAATGGCCATAGTTGATGACTCTACTGTAGGGAATCCAAAGAAGGCCATGCTTCAAAAATTGGACTATTCCAGAAAGATCTCAATAATTAAGGATATCTTCAGAACTATTGTATAGGTAGGGATATATATAGGTACAATCCCAAATAAAATATCATTATATAGGCCTCATTAAAAATTATTTTCTCAAAAGAATCCATCACATATCATTTGAAGAGTGTACCTTGTTTGGCTAGTAAACCTTGACTTGTACTCCATCACATACATGATTCTATACTATAGATCCAATAGATTCTAAACTCGTACTATTTTTAATATCCCTATATAATACCTATTTTAGTATAATTATAATTACATTGAATAGGCTAGAGTATATTCATTGTGGGACTACTTATTCAAGTACCAATAGTGACTTATCACTCCATGAATAAGATCAGATTTCTAGAAAACCATCCAATAATAATGATATTGAACCAAGTGAAAAACTTAATTTAATACATTTAAAAAAATACTCTATTTATTGTAGGTGATTTTCACCATGGAACTTGGGTGGTATTTTACAAACCCATATCCTTTTTGAGTTATGTAATTCATATGATTTTTGAATTTTTGAGGTAATTTTGAAATTTGAGATTTGTATGGGAAATATTAGTGTCTAGACATCATTAATATTTGTTTTTGGATGTGGTTTGAAATTGAGTTGGTGGTACAGGTGACTTTGTGAGAATCATTGCGGGGTCGGGTGACTTTGGATGCTGTAGGTCTAAACCTGCAGTAGTTCAATCTATGACAAGCCTCATAGGCCACCTATGCTTTATTAATGGGTTGGTTTATGGTTTAAAATGTGTTTTCGAATGTAAAAATTTTATTTAATAGTTTTCATGAAATGAAATTGGGTTTAAGGATATAATTGTTTTTTGGGAAATTATTTTCAGTCTATAAAATGTGGTTTAGGTAGTGAAAATTTCAATAGGAGACCATTCAATTATTGTATATGTGTTTTAGGCTATGAATATTTTAGGGGATACCTTTCATGTTTTGAAATTTGATTAAGGCTTTGAAATATTTATATTCCTAGTTTTTATATATATATATTTTCTATTTTTCAGCCTAGATATTTTTAGGGGTTTCCTCTTTCTCTCCCCCTCAAGAATGAATTAAAAATGAGGTTTCCTTTCCTCTTTTTCCGAAATTTTACCTTTAATTTGAGGAATTATTAGTGTATTTTATTGACATTTTAGGAGAGTCACGTCTTATTTTTTCCCATATTCATGGTTTCTATTAAATTATCTCTAATTTGGTGTCTTTGTTTTAGGTATTCAACACCAATCCCACATGAGAATGGTGGAGTTATCATATTTTGATAGGTATTTTGAATGAAGTGAATACAGGATTTCTGAAGATTGTATTTTCATATTGTTTCTAGACATTTTGGTGAAGGTATGTATCCATACAAATTTTACTAAGGGTTTTTCTAAATTTGGATAAAATTGACTTTTTAATAGGGTATTTTATTTGGGGATTTATTGTGGATTAGGTTTGGTTGCATATCATTAGTAGAACACACCCTATTTTTCAATGTTTTAGTAAGAAGTTTCTATCTAGTGAGATTTAGGCATTTATGAAAGTTGAAATTAAGTTATATTTTATTTTTTAATTAATTATAATTTTTTTAGTTAAATATTTTTTGATGGATGTACTGATTTAGTGCCTCAAGATGATGGTTAGTTTCTATTCGGACTTATACTAGCTGGGGTAGTGATGACTAGACTCTTAATTAAAAGTAATAAATCCTAAATAATAAAGGCGTTCCTTATAAATTACCCTATGGTATTATGAAATTTATTTATGTTATGTATGGAATTCAATTTTTCAAATGATAAAATTTGACATGTGTAAATTAAATAAATTTTTTAATTAAAATTAAATATATATCTATAGAATAAAAAAGTGCCAAGGCCATGTTGGAACTTGTACACTGGTTTGATGCCTCAGTTACCGATACGAGGGATATTTTCTAAAATTATATAAATTTTGAAAGTCAGAACATGAGGGTGTAATTTAAATGAACTTTATGATAATGGAAGAAATATATAGGTCCCCTAAGACCCCTTGAGCAATTGTACCTAGGATAATATTTTGATGAGATGGGTTAGTGAGGACCAACCTAGTGATGAATTGGGATGTGAGATGAGAATTGTATAATCTCCTAAGACCAGTGCCAGTAGGGATTACCCTATTACTCAAGTTAGGATTAGATGAGAATATGATGATGCAGAGGTATTATCTTCCCACTATGTGTCGGGTGCTGACTTGAGGGATGAGATTGTGATTAAAGAACCCATGAAAGGGTGTCAGTGTTATGGTGTGATCTAGAGTATTCTAGATAGTTCCCTATTGGGTTGTTAACCTTAAAGACGGTTAATAAAAGGATGAAGATAGTTATTATTGTGAGTGCCCCTAGAGTACATGAATTAGTTATGTGAGCTTATTATGGCAAGGATTATTATATGTGGTTCACTTTAGTGTCTGTACATAGACATGTGAAGTTGGTTATGGAAGATTGAAGACCCTTATAATATGAATTATATGAGATGTTTCCAAAAGAAAATAATACCATCCATGATGTATTCATATACATCTGATACCTTTTGAATTCACCTTGGATCTATATTTGATCCTGTTACTATGGAATAACCTAGATATCACCTAGATTTTGACATTAAGAATGATACTATGGATTTCCAAGGATTTCTTCATAGGGATCAACATTACACCTTTTGACTATTAATGACCTAGGAACAACTCATAGGTTTATATTTATACCTAAGACTATATATTCCTTAGGAATACCTCATAGGGATTGGAAATGATTATTCATACTTATAGATCACATATGATTACTTCCCATGGATCGATGATGATTTTTGATTACTTTAGATTTCTTATGACTACCACATAGGGATTAATGATGAATCCTAATGACTATGTGTCAAATTAGATTACTCCTAGTGACTGGATATGATGCCTGGTAACTAATGATCACCTAGTATTAGATTCTAGGGGCCGAAAATGAAGAATAATGACTATTGATCTCTTAGGATTACCTCGTAGTGTTAAAAAAATATTCCCTATACAGTTGTATTTCCTTATAATTTATCCTAATAATAATAAATGGGTAAAATATTGGTTGGAATACTTATGTAACATGTTAAAAAAAATATAGTATTATATGAAACTGGTATAGTTGATCCCAGGTGTTGTATTAGAACCCAAAGATTGAAAGTGTTAGTTTATTTTTTCTTATACACTATATTTATTTATTTAGATAATAATATCACACACCAATATGCTGAATTTAATTATTATATGTGGGACCACATTGGTGGATCTGTACTATGTTTTACTTGCACCATGCTCATTCATCCATGAATCTTGGGTACCCAATAAGTCTTCATTGTTCATTGTTTCAGGTAGATCAAAGGCCCAAAGTTGTAGGATTAAACGGGAGAGCTCGTAAAACATTAGTGTCTTGGATGAGGTGAAGGTCAGAGATGATAGAAGAGCCTCAATGTATTTTCTTATTATTTATTATTTATATTTTATTAGCTAGGTGTGAATTTAGGGTTTTATTCTGAATTAACCTTGAGTCTACATGATTGTGTGATTATACATTTATTTATTATTATTGATTATTATTATTTATTTCATGTACACTGATGGATGTTTTTTATAGTTGATGTTGGGTTGTTTTTTTGTATTATTTAATTATCTAATATGGGGGTATATTCTCTCCATGGTAACACCCCAGATCCCAACATCTAGTTAGTAGCCTTGGGAATATAGGGAGGCATACCCGTGGTCAAATGGAAACCTGTTGTAGTTACGACAGTGTGAACCAAGATAGAGAAATTATAAAGTGGTATGAGAGAATTTTTGTAGACGATATCACAAAGTGTATCATAGATTGTTTTTGTATTAATATCTATGGGTATGGTTGATATGTGACATTGGAATGTGCTAGATCATGTGATATATATCATACTGATGCATCTTGAACACCCACCTTGATAGGATGTTCAGGTTACCAAGGATATAAGATTTATATTTTTTTTATTTTATGGTCATAATATTTCACCTCATATAATTCACATGGATCACTATGGTTATTGATTTATTATGGTTGTAGCTCCTGGTTCACTGAGAGGAGGCTTATATTAATGAATCATGTTTGGAATAAAGTATTCACATGGAATATGACTACATATAAGTGATTGGTTTCACTGTAGATAGGGTTTAACTATTTAAAGTTTCAATAATAAATTATATGATGTTTTCTTATATAACTTGGTTGTGTACTTATACTTATCTAAATATAATATAATTTATTTTGATGAAAATTCATGTGGATTTTATTGAAAGACTCCCCTTTATAATAACTATGTAGTCAATCATGGAAGGGATACATTGTAACCCTATATGTCTATTAGATGTATAAGACACCATAAAGATCGAATATTTATGGGTTATTATGATAATGGTTTTTAAAATAAATTGTTTCAATTATTTTAAGTGTCAAGAACTACCTATTTGGTGTCCTTCCATATTACTTCTTTGTGGTATTCTACATACACTATGTTTTCCCACGTGTGTATGTACTGAATTATAGGAACATGATCCCTGAGGGGTGTCTCCCATATATAGATTTTTGGTGAGGGTCATCCACATATTGTGATTCTAGAGGGGGTAGTCTCATGTATGGATTCTCGGTGAGGTGGGAATTCCTAATAACTTTTGATATATGGATTAAGATATTAGTGGTCCAGGTATAATGGTTAGGATGAAATGTGGAATATGAGATTAACCTGAGTGAGGGGTTAACAATGCTTATGATTTCCTTAGAAAATAGAAGCATTTGTAATTTCATTGGGTTATTATGTCGATGAACATGGGGTATTTTAGGAATATGTAAGGTAATTCAGTTGACTGCATTTTTCATAAAATTTTGGAATTTGGGGGAAATATCAATAGAATTCCTAAAACAATGTATTTTTTGTGTGGATTCAATGGAATGGTGATATCATGATAGATTATTGGGATTTATTATCCGATTCTAGATGGTTGGTAGTCATGCTATTGACCATGAAAAAAGTGAAATGACTATTTTTGAATAGTATCACCGAAGGTTCTTTTGTATGATGAGATCCACATGATGAGGATCATAGTCTATTGTATTGAAGTTTGATCTTGGGATCTAGTATATAGGATCCATGTGATTGTGGGAATAATTTTATGATTGGGTGGCATGGGAGTCTACACCTGTTGGGTTATGATGAGATCGGTGTTGTAAATTATGCTTATGTATGGTGCCCATTGAATTTGAAATTAGTGTGTAGCCATGTACAAACTTAGGGATTATGATTTGATGAAATTATTGTAGGTTTGGAAGATATGATGTTATGATGTAAATTAGAGGTGATTCCAATATAATTAAGATAATACAATTGGTAGCATTTTTCTAGGAGTTGGTAGTGGTGAGTCTGGCTTAGGTGGAGGTAACATGATAATGTGATTTTTTGAATTTTTTTCTATATGAGTGGTATAAATAAATCCATATAGTAGGTAGTGTAACATTATATGGTTTAGGGTTTGACCCTCATGGAGAATGGAATTTTGTTAGGTGATGATGATTATGTTCACACAATTTTGGAATAAGTGGTGATCTATGATTCTTATTGGCACTCTTTTATGAGTGGGACAACCACATCAAGTCATTATGTGCAATAATGGATGGTTCATAGTCTAAGGAGTTAAAACCTCATGTGGGTAGGATCATTGACTTGTTACCAATTGCTGGATTACCATGGTGGATTTTTGAGATGGTGAGTCATAAAATACCAATTAATTGGGATCAATTTTGAATAAAATGTTTGTTACACATAGGTAGTATTGGAATGAGTTAATGCATTGGAATCTGGCTAAGAAAAGTTTTGATGTGATCTGTGTGTAAGTCATATTTTATGTCAATTGATGCTTGATGTGAGAGAAGGGCATATAGATTGGTTGGATGAGGACCCAATAATGAAATTACATTGAAATTTAGGATCCCACTTTGATGTGGGTGTGGGATGATCTTTGGATTCCTACAAGTGTTAGGGTATCTGGATCGAGTAATGTAATGGATTGTCAGTGGCGATGACCAAGAGTTTTCAAGAATGGTCTGCATGAGGAGGTCCAAATCTTTTTGTTTTCTCAATTGGGTGTGGTGAGTAATAAATCCCACCAATCTAGTCTTTGGGAAAATGAATATGTGTTTCAATATGGAATTACAATAGTGTAGAGCCCTATGGATCAAAATTGGACTTTGTGAGATAAGGTCTATGGTGGGGATCACCATATTCCAGAGGATGAATGTTTTTTATGAAACCATGGAATATCAGGGCAGAAGAGAATGGGTAAGATCAATCATAGTGTTTTCGTGATGGTGTCAAGTAGGGGATCCATTTTTGGATTAACAATGAACCTCATGTTTATAGTTTCATAGTGGATGTTTGTTTTGAATTTTGGGCTAGAACATGATGATATGATCAAGATGGATTGGGATAAAAGATAGAATGATTGAATAAAATAGTTGAGGTTAATAAGTATTATAATAGAGAGATTTTAAAACTCTAATCCACTATAAGTTTTGAAATTCAATGAGATTTTTAATTTTTTATTTTTTTGAGTGTGTAGTTTTAGAATATGATATTTATATAGAAATATGGTTTGGTGAGATATATTAAATAGATGTTTTTGGATATTGTTTCTGAACAAGTTGTTGTTATTGGTTCTCAGGTGAGAGGAAGATAAGGGTTGGGTTTCCCAAGAAGCTAAAACTGTCATAATATTGTAGTTTACACTATGAACCAAATGTTGAAGCTGTAAACCAGCCTCCAAAGCCACCATGGTGTCCTTATTAGGGTTTTCAAGCTATGAAATGTGTTCCATGTTGTGAATATTTTTGGGGGAGACCATTAAATTTATTAATTAATGTCTCATGTAGTGAAACTTTTGGGGGAAGAACTTTTAGACTTCAAAATGTGGTTTCTGATCTGAAACGTTTTGGGAGAGGTATTTAAGGCCATCAATTAAGTTTTTATAGATGTGAATCTTTTGGGGGGATAACATTAAAACTATGAAATATGTCTATACATATTTTTAATTTTTTGTCATTTTCTTATTTTTTGACATTGAACATTTTAGGTGTTTCCTCATTTCTCTCCCAACCATGCATGACTAAACTAGTAGGGTTTCTTCCATACTCCATTATTTTCCCTCATATATGATGTGTTATTAGTATATATTATTATAATTTTAGGTGAGTATATCCTTCTATTTTAGTCTGTTCTTGGTTTCCCGTTCTTTCACACTAATTTGGATTCTTTAGTTTAGGGTTTCAAGGCGGATTTCACAAGAGGATAGTGGAATAAACTGATTTTTTTGTGGATTTTGAATGGTGATATTAGAGGATATCCTGAGATAGTATCAATATGCTATTTCTCAATGTTTTTATTTAGGTATATCTCTATATAATTTTTTCTTTTTTTGGTTATTTGGGTTAAAATTTACCATTAAATCAGGTAATTGATTTGTGAATCTTTCTTAGCTTAGGTTCGATCATATATCGGGAGTGGACCATACCTAGTTGCTTGAGGTTTCTATTGGAAGATGTTACTCAGTTTGATTTTAGGCATTTATGCCTATTTAATTTAAATTCAATATTATTTTTAATAAAATATAAATTGTTATAATTAATAGTTTTGCGACTCTTGGCATGATTTGGGGCCTCGTGATGATGGGAGGTTTCTTGTTAGACATGGATGAGTTCTGGTAGTGATTAACAATAGTTTAATTAAATGGAATAACTATGTAATGATTAAAATGGACCATATCCAATACCCTTGGGTATTATGAAATTTATTTGGGTTCTATGTGGTGTGAGACCACACTAATGAAAGTGTTTGATCTATGTAAATTAAGTAATTTGTTTAATTAAAATTACATGCCTATATATGGAATGAAAAAAGTTTCAAGCCCATGTTGGACTATATTCATTGTCTTGATGCCTCAGATGCTTATGGATGAGGAATTGTTTACAAATATACTCCTTGTGATAATTCAACCCCATGGTGTGAGAGTTAAATAAACCGAGTGAATGTACCAGAGATATATAGGAACCTTAAGACCCATTGAGTTGGGATATGTGATAAGAAGAGAATGACTATCCCTAGTGGACCTTAGTGGAAACTTGATATTCCTTAGAGTTGTTGGTATATTGCGACATCCATGCAGTGAGTGTTTATCCAACTTGAGATGTGAGAACATGGGTAGGTGTGCCTTAGGTAAGGTTTGTATGGGTTGGGTGTGTGAGGACTTAACTAGTGATAAATTGGGATATGATATAGTATTTGTGTCATCTATTGATACTGATGATGATATGGAACATCCTATGAATCCATTAAGGTTGATATGTGAGTATGATTATGGTGAGGTGTGCTCTGACCTCTGAGTGTTAGGTGTAGAACCAATATATTAGATTGTGATTGAGGAACCCATGAAATGGTGTATGTGTTACAATATAACATAGATGAATTAGGACTGTTCCCTAATAAGATGTTGACCTTAGAGTTTGGAAGTGCTAGTATGTAGATAATGACGATTTCAAGTGTTGCCTTAGAACTGGTATCCGGGAAGTGAGCTTATTATTACTGGTTTGATGATAGTCCGTACACTTAATAGGCCAACTTTGGACTTATGAGACAGGTTTGGGTAGATGAATATCCCTTGAAAGATTGATTATATGTGATGTTATAGGAGGAACATACTTCCCTATGAGATGCATTCATATACATGATATTCCATTGATGTTCTCTTTGGATCTTATCATGATCTTTATATTACACAACACACAAGGTTTGTCCTTGAGACTAATACTATAGGAAACCTATGATTACCTCTTATGGATTTGTGTGATGCCGGATGACTATTGATATCCTATGATTATCTCCTTGAGATTGTCTTTATACTAGATACTATTAATAACATTGGAATACCTCATCGGCATCGATGATTATTCTTAATGACTATGAATTTCCTAGTATTACATACCAAGTATTAGTGATGATTCATAATGAATAATGGATCAAATACGATTACCTCCAATGGAATGCTGATGATGTATGATTGTTATGAATTTTCTTGGATTACCCACCATGGATTGACCTTGATTCCTAAAGATCGGGGATCCCCTATGATTTTATCTTACAGATCGATGATGATTCTTAATAACTATTAATCACCTATGACTACCAAATTAGGTTCAAAGAAGAAACCTGATGACTATTTTTCACTTAAAATTACCTCACAGTAATCATTGATGACACCTGATGACTATTCATTACCTATGACTACCTCTTAGGGACTAAACTGATGTCTAATACTAATTTATTTCCATGTAATTTATCTTAAGAATATTCCCTAGGACAAATATTGGTTGAAATATTTTTTTCTATCTACTCAGAGACCCTCTGACACTAGAAAAATTCGGTATTTTCTTTATCTAGTTTCATATTAAAACCCAAGGATTGATTGTTTTAATTATTTATGATTCAGGAATGTATTTATTTATTAAACTGAGTATATCACATGCATATATGCTATATTTTATGGTTATATACATGACTACATTGGTGGTTCCTTAATAAGTTATAATCATAACATTCTTGGGAGACTATGACACTTGAGTACCCAAAAAGAAGTAAATGTTCATGGGATTAGGTAGGGAATATGCCTAGTGTGACCGGACCATGTATGAGAGTTTGGATATTATTGTATGTTGGGATAAGGTGGGGATAATGGATGATAGTAAAGCCTTTTTTTTCTTTTTTTCTTTTATATTTTTTATAAAATCTTTGTGGGAAGTAAATATTGTATGATGGAATGGTCAAGAATCTCTATGACTATGTCCTTTAACATTAATTTATTATTATTGATTCTTATAATTTACCGTGAATACTTTCAATATTTTATTATTATTATTATGGATGATGTTGGATTATTTCTGTTTTATTTTTACACTCAAAGATATGGGGGTACAATCAACACATGGTTACACCCTAGACCCCCTAATTCTAATCAGAAGCCTCTTGAATATGATGACGCATGCCCAAAGTAACATAATAATCCAATCTTATTACTATAGTGTGAACCAGGATAGGAAGGTTATAGTCACCATTACTGAAACTCAGGAAACACACTAATCTTATAGGTAGCCTCATTATGACCACCTAGAATCACCCTCTACTCAGTATGTGGGGGATTAGTTTCTAATAAAATTAGAATATGTTCTTATCTTTATACAACATATGGAGGATCCTGTTCCCGCTCTCTTTGTGGGGGAATATTTCAATTAGTTCCTTGAATAAAAGGGTATAGTACTGGCACCAACTCAAAAAAACCATATCTATGGATCCTAGTAGGATATATATAGGGTTTTATCCTAGATTCAAAGATATTATCCTATAAACATTAATGTATATCTTGATGAGAAGACTCAAGAATAACATGTATGAACCTTGAACAAAACATGACATGATGCATGTACCATTAGGTCAGTTCCGTGAAATTGACTTATTAGAGTTTTGACATGACTAATATATTATCATAATCCCATCATAAGAATATGAATCTACCCTTACCCATGTTGGGTTCTCTAGTTTAAAAATTGAACTTAGTACCCCATGAAACCTTGATCCTAATTCCCCAAAGTAAGCATCACAAGAATTCTAATTTCGAACACTATTACTAGGAAATAACCATACCACTCAAACATGAACTGACCACTAGGACCCCATTGGGCCTAATATATTGGCTGAGTGTTCCATCCCAATCACACCTCTAATTGTCCAAGGTATGGTGACTATAAAAATTTCTTAAAACCACATGGAGGTCTCTAAATTAATAATCCTACATACAACCAAATGCCTCTAAAAAATAAAAACATTTCAAGAAATATATAATAATGTACTATAAAGAAACCATATATGTAAGAAATATCAAATACCTTTAACATTATGAAAAGTATAACTCTATAAATGAAGGAAATCACAAAATGAAAATATTCCAAAATAATTATAGTCTATAATGGAATAAAAGGAAACTCCACATCATGCTAACTCCTAACACAATCACTATATGTGTTTGTCACTACTAATAACCACTATTATCCAGCTTCACCAAATCTATGTACTTTTAATCATCATAAAGATATTATTCATCATCCTAGAACATATAACATGTGGGAAAAACTCCCATGTAGGGGTGAGTATAAACATTCTCAGTAGGATTCCCCAAAATAAAGAAGAAAATAAATAATAATTCATCTAAAAAAGAATATAGAGGGAACATGACATGAAATGACTACAGATTATTTAAGTATTTAAGACAGTCAAATAAGTAGTGAATTCCCAATTTAATAACATAACATTTCATTGATTTTTTGTTTTATGAAACCTGAAATACTTTAGATTAATTAAGACCTAGAGAATCCAAACTTCTTTGATTCCACAACTCCATTGTCCCCTATCTGAATTATTAGGGGGTAACATTACCCAATTGATTTAATTACATATCAGTTGAGGGAGTAATGACCCCTATGGTGGATTCTCACCTAGTTGGTGGAAAAAAATATTGATCAAGGGAGTAATAAATATATGGATTGGTGACCCATGCCTCAACAAAAGAGGGATTTATAAAATACCACATCTAAAATGGAGGAATACACGCATGAATATGGTGGATTACTAAATAAAAAATTCATCAAAGAGTCATGTTACCTAAAGTAAGTATTCTACTAGGGGAGTAATGACCTCAGACCTACTTAAAATGCCCAACCCAAACGCTATCATCACATTTATAGAACTAATATACTTAAACTGTCCAAAACACAAAACATGTGATAAATAATTGAATATAGAATAATACCACCAGGTTATATGTGGGAAAATGAAAAAATTGGAAATTTTCTAGTTTTATTCCAGAGCATGGGTGAGAATATATGATATAAAATCAGTGAAAAATTTATATTGTTTGTAGTTCATATAACATGTCATGCACTAGGGGGAATACACATTTTATGTTATCACTTCTTACCCAATCATTTTGATTTAAACCCTGATGAACTACCAATTATTATGTCATTGAGGTTACTTAGGATTAGATCCTATCATACTAACCTCCTAAACAGATCTTCTAAACCAATTATTATTCCATTATGGTTACTTGGGTTTAGATCCAATCACCATAACATCATGAACACATCTTCTAAGTCATTACTAGAGTTCCATAAATAAGAAAAGGGTATAATATAGCTAAATATAATGGTTTATGACCCAATTAATGTTTTTAATGAATTTCATGTTGAGGTGGAACATACATAAAAAATTCCACACCACCTATTGAAACTTACCACAAGAAGTCACCTATTCTAATAATATGATATGACCTAATTCCAAAGTTAAATGACCCATGTAACTATATATCACATTATCCCATTACCCCTAATAATTTCATTAACACCCTATTCTAGAAAATAGAATGACCCACAAACCAAATTGTCATGCCAGAAGAAAAAGTTAATAAATTTTAATCCTATTTACACCAAGGTATTTTCTATAAATTAACACTATTTTGGGGATTTAAATTTCAAATCATAGACCTAAAAAAATTATCAAATCATAAAATTACAATAATTTCAATAATATATGACATAAATAATATAATTAATTAACCTAAAATGGAATTATTCTCAGCATGATCTAATCTTCTCTCCATTGAAGGTCCATTTTAGATCTTGGGTTTCTTTACAATGTTTTTTCCTTCCAGAGATCCTTTCCTACTGATATATTGTCCCTTTATGTTATTTTCCATATCATATCATGGTTCTCCCATTCCGATGATGTATTTATCAATTTGTGGAATATTTTATTTTTTATTGGATATGTTTTCATTGTGTTTGGTGTGTAATTATTCAATTTGTTGTACTTATTCTTCTCTATTTCGTTATATTTTATATCCCATAATGATGGAAGTAATTTTTGGTTTTTCTCAATAGAGTTTATGTCATTGTGCTGTGTTAGTGGGGCATGAATTGTGGTGTCTCAGGGCTTGGTATTTCTCATTTTTGTATTTTTGTTTTCTTTCAAGGGTTATCGATCATTATTTATACCTTAGTTAACTATTTATGTTTAAGTCCCCATCTTGATCTATTGTAGGAGATCTCATGGTGGATTGGGATGTTTTGATTTTTCATTTAAGGGTTGCCCAAGGGACAAAAACTATGTTGTATTAGTCTCATTATTTGTGTTTTTCTACTCCCTTGGTGGTGGTGGTTTTGGGTTTGTTAATTCTAAATTAGTAATGTGAGTTTTTTAATCTAGGTTATGAAGTGTTAAGTTTGGTGTAATCCATTTTAAATTTGTGGTATTCTTATTTTTTGATGATAGATTTATGATGACTTTGGTAGGTTTATCTTTGGTGATGGGTTATGATGAAGGGTTTTTATGGTCATGAAGATGGTGGTATTATATAGTTCTGATAATGGTGGTTACTTGTGTTGTTCCATGGTCTATTTTATCTGATTTTTCTAGCATAAATTTCTTATGGTAAATATTATATTGGTTTGGATAAGGGATCAAGGTTTTCAATTGAGGATGTTTTATCTTCATTTTGAATATGAATGATGATGATGATGATGATGATGACGATGTTTGGTGATTTTTATCAATGATTCATTCTAGATGATGAAAATGATGATTCAGAACTCAGGATATGGTGAATTTTTACCATAATGGTGCATGGGGTGTTGAGTTTATCAACATATTATTTTTTTCCAAAGATGAATAGGGCTCTATGATATTCATATAATGAACTATGGAAACACTGAGATTGAGGATAAAATAAAAAATTTCCTTCAATATAATTATTTATGATATTTGAAATTTTTATTTTGAAATTTGGAATTTGGACATGGAGTTTAGATTATGTTTCCTTTAGTTTTGTAGTTTTCTATATTAAGTATTCTTATGGGTTACCACTTAACTTGAAAATGTCTATTTTATAAAAATATTACAGAAATGATTGATGATGATAATTAACTATAACATTGAACATGAACCAATGTTATAGAATTAAATAAAATATCTAGTGTTTATAATAGAAATATAGAGTTATCAATATTTAATTGATAACAACATTTTACCATTTTCATTCTTACAAAATTCAAAAGCAATAATATACATTAATTTAATCCTAGAAACACTTATTATACCCAATTATAAGTTCTATTTTTTTATATATTTCATTGTACCAAAATAATGAAATAATATAATTTTGTTGAGATTTCAAGAAGTATATTAGAGTCTTGAATTACCTACCTTGACTCTATGCTAAACAATATTCTTTGATCCTAGGATGATCACCAATGACAACTCATACAATACTATTAATTACTATCGTCGATTATTATTTTCCACCACACCACATCACACCAACACCAAATAAGCTCCCATAATTTTTAAAAGGAAGATAATGGAATAATGAATTGAATTAGTAATATTTTACAGGTGGGGAAGTAAATTTTAAATAATCAACCATCAATTTTTCTCCTCGTAGTTCTATGATATAATTTCCCGTCATTAATTTTTCCTTCAAAACTCCACAATTTTTTTTGATAAAACTATCAATTAACTCACCATTAGTTCAACATTTAATCACTCAAAACTTCCATGTCAACCTTGTTAACACATCTAGAATCATGATATACTGTAACATATCCATGCAATATCCACTAAAAAAATCACAGCACAACATTATTTATTAAAAAAACTCAATTAAAATAAGATACTTAATTAAACGAATAATAAAATTTAACTCAAAATCAACATCATTAGTAAAATAATTCTTTTATAAAAAATAATAGATCATTTCCCAAAGGAAAACTGTATCACCCTAACAAATATGGAACTTTAAACTATGTTCTCGGCCAATTGGCCACCGGGCCTTAGATGCACCTCCTCGTATGCCAATGGAAGCTGACTAGACGTGAGGGTATGATTAAGTGATATTTGGGAGATTATAACCTTAGGAAGTGATAATAGTAATGGTCTATATGTATATAAAATGGTGGAGGTGGACCATAACCATTGGAATCATAAGAATAAACTCACTATAAGCATAATCAAGTAGCAACATAATAAATGATAACCAAAACATAAAATTTTTAGAATAGTAAACATGACATAATATGTCATACAAAACAATAGAAAAGTATGGTTTCTCATGGATGACTATATCAGTATATATATATATAGATAATTTCAAAAATAAAAAAGGAAACCCCTGATGATACATAGGAACCACCATAGACCTCCATCATCTCTCCTAATTAAATGGTCATACATGATCACTAAGGTCCATCTCCTGAACATGGTCCCTAACCGGATCTCATAGACATCAAGTCTACATGCATCCAAAGGGTCCCATGTAGGGTGTGGGAATAAATATTAGTAGGATATAACCAATGTATTCTTACATAATATCCATAATTATGGTGGTGTATGTGTAATTTAACAAAAAGGAAGCACATGTATACATAATAAATAACTTCCTTCCCTTGTGGTCTGTATCCCTAAGGAAGTGATCACTTGTTTAAGACATCCCTAGTATCAATATGAAAAAGTTACCCTAATTAAAAATATGACATAGAAAACATGTATTCATATATGTAATTACATTAGTGATGATTCGGGTCTTAGTTCCCAAGGAATCCCTTGATGAAAATCAATCCTGGGAATCCCTAGGATACACCAATAATCATGTCACTGATACCTTGTTCCATTATTCATGTCACTCAGTGTCTAGAAAACACA
Source organism: Viscum album (assembly GCA_963277665.1). Lineage (NCBI taxonomy): Eukaryota > Viridiplantae > Streptophyta > Magnoliopsida > Santalales > Viscaceae > Viscum > Viscum album. Next base: position 49,072,768 of record OY728122.1, read on the forward strand.
CTCAATCAATTACATGGTCCCTCTACCACAGATTATAAAATCCCCATCTACACAAATCCTAATTTCCCATGGAACACTACTACCAATCTTCTAATAAATAATCACTTTAGGCTCAATAACAGACATCCCAGGGCACATCGATATCAATCCTCCCAATGTTCTATTGCAATGACCTCATGTATCATAATGAGCCTCGAACCCGAATTGATAGTATCAATTCCATTAAATTATGTTCCATCAACATCCATGTGGATTTATATAGTTTGAAACCCCAACATAATCTGTTAGTCAACACCATAAACCAAGATGCATAATCTATGGGGTCCTCTAGCTAAAACAAGTGGTCAATCCAATCTAATATGTGTCCTAAATATGTGCATATTACTCCAACAACATGTTAGCCAAAAAATGGTGAGTGAAAATAACCAAAAAACCTAACCCACATCATCTAAAACCTCGTTCCACTATGAACATGTCACTAAAATCTTGATGGTCAACACTGTCTCATGTCTTGAGATCGATTCCCCCATATTTATGGACTAGTCTCCTCAAATATGTGACCATGTCACCTTAACCTAGAAATTAACATCACCCCATGTATCTCAGGCCAAGTCCATCCTGAAGAACCACATCTCCTCAGTCCATGTGATCAACAATGCCTCAATACTTGGGCCATTACCAACACATTACCATGAAACTCAATCATTTAATTTAAACAATTCAATTTAGTTAAACTCATACAATCGGCCTAAACTTACCAAGATGGTCTATTCCCTTTACCTGGCTTGACTATTTGTTGTGGAAGAAGTGCATTCCCATAGACATCTCATGTCATCATTAGAAAAATTTAATAAGCATGAATTTAATTAATTAGGGTCTCATTGATACAACTAACATAGATTATACAAAAAAACCTCAAAACACTTGTATAATCAAGCGGAAATATTTGAATCACCAACCTTATACTAGTAGGAACTTACTCGTCGGATATTGGCCACTAACATGAGATGAATTGTAAGAAAAAAACATTTTATATGAACGCCCAAGAAATAGGGTAAATGAGATTGAAAATATTTTTTACTCTCTATGGAAAGATAAAAAAATAGAATCTAGAATATTGAAGGTCTTACAATTATGTATTTGTATCCACCAATAGATTAAGAATCAGAGTTTTGATCAAGGAGTTCCATCAAAGCCTATTGGAGGAAGGGGAAAAGGGTTCCCCCTGCTGTATGTTGGGGAGATAGGAGGAAAGGAGGGGGAAATATAAATAATATGGAGTGGAAAAATTTAAATTTCACCCAATTAAATGAGTTGTCAATTTAGGTTTCATGGATTGGCTAACCGTTCATTAACCATGCAATACTCATTGAAATTACACTATACTCTCACATGCTTGGAACATGATTTTTCAAATGGTACAGAAATCATGGGAAATACATGTTAAAAATGGTTTATGTTTTACATGGACATGTACCCCCACCCACAGAGTTTATCAAATAGTATCCAGTTCTATAGGTGGGTCACATGATATGTCCTAGGAGGTCGCACAATTTATCCAAACCATGGGTCACAGTATGTGCTTCCTTGAAATGGTGTTTCTAGGATTCATTTAACCTAAAACTCACTCAAAATCATAAGAAACATTCTATTCCTTAAGAAATAATTAAAAAAGGACAAGGGTAAAGACAATTCATGGAATTTTTCTATAGATATTGAGATAAGAGTTAGTCTTACCACCAAACACAAAATGTCAAACAAGTTGAGGATTTCGACCCACTCAAAAACCTAGGATGTCTAAATCTCCCACACATTAAAATAAATCATCCTAAAGATATCAATACTTACTCAAATATGGAACCAAATATAACCATCTCATTTATATTGAAATGGTCTACCTTATTTATCAGTCACAAGTCAACTCCCTCAAAATGCTCTGCACCTTAGGAGTTACCTACGAAGTCGCTTCCAGACCCATTAATCAAACATGTTGATAGTCCACCAACCATCCATAGAATCATTAGTGCTCCAATAATAAATCATCACTCTTGAACCTCATCAGGTTCGGAAATCATTCCCATGTCATACCGACACCCATCAAGTCTCGTATCTCATCTAATGTTGTTTGGAAAAAATCCATCAAGGTGTTGTATCTGTGTTTTTGCGTTGATTTTTTTTTCTGAAAAATCAAAACAACCATAAATCAATATGGTCTGTGTTACCAAAGAATGTTTTCAAGGTGGAGTAGTTTCCCAGTGTCCAACAAATTTTTGGGCCTCAAAATAAGGATTTATTTGACAAAAGGAATGATTTTATTATAGAATCAGTACTATGTAGACCATAGAGGAGTTCATGAGCTATGGATATTGGAGTTGGATGACTATAAAGAATGTTTTTAGAATTATGAAATAATTTTATGTTCTATGGTTGAGGGCACTATTTTTGGATACCTCATGGAAAAATTTTCCATTGTAGTCCATGTAGAAAAATCAGTTCATGAGATACTTGAAGTTCATGGGAGGATTGAAATTTACAAAAAGAGGTGACCGTTTGAGGATCCACAAATGGATTTTGTTTATGGAAGATATCATCTGCCTCAATGGAGAAATACGCTGTACAGAAAACATAATATAGTATGCAGTGAGGCATATGATATATAGATTTTTTTTTCATATGTCATGTTAGTGGGATTTTCAGATCTAATTTCTTTTATAAATACCCCTAATCATATGATTTAAAAGGGAGAATGTTTAAAGAGAATATTATCACTGGGTGAAGAATTTGGGGATGTTTGAAGTGGTTCATGGGAAAAACATTCCATGAAGTGGAAGAGGTTCAGAATGTAGGATTCCATGAAATGAGAAGAGTTCCACAAAGAGAGTTTATTGAAGGGGTTTTTTGGGGCTTGGTATCCTATAATGGAAAAGGGACCACGAAGAAGGGGTTGTCCATGGGGCATCCAATATCCACATAAGAAGCAGAGGTGATCCGTAGAAGAAGTGGAGGTGGTCTATGAATGAATATGTGGTCCATTGAGAACTCATTCAATAGGATGAAAGTAGTTCACAGTGGAAGCATGTCAATTCGTAATGGTTTTAAGGAAGTTCACAATGGCACTAAAACAGTTATCAAAATCATTTTATGAAAACTAATAGTATCTGTAAAAGATGGACATCAACACCACATCTTCTTATAATTCAGGATATGATTATTCATAAAAATGAAAGGACCTATGAGTCCATAAAATGTGTGTGGATCCCTTCCAATGTAGTGAGAATAGTAAGTGGATGACAATGATCCTTCCCATCAGTAATGATCCAGAGAAAGTGACATAGGGAGTGACTCTTGAGAAAGAAGTAAGATTACCCTAAACCCCTTAAAGGCAGTGAGCCTAGGAATTGATGTGATCAAGAAAAAACCTTGTAATTTGGTAGTGGGATTTAGTGGATTTGGTATAGTGGCAAAAAAATATTGTATGACCCTTTGACACAACCGAATGAGGGTGATCCAAGTAAAATTGATGTGTCCTAGGCATGATTTCAATTCAATTAATAAATTTCTATGATAAATGGAGATAATATTGATTTGTTTAATGATGAAACTAGATTTAATGGGGAATTTTTTTTAATATGTCGTACCCTAATCCACCCCACTCTTAGGGTAATTAACCAAATTGGGAAAACAGTTGGTATTAGTTCTAAAGGTTGAACGTTAGTGGTTCTCTCCTAGTAGAATAAATGAAGTTTTTCAATAAAAAAGTGATTCTAGTATCAGATGGAAAAAATTCTCAACTATGGAATAATTGGATGCAACAATACTTTTTATCATTTGGAATGGATTTATTTATATTAGCAATGCATGGAATTTCTGCCAATATTGATAGTGGTGCTCTATCAGAAGCTGAATTAAGAGAATTGGATTTTTAATCTAAAGTAATAAATATTTTAGGGTGATCCATATTGAATGAAATATAGAACAAGGTGATGTTATGCAATTCATCACATGATATGTGGGAGAATGTGTTGAATATTTATGAGAATGAATCAAAATTCAGAGAAGAAAAGCTACAGATTCTATAGAAAAAGTATGAGAATTTGATAATGCACCATAATGAATATGTTGATACATTCTTTGTTCGGGGTGAATATTATTGTGGAATACATACGTGGTATTGGGGAAATTATTGAAGATATAATGATTGTTAAGATCTTCCTGAGAAAACTATCTCATTAGTTTAATATAAATTTTTTATTGGAAGATAAATATATGATGGTGCTGGCATTGAATAGCTTGAAAATTAATCATGTTACATACAAGATGATAAATAATTATAATGTGTGTGTGGAGAAAGGTTAGCCTAAAGTAGTGTCCCTGAAGGCCATTAAGAAGCTCACCATTGATGATGGTTAGGATGATTAAGAGATGGAAAAGGTGATGTCATTCTTTTCCTCAAATATCTGAAGAGGAAAATAAAATTTTAAAGTTGAAACTACAACTTGAATGCTTTTGATTTGGAATGGTTGGAAATCTCAAATAAATGTGCCTCAATATGTTTCAAGAATATAAAAAGGATGAAGTTTAAATTCACATGAAGAAGTCTTTAGACTATGTGAAGGGAATGAAATTTTTTAAGAAGAATTTCTTTTGAAATAAGAACCCACTTTCAAAAGAAGATGTGAGTTCAAAAGAATATGACATAAAATAGTTGGAAGGATACAAGGAACATGAGACAAATTATATTGTGGCAGTTGTTATAAATTCCAAAAAAAAGGATGAAAGTGGAATTTATTAAGAAGAGGTTGAAGGAAGAGTTTATTTGTAGGTTGAGTCATAATATGATATTAAAGAGACAGATGTATGGAGAGCCAAAACCAATAAATCCAAAAAAGGGTTTTGATATGCCAATCTCTACATGCAATAATAGGAATAAGATAATTTTGAGCTAACTGAAGAAATTTAGAATCTTAAGTCTTCATTTCTAGATGACTCAGAAATTCTTAGTGAGCATAAACATAATGTTAAAGAATAGAAAAGTGTGATCAATAGTTTGAATAACATATGAAAATAAAAAATCAAACACAATGAAGTAATTGAAGAGGAAGTTGTTGACGAGGGATGAAAAGTTAAGGATCAAGAAAATCTGCGGAATTTTGATATTTTATCTAGAAAGGGGATAATTTAGGGGATATAAAAAATACATGTGGATCATAGATGTCAAATAGAAATGATGAAATAATCAAGTTCTAATTATAATACTGATATGTGGCTTGGCCTAAAACAAAAATCTATGACAATTGATGTCATACAGTAACCATCTGCTCAAAGATTGCTGGTTGATTTTTGATGAAGAAAAAATAGAATACTCAGATAACCTAATGGAAAACTTGTAGTGTAGAAGTGAAATGTAGTATTTGACCCCAAATCAGGTTTTATTGTTGTGGAAGGATGGAACACTCACAAAATGTGTGTTCTATAGCCACGAGATACTGAAGGTCACAAGAACAACAAAGGAAACCATACAAAACTCAATATTCTAGAACATCATTTGATGGTAACTATTTTAGTTGTGGAGTATTTGGGAAAATGAAAATATACTTCTCATCAGTAATGAAGATAAATTTTCTGAAGTAGAATGAATGTGGTCATAAGCATCAATTCAATATATCATCAAATGATTTGAAAATTTAAAATCGATATTGTAGAATTTCAAGACGAATTTGGTCCATCATACACTGAGGAAGATAATGATTATTAATCCATAATAGGTATGAAGTCCAAAACATGGATCGAAAAGAAAATAAATGAACATGATGTAGTTGAAGATATTTCTATCAATGAACCAGATCACACTGGAATATGGATCATTGATAGTGGGTGAGCCTCTCATATGATATAAAATTCATATATGGTGACCATAATTTGGTATGATAAGGAAGGTATCAAAATATTTGGCAATAATGAAGGCCTGCATATTTTTGGCTAATGAAAATCCGTGTTTGCGGAAGAGACATGAGACATGATTATGTCTTAGTTGATGAAGGTTTGAGTCTCAATTTTCATAGTGTAAGTCAACTATGAGATTCAGGACATGCTATAAGATTTTACAATAATTTTTTTTATAAAGGGAAATTACAATGACATCGTTTTTCTAGGAAGCATATGAAAGGGAATATCTGCCATGTAAGTGGAGAAGAAGATATTTGAGTTTTTCCCATGGATGAATAGTTACTGTTATAAAATAAATTCCTTATTAATTTGATCCAAATGTCAATGGATGATATGATAAAATATGACGGTGCTCAAGACCTCCTAATATTATCACTTGATCATACCCATATGTGTGATGCTTGTTAGTAGGGGAAAATCATTCGAATGAAAAATTAGAAAAAGAGAATAGGTCAAAAAAATCACTTGAGTTGGTGTATATTGATGCATGAAGAACAATTTCACCATGATATATTGATGGGATGCGATATTACGTTCTCTTGATTGATGATTTCAACAGAATAGCATGAGTTTCATTCATCACCCACAAATATGAGGTGTTATGTTTCATAAAAACTTATCGATGGAATGTTGAGAGGATTTTCGATCAAACAATCTAGAAGGTCTTAATAGATAATGCAATAGAGTTCCCAAATATCCAAGGTAAGTATTATCTCAAGATACATGGGATAAGAAACCATGTTTTGGTAGTAAGAACTCCACAATAGAATCAAGAATTGAGAGAAGAAATAAAATTATCAACAACATGGATTAGAAAATACTAATTGAGAAAGACCTTCCAGATTTGTTTTGGAATGAAGCAATTATTACATCAATATTTATATCAAATAGATAATTAATTTTTCCAAAATAAGAAGGGACTTAATATGAGATACGGTATGAAAATAAGACAACGTTGAAGTAAATTTGAGTCTTCGAAAGTAAGTGTTTCACTCTTAATTAGGAGAAACATAGGAAGTTCTAATGCCATGGAGATTATGGGATATTTCATGGATAATCAACGAAACTAAAGGAATATAAATTTCCTTAATAAGTGGATGGAAAAGGTTGTTTATATTCATTATGTAAAGATAGTAAATAATGAGTTGAATATTTAACAAATACAAGATCAGTCACATGAGGATAACGATGAAGTGATTAGAGGATATGGGGATGTTTTAATTCCATTGGTAGATTCAAAGGAATATTCATATAATGAAAAGGATGAGAACAATCCAAAATTTGTATAGTGATAAAAGATAAAAATTTAAATTGATAAATAGAACACAATCGGTGATCAGATAACATCGGTATAGAAAAGGAGGATGGAGACACTACATCAAGAATTGTACTTATCAAAGGTAGAGCCTAAATATTTTAATGAAGAAACTGGAGATAAGAATTTGTTTTAGGATATGAATGAAGTGACTGACCAAATTGTGATGGATCCGATGTGTGAAATTGTTTTCAGGCTAGCAGACAAGAACTTCAATAGGGAAAAATGGGTCATTCACAAGAAGATGAAAGAAGATGGTGTTGTGATTCTAAAAAATTCATGACTAGTTTGAAAAGGGTACTCCCAAATATAATGTATAAATGTTGATGAAACCATTTTAGTAGTTTCAAGACTAGAGAAAATCAGATTATTCTTGTCCATAGTAGTGAAAATAAAGTGAAAAAATTTATAGATAGATGTAAAGTCAAAATTTCTTAATGGCGTTCTGGAAGAAGAAGCTTATACTAAGAATCTAAATGGATTTCTCTTTCATGAATATGATAACAATTTTTTTATCGGAAGAACACACTATATGGTCTGAAAAAAGAAGTTATAGCATATTTTTCAAGAATATATATGTTTTTTTAAAAACATGGTCTTTAGGGTGGTGGACTTGATTACAATATATATGTCAACCATGACAGTAATCAATGGATTATAGTACTCTTATATGTCAATGAAATAATATTTGGAGGATAATATAATGTTTAGTGTATGAAATTTTTAGAATTCATGAAATGTGAATTTCAAATGTAGATGATCAGTGCATTAACATTTTTCCTTGGTTTACAGGTGACACAAAAAATTAATGGAACATTAATTTCAAAATCCAAACATTCTAAGGTGGTATGGAGAAGATTTTGAATGTATAATTCAAAGAATATGATGAATTTGGTGGCTTACAAGATTAAACTATCACTAGATGATGAAGGAAACATAATAAATATCCTGGAATATAAGAAAATGATTGGATGTCGCTTGTACATGACAACTATAAGAGATGATATTATTTTTTACCCATGTCAAGTAGCATGATATCAAAGAAATAAAATGTAAATACACTTTCTTTTAGTGAAAATAATACTTCAGTATATCTAGGGAAAAATGCATTTCTATTTAATGTAAAATTCCAAATATAAATGAGATTTATTTTTCTATATTGATGTAGATTTAGAAGGATCAATAGATGATAGAAAATCAATATTAGGTAGTGAATTATGTCATGGAGGATTTTGTATTTATTAGATAAGAAATTAATAAGATTTTATTTCATTGATCACCACAGATGAAGAATATATTGCGGCTACTCAAGCTTGCAAGTTGTTATGATAGATAAAGATATAGCTTGATGATATTTAACTTGAAGTGAGGCCTCTAATCAGAATCAATTATGACAATTCATGTTCTATAAATAATAGCATAAATCTATTCCCCCACATGAGAACACATCACATTGAAATAAAATTTCATTTTATCAAGGAGATGGTGAATCAAGGGATTTTGAAGATTGATTATGTGCCTATAAGAATAAAGGATGTAGAAAATATAACAGAGGCCATTCCCAAAGACACATTTGAAAGGAATCAACTGACATTGGGAGTTCATTTGACTCCACACACATGAAAAGTATAGATGTGGGACCCCTATCTTCATGGTTTGGTCTATTTTTTCAAAATGTGATTATAGCTGTTCTTTACCCTATTGCAGAGAACAAAAATGTGACCATCGGGTACATTGATAAAGAGGGAGAAATAAAATCTAAAAATGGGAGAAAATTTCTTAATCAACAGAGGGGAAGAATCTAATATGGGGAGCGGTGATGTAGGGGTTGTTTTAAATATGGCCATTATAAAGGTGATCTATCAAATTTTATATATCATGATAGATGTGGTTTGTGATGAAATTAATTGTGCGGTTTTAGAATGAATTGATTCATTGATGTACTTTGCATGATACTCTTGTATATCAAATAGAGAATGGATGATGTGATAATAGAGTATGTGTTGAGTAGATCACTGATTTCTTTTTGAATTTCATGAATAAAAGTCTAGTAGAATATGGTAGAATATATAATGATTCATCAAATTGTATATTTTTTCTAGCAAACCCCAAGGGGGGGATTATTGGGAAAAATCCCTCAAGGTGCCTTCTTGGAAAATTTTTGTCGATTATGTTTATTGAAAAATCTAGACGACCATGAATTAGTTTGGTTGATGTTTCCAAAAAATATTTTTTTAGGGTGGTAGAGTTTCATAGTGTTTACCAAATTTCTAGGCCTCAAAATTGAGAGTTTTTTGGAAATGGAATGATTTCTATATAGGAGTGATGCTATGAAAACCAAAGAGGAGTTCACAAGCCTTTAAGTGTGGAGTTCATAGGACACAATTGGGGTTTGAGGAACCATGAATGATTTTACATTCTGTGGACAAGCGAACTATTTTCTTCTATGAAAATAGATAAACATGCTACAAAAAATTCATAGGGAAATCAGTTCATAGGAGGATTAAAGTTTGTGGGAGGCTTGATGCTTGAAGAGAGAGGTGGTAATTTTTGGATCCACAAAGGGATTTCATTCATGGAAGACATCATCCACCACAAAGTAAAAATATGCTATTCAGACCACATAACACATCTTGCAGTGAAGGATGTTCCTCATTGATGTTTTGGGATATTCAGATTAGTAGGATTTAGGGATCAATTTTTCTATATAAGTACCCAAATCATATAATTAAGAATAGAAAAAATTCAAAGAGAATATTATTGTTGCAGTAATAATCCAGAAAATTTCAAAGTGGCTGAGAGAAAGAAAATTCCACAAAGGAGAAGAGGTTCATGGGGAGGATTCTAAAAAAGGATATGTGTTCCCAAAATACAGTTCATGGAATGGGTTTTGCAGGTCCTGGGAGTCCACAAAGGAAAATGGATGACAAATAAGGGGTGGTCCACATGGTATCACCCATCCATGGAAGTATTGTAGGTGATCCGCTATAGAAGCTGAGGCAATTCGCAGAAGAAGAGGTGGTTTGTATAACACTCATGTCATGTGGTGAAAGACAGTTCATGGAAGATGCAAGGCAGTTCATTGAGGACTCAATGATGTGAACAAAGACACTAAAACAGTTTACGAAAGTAATTTCCACAAACTAATAGTACACAAAAAAAATCTGAACTTCAATGGAGAAAAAATATAATATTGAGGATGCATTCATTCATGAAAATAAAGGACCTGAAAATCTGTCAACTATGTCAGGATTCAATCTAGAGTAGTGTGAAAAGGTAGAGGATAATGATGATCCTTTCCACCAGTAGTGATCTAAAAAAAGAAACTCTGAGAGTGACCCTTAGGAAAGTAGTGAGATTACCCTGATCCTTATAAATGCGGCGAGTCTAGAAAAATAATTGATCTATCCAGAACCTTATAATTTAGCAGTGAGCATTAGTGGATTTGGTATATCATCACATCACCATTGAATAATATTTGGATGTATACTATTGATGGTGAAACTTGTAAAATTGTTGTGTCTCATGTATGATTTCAATACTTTTCAAACATTTCTAAGGGAAATTGAGAGAATATTTTTTTTAATAATGAAACAAGATATGAATGGGTAACATTTATAATCAATCATAACCTAATTTAAACCCCCTCTTTGTGTGTTTATATTAATTGGTCTAACAAATTCCCATACAAAAATGTGTCATAAACGACACTCATTAAAAACCCACACCACATAAGGATCCCAAATATCCTACGTCTCAAAAGATTTCTATAATAAACCCACATCATATATAAATATGTATTCCCATCAACATCTGGATTCCTATGCACCTCATATAAAACTCAAATCACATTGATGCTGAGATCCCTATACACATCACATAAAGACCCTGCATTGCATCGATGCCCATAATAAAACCCAATTCCTATGCACCACACATATACTCATATATCTTAGATCATAACTAATTCTAACATACTAACCAGTGAAGAGTTATTCCAACAATTGTATATATGTACCTCATGCACCTAAACATTCCAAATACAAACAAAATGAAAACTCGATCACACCCATAATCTTGGTATACCTCTATCTATAGTTGGCTCATTAGCCTGATATGACCTTGGTAGCTCGACAACATTTATCTAGCTTGAAGACTGACTACCTCAGACCCTTCCTCCCTATAGAGCTACACCATCCACCAACCATTGACCCCACTTCTGGGTTAAACAACCTATTCCACGACCTCTATGTGTAGCAGAATCCTGGATACCAACTCATGGTACCACTCACCATCTATCCTATGATCCCTGAGTCTACCCTGATCATTGGATCCCATGTATCTAATTAGGAATCCTAGGATCCTTTCCAATTGGACCATCTAGCCACATGCCTAACATTCTTTTGGAACCTGATCACATTGGGTTTGAAGATTCCATGGATACATGAACTAAAAACACAATGTCGAAAACCCACTCCTCGATGGGTTTCTAAAGTCTCTATCCTGATTACCCTACTAGACTCCACATGACCCTACTTCCTCATACGAGAATCATTTCCCCTAAAATCACCTGATGTCATCACCTAGTTCAAATTAGTTTTGTCCATTAGATGTCCTTCTCCACTCAATTATTGATTGAATGACTCCGAAAAATATTCTAGCCAAAATACATTGACATGAAATCTAATTGAATGCCCCAGGACATCCTCAATGTGTCACACACTCATGATGTCGTCACCCACCATAAAAGGCACAAATTGCATCTTATTAGTGAAATTGGATATGTATTCCATGACTGATGCATCCCCTTGAAAGATATTCATGAACTTATATGCTCGGTCACCCCTATAAATATCTGGAAAGAAGTTATTAAAGAACCTGGCATAAAAACATATAAGATAGTCCGTCATCTACCCTCATGTACCTATACATCGAACATGTGTTTTACTAGTCCTTTGTGCATGTACATCGAATGTATCATCCTCTAACCTGGGGGTGTATCAGGATGGTAAAAAATCATATGTACTATCTCTACCTAGTTCTATTCCACTGGTGGTCCACCCACACACTGAAATATGGAAGGATTAACTCATGAGATAATTACTCCATAGATGGCTCAGCTCCATGAACATCCCTATCAATGTTTTGTATGGAACAAAATAGGCTCTCCCTAAGCTTCTCATAAATCCAAGGACCAAAATCTACATATTACAATTTTCATATCTGTAACATATCTTGTACATGTGACTGATGATTATTTGGACCCATTGGGGTCTTATATCGACCCTAAGAGGCCTTATCTCATGCACACTCAAGCGGCACCATATCACCACCCTCTTGGACATCCACTAGAAGCTGTCGAGGTGGCATCCCATTGAATACCAATAATGATGGTAACATATGCACACACACACACACACTCTCTCTCTCTCTCACACACACAGATATATATATATATAAGTATCACGGGTAGAGAGATATGAAAATGGTAGTGCATTTTACCGCACAAACACTACCCTACCTCACTGTGACCCTTGATATCTAGCCTCATGGACCCTTACATAGATATATTAGGGTTGTGTATCAAGTGTTATCCAGCCTCATGACCACCTGCCTACCCATATTAGAGTCAAGAATTTTGTATAATCAAGCCTCATAGCCCCTTGCCTCCCCTTGACAAGGTCAAGAATCAGATATCATCTGTCAATTTTGGGTATGTGAGTATCTTTCCACTAAAGAGGCTATACAGGAAAACAATATTTCGATTCTTTGTTGGTACTTAAAAAAAAGCCATCTTTTCATCACCCCTTCCTACCCATACCAGGGTCTAGTGAATATATCACATGCATATACAATCATACACTGATCTCATTCAAACCACATGTTTATGATGGATGTATGGAATTCTACCAAAATGACGATGAAATAAAGACCTATTTGGATACCTTGTGGATACTATAAACATCCCAAACCCTCTTATCAAAATCCAGGGTCGTAATGAAAGTCAAAATACATCATATAAACCTAAATGTCTATCATGATAGATTATTAAACCTCCCTTACCATACCAACACATGGGTCAAAATCCACATAATAGATAACCATCACACCCAAGTCTGCCACTCAAGGTGGAAATCAAATTTACTGTAAAATTAAAAAGTAGAACATCAATTTCCAACCTCTAGAAACTTGGTATGGCCTCCATGCATGGGGCTATAGGCACACAAATATGTGCTATGTACCTAGTCTTGACTACTTCCTAGTCTCCTATCTACCACATCCCAAATAGTAAGACTTAAAAGGAAAATAAAACAACTCTAATACCATTTATTATGCCTCAACTCATATTCCACTTTAAAGTGTGCTATAGGCTAGTTGGCCACTATGCCTTATGAATGGCTCTCCATATGCCAATGGATTACAACTAGGAGTGAGGGTCCGATTAGGTGATAATGGGGAGACTATACCCTTAGGTGGTGATAATTGTAATGGTCCATATATATATAACACATCAAAAGAGGACTATAGCTCATTAAAATTATAATAGTAAACCTAGTGGAATCATATTCAAGAACCAAAAAAATAAATTTTACAAAAATATATCATCTTTTTAATAATAAAAATGAAATAATAGGTCTTATAAAACAATAGAAAATAACGGTTTCTCATGCATGAACATATCAGTATGTACAAATATAGAGAATGGTAAAAATAGAAAAGGAAACACATTCAGATATATAGGAATGAATGTGGTCCTCCATCATCCATCCCATGTAAAAGGTCTTACTCGATCACTAAGGTCCAAATCCCGAGCTCGATCACTTACCTGATCTTGGCGACATGATGTCTAAATTAGCCCCAAGGGGACTGTGTATGGTGTGAGAATAAATCCTAGTAGTCTACCACCAATATATTCTTATCTTACACCCATAATTAGGTAGTTTTATTCTTAAATTAATAAAAATGAAGCATCTGTAAACTTAAAAAATAATTATATTCCCTTGTTCTCAGCAGCCACAAGGGAATGATCACCTACGTAGACCATCAATAATATATTTCATAACAGATGACCCCAATTAAATATATAAAACACAACACATTAATTTTTATATATATTTCTAGTGGCATTGATTCATGTCCTAGTTCCCAAGGTCTCCCCCAGAGAAATCAATCAGGTGAAACCTTAAGTTACACATATAGTCAAGTCACCATCACCTCATTATGGGAGACACTATTCTCTATATTCCAATAAGACTATATTAAATCACGATTTACTAAAAATATGACATGAAATTTTCCTTAGATAACCATTTTAGTTGAATAAGTCGCTAATAATAAAATTATATTCTTCTTATTATTCTGAGGGAACACTTATAGTCATTAATTTAGATATTATGAGGGGTAATTATATATTCCTTACATAATTATTATTAGTGGAATACATTAACATAAGAGACAACATTTTATATATTAAAATGAATAAAGAGAGTCATACAAAACTGAAGGGGCCCATGGAAATATCTATACTAAAATATAGAGTAAAAAACCCCTATAAAATATCCATTTAAAGGTTAATCAATAAAATTAAATTAAAAATATAAAAATAGTATACCTCACTATCTATGCTAGACACTATGAAATAATGAGTGTTATTAAGATCCCTATGTATAAATCAATTGGTTATTCTCTCCAAGGGTATCCCAAAACCAAGGAAATCACTGAACAGTTTAGTAGAACCCCTTCCTTTTTAATAGTTCAATAGATCCTCCTATATAATGAAAATGAATGCCAAAAACATTAGAGGGAGATCGATCTTATAGATTAAAAACCATTGAATCCAAAATTTTGTGCATAAAGTCCCTTAAATATAACCCCTTCATTGAATTAAGGATTCATTTGGAGTCCAAACATTTCTTATGCTATGAAGTGATTTTCTGGCTTCCCACATTTATAAAAATTGGAATAAAAACCACATTAATAATGTAAATTATTAAAAATGCTTTTAACATTCATAAAATATATAAATTATCATATGATTTATCATAAGATGAATCAAACATGATAACAATTATATTATATTTTTCTAAATTATATCCAATAAAATCCATTATATATCATTCAAAATGTTACCAATAATAATGAGATAAAATAAACCACAGTATAGTGGCCCTCACCATAATATGTTTTATTCTTTATTCTAAATATTATATAATATCTCATTGATTTAAATCCTTTATATATAACTATCATATAAACCTACTCAAAATTTTTTGGGAAAATTATTAATGGTTTTATTATATATATCACTGAATTGTACAAGACCCCCAATAAAATAGAGATAAAAGAAAAATATTCTATGTAAAAATATTTCTAAAATTTTAGATAATTGTTTTATACTAAAATGTATTTTAATTCCAAAGTATATTGTGTGACCTTATGAGTATTTTAATAATTGAAAACTATTAAAAATTCCCTAATACATAATTTTATGTAAAGAGTAACCTTTAGAAAAATTTCATTTATACTAAATCCTAAAATTGGACTCACATGATCTCGATTAAAAACACTCATATATCTATATTTACATTCCAACCTCAATATGTATCTTTATGAAATGTATTCATTCTTATATCCATTTTTCCATGACATTGAGTGACAACAATAAAAATATAATTTTAACAATGTATAGTCCATCACATATATTTATGATTTTTTAAAATTGATTGAATAGATTAAATATATTGAATAAACACCTTATATGAATTACATCTAAATAGTTTAGAATATCACATGTTACTCAACTAGAAATGAAAATACATTTCCTCGGTCCAATTCAATCAACACACCATACAGAATAAATTTTATACAAAAGGAAAAATATCATCTTGGTCAAACTTTTCCAACAACATGATCAATAACATACCTGACCACCCTATAATTGGGTTTAACTCATGGATGATAAATGAATGATTTTTAATTACAATGTTTCAGATGATACATCTTTTTATAAAACATAAGTAATAGGGATTCAGATGATTCATACACCATTAGGTATATCAATGACTGTATGAAATTCCTTATAATATTATTTGGTTGGACAATCCAAATAATAATATTTCATTTATCATCTCCTGAGTCATCTCTATATCATATACAAGATTCTACTCATGCTTGTATTAATATATCATCATAGAACATGATAATATATGATGATCATAGATTAAGGAGAAATCAATGTCAAAATTCAAATGATTTTTTTCATTTAAATATTTACTAAAAATATATAATACACATCAAAGAATGAAAAGTAGATATTTATTAACAAAAATTACATTTATTATCACATGAATCTAATACCCAAAGACATTACATAACCCTCAAAATTCTTATATGTTAATGGATTTCCCAATTAATCTTCTATAGTCTCTTATATAACCAATTAATAAATATTTATATCAACACTAATAGTAATTTCTCAAACAATATAGTATTTTTGAAGTAAATTTTTTGTCTTTTGGTGAGATTGGGGTTCCATGGACTGAGTAATAGATCTATTTTCATCATTGTAAATCCTAATTTATCTCAAAATTCTAGAAACCACCCCATGTTTTGTGGTGAATTTCTTGATCCAAGAAACATACATTATATTACCAATATAATAATGTAATCTACCTCTATTCTTTATTCCATAATGATGGGTTGTTTTTAGCACATCCCACTAATAGATTTATTAATTATAAAAAAACATAAAATAAGATTTAATTTCATATCAACCTTTTACATTTGGAATGTAGCCTCTATGTAACCCCTTACAATGCATAATTATTCACCACTAATGAAGAAGATATTATCCTTTGTTCTTATTAAGTACATGGTGATATTCTTAATAACCATCCAATGGAACTCACTTGGATTGGATTGGTATTTACTAGTTGTTCTTAAAGCATAAGTGACATCATTCCATGAACAAAATATATAATACTTGATGTATCCTATGAATTATTAATAAGGTATCTAATCCATATTTAACCATTTTTAAATATTTAGAAGAAAATTATGTCTTTGTAAGATTCAATCAATAAAAAATTGATAAATAACCATTGATAGAGTTATCAATGATAAAAATATTTAGTAAATTAATAATATAATAATTCTAACTTAGTCTAATAATCCTCTAAAATATATCACTATAGATATTTATACCTAGTATATATAATTCTTCACCCACAAATTTCATTATGAAACACTTTTACAACAAAAACATTTTATATTGTAATATTGGTATATCATTTATGATGAGTAGTATTTTATTCTCATAAAAAACTATAAATAGCATAAAATTCCACCAACTTACTTTTATCCAGAAGAATCATACATGTTCTTGATGAAACAAAAATCCATGGTTGTATTATTTAACAAAATCTTCTAGATCCTAGAATATTTCTTTAATCCATTATTGAATCTTACATACCTTAGCATCATTTTGAACATAAAAGGCATCAAGATATTTTATATACACACACTTAACTAAATTACCACAGAAGAAATCAATTTTTATATCCCTTTGATATATCTAATAATCATAATGATCAGTTACAGAATAACATATTTAAATTGAATTTATCATTTCAATTGATTAAAAGTTCTATTTATAGTTAATACCATGAATTTTTTATACACCATTATCACCAATTGAGATTTTCTAGGAATATACTCCACTATATATTTATGTTTTTTATAAAAAAAACCCACTTGTACCTTATGGGTCTCACCCCTTTAGGTGAATCCTCCATGTACCATATTTGTTTAGTGCATATGGAGTTTATATTAGATCTCTTAGCCCTTAACCATTTCTTAGAATAGTAAATGATTGTAGATTCTTGATAGGAAGTATATTAATCACTTAAGAATAATAATTCGTCATAATTTTCCCAAAAAATACTTATCTATCAAGGACCTAAAGAACATTAATAGTCCTTTTTAGTTCCTATGTAACTTTATTCAGCTATATTTTCAAAACCACTTATATATACCCCTCACTTTTTATATAATGAACCAATTATGTTTATTTTTTTAATATAATGACCCACGTATTTCAGGTTGGGAAAATTAAGCTAAAATTGAAGTTTGGTCTTGAATTTTTAAGGGGTGACATGAGAATTTTTGATAGTAAACAACCTCATAATATTTTTATTATGATATTTTTGATCTCGAAATAGGGCATTTACCCAAAAGATGGATTTAGGAGAGGTTCAGAGTTGGAAATATTTTTCAAAATATGATAATATTTAATAAATAAATATTAAATTTTCCCATATACATGAATGTTTATATCTCCAAAATAGAGTCACAAATTAAAAATTGAAATTTATGGTTGGATTTGAAATTGGGAGTTTTACCTAGGTTAATTATAATCTCTTTTAGTGTTCAAGGTATTGAGATGAGTTTTTAAATGGGTATATTAGCTAAATTAAATTAATGAAATTAATTTCATTTGATTCATTATATCCACCCATTTATTTTCCCACAAATTATAGATGGGAATAAAATAGGATTCCACTAGAATCCATATTGAGTAGAGAGAAGAAGTGGGATTTGGAGGTGCTAGTTTTTTCTGAGGATCATGATTATAGCTAGACTAGGGATCAATGAGGTAGAGAAGAAGGTATAATCATGATACCTTGGTTATTTTACTAGTGGTAGGGTGAATATTTTTTTTCATTTTCTCCCCTTATATTTTTCATTTTAAATATTAAATGTGTTTTTTAGTGGTCGGTTGAGGTCCATTAAAAAGTAGTTCTTGGTGAATCTAGGATTTAATTTTATAAATTTCAATTGTTTTTTTGTTGGTCAGAGTAGAGTACTCAAGGGGGGGGGTGAATTGAGTAACTATAAAATTTTTGGTTTGAAAAGTTTTCTTAAAAGGTTCCCCAATAAAAATAAATTTAGCCTAGTTAATCAAGGTAATAAGGTTATAAAAGTTTAACTATTCAAATAACTTCTCAGAAGATTGATTAATTCTTAGTAATCTCAATATCAGTTATTGATATTAATTTTGAAGATATTATAATAAGGAAAAACAATTATGACATCTGTCCACGATTAATTATCAAAGTAAATCAAGTGATTTCTTGAATTATACAGTAAAACAAAAAAAACAATATTAAATGACATAGAGAATATAAAACACGTTTTTCTGTCTCAAGATGAGACCTAATCCAATCTACTTGGTGATCACCTTCCACCATGTAGTTTATATTAATAATCTTGATCCACACCCTGGATTGGGATAAACAACAGTGCACATGACTGTCCTAGTCACACGACCTCTTCTACAGTTCCTCGTGGATATAAAATAAAAGATGACATAGGGACCTATTCCACACTTATCTGTGAGAGTAAACAAGTGTAAAAATATATGAGAGGAAGGATATCTAGTATACTTCTGTTTACTGCAGGAGAAAATGTGTGTTTTAATACAAACACACACACACTGCTCGAAAGCTAAAAACAATACACAACCTATAAAAGATGATGAGATAAGGTTCGAAGTTCTATTAGTGTTATTATATGAAGATATGG
This sequence comes from Viscum album, assembly GCA_963277665.1. Taxonomy (NCBI): domain Eukaryota; kingdom Viridiplantae; phylum Streptophyta; class Magnoliopsida; order Santalales; family Viscaceae; genus Viscum; species Viscum album. The sequence continues at coordinate 49,092,611 of OY728122.1, forward strand.
ACTTCTTGGATGAAGCAGATGCATGTATCGAGTCCTCTTGATAGAAATAGACTATCGCAAGTCTGGTGCTCCGGTTTTCAGTTTGATCTGGATCGTGTTCTTCGTGAATTTTTTATTATGAAGAAGTTCTTGACTCTAATCTATGGTATCAATGCTTTTGGATTCATGAATCTTTGTGTGTTCTTAAGATGTATCTTGTTGCATGGGTCTGTTCTTTTCTCATGAATTCTCATGCTTCATCTGGTCTACCACTCCTTGTTTCAAGGCCAATCATTTCTTTGTATTCTTGGAGTGCTTGTGTTGGAGCTGACATGATGCATGTATTCTTCACCTCGTACCTCGTAATGTCAGGTGTCGTGTCTATAAATAAATATTTATTATGTCAGTGCATTTAAAAGAATCAAATATGACCATTAGAAAATAAATTGAAAATGATAAAATAGATTAAAGAATGGTGTCACAATCTGTCTGGAAATAGTGTCACTGGAAATGGTGTCACCATGAAATGGTTTCTTCTTCTTTGCCTTTGAGAGGTGAGATAATTATGATGTAATAGTTCTATAGAGATCAAGAATTAGTAGCACATATACGGTGTTAGGATCATGTTGTCTGGTCCTTTTCCAAACATCGAGCAGTGTATTAGCAAGGAACCGGTGACACACACTTCAACAGATCTGAAACTGGTTACGGTGTCTAGTCACATTGTCTGGGTCATGGTGTCTGGTCATGGTGTCTAGGTCATAGTGTCTAGTCAGGGTGCCTGTGTCCGTTTCCAGATAACCAAAACTGGTGGCAGACTCACGGTTTCTCAGACTTATCCAAATATCTATGTATAGACTTAATCAGTAATATTCAAAGAATGAATTAGGCTTAATCATTCATTAAATAAATCATTAAAGACCAAAGTTAAATAAGGTTTACCATAATAAAACACAATTTATTGAAATTAAGATCATGGGTAGGTTTATTTAAATCATAACGAAACAAACCATTTGTATACATGTTTTGAGATAGATTTAAATAGCATTAACAAGATTTACCGGATTTATAGTATTTGTGATCATTAAAACATGTTTAAAACATGATTAAAGAAACAATATCCTCCCTTTTGATGATCAAAAATCCTATCTGTTCTTCTCCCCCTAGTGTAAGTGTCTCTCCCCCTTTTGGGATTATCAAATATTTAAAAAGTAAATAAGAGAATAGACAATAAAAGTTCACAGTGAATTAGATGGAGAAAGACGTGTCATTACAAGAAGTAGACAAAAAAAGTAAAAAATATCCCTATCAAAAGATAGTGTCCACCTTTCTTCAGTTCTGGTTGTCTTCTATTTTCCCTTGGAAGCATCATCAGGAGAAGACACAAGAGAAGATGTAGAAGATAAAGAAGGGAGTGAACCAACTGATAGAGATGGGAGGGGAGTCCTTTAAAAATAGAGGGTGCCAAGGTAGGTTTGGGGGAAGGATGATGCAATTTTCGGTCAAGGATAATAGGTCTGATCTGAAATAGAGCCTGAGAGACACACATAATGGTAATAGAAAAGATAGTTAATGAGGAAGGAGGCAAACTAGGCTGCAAAGGTGTAGATGCAGAAGCCACAATATTGGTTCTCTGCACATGAAGATATGTCCTCAATAACTTGATGAAGTCCGAAATAATCTCAGCACCATATTGCATCACTTTCTCAAAGTCATCGCTGTTATCCATGAACTATTCCAACAAAGGAGTGTAATATTTCAGCTTTTGAACTTGGGTTTTGTATGGTTGAGTGACAGGAAGGATTTTTAGATTCTTTACATGGTACATGAAATGGTTTGTCATATTATGCATATAGAAAATCCTATTGATGTAGAAATCCACCTTCTTATTAATTTATTATTGAGCATCATTTGAAATCACGGAATGAATTCTCTCCAAATCAAGAACTCTATTACTATTCTTGAAAACCATTGATAGATACTCATTGTCAAATCCACTTATCACTGATTGAATATCTTTCTTAACAACCATTATGAGAAGATCACTATCAAATGAGGGTTGAGATGATTGTCCAGAGGTACTACAAGCTATAAAAACTGATGTAAGGGACTTTAGTTGATTCCTAACTTTCTATAGACATCCCTTATACTCTTCAATCGATTTTTTGAGACCAATAAGAAGATGACACATTTCTTGAACTATTTTATTATTTCTTTCATACACCCTGTTATCTAAGGAAGTTAGTTTATGTAAAATTAGAGGGACAACTTCCTGTGGAATCTGATAACTAACATCCTCAATATGATGGGCAACATGATTTGGTCTTCAATTCAAAAATCTCTGCATATCTTCAGTTATAACTCTAAGAGACTTCACTTCATCACTAAACCATTTTTTCTCAATTAAAACCTCTTAAATTTCATGTAGTATTTTTGGATGAATCTTCCATATGATATTTTCTAATAATAGGAAAACATATCTTTTACTTAGGTTTTCTATAGGAGAAGGTTGAGTGATCCTGAGATTTTCAACTCCAGCCAATAATGTAGCTCCAAAGACATTCAACACATCCTTACTCAGAAAGGTAGAAGGTTCTTGTGATGGTTCAAGAATAGAAGTTGAGACATGATTAGGTTCCATTACAGAGATAACTTCAAGAGAAGAGATCGATTTCAAGGGAAACATAGTAGATAGTTCTATACGTTTAACCGAGGCTTCTGGGGAATATCTCACATCAATGTATCTATGGAATTTATACCAAGTATCCATAGTTCTTTGATCAATGAGATTATGAAGTTCAACACTTTATAGATTAGTGTGTTGCTCCCCCTCAACAGGTGCGTCTCTCACAAGACTAAGAGATTTAGTTATTTGATCTATTTCCAAAATTTCATCCACAATAGCTAGAACAATTTATTTTTTAGACAACTAAAAGGCTTTCTCCGTTCATTACTCAGTATATGGGATAATCTGAGGAAGAGCTTGTTCCTCAAAGTGTTCCTCAAAGGAATCTTCTTTCTCAAGAGTGAGATTATCTCCTAGATACTCTTCTAGAATAGCCTTTTCATTTACATTAACTAAAGAATCATCTTTAGAATTAAGTTCTTCTACCAAATCCATTGCTACTTCAGGAAGAAGTACTTCTTTCTCAGCTATGACTTGAGGAACTGGTCCACTGTTTTCCTTATCCAGGACAGTTTCCACTATAGGTGCAACAACCTCTTATACATCCTCCCCAAAAATATAGTCAACAATTTCATCTGGTTCCAGACCAGGATCAGAAATTTTCATAGGTCTAGAAGAATGTTCAACAAGGTTGAAATTTTAATAAACCCTATCATTATACTCCACCCATGTTTTCCTCCACATATTCCAATATATTTTCATTCTTTTGACTGTAAACATTGAGATAAAAAAATCATATTCTTTAATGAATTATTCATCCGGTCCAACCGACCCTTTAGCATAAAGCATAACAGAGATTAACTATGAGTAGAATAAGGAGGTTGACTTTGAGGTTGCCTTTATCAACTATCACATATAAATTATAACATAGTTACATAGGTTAATATTGTGTCAATTCTTCATAAGATGTATCAAAAATACATCCTGATACTTGAGTGTAGAAAATTCTCCTTTTCTTGGACTAATCATAGTCTGATCAAACTTAAAAAATAATCTAGTTTCACCATCTATCTCAGCCGTAATATATATTTTCTTTGTTTTATTGCCAGTCAAGCTTCCCAAGGATTTTTCTAAAACAAAGATCTCACTTAGAGGAGGATGAGTACCTCTCTGCTAGTCATAAAAAATTCCTTGTTGAGGTATCCTTAGGCAAGAATCCCATAACCTTGAAGAAAATGTACATCTTTGGCCATTGATCTAACTTATCACTATAAAATCATCTTCTTTATTGAAAGAGAATTGAAAAAAATGATGAAACTAAGCAACTAGCTTTGGGTAAATCTTCCTTGTCACTTTTGTGAACCTATCCAACCATCCCTTCTATTTTAATTCTTTCAACACTATATACTTACATGAAAGAAACCACTTAAGGAAGATTTCCTTTTCTTGTAGCACTTTTATATCAATAAGGTTCGGATTCAAAGGGATTTTAGGCTATATCTTCTATTCTCTTTTCATTTTCATCTGAGATCTATGCTTCTTAGGAGTTTAAAAAGATGGGCACTTCTTCCTAGGAATTCAACGAAGGTTAGACAGAGATAGAGAGAGAGATAACTAAAGTGTTGAAGGAGGCCTTTAAGTTTGAGAGAAGAGAGCTCGGGTGAAGAAAAGAGTTAAAATTATTTTGTTTTTATAATTTAGGGATATCGACCATCAAAAATTCAAACGCACAGGAATGAAAAATAATAAAATAATTAATTATAGTGATATGGGTTAAAATATAAAAATAAAACGAAAAGTTATTTTACTGTGAGACCGGAACAAAATTTCATTGTAAGACTGTAATAAGTTTTCACAACATCGTCTCTACTATGTGACTTCAAAACTGTGTGACTGTGTTTTTTGAAACAATATGCATGAGATAGTAGCTGAGTGATAGTAACTATGAGATTGTAAACATGAAATAGAAACTTTTAAGACAGTAAACTATAGAACTGTAAGAGTTAGACAATAATCTTAATACAGTGACTTGTTAAACCATAACTATGAAATAATAAGTTGGAAAAATTACACTTACCACTTAAGATTTATCATTTCAAATTCATGTATAATGTAATATATTCATTCAGAATTAAATGTTTGGTGAATATATCAGTTATCTGATATTCAGTTCCAATGAATTTTAATGTTATATCACATTTTTGATAATGTTCTCTCATAATGTGATGTCTTACATCAATATGTTTTGTCCTATAGTGTGAAAAATGATTTTTTGAGATGTTAATAGAACCTGTATTGTCAAAATTTATAGGTACATTCCTGAATTGATATCCATAATCTGTTAATGTGTGTTTCATCCACACAATTTGAGCACTACAACTACCAGTAACTATGTATTCAGCTTTAGTAGTAGATAAAGAAACATAGTTTTGTTTCATACTACACCATGATACTAGAGACTTGTCTAAAAGGTGACATGTTTCATAGGTGATTTTTTTATCTAACTTACAACCACTGAAATCAATAACATAATAGAAAACTAACTCAAATGATTTTCCTCTAGGATAGAACATTCTTAGAATGGGTGTGTGTTTGAGCTATTTGAAAATCATTTTAAAATAATTTTAATGATATTCCTTAGGGTTTTCTTAAAAACGAGCGCACATACATACAGTAAACATAATATCAAGTCATTTAGCAGTTATGTTGAGAATACTTCCAATCATTACTCTATAAGTGGTTTGATCAACAGAATTTCCATCTTTCTCAAGATCCAACTTACAAGTATTACTCACTGGAGTTTCACTACTTTTAGTGCTATCCAAGACAAAAGGTTTTAGAAAATCTCTAGTATATTTTATTTGATTTAAAATAATACCATCATTATTTTTGAAATATTTTAAATCGAAGAAATAATTTTAGTTCACCCATTGAACTCATTTCAATCTCATTTTGCATCATTTTAGAGAACTCAATACATAAAAACTTTTTTAAAGATCCAGAGATAATATCGTCAAAATAAATATAAACTGCTAAAACATCATTGGAAATTCATTTTATAAAAAGGGTCGGATCAGATATAACTTTTGTAAAACCTTTGGAAATAATTAAAGTACTTAATCTATCATACCATGATCTTGAAGCTTGTTTAAAACCATATAAAGCTTTTGATATTTTAAGTACATGATTTGGAAAATGAGGATTTTTAAAACCTGGTGGTTGCTCAACAATGACATCATGAGCTATATAACCATTTAGGAATTCACTCAAAACATCCATTTGATATAGTTTGAAATTCATATGTACAACATAAGAAAGCAGGATTCTGATGGCTTCAAGTATAGAAACTAGTGAAAATGTCTCTTTAGAGTCAATTCCTTCTTCTTGACGATAGACTTGTGAATCCAATAAATCCATGTTTCTAACTATGTTACCATCTTCATCTACCTTTTTTATAAATACCCACTTAGTGCCTATGGTAAATGTGTCATTCGGTCGATCAACAAGTTTACAAAAATTGTTCCTTTCAAACTAATTTTGTTCTTATTTAATAACCATCACCCAAAAATAATTATTGATAGCATCATTAATGTTTTTAGGTTCATGTTGTGACAGGGAGACTTAATGTTCAACATTATTTCTAAGAGAAGCTATAGTTTGAGTTCCTTTATCTAAATCTACTACAACAGCATCTAAAGGATGATTTTTTAGGGTTCTAACAGATCTAGAAAAAGAAGGACTAGTGATTTCAGGTTCTTCAAAAAGGTTTGAGTTCATTATGAATTGAACATGAATAATTTATATAATTGGAAGTTTTCACTAATTCCTTTACAAGATGGTTAGAGAAATTTGAATTGATGTTCATATTTGACACATCATCCTCCAAGTTCTATAGAGTTTTCTTAGGATCATGGGGATCTGTCTCATCAAACTTGAAATGAACAGATTATTACACACATTTAGTTCTTTTTTTAACACTCTATAGGCTTTACTAGAGATTGAATATCCTAGAAATATTCCTTCATCACTGTTTGATGAAAACTTATCACGATTGTCCATAGTATTAATGATATAAATTTTTTAACAAAAAACATTGAAGTAGATTACTTTGTATTTTCTATTGTTCCATAACTCATATGGAGTTTTTTTAGAATTGGTCTAATCAACACTCTATAAATAATATAGCATACTGTTTTTAATGATTTATCCAAAAAATAAACAGGTAAGTCATATTCTCTAAGCATGGTTCTAGAAATCTCTTTCTAGGATCTATTTCTTCTTTCTTCAACTCCATTTTGTCGAGGTGTTCTAGGGGCATAGAAATTATGACTAGAACCATTTTCTAAACATAAGGATTCGAACTCTTGATTTTCAAACTCATTTCCATGATCACTTCTTAAGGATTTAATTCTAATTCCACTAAGATTTTCTATAGTTTTAGCATATTTTTTGAAATGGGAGAAGGCATCACATTTTTGATCCAGAAAATGTCCAAGTATATCTATAAAAGACATCTACAAGAACATTAAAATAGTGCTTCCCATTTAAACTAGAATCACTAGATGGTCCTAACAAATCCATGTGAACCAATCATAGTGGTTGATAATTTGATAGTTCTTTATTTAGTTTGAAGTAAATTTTGTGTTACTTTTCCTTTTGACAAAGATTACACACTTTATCATTTCAAAACTCATGTTTTAGTAGATATTTGACCAATCTTGTTCAAGTTAGGTTTCTAAGAGAGTGAATATTACAGTTTCTGAGTCTCCTATTCAAAATTCAAGAATATTTGTGAAATACACTTAAACATGAAGCATTTTGAGAAACTAGAGACTATATGTTAACAAAGTATACATTTTCATTTCACAATATAGAAAATACTAAATCATTTTTATAATTAAAAACATTATATGAATCATTCTAAAATTTAACATGAATTCCGTCATCACATAGTTATGAAATACTAAACAGATTATTTTTCAATCCATTAACAAAACGTACTTTTGAAATTTAAATTATGTTAGAGTTACTGATTTGGACAAGAACAATGATTTTCACTTGGGAATTTTCACCAAAGTTGACATGTCCACAATCAATTTTTATTAAGTTCTTGATGCATGAATACTTTCCTGTCATCTGTCATGAACACCCACTGTCCAAGTACCATAAGCTTTTACCTGATCTTTTTAAGCAATTTTCCTATAAAATAGTCAAATAAAAACAGGATTTGGTACCCATATTTGTTTGGGTCTAGTAATATTAGTCACTAGTGCTTTATGAACCCAAATCTATATCATATGTTTCTTATAAAAATTATGTAAAGTCATTGAGAATCAAAATATATTTGGTCCATAAAATATTGAAAAATTAGAGAGTGTATCATAATTTGAACTAGAAAAATGTTTTCCTTAACTTGGAGTAAAGATGTATGTCATAGACTTAGAAACAAAAATTATTTTTCCAAAATTTCATTCACTAGGTTGATAGCCAATACTGGAAGTATATTTAGAAGCAGTCTGTTTACCTAGAATTTCTACCAAAGTATCTTTTCCATTAGTAAACCTTTCAAGGATCTTTTTCAATTTCTCAATATATAACTTTAGTTCATTGTTTTCTTTGAGTAAATGATCATTTTTCTCTCTTTCTACACTATGTTCAGATTTAACAGTTGATGTAAAAGCTTGATGTTTCTTTAAAGACTTATATTTATCTTTTAGTTCATTACATGTATCTTCATGAATATTGAAATACTAACAAATATCTTCATTAGACAGATTTTCAGAATCACTTTCATCTCTAGATTAATAGTAATTTTGTACAGAAGATTCCAGTTTTACCTCAGATGTGTTTGTCATAAAACACATATTGGCTTTGTTATCCTATTCCTCATGTGAAGATTTTGAGTCACCTGAACTATCCATAGAAGCACTCCAAGTTGCTTTTATTTCATTTTTATACCTTCTATCTTTGTCCACATATTTCTTTTTATACTTTATCTTGGGGCAATCAAACATTAAATTTCCCTTTCGCTTACATTCATAGCATACTATCCCATCATACTTGTTACTTATTTTCCAATATTTCTTCTAGCTTCCCTTTTGATCATATCTTCCTTTGAAGTCGGGATTTATGAAAAATTTATTCTTGTAAAATTTATTCTTCATGTAAATTTTTTTAATCCTTTTGGTTAATGGAGCCATCTCCTCATTACTGTTAGGTTATTATTTTTCACTACTAGAACATTCTACAGAGGCTTCCAATTTTCTTTTTTATTTGTGTTTAGAGGTGGGGGTCTTGAATGCAACATATTTTATTTTGGGATTATCCTCATTTTCCATGTTGACTTTTAGCTCCTATTAAAACAGTATTAGTTTCCCAATGGGTTATTTTACAAGTAACATGATGATGTCTTATGAATCTATAATAGAGATAGAGGTTCCTATCCATCTATTAGGTAGGCATATGAGAATACTCATCTTTTGTTTCCTGGCAGTAACTTCTCTTCTAAGAGAAATCATTGTGTTGAAGATCTTGTGAAACCTGAGATACATATTAGAAATATGCTCATCAGGTTTCATTTTAAAGTTATCATATTTAATATTATAAGTATTAAGTCTCATTTCTTTCACTCTATAAGTTCTATCATGTGAAATAGACAAAGTATCCAAAATTTAATGGGTAGTTTTATAGGATGAAATTATATTAAATTCTTCATCTCTTAAAGATAAATATAGATCATTCATGGCTTTGAAATTGTTATTGTAGGAAGTCTTGGTTGTTTCATTCCAATTGATTCTATTAGTAGTAGGAATCTAATACTCATCTATAATTGAAGACCAAATTTCAAAACCCCTACTTTCAAAATGAATTTTCTTTTTAATATTCCATTTGGAATAATTAGTTCCATTAAATAATAGTGGTCTATTTTTTGTATCACCTTCCAGTATATTATCCATAATAAAGAAATACTTTAAAATAGATAGAAATTTAGAATTGATATAAATTTATATATCATTAAATTACAACTAAAATCACAGTTGAGTAGCTTCAGAAATAGAGTCCTAAAACACTCCTTTGATACCAAATGTTCGTTAGAGTAGAGTACTCAAGAGGGGGGGGGGTGAATTGAGTATCTATGAAAATATCTATTTGAAAATTATTCTTAAAAGGTTCCCCAATAAAAATAAATACAGCCTAGTTAATCAAGGTAATACATTTATGAAAGCTTGAATGTTCAAATAACTTCTTAGAAGATTGGTTAATTATCAGCAATTACAATATTATTTATTGATATTACTTTTGAATTTAGTCTAATAAGGAAAATCAATTATTAATTTTGTCCAAGATTAATTGTCACTGTAAATATAGTTATTTATGAATTATACAGTAAAATAGAGAAAAATAAATTAAAGAACACATCAGATATAAAAAAAGTGGTTTAGTCTCAAGCCGAGACCTAATCCACTCCACTTAGTGTTCACCTGCTATGAAGAAGTTTACATTAATAAACTTGATACACACCCTAAATCGGGGTAAACAATAGTGCACAAGATTCTCCAGGTCACACGAAATTTTCCACAGTTTTATGTGGGTATAAACATCCAGGTCACACATGGACCTCTTCAACAATTATCCATGGGAGTAAACAAGTGTAAGAAGATGTGAGAGGAAGGACATCTTGTATCCTTTAGTTTTGTACAGGAGACAATTTGTGTTATGGTAAAGACACACACACACTAATCGAATGATAAAATCAATACACAACAGAGAAAAATGATGAGAAATGGTTAGAAGTGCACTGAGTGTTATTCTATGAAACTCTGTACTTCTTGGATGAAGCAAATGCAAGTATCCAGTCCTTTTGCAAGAAAAATTGTATCACAAGTCTAGTGCTCCGGTTTCCAATTATATATGGATCGTGTTCTTCATGGAGTTTATATTGAGAATTTGTTCTTGACTCTGATATATGGTATCCCAAATTTAGGATTCGTGAATTATTCTTGGGTTCCTCAGATGTATCTTGTTGCATGTGTTATTTGTTTTCTCAAGAATGCTTGCACTTCTGTTGCTCTACCACTCCTTGTTTTAGGGACACACTTTTCTTTTTATTCATGGAGTCCTTGTGTTTGAGCTGATAGGCTTCATTTATTCTGATCCACGTAATATTAGGTGACATGTCTACAAAGAAATATTAATTATTTTAGTGAATTTAAAAGACTCAAATATGACCATTAAAATTAAATTTAAAACGACAAAATAGATTAAAGAACAATGTCACAATATGTATGGAAATAGTTTCACCATGAAATAATGTCTTCTTCTTTTCCCTTGAGCGGTGATATAGTTATGATATCATGATTGTATAGATATTAGGAACCAAAAGCACAAATTCAGTGTTTGGATCACAATGTCTAGACCTTTTCCAATCTTCGAATGGTGTCTTTGCAAGGAACCAATGTCAAAGACATAAAAAGATCTGAAACTAGTTACAGTGTCTGGTCACAGTGTTTGGATCACGGTGTCTAGTCATAATGTTTGGGTCACAGTGTCTGGATCACGGTGTCTAGTCATAATGTTTGGGTCACAGTGTCTGGTCATGGTGTCTGGTCACAGTGTCTGGGTCCTTTACCAGAAAACCGAAACCGGTGGCTGACTCATGGTTTCTCAGAATTAGCCAAATATCTATATATATACTTAAGAAATAATATTCATAGAATGATTACTCTTAATGATTCATAAAAGAAATAATTATAGAACAAAGATAAATATAGTTTTAAATAATCAAACTTGATTTATAGAATTTAAGATCATGGGTAGGTTTATTTAAATCATAAAGAATACAACCATCTGTAAACATGATTTGAGATAAATTTAAAGAGGATTAACATGATTTAAAGGATGTATAAAATTTGTGATCATAAAAACATAATTAAAACATGAGGATTCCAATAGTTTGAATTTTCAAAAAATTATTCAAATTGGTTATTTGTGTTGAGTGATTTTTTTGAAGTGGGAATTATAAAAAGTATATGTAAAAAATGTTTTCTTATTATAAACTACACTTACAAAAGGGACCACCACATATTATGGTAACATGGGTTACGTTTATGCAAGAAGTCCTATGTAATGGTAAAAATCAGTTACCCATATAAAAGGAAGGCAATTTAATGGTGTTTAGCTATTACCCAAGGAGGTCTACATAAAACTAATTGATTATTCCATTATTTAGGTCCCCCACTATATATGTGTAATAAGTTTTTAAATTTTTTTAAAAATGAATTTTTGGCTTCTCTTAGTGTATTTTTAATGTAAAAAAGGGTGTTTTAGAGTTAATAATTTAATAATTATTTTATATAAGTTAATAATGGAATTAATTATATTTTTAAAATTATATTTTAACAAATTATTTTTTATAAAGGGATTTTTTGGAATATGAATGGGGAAGTGGTCTCTTAAATGGTCCTAAAAATTTATTTATGGTTTGTTTTTTCTAGAAGTGTAAAAACTGATTCTAATTGATATTAATTAAATTAATTATGTAAATAATAATTAAATAAAATGATACTTTATTTTTAAATTAATTAATCTATTTTACATGTGATTAGGGCCTCTTATTAATAGACAATGACTATTCTGGATTGGATGATATTTTTATGAGGATGGTCAAGATTCACTTATAGAGAAAAAACATTATATGAGGTAGGTAGTCCTTATAGGTTTTCATTGTGGTATTATGCACGATTTATGTGGCATCTAATATGTGCTGACATTCCACCCTAAGTGATCAAACATTAAATTAAATAAGTTGTTTTATTAAATGATATATATGGAAAGATAAAATTGTCAAGGGATATTATAGACCATTGTGATCTATCTTGATTACATTGGATTCTAATGGTCGAGGCCTTGATTTTAAATACTTTGAATATAATACTTGAACCCAGATGATTATAAATTAAATGAAGTGAACGTAACATAGTGGACCTAGTGTATGATCCTTAGACAATTCCTTCTAGGGGAGAGTATTAGATGGGGATGATTGTCCCATACTTTCCATGGTAGAACCTTGTGAAGCCTTTAAGACTTTAGGATAGTTGAGATGGGTTTGGGGTGAGTGCACCTCCTATGAGATGTTAGTACCTATGTGGTAGGTCATGGGTATGATATTCATACACATAATAGTTTGGCTGGAGAAGACTGACCTATGATGACCTGAGAAGCGAGATTGAAATTTTGAAATCTCTTAGGGTCAATGAAAATGGGGTATTCCTAATGAGTCCAATGAGGTCAGGATGTAACGATGATGACGTCGAGTGATGTTACTGCATCTGAGTTATGGGCTTGGCCAGATGAATGAGATTGTGAAAATGTAAACCATGTGGATTGGCCATCAAAAAATTTTACCAAGGGAGCCTAGGAGGTCCCCCAATGATATATTTATTCTAGATAGCATACAAGTGAGAATTTTTAGTGTTTATAATAAGTGTTACATTTTAATATGAGTCATTTTTTGTTGGACTTTTATATATACATAGATGATAATGAGTCAATTTTCTAAGAGGGAAACCTCTATTATTAGAGATGGGATGGGTAGGATAGCCAACAAATGATATTACCATGGAGATATACATGGTGAATGTTTCCCCCTTTTTTATATTTTTCATTATTTCATGAGACTTCACTGAGAGGATTTTGGCCACCAGTGAACTATTATTAGAAATTATTGGGTGGATAATGAAACCTGTGGTTATGAGATATTAGGGGGTTGATACTTGATCTTTATGACATGTGAGGTATACTGAGTGGATGTTGGCCCCTGATAATCAATTTTTATGCGATACTATATGGTGGATGATAACCCCCACTGTTTATTTCACTAGGTGTAGATGCTACCACCAATCATTATTATATCAATATAGGTGGATTTTTTCCCCAAAAATATTTCCATGAGATGATTGAGAGGGATATTTTCCCCTCTGTGATCAGATATATGATATTTTTTGGTAGAAAATATCTCCATTAAATGATTATGTTACATGATGAAGTAGATATAATTGACCACATGTGTTTTATAGAACCTTAGGATAAATTATAGTTATTTAATTTATGTTTTCAAAACTTATTATTCATTTAGATAAACATATTACATATGTACAAACTTCTTTACTGGTTATGTATGAGACCATGTTAGTGTTCCCTAGTTAGTTTTACTCCCACCCTACATAAACATTCACAACACTTGGGTACCTATGAAGATCATTGTTGATAACCTTTCCAGCATGGGAATATCCCCATGTTTAGATCATTCAACTAGATATATTAGATAGAGTAAAGAGATTTATGATTTAATACAAAGATATGTAGTATATTCCAATATCTAATTATTTTATTTATCTAATTTATGTGATCATATCAGTTGGTGATCAATATTTATTTGCAGGAATGACATTGAGTCTGTATGAATATATACTTTCACATGAAATTTCTTTATAACACTATTTCCTCTTTATTAGGTTCCAATTCCATTGATTTGTAAATATTTTATGCATTTTGGTTATTTCCATTGTTATTTCTCACTCCAATATGAGTGAAAAATATCATTATGTTCACACCCTAGGCCTTCTATACTAGTTTCTAGCCTATAGTGTACAGAGAGGTTCACTTGAGGTCAAGTGTAAACTTTTGATTCAGTAACTGTTGAGTGGTATGGGGTTGTGGTATGTTACAATATAGTATTGGAGTTTTTATTTAATTGGTACCACCTAGTGTATTATTATTTTTGTTTTGTAATACTATTTTTGGAAATGGTATACATGTGACATGAATGTGTAAAAGTTTGTGATATACCACAATTTAGTCTGTCACAAATAACTTTTGCAAAAGTATGTTTAGTTTACTAGGGTGATGAGATTTCCATTAGGATTTCTTCTTTTACTGTTGAGTTAATTTTGGTCAAAATTGATTTTTAGGTTATTTATTGGTGGTCTATGTTTTATTTTATTTAGATGTCGGCTAGTTGGTAAGATGCCTATTTATATGTTTCTTTTTGGGTATGTAGTACTCATATGATATTCATCATCTTTCCTGTGATTGGTATCACTAATGATGAGGGTTTAACTAAATAATTTTTCAATAACAACTTATATTGTGCTTTCTGTATAACTTATTGTTATAATTTCACTCAACTAAACCATATAATTTTTCATTTTGATGAAATTCCATGTGTGTTCTATATAGGGATGCACCTTGGTTATGATAATATTTTCTTTCATTGTATGGGGTGTTTAGGGACCTTAATAGATCAGTAAAGATAGTAGATTCCATAATAATGAACTCCTTATAGGTGATTTTGACACTAGTTCTAAGAAAGAAACTGATTTGGTTATTTAATGTGTTAATAAAAACCTATGTTGTTTCCCCATATGATTTCATAGTGGAATTCTACTAAAATGAATCATATTATTGGGGTTTTATTCACCACATATCATCTAGGGGGATGCTATTATATATATATATATATATGTGAATACTGATAGATAAGATAGTAATACATGAGAGGATGGCTTCAAAACATGGTGTCCTAGTGAGGATTATCCTAAGAATGTTATTATTTTGGGGGTAATCATGTATGTAGATTCCCAGTGATAATTAGTGCCCCGATATGGGATGGTGACTTAGTATGTGATTCCCAAGGTGGATATGAGAACCCAAGATGGGTGTTCTATCCAGCATGTTTTATTTCGATATTTGATATGGGAGTATATACTGATCGCTATTTATAATTTATGAAATATAAGATATATGGACTGGGTAGGAAAACCTAGTGATTTGGAGATAAGGATCATGATATTGGTGAGTTGAGAATTATAGATTATATTATTAGTGTGATATATGTGTGTAAACTTTGAGAGGGTGTATCTTGGGATTATGAGAGCCCTAAATATGATATGAATGTATATATTCTTAGGGTTGCGAGATCAGGGTACAGAGTTGCTATAGGGTATGTGGTATAAGCATAATGATGCTTAGATAGTCTTTAATGTGAAAGCAAATGGGTGCTTGAGCTGTGATAGGTATGACATGAAAAATATTCCTGCTCATCTAGGTTTAGGCTCATGAGACATGTTGAGATTTCTTGATGAAATGAACGTGAGGTGTTTTAGTATCAATTATTCATTTTTATGGGCATGTTCAAGTAGGATTCTTAACCACTGTAATTTTAGATGTGGTTCTATATGGGATTATAGATCGTGATCCTAGATTATTGGATAATGGGTGGATAGAGAATACATAGATGTTTCTTGTTTTGGAATTACATACAAGTTTGTGGTTAATCATGTGGTATAACTTATCATGGGGAAAATTTCCCTATTTTTTCGAGGAAAACATGGGTGCTTTTTTATAGATGACATTGACATGTTAATAATGATAGTTTGTTGTTTAGGTGTGAAACTAGATTTGAAAGTATGAGACTCATGTTAACATGATTTGGGATATGTAACTATGTTGTGTGAGTCTATTCATCCATTGGGATTAGTTGGTATCAGGATTTCACGTTCTTGTTATGCAAGATGCAATTAAATTAAGAATTTAGGAGTGTCTGTTTGCGAACAGAGTTTGGATATACACATATCTAGTAGAGAAACATGCATTTGACCATAAAAACTAATTTTGTTGTTCTTGAATATTATTATAAGTGGATCCATATAGTGAGGATTCCACCATTTTCTATTATAGGTATTCACCATCATTGTAGATTAATTTTATTAATGTTCAAGGGTTTCATTCTTAGTGGGTTATGAATGATGAGCAATTGATGTTTCTTATTGGTGCTTAGATACACATGGAAAGACATCATCCTGTTATTAGTTCTATTAATTGATAGTGAATGGGTAATGTAGGGATAAAATATTGTGCGAAGGATCATGGATTATTGAAAATGGTAATTGGATGGTTTAGGTTACATTTGGATTCAAGTGAGTTGATGAATCCAATTTTTATCTATATCCATAAAGATAGAATAATTAGAATTTAGATGCAACTTTTGATGGAGAATGTGTATTGAATTTAGATTTTATAATGTTATGATTATAAATAATCATGATTTGTATCTGACATGTACCAATAGTCTGGGGAGATAATGAAATCTGGGCTGGTTTGTTGAGGATCCAACCCTGGAATTACACTAAGTGTCAGGTTAGAACATTGATGTGGGTGCTTGTATGGTCTCAAGGAGCCTTTGGGAGATTATCCATTGGGATAAAATAATGGGATATTTTATAAATGGATAATGCCAAGTTTTTCTAAGAATGTATATCCAAAGGATTTATGACAGTGGTGATTGAATATAATTGGGTGTGGTGCAATGTAAACCACACCAATAATGTCATTTGACCACTGAAAATGTTATTTATTAGGAATGTATATTTGTAATTTTATGGATTATGTTATATATTAAAATTTAATTTTTTAGATGAAATAATGTAAAATTAATTTTTAATACTCATCATTTGGAGAGAAATATATGATTGTGGTGGAAATTGGTGGATGGATTTATGAAACTATGGTGTATCATGGTATACATATGTGCTTCAGCACCAAATTAGTGTTTTGTTGATGATAATGAGAAGGAGGCTCAGTTTCTTATGAATAATTTTCCTTGAGTTAGGACTCAAACAATAAAAGCTTAATTATCATTCTAGATTAGAAGACATTGAGTTGATTGGGAATTCATGATTAGGATATGTCATTATTAATGGTTAAGTGAAATTAGGAATTCTCATGGACCATAAGTGCTATAGTTTGGGGTTCATAAAAACCCATTTATTCTGAGATGTGATAATAATGTTAAATTTAAGTTACGGTGTCTAATATTTAAGAAGGGTAAAATGTTAATTTCACCTACTTAACAACCTCAAAATAGTTATTTTATGGCTATATTGATATCAAAATGTCATTTTTACCCTAGGGTATAAATTTATACATATTCCATGCTGATCATATTTTTAATAATATTTTAATATTTATTAATTAGATATTAAATATTACCACATACATAAAAACTGATATCCTCTAAATGAATTCCTATATTTCAGTTCAGACTTCATGTTTGAGTCTAGAATAAGGGATTTTGCATAGGGAAGGTGTAAACTGAGCATAGGTTTCTATTTATGAGATGAATTTTTAAATGAGTATTAAAATTAAATTAAACTAATGAAAAATATTTATTTAATAAATTATAATTCTCACCTATTTTGATTCCCACAAAAGATATTGGTGAATAAAAGAGGATTTCCCTGGAATCTTACTCGAGCTAAGATAAGAAGGGGGAGATAGTGGTTCTAGTTTCTTATGAGGAGCTCAATTAGAGTCAGACTTGGATTTAATGATGAAGGGGAGTGGGTCCAAGATCGACACCTCATATATTCACCATGATGTAGGTCAAACACTTTTTTATTTATAGTTTCCTAATAAATATTTAGTTTTAAATTTTAAAAAGGAATTTTTATTTTCATTGTTTCGGTTAAGGGCCCTTGTGATGTAGTTTTTGGAGAATCAAGGATTTAATAATATGAATTTTAGTTATTTGTGTTTTAGTCTGAAAACTGTTTTATTGAGTGGAATGAATGATTTGTGAAAATGGAGGTGTGTAAAGAATAAGGGAGGATATTTTTTTGTTGCAGACTATAATTACATGAGGGACTCCCATATGTGTGAAGGTGACATATGTTACCTTTATACTGGATGTCCTATGTGAGGGTAAATGATATTTACCCTCACACAGGGAAGTATACATAAGGTTAGAGGCTGTTTAACCTTATGTAGGGTGTCTACCTAAGGGTATATTCATTTTAACCATATGTATGTAGTCATGCATTTAAATTATGAAATTACTAATGATTTATGTCACATATGATATGTAAAGTCTTACTACCTCAATAAATGGATTGTGAAATTAATTAATTTTTTTATTTAATATAATATCTAGAATGAAAAAAGTACCAATAGAAACCATAAAACCCTATGACCTGTCTTGATTTCTTTGACCCCTATTGTCCAAGGCCTTGATCATAAATAGATTCCCTATGACACTTTTTCCTTGAGGGGTATAAGTTAAATTATGTGAATAAAATTTAGTGGTCCTAGTGTAGGAGTGATACACATGTCCATGCAAAAGAGATGACTAGATTAGGATGATTGGTGTTTGTATTCCATGTGATAACCTTGTAATTCCTTGAAGCCATCGGTATTATAGAGATTATTTTGGGGAGAGTGTCCCCTCCCCTCTAAGACATTATCACTCAGGTGGTATTCCTTGGTAGGATATAGATACACATATAGGATGGGTGTGAGAGGAACAATCTGTGATAACATGATAAGCAAGATGTGTATTGTTCCATATCATGAGACTAATACTGATAAGGAATGCCCTATGCGTCCAGTGGGGTGATGATATGTTGATGATGATTTCACGAGACTCTATTCCCTATATGTTACGGGATTAGCCTAAGGAATGATATCAAGATAAGGGAATCCATATTGTGATTCCATTCTATAAGATGACCAAGGGGACTTACAAGGTTACCCAATGATAAGTCAATCATATAGAGGGTATATGATATCAAGGGTGGTGGTGATTGCAGTTGTCACCAATAAACACAATTCATTTTGTGTGATCTAATTATTATTGTAGTGAAGATGACGAGGCATACACTTAAGAGGTTGACCTGGGTTATGAGATATGGGTTTGGAAGGGATTCCACCGCATGTTTTTAATATTGATTTGTACAGAGTGGAATCTTCATCCATATTTTATTATTATTTCTTGAGATATCACTAGGAAGATTGTTTCCCCCAATGAACTGTTAAAATATAATATTAGGTTGTTCCTAGCCCAGGTAGTTATGAGTACTATGGGTGGATTCTATCACCTAGTGACTTATGAGATGAAATGGTTGTATGGTAGCCCTCGATGAACAATTTTTCTATACAACTATCCAATGGAATATAGACTATACTATCTATGTCATTTTGAGTTGATGTTGGCCTAGATCCTCATTATGTTACTATAGGTGGATTTTGTCCCTCAACTTTTTCCTGGAGATGACCTTGATGTTTTCCCCAAAGTTAATTTTTTTAATATTCTAGGGAAGGATGGGTATCCCATTGATTATTTTGTTAAATGATCAGAAACAATTAGACACTTACGAATCATTTATAGTCAATACATTGTGTCATGTTAGAACCTAAGGGTCAATGATGGATAATTTATTTAAACTTGCATAGTTTATTTATTTATTCAACTGATCTTATTATATATGTAAATAATACATTACCAGTTATGTAAAGAGATGTGTTAGTGGTTCCCTACAAATTTTTATTGAAACCATACTCTGGAATCCATGTCCCATGGGTACCCATGTAGATCTTTCCTGATCACATGATCAGGTTGTGCATAGGCCCCAATTTGGATCATTCCATTAGACAACATAAACAATATCACAAGACGAATACAATATAGATTGAATATATACTGGAGCCTCCTATATTAATTATTTTATATATCTCAATTATGTGATCGAATTGATGGGAGACTAGTATTTGTGTGCTGGAATGATGATGATTTTGTATGACTTCATTCTTCATCCAAGCATATTATTAGAACATGATTTCTTTTTTATTATGTTTTACGTCCTGTGATTTATCTTTATTGTCTGTATTGTGATTATTTAATCCTCTTTTCCTCACTCAGATGTGATGGAATTTCTCCCCATGGTCACACACTAATAATTCATGAAAAATCATTGAGAGAAATATCCCTTTATCATGAAATCATTTAAAAGTCCCACTATTTATCAAGAAGTTGTTTAAAATAGATTATTGAATCAAAGTGTCCCATTCCAATGTTAATCTTTTAAAAGGAATTAAAATTTTAATAAATTAATTTCCATATAAATAAAACCTTAATATCTTTTTAAAAACGTGGACGTTAATGAGAAATATTTAGAAGAATAAAATTTTAAAACATTTAAAATTATATTTTAGATAGAGTTCATAACCAAATGACAGACACTTGAATACAAATAATTAATGTAAAAAACATAATAATATCATGAGAATAAAGGGATTCATGATATACTATGTCAAATTACAATATATAAACCAAATAAATGTGAATTGGCGCATAACAACAAAGAATTCTTAATGGAATGTAAGTTGAGATGAATTTATTTATAAAGACTGTATCCATAGGTTAAGGATAATTCAATGACATAATTATTTGTGAAAAATATAAATACACTCAATATTATTTGATATTAAAAGGAAATAAATCAGTGTACATTCACACATATTATTGTAAAAACAACACCAATGATTTGGATGTTTAACTCAATGAATTTATATTGAGTTAAAATTTCTCTTATCAAGTTTATATCGATGAATTGAGAATTTATCAGTGGTGTGATTATGTGTATCAAATTTATATCCACTAAAAGGTGAGTCTAAATTACTACATAAGTAAATAAATAGTTATTTCACACATAATCTTGGAGTAATGTAATCAATGAATTATGGGTAAATACCAATGAGTGGAAATTGAAATATTGAATTTCCTTACCGATTTGGTAACTTATGAAAAATACACACCATGAAATAAGTATCATCCATTTAAGATGTGAATACCCATAAATTAAAGTATATTACACAAATAATACAATCATGGGAAGTACATACAGTACACAAAATTAAATAGAGGCAATATAGCATGAATCTCATGGGAATAATAAGTGAGATGAAAACCCCTTTCCACGTTGTAACCAATCTAGTGATATGACCAAAAACAAATAACCACAAAATGAATCACATAATACCATTAATATAAAGAGAATAATGATAATATATAACAAATTATATTTCACAATACACCACATGCCATAAATAATTGGCGAACAATGGAAATCTCATGGAATTAAAAGTTAGATAAGAAACCCCTTACCTCGTGTCGGACATGACTCATTCGTTCTTTAATCTCATGAATAATAAACTAAAGTTAATTTCAACTTTCTTAAGAACCTATTTAGTGTTTATCATTCATTTTATATCACTTATTACAATGTTATAATCATTATGTAATCATTTAAGTTAATAATGGTCGTTTTCTCGATATTTGGTACTTGAGTTAAAAATGAACTTGTTATAATTACAAATTGTCCATGTGTTCAAAAGTATATTATCTCAAGTATCATATTCAAGATTTAAATATCATATATATCATATATATCCAGAATATAAATATAAATATATATATATTTATAATTAGTTCATTATACCTTGGGATAAGAAATGAAATGCACCGTTCATGGAGACGGTAATCCGTACGTACGCATGAACGCTACTTTCATTTCTATTTCATATTTAATGAAATGAAAACATAATGATAGAGAGGTATATTATAATTAAATTATAATATAATATTACATATATGTTATATATTTTAATTAACTCTATCCTTTATATGTTCCATTTATGTCATGAACGAATCATATCACCTTGAGGGGCGGTAGTCCACACTTCCTCAAATGAAATTATTGTGTTCACACATATTGGAAAGCATAAAGGTGTGTTTTTAAATGAAAATTATAGAATAATAGAGAAAAAATAAAAATAATATATATTATATATAAATATATTTCCTTCATAATGGCCACCATAAGAGGCGGTAGGAGATAATTGAACAATCATCATTTTGTGAGGTAGTAGTTCGCCATCCACTGATACAGTATGTTATTTCCCATTTAGATGGAGGTGTGTATAATTGTAGCTCTAATAAATCTCATAAAAACAACCTAGTATATTGAGGATGCTGGTTTATTTATAAAATAATGCAATAACAAGAGTTTAGGGGGTTGGAGAAGTAAAATAAAAGAAGAGAACTTTAGGGAAGACGTTACCTTAAAATTTGGTAACTCCCTCTGGTTGGAACCAAAAGGATTTCATGAAGTGCTTCCTGCCTAAGGTAAGGCTTTGGGGTGGAAGGGATGGATCTTGAGAGTTTATTAGGGTAGAGGTTGGATAATATTAGGGGCTCGAGAGGTGTGGGTAATGGGTTATATGTGAGGGCTTTTCATAAGGGGGAGGAGGGGCTCTTTAAGAAAGTGTGAAAATTTTATTTTATTATATAATGATTTTCGGTTTATAAAGGTCCTAAACATATTATAGACAATGATAAAATGACCCATGTTAGAAATAAAATAATCCAATAAAAATTGGATAGGTTTTGGATATTTTTTTGATCATTATAATCTTATTTATTTAAATCATTCATTAATGAGGTAAACACTACATCATAATTTTGTCATAAATAATTTTATTAATTTGATGTCTAAAAATTAAAAAAAATACCATGATGTATGAAATAATTTTATTTATCTAATTAAAATTTATAGTTGAAGATATATCTTATATAACCCCATGTAAAAATTAATTTACTAAAAGATATATGTTTAAGTCATTTTTGTCTTTACTTAAAATTAATTAATATAAATTGTCATTATCACTCTTAAGTGCCTCCATGGGGACGCAAAATAGACAAAAATATTCCCATGGTCAGCCATGAATCATCAAATAAGGTTAGGATAATTGTTAAGTTAATTTTGTATTATTATAATATTCTTTTTACCTTGAATTACCCTTTTTACCTTTAACTGCAGTAAATAGAAGTCCAAAGTTACTATTCACAAAAAAATTATTTTCATCTTATTAAAGAAAATTTTAATTACTAATAACAACCATGTATGTCGGATTTTATAAATTCAAAACACAGAAGTGGTAAAATTTCTTTTAAATGAAAAATTCATATTTTTAACTACTACTTAGTGGTTTCAATATTCATCAAAAATTGATGTTTTTCAAAAAAATACAAAAAATTAATCCTAAGCTATATTTGATATTCCAAATTCAGAAATGATGTCTATTTTACCAAATTCGAAACATAGATGTTGGCTTAATAAATTCAAAATTAATTCCTGTTGTCAAATTAAAAAGCGTGTTTTTAAGAAATATTAACTATCAAAAGATTAACACATTTTTATGTTCAATTTTAAAGTGAAATTACATCCAATGACCAAAATTGGATTAAATGGTAGGAATATAATCAAATTAAACTATATAACAAATTAAAATGACAATATAACCATATAAATAAATTATATTAAATGTTAGTTTTGAATTAAAATACAGTATTTATCACTATTGTTAAAAAATGAATATTTTTAGAAATAAACAAAAATATCATCGAAAGTAAATTTTGATGTCCTGATTCTAAATATGAAACTTATTTTCTCAAATTGAATATGTAAAAGTGTTAAATATTGGATTTAAAAAAGGGTCTCCATTAAAAGGTGGTAAAATTGAATTTTTTTTTGAAAAAAAAAATTTATCTAAAAAAATTGAATATGTTCTTATAATATGTCTAAGAAACACATAATACATAAGTTAAAATTATATAGAGTATATAAAATTTAAAATACAATTAATACAATTCATAACTATGTTTTGAATGAATATTTTGATAAGTTATGGTGCGCTCGAACTTAGTGTTGCGTATAGTACAAGTTATTGAATTATTTCAAAGAGATAACGTACCAACAAATCTTGGGGTGTTACATTCTGAGTCAATTTTTATAAACAAAAATGTGTGATACACAATGAATATCCAATATCCATGATTTCGAATGACAGAAAAATATTTCTACAATTCTTTCATCACTATAATCTAAATAATTCATATTAAGAACAATTATCAACCTAAAATACCTATTTTTTAAACTATAGGTATAAACTATGAGAAATAACAATATTATATTCACTAGGTATACTATACTGTGTAATAAGGCATATCATTAGGCGAGTATCAGTTTTTATATCATTTTAATAAGAAATTTTATTGAATCTACCATCCTTGAAAATGATAACCCCAAAAATCATATCTATTCTGCATGAGAAGATCCACATTTCAATAAATATAGAGCTACTTAAAAATATCTCCAATATATTAAAAAAGTCTATAATTCTAATCATATAACATATGACTTTGTAGTTAGGAGAATACAATCCTAACCCAATTCCTCATGTGAATTATCCAAATTATATTACTTTGGGAACCTAAACCTATTAAGGTCATTGAGCTATTTGAAACTCAATGATTACAATTTAATAAAAAAAATTTAATATTACTTGTGTTAACCATATCAAGTATACCTTGAATAAGATTATCCATGGGCACCTATCTTTGGCATGACCAGCAAAATTGTATGTTTTAGGTCTTGACAAGTCATGACCTGACCCATAGACACTTTTCATGATCCAGCAGTTTAATCAGGTGTTTCACCACACACCTACCTACAACAGAGAACAAGGTAGAGACTAAAAATAATATAAAATACCATACATGAGAGGCATTATCCTAAAGAAAACCAATAACAATAAAAAATAACTATACTGAAATAGGTTGTGGACTAGCCACTTTATTAAAGGGAAAGAAAAATAGATAGAAATCGCTTTTGAGATAGATCAAGGGGGAACCCATTACAAGCCTGAATGCCTAGAGGAATGCGTACATAGATATAAATGTTCCAATGGCCTAATAAAACAAAGCCCAAATAAGTGTTATGACTAAATGCCTAACATACTTTTGAAAACACCATAGAAAAAACCCTAATCTAGATGCTGACTCCACACTTTCGTCGAAACCATAGATCATTGTCGATGCCTCACACACCCACTTTACTTTGATGCGAAGACAACACCATCATGGAATGCCACATTGGAGCACCTCCGCACAACCCCAATGAGTGCGACCTAGATGAAAACCCAATGATGATCCCAAAAGCCCATAACAGAGCTTGTTGACCTCCACCATTGTCATGACTGAAGGCCACCATTTGTCTCCCTTTTCCAATGCCAAAATGACCACGAAATAGGCACCATTATGTATAGATTAGGATCAAAACATGTGATAAAACCCACCAAAAGGAGTATCTCCCTAGGGAACAAGATCCGCTCATAAACACTGCCTCATGCCAGGACCAATATCCAATCATCACTGCCGTCAATTTCACACACAAGCCACCACCATCCTCGAGCGTCGAGGCTAGATTGCCATCACCACACAACCCATCGCCCCTCAAGTCCACACCAGAGGAAAGAAAACTCGATCAGGATTGCACTAAAGAACCATGATCTGAATATTCAGGGGTCGAACCCCTAAGATACACAGAGAGCTCTCTATAGAAGTCGAGAGACCCCCCCCCCAGAAAAAATATACAATATGATAACCAAGAATATATTAATTTTTGTACAGAAAAATTCCCAAAAATTAAGACTAAAAAATATAAATCATCCAATTAAGAAAAATAGTAGTAATAATGAATTCATGGATTCAAAAACCACAACCAAAAGGGGAATATATGTTCTTTTCACTAAGACTCATAATAGGAACATTAATAGTGGCTATTGTCACTAATCGTCACCATTAACTAGATCCACCAACTCCACATCTACCAAGATAACCCATGAACAACATGTCATCTTCAAAAAAATTCAATTTATTGTACAAAAGTCCCTTTCATGGATGAGTATAAAAATATCCTATGGGATTTTGTGAAAAAAATTAAAGAAAAAATGGTAATTCAACTCATTTACAAGAGAATAAAATTTAAAGCCTTGGACTTATGAAAAAATAGGTGGAATATGTAAGAATAGAGTGATGAGATGATGTCATGACTTCATCTCTAGAAAGTTCCTAAAATAAAACTGTAAATGGAAATATGGGAAAACCCAACAGTTTTCTTAACCCCTTCAGAATGAAAACACACAGAACTAAACCTCAAACATAAGGTTGAAACTCCACCTTCATACTTACCAATGGAAATTAAATGTAGAAGGGAAATTTAATTATATTACAATTCAATGACTTAAAATCGTAACATTAATCCATATGATAACCGACTAAGTAAAACTTTGAAACATCAACTCATAAATATTCAAGATATGACACTTTTACCTAAATTGATTCCCACCCAACAAAAAGTAAATCTAAAAAATAGAAGCTATTTTAAATTTAAACAAAATATTAAGCCATGAAAACAAATAATAAAATATTACTCTATGTAAATAATGATTAAAGGAATGTTTTTTTAAGGAACAAACCTCACTGGGGTAATGTATAATAATTAATGGAGTATCATCCCTACATATAAGGGATTTGCATCCCATCCCATGGTGGGATACCCTATAAAATTATACAAAATATAAAGTAAGCCTCATTAATTATGTATTTAAGAACATTTTCTATATGTACCATTGAAAAGTATAGAGAAACCACTCCACATTCATTGGGGGAGTACCGATTCCATCCTTAGAAGGGAGACCCACATCTCAACAATGATACCTCAACTAAGGGATTGCCTTTCCCAAAATTCATAGTGGTCAGTGACTCATAGTCACAAGAAACCTAGATCATAATGGGTGGAAAACGTAGGGTATACACATAGGCATAAAATTATTCTCTTACTACTGTATTAAACTCATAAACATGATATAAAGAGGGGGATGACTCCACCTCCATTGTAAAGAGACAATATCTAATTCCAAGATGTATTTAAAATCAATGAGAAAAATACAAACCATGATTCATAAAGAAACAAGAATGTGAAAAAAAACATAGTGTATATAGAGACAAATTATTATTCATATGCTCTATTCCAATAAAAAATTCTCCTCCAATGTCCTTCCTACCATTGGGATCTTAGAATACTTCTCAATATGTTTTCATGTCTGTCACTCTTTTACTAACCCACATAGAATCAATAGTTTCCAATAAACTCCTAGGGAGTATCTAAATTTATAATATATGTGAGGGACAACGTCATTGAAATTAGTACTTCATCATGGGAGTACCAAACCTAGTTTCTACTCTGAACATCTCTCTCGTATCCCATCATTATTTCATAGAGCTATGATACTCAAACTATTAAACCACCTCATAGGTGGAATCTAAAAAATAATAAGGATACATTTTTTTAATATATGTGAAAAATAATCATAACAGAATATTCATTTTTCTAATTCTAGAACCCGAGCGAGATGATGTTAAAAATACTAGAAAACTGAAAGTATGTTTCATATACATCATATGAAATGATGTGTATTCCCTAAGGACTAGTAGGTCATGTAATTTAGTGGACACATTATGTCCTTTCAACATACAAGAAATATCATTATTATGACATGGTTTTCGGATCTCAATGGTTAGCTAGGATTTTACATTCTTGTAAACTGATTTTCACATCTCCACAAACATGGAATGGTATTGTCTTCCATGAACTAAAATCCTAACACATACTCATACATCCAAATCACATAATTTTTATTTACCGAATATTTGAGGTTGGAGTGATTGAAATGTGATATTTCACATGCTTTTGGAAGTCCTATATAACTAGAAAAACATTACATTGCATTTTATTAAATAATACCATACCATATTATCCCATTTACATTTTTTATAAACATAAGAGACCAACACAAAAATGACTCATAAAATTTTCACATCACTTTGAAAATTACATTGGACAAAAATCCATGTTACCCACCTCAACCGAACATGCCAAAATTGAATACACCTTGTCACATCACTATTATTCACCATTTCCCTTCTAGTAATCTTTTACCAATAACCTAACATCATGTGTGATACATCCCCAACATCAGCCACCCAACCTAATTACACTAAGCATAATCCCCATGATATCTCACCACTATCATGAGTTCATTTTCTCACATCAAACATATAACTATCTCTAGGGAAAATAGTTGGTTACAACTCACAAGGGAGTAAATCGAAATGTGAAATATTGAGGAAAGTAGAATTCATAGATCAAGGGCTATTCATTTGTGATTGCACCCCCTGATTTGATATGTTATTGGCATTTAGGTAAGGGAGAAACTATGAATATAAATATTCAAAAATCATTTTTTCCTTTGGGAAATAATTTTTCAATAATTAATGTGGAAAAAATAAAATAATTTTACATAATAATATTATTATAAATTTAACACAATCACCTCAAAAAATAAATATTTAAACAAGGAATCATTCCATAATAAAATTTAAAATGATTTTACAATTGATTAAAATACATGAATAAAAAATTTAATCACTAAGAATGGAGTAGAAAAAATATAAAAACTATTACTTCAATTGTGATTCATCTACACTTGAAATCCTAGGATTATATTCGACCAAACATCTACTCATCCATAAAGTCATCCTATCATTATAAAATCTATATAGGGTTTACATTGAGGATACTGTATCCCTATATATATAGGTGATTAAAAGATATTTAAATATTTAAATTATGTCAACCCAGTTTTATTTAATGTCCTGAAATGGGTCCAATCTAGGTCCCAAAAAGAAAAAAATAAATACACCTCTCTTATATAAAACCATCCATCCTGAACACAACAATGGTAAAATATTTTCCACCCAGGGATTCATCTAATATATGTATATATATATATATATATATATATTCTCACACATGTGTTAAATAACAAATTTAATAATTACGTATTATATATTTCATTAAAATTCAACCCTCATAGAATCTCATCAAATATATATAGAGTAAACACCATTCCTAATGATTAATAGAATCATAAAAAAATATTTCCAAGGATATTTAATGGGAAAAATTTATTATTTTAAACTTCTATTTTTTTGAGGCTCTGAAACCCATGAATAATTTAATTCATGTTTGAGAGAAAACCTAGATCATTGCATTCTCTACAAATTTAAAATATTCATTCTCAAAAAATTAAATAATTCATGATAATAAAATAAGAATCTCATAATCAAATATCATGTGAAAATATAATGTACCTTTTCACACATTCTTTCGCTTATAGAGGACCAAAATCTATGCAAACTTTGAACCTAAAAATAAAAAAGCGGCATAAATTATATTTTTTACATCCATATGTAGGTTAATTAATTTAAAAATAATGATAAACTTATCATCATCATAAGGGATCAGAATTTTAAAACAAAAATATTACATATTTTTAAAATAATATTCAATACATTACTTAAACACATGCATAAGGGCCATAATATTTTAGTTTCATTTGCGACATGATATAAAATCTACAAACTTTGTAAAAGATAATCAAAATATCTCATAATGATATTATCCTTTAGTAGACTTTACAAACATAACCTACTTTAAACCATTCTTCATAACCTAGGGAAAGGATACATTTGAAAGGGTGAGCTCAAATTTTCAGTAAGGATAATAAAGTGAGATATGAATGATGAAATACGTATGGAATGATCATAATTGTATGAAAACATGAAATTAGCATTTGAAAACAATACCCTATAAAAAATGATCATTATCATAAGGTATGTCATAAAAATTGGTAGTTTGTAAGACATGAATCATAAGGAAATCAAACAACCTGATCTGTTAGATAAAAAATTGGAATAAGAACTCGAGTAGTGGTATTTACATCAACAAATCACATTTTAGACAATTATTAATATAAATTGTTTCACTGACTATGTTAAGGACATGAAATAATACCCTCGAATAAACTTATTTATATTCAACCATGGATAAATATTACATTAAATACATAAAATATTGGACCAAGAATAATATTCTTGACAAGAAATAAAGGTCCAAGAATAAAATTATGGACATGAAAGAAAGATCGACACGTAAAATTATGGCTATGAAAGTCAGGACCACACATAAAATTATGAACATGCAATCAGGTTCATGCATAACATTTTGAATATATAATTTGTTTCACATATAACATTGTGGAAATGAAATATGGGTCCACACATAACATCATATAAGTCATGGTTCACTCCCAAGTCTATCATAGTGGGAAACTACCTTTAAAGAGTTAGGATCACTCTCTATTCCAGTCCTATCTATTTTATGAGATATAAATAATTTATGAATTTAATGGAGGTAGATATAGGTCCCACATATTATATACTGAGAATCATATTGTTCTATTCCACAATATCATAAAACAGTAATCATATCATAACACATGAAATGAAATGGGTTTCGTAAACATTACATCATGTCATAAAATAATAAAAATAGACAGGTTTCACAATCATTTCAATATAGTATAATCCATTGAAAAATAATCAAGTTTCATAATAATTTTACCATGGTATAAATCGTGAAAAATTAACGTGTTTCATAAGAATTTTGACATGGCATAACCCTTCAAAGAGGAAAATGATTCATAAACACCAGGAAAAAAATAAATACAAACCATTTAGAGAAATAATAATATTGGTATCCTGGTAAAATATCCCCAATAATGAATAGGTAACATCAATATATTTCATCTTAGATGGAAAATTATTTTGAACAATTATTTAAAAAATTTCTTTCGGAAAATATACTTTCCACTTTGAAAGAAATTTTTTAAAACATAATATATTTTGTAATGTTTTTTCATTTAATGTAACCTTGATAAATTATAATGGATGAATAAAAGAAAATAATGACCAGAATGAAGGGATTTTTCATTCAGTCCATATATGTTAAAACAAATTTTTCTTTTACATTTTCAAGAAAATCCAAATGGGTATTATTTAAAAATTTTTATGAGGATTCCTTCCATTTTTTTAGAAAAAAAAAGAAAACATGGGATTAACGTATTTTAAAAAATAAAGGATAATAGTAAAAAAATGAAAACATTTTAGAAAACTAGGAATTGTATGAAAACACATTTTTAACCTAAGTGAGAAATCTAGAGGATTTTTATTATAAACATTTTCTTGAATAATTTAAATACAAAAGTGTGGGAAAATGTTTCTATTACATGAAAACATAATTAATAACCAGTGGATAATAAAATTAATTATAATTATTTAGTGTTATATCATAATTATTCATAATTGGATACTTAATCATAAATAATCTTAATAAAAGATGAAATTTTAAAATAAAACTCTTACCACTTTGGTAACTTTGAATCACAAGAAACATGAAAGGATAAAATTAAATAAAATTTATAATATAATGAGAATAAATAAATTAAAAATATTAAATGTATAAGGGTAATTACCTACACCTAATAAAATAATATAGGTTTCTAAGATGACACAAGTCTCAAGGAGGGACAATCAAGACAAACTAAGTTTACCGCATTAGTAATATTTTGATTCATAATATAAAATAAAGAATAAAATCAAATGAAACATTAAATATCATTAAAATATTGGGATTCATGATATAAAGTTTCAAAGGGGTTGTATATATACCACACCAATGAAAAGAGTGGTGAATTTTCATATATCTCCCAGAAATAATAGAGAGAATAGAAATCCCTTATTGATTTGTTAGTTTTTGAACCGTAAACACCATGAAAGAGAGATCATAAAATGGGAATGTGAATCAAAATAATTTTAAATATATGAATCATAACATAAATCCATGGAATTTATATACATCACAAAAATGAATTTTGTGGTGAATATGAAATGTGTCTTATAAAAGTAAAAATGTGAGTGGGAAATCCCTTAAATTAAGTCTTAACTTCCGTCATACAAATTCAAACAAAATTTATAGTAAATATATGTTTGTAATAAAATTATTAAGGAATAATATATATATAATTAATATAATATATTGTTTTATTATGACATTTTATTACCCTTTTGTGAATAATTTCATGTTAATGTTATGTTTTGGGTAATAACCGCTTTTTTTCATATAAGTTTTGATTTGTTATTATTGGTCCTATTAATTTCATCATTGATAGATAATCTCTATAATTTTATCGGTGATATAAATTTCATATGTATTCATTATATTTTTATTTAGTCCAATTATTAAAATTTGGAGATAGAAAAGTAAATACACCGTTTCTGGAGACAGTAGGCCATACGTACGCATGAACACTATTTAAATTTTCTTAATGGACTGAAAGAAAGAATAGTAAATGATATATATTATCATAAAAAATCATGTTTAGTTTATATATATCACATATATTAAAAACATCCTTATTATATTCCATGTAAATCATGTAATAATCAGATGGCGTCGTTAGGTGGTAGTCTGTTGTACACACTAGAAACATTATTGTAATCTCACAAAATTATGAGTATAAAGGAATGTGTAATATAATAATTATATAATCATAATAAAATAACAAATATCATATATAAAAAAATAAATCAATTATTAAAACCTTAAATGACATATGGTAATGAAAAAAAATGAGATCGGTTTTTGAGGCGGTTTCATGTTGTACACACAAATGATGATTTCATAATCCATTTGACAGAAGTGGAGATGTTTATAGGTCATTAAAATAAATAAATAAATATAACTATATGTAATATTATGAGGTTATTGTGTAATATTGGTATAATAATAATTTTAGTAGGTAGAGGAGGAAATAAATTAAATTCTTATTGATGAATGTTACCTCTTCTTTGGGTATCCTCCTTAGGATTGCACTGATATCATTCAAAAGATAAATTTATATCCAAAATAAAACATCTAGGTTTAGGAGATTGAATTTTGGAAGATATTTAGGATGTTATATTCTGAATGTTTTTATGTTCTGATGAAGAGAGGAGAGCTTGTGTCCTTTTATAAGTGAGGTGAGTGGAATATTTGTAATTTTTTGAGAAGATTCAATCAAACAAAATTTTATATCATGAAAAAATATTCCCAAATGTTCCATTCATGAACCTATAATGGATAATTTACAAATATGGCCTAATAATGGGTGTTTTAAAAGTTAGTAGGTAATTTTTAGCCCTTACATTCTCAGTTTAACCCCAGGTAAATCCATTTTTACCATAACCACGGTAATTAATTTTTTAATGTTTTTAATCATTATTTTGGTAAAATATTAAGTTGAACTCATTAGAAATTAAAACACATACTTCTTAAAAATTTTAAATCATTTTTTATAACCTCAATTAATATAATTGGAAAAGGATAATTTAAAATTAATCTCTTAGACAATACGAGAAAAAAAATATAAATAGAAAATATCCAAAAGTTTACAAAGAATTTTATATCATAATTTAATGTGAAATTTATTTAAATGAAATAAATTGGATTTATTATTGTATAATTTTAATTATTTTACTTTAAAAAAAATTAAAATATAATTTAACTTCATAAATAAAATAAAAAAAAATTTATTTCCAATTAAAATTCAATATTTGTTACAATTCATCAAAAAATGAAAACTTTTATGAAAATACCAAAAAATCACCCTAAGATCATTTTTACATGATGATTTAAAAAATTAAGTTTATTTAATAAAATTAATTTCTTATAATTGTGAATGATTTATATTTTTATTGTTAAAAAAATTCCTAATTATTTTGATAAAATTTCTCTTTTTGAAACATATAATGACATAACAAAAAATTATGTATTTTATTATCAAAAATTTTCCTTTGTGTAAAACCATTATAAATAATATTTAAATAATATTTATTACTGTTCATTTTTCTAATTTCAATGGATAAGTTTTGATAGGAATTTTTGAAGAACAACACTTTGAATATATCATGGTTTTTTTAAAACTCAATGTCACATGTAACTCATGCTAACCCAGTGTTTTGTGTATTATAAGATATCAAAGAAATTAAATTTGTTTTAAAAACGTAACTCATAAAAACTTATACTATTACATTCAACCCCTTCATATGAATTTATCTTAAAAAATTCATTAATTTCATATCAACAACTAAGGATAAATTTTCCTCATTTCTCTCTTGGGTTCTCACATAGCTTCCTCTAGCTAGTGGTTTCACTAAAAAATAACGGACTAGGTGAGTTGTCTTGTTTAATTTTTTTAACTATTTGATATAGAATCTATAACATTTTTCCATTATATGTAATATCATGATCAAATGGTATGACCTATGAATTCTGTATATGTGATTGATTTGGTATGTACTTCCTTTGGAGATATATATAGAATAGATCCTGAAATTACGAGAGGGTATGTAGATGAACAAAACAATATTTTATTATCCCAATAATATAGAGTATTTAAAAGGGACTGATATAACTAGGTATTATACTTATTTTATTTCATCAAGGAAGTCACTATTAGAAAAAACATCTCACAAAATTAAAATTCTAGTCTGCATCGTTGATTTTCAGCTTAAAAGTTTTGTCAACATTGCGCTTTTATTACAAATTATGAATGGATTCTAACCTTCTCTGTCATCCTGTCTGCCTGCTCAGGTTAGAATAGATTTATTTCTACAACTTCATTCGAGTACATTGGAGTTCTAAACATCTTTCTAAAAGTGAAATCATAGTGAGACAGTTCAATACTCAAGTGAATTATATGGTTTCAAGAAAAATCAACATTATGAAGGTTGGAATCCCATCCAATTTAGAAATCCATATAATAAAATCTTAGCATATCCTATAGGGTTTGAATTATTATTTCATAATGATTATATCGCTAGGGATGATACAAAGTGATGAAACTAATCACTGTATCTATAAATCATTGAATAATTTACCAAAACATTGTGTTAAATTTATGTCCTAAAAAGATAAAATTTAATATTTTACCCCATTTAACCATAAAACTTCTTTAATTTATATTATGGAAAGAGGATCTTGAAAGTGATATTATGTGGTAGTAATGAATTGTGTTGAATTTTTAATGTAATCAACTATAACCCAAAATACCCTAAATGTATAAGATAAGATGAACCCTAAAGGTAAAAAATACCTTTAATCATATTTCAATAAAATGGAATTCCTAATTAAATAATTTTTTACTGAATCATATATGAAACCAATGGTTTGTATTGCAAAATAATTCTCTTAAAATATCTTTATTTCTGATAAAACCTCATCATATAAAACATAAAACGGGGTGTCAATGAATTCAAACTTATGATCAACCTTATACTCATAAACCCATGATAGTATCCATAAATTTTAAATTAATATTACAAATAGAGATATAAAATTACAAATGTTAATTCACCCTTTATTCCCTTTTTAGATCTTATGTTATACAAAAAAATTTTCATTTTATAATTTGTTTCATACTTGAATAGATAAAATAAAAAATGTGATTTAATTATTCCAAAATAACTGTATAGTGAAATAATCACATAAAATTTTACTAATGGTTGAGAAATTGGATTTTTATTGGTCTCATTCATACGAAATCAAAAAAAAAAAACCATTTAAGGAGGGGAGGATCAGTATTCCCAAATTATCATGATTCAATTCATCCATTGCTATTGTATGATATTTCCATTTGTCTAATATATTCTGAGTATTTGGTGACTTATAATCCACATTTACCCTTGTATTAGGGAATTGATACACTAAATACCCCAAAGACTTGAACATGAAAACTTGATGTATGGGTGGCACATTCTATTGAGCTCTCTATACATTCATTTCTATATATTTCATCTTTAAATAACATCTATATGTTTTTCTCTATGTCCATGATTCCAAGACATGAAACAACTCCTTGTTCTTTTCAGGAACTCACTTAATTTCTCCTTTCCACAATTTTGGAAAGCTTTAGTTTGAAATACTCTCTTCCATCTATGTAATATATAATTGGATTTTCAAGGGAACCCCATTTTAATTTTGTTGTCATTAGAACCAAAATGGTTTCTAGCTTAAATTTCCACTTTTAGGGCACATAGAAAAATTTCTTCATCATATCCAAAGTCTCTTATGGATAATTATATTCATAGATTTGTTTCAAGCCACTAACGAATTGGTCAACCTTACTTTTTGGATGAATTATAATACCTAAATAATACCCCGAATATCTCATGAAATATTCTTCACTCGTACTGATCGATTCATCATCCTTGAGCTTAAGCTTAAAAAATTCCATCTCCATTTTAGTATGAAGAATAAAGGGAATGTACTTATTGAAAAATATGGTTTTAAACTCATCCCACTTTATAGAGTCAATATCATCTAATTACCTCAAGTTAACTGTAAGAGTACACCACTGATATAACTATCCTTACAAAAATAAGACTATTAAAATTATTTTTTTATGTTTAGAACACTGGATAATAGAAAATATATTTTTAGTGGATCTCATCCATTCCTCAGCAACAATATAATTATAAGAACCATTTAGAGAAGGTGAGAATATCATCAGGAAGCACTTAACAGAACATTGTTCCTTACATTTATATTTTTTAAGTCCATTATGATTCAAATATTGAGAAATTTTTGTGATCATAACAAGAAGGTTTTTTATTTCTTCTCCCATAACATTCAATTTCATAGGAGAAAAAAAACTTTTTTATCCACTACATTCAACATTAACATAGATCCTTTCGTCTATAGTCAGTCACTAAAACCAAAATAATTTCTTAAGAAATATTAATCATATAAGGGAACAACATAATCACGTTGAATCAACTATAATTTTTATAAATAATGGAAAATTATATTTAATCTATGAAAACCTTTTTTATACAAGTTTATTTATAGTCATAATCTATTTAAATCATTCAATATGGTTCATAATGCATTTTTTAATTTCTAATGTATATCCCATGGGAGTGGCAAACTAGGTGTGCAGTACGGTCCATTTTCCTTTGGCAAGTGATGATTGATCCTATCTGAATGTTCCATTTTTGGGAGTTATTATCCCTAGGTTCCTCTATCCCATATCCACATCCATTTGCAGTATCCTCATGGGGATTTAATTTCTTAGAAACCACTCACTCTGTCCTTCACCAAAATTCCAAGATATTTTCCTATACATTTACTCATCAAATGAACTTATACTTAGACAAATCTCTATAAATATCCTTATAAGAATCCTTAAGGATCATAGTAAAGTTTTCTCCCCATAAGTTATAAATTTTAAGTAAAAAATTTCTCTGATTCAAACTATAGAAAGCAAGGATTTTCAAACACAAATATTATGAGTTTTTAGATGAATTTTCAATACATTACACAAACATGAACATGAGGTCCATATTAGTTTAGTTTATTTAGAGGATTCATACAAAATATTGTAACATGGTGAATGCTCTTCAGTATATACCATAAAAACATTTCCCTTAAAACTATATTAAAATATACCCTACTAAAAACCATTCTTCAAAACCCAGAGAAAGGAAACTTAAGAATGGGTGAGTTTAGATGCTCAGTAAGGGTAATAAAGTGAGATATCAATGATCAAGTAAGTATGACATAAACATAAGGTTATGAAAACAAGATATTGAAAATTGAAAATGATATCCTAAAAAACAATGATCATAATCTTGAGGAATGACATAAGACATGTTGGCTCATAGGAAATGAATCATAATGAAATAATAGAACAAGGGCCATAAGAATTAAAAATTGGCATAAGAAATTTAGTTGTGGAATACACATAATCTTATAAAATTGTGAAAATGTATAAATTGAATCAGGTTCCCTCATTATGTTAAAGACATGAAATTATTCCTCATATACACTAATGAAGATGCAACCAGGTCCATAGATTATATTATGGACATGAAAGACAAGTCAACACAAAACATTATGGACATGAAAGATATGTTCATAGAAAATATTATAGAAAATAATGCTTGGACCACACATAATATTATAGATATTAAATATTGTTCTACACATAAATTTATGAACACGTAATCAGGTGTATACATAATATTGTGGGAATTTAATCGTGTTCACACATAACATTATGGACATGAAAATAAGTTCTTCACATAACATATTTGATGCCAGGGATCACTCATAAGACCATCATAGTGGAAAAAATTCTTTTATTGAATCAATTTAAATATTTTTCTAATTCTTATATATCTCATGAGATATAAATATTTAACCATTGAATTTGAGAGAGATATAGGTCCCATCCTTTATATAATAGGAACCATATTTATGTGTACCACAAGTTCATAAAATATTCATTATATAAGAACCGAAAAAATGTAATGAGTTTCATAAAATTTTCATCATATCATCATTTATGGAAAAGAGAGAGTTTTTATAATCATTTAATCATTACATAATTTTTAACCCATGGAAAATGAATAGGTTTTTAAAATAATTTTATCATGGTATAGCCAATTGAAAAAGTAGCATGTTTTATAATAATTTTATCATGGTATAACTCATTGAAGAGAAATGGGTTTAATAAATATCACATCAACATAACAATAAAACATACAAAGAAATAATAATAATGGTATAATTAGATCATATCAATAATAATTTATATGAAATATCAACAGATTTCATCTTATATGGAAGATGATCTTGACTGATCATTTAAATCATTTCTTGGGGAAAATATAATTTCTTCATTACAAACCATATTTAAAAAAATATATCAATTCGAATTTTATTTAAAATTAACCTTGAAAACATATAAAGTAATATTCAAGAAAAATAATGGTCATGAAAATGGGATGTTTTTTATGACTTACACATTAAAACAAATATTCTGTTCTCATTTTCAATAAAATCCAAACAAAAATTGTTTGGAAAATGAGTTGAAGATTCATTTAATTTTGTTTGTAAAAAAGTAAAAAATGGCTACAAATAACATTTAAAAACCATATAGTAATAAAAAATAAATTTTTTAAATCATATTTAGAATACATTGTTTTGAAGGAAAACAGATTTTAACCGAAGAGAGAAATGAAGACAATTTTTCTTAAAAAAATTCTCATTTAATTTAAGTAACATAGAGTGAAAAAAGTAATATTTATATAAAAAATCATTAATACATATAGGATAAGAAAATTCATAATAATTCAAGAGAGTTTTATAATAATATTTCATCATTAGAGAATAAATCAAAAAAAATATTGATAAAAATTGATATTGTAACATAAAACTCTTAAAAGTTTGGTAACATTGTATCATATGACCCAAGAAATGATAACACTAAATGAAAAATGGAATATCATGAGAATAAATAAATTTAAGAAATTATATCTTAAAGTTTCTGTATATATACCTCATAAAATAATATACGGGCATATCATGACATAAGTATTATCAAAGAAAAATTGAGAAAAAAATATATTACTACTTTAATAATCATATGAATCATAATAACTAATAAAGATTAAAATAAAATGAAAAATTTAATATCTCAAAAATAATGATATTAATTCTATAACATGTAATAGGGCTAGTATATACACCAAAAAAAGAAAAGAGTTCCCAATTGTCATATGTCTCCCAAAAAAAGGAGACTAGAAATCCCATACCAATTTGTTGTATTTTGAACTATAAACCCTATTAAAGAGAAAATATAAAATGGATATGTAAATAAACATAATTTTAATGATAATAATCATAAAATAAATTCATGGAATGTATATACACGACATAAAATAAGTAGGCTGTGTATATGGATTGTGTAAAACATAAGTAAAACATTGTGATGATAATCTCTTACCTTAAGTCTTAAATTCAATCATACAGGTTAAAAAATCATGTATAATAAATAAAAGTTTAATTTAAATTTATTATATAATAATTTTTATAAATCATAGCATATAATATTTCTTATGAGATTTTATTTCCCATTTTAAACAATTTGTTGTTAAAGTTACGTTTCATGTAACAACCTCTTTGCTTTTCATATATTATATGATTTTTTATTTTTCAAACTCTCCCATTGATCATTGTTAAATAATATATAGAATGTTAAAAATTATTTAAATATCATATATATTTAGTATATTTTAATTTATAGTTATTCATAAAATTTGGTAAAAAAAATGAAATGCACTGCTCATGAAGACAATAGGTCATACGTATGCATGACCTCCATTTAAATTTTATTTTACTACCGAAATAAAGAAATATAATTTATATAAATTGTAATTAAAAATTAAAATTTATTTAATATATATCACATGTTTTTATAAAACCTATATATAATTTATTCCATGTAAATCATGAACAAATCACATTGTTTCTTAAGGTAGTAGTCTTCTATACATATGAGTGACGTTATCATATTCCAAAAAGAAGGATAGTGTCATAGAAGGCATGGTGAAATAATAATAAAATCATAATAACTTAATAAATATCATATATAAAAAATAAATCCTTCATTACAACCATCATTGAAATGTGTTAATGGAAAAACAAATGGTATGGGTTTGTGAGGCGGTAATCTAGCGTACACACGAAGGATGACTTCGTAACACATTTGATGGAATTTGAGACAGTTGTATGTCATATAATTAATGTAAAATTATCTCATTATTTTAAATATACCAATTTTATTATATAATCATGGTATAATAATAATTTAATTAGGTGTTGGAGTAAATAAAACAAAAATTCTCGTTGATGAATGTTACCTCGTCATCTAGTATATTTTTTTGGTTTTCACTAAATCCTTACTAAGATGGAATTATTTCATAATTGAGGCTTCTATGAAGAGGTGATAGAATTAGGTATCTAATTTTGGTATGTATTTTCCTATAAAAAATTGATTGAAGGATTTAATAAGAGAGGAAATGAGGTGTCCTTTAATATGTGAGTTGAGTGGGAAAATTGTAATTTTTTGAAAAGTTCCAATCATACCAAAGTTTTTATCATGAAAAAGCCCCCAAAATAGGAAATTATAGAAAATATAATGTACACGGTCTAAATATAGCTTTAAATTGGTTGTTTTAAAAGTTTTTAAGAAATTCAGAATCCTTATCTTGTTAGTTTAACCCTAGGTTAATCCATTTTAACCTTAACTGTTGTAATTAAATTGTCACAACTTTCTCTATTCATTTTTTCTAAATAATTAAGTTGAAATTATTTGAAATTACAAATTATTATGATTATAAATATGAAATACATTTCTCAAAATTTAATTCACATAATTGTAAAATTAAAATTTAAAACTATATCCACAAAAGCGACGAGAAATTTGATTTTTATAGAGAAAATGTCAGAATGTTTATAATGTTTTCTTCTAAAAAGCCTATATAAAATTGATTAAAATTATTGGATTTAAAATTGAACTAATTTTATTTTAAAAAATAAAATAAAATTAAACTTCAAAAATAAATTAAATAAAAAGATAGCTTGTAATTAAAATTCTATATTTTAACTATTCATTAAAAAATGAAACCTTTTATATAAATATAAAAAACTCACAATAGGAGAATTTTAAAATTATGATTTTAAAAAGTAGGATTTTTTTATAAAATTATTATTTTTAACTCCAAAAATATTAATTTTGTTGTTTTCCACAATAGGCCAAATTTTTTTTTTGAGAAAATAATATTTTTTTAAACATATAATAAATTTTCTATAAATTAAGTTTTTCATTATCAATATGTTTAATTTATATAAAACCATTGTAATTAATATAAAAAAATAATTTTTTGTTATTCGTATCACTATGTTCAATGGTTATTTAATAAAGATCATGTTTAAATAACTATAAAAATAATATATCATGGTTTTGTTAAAACTCTGTTTCATGTGTAACACAATATTACCCAATGTTGTGTGTAAAAAATATTATCCTGGTGTTTCATGTAATTCAAGATATCAATGAAAATTAATTTATTCTAAAAAACTAATTCATTAAAACATTGGATGTTACGATCATTTGAAAGTAATGCATTGATGCATGAAAAATCTAAATTTCATGAATCTTACTAGGGGATTGTCTTCCAAAATAATTATCATCTACAAGCCAATAATACTTGTGAAATGAAAAAAATATGAACTATTAACATAAAATTTTAGATGGATCATTAACCAATACATCTTTTACATGGGTTTTTCAATCCTGAACTTTTTTATGAGCTCCTAAAAAGATATTCATATGGGTACAACCCCTTTAAATTAACCCATTCTGTTGGTTGAATCACTAATAACAATAATCCATCCTCAAAAGAACATAATATTAATATGATATTCAAGATATTATAATTCCTTTTTGTCATCCCTTGATGACAGATAATAACCAATGATTCTAACATAAATCATAATAATGACACAAATACTCTTATTCTATTTCCTCCTAAACTCTACAAAGGAAAATATAAAACATCATTGAGATCAAGTAGGTTCTTATCCACTATTTTAGATGAATTGATTGAGTTTTTATATCATTCGAAAAAAATATAATGATAAAAAAATCAAAAAATTGATTAAGTATCCTTAAACCATCATACGAACGGTTATCATATTATAGATTACCCATTCTACACAATCAAAAGAAGACAGTCCAAGCCCATTTTGATAACCTCGGTCTATCTTCTATATACAGTAGGATGACACATACCAAGTCTTGACTGAACTCAAACCCAACTAATTTAATGATATACCACTATGTAAACATTGATATAAGATAATGAATCTACCACCAAAACTCTCACTATGTAGCTAAGGATTCCATTTTATAGAGTTTAATAACTTCCCAAAGAATCAGATATTACAACAACTGAACTCACACTGAAAATCCTATATATACTCAACACTCCACCTATTTCAGAAACCAAAATATCTATTTCACTAGAGGTTTTCGACCCAAGGTAAAATAAAAAAACATTGTCATGTGATATAGTAAAGAAAATAAAAGGTAAGATTAAGGTGTCTAGTGCTTGTTCAAAAACACCCATTAGACATTAATAAGTATTATAACCAAGCCATTGAAATATTTTTCTCAAATATCTTGTAGGATTGAGACCTTACAAATTATATAAAAATGGATGGAAAATAAATCCTAACAACTAGAAGGGACTGACACCATGATCATCATTCATCATTTTCCTACTAATTATAGAAAACTTCATAAAAAATAAATCCTTTTATAATAGGAGGGAAACATCAATCAATACATTCAACCGAGGCTCACATTTCAACCATTTATCTTTCAAAAATAATCACTCCTAATGGGTGGTATGTAAGAACCCAATTTTTCAATCTGGAATGGATCCCTTGATGTTTGGTATAATTTTTT
This sequence comes from Viscum album, assembly GCA_963277665.1. Taxonomy (NCBI): domain Eukaryota; kingdom Viridiplantae; phylum Streptophyta; class Magnoliopsida; order Santalales; family Viscaceae; genus Viscum; species Viscum album. The sequence continues at coordinate 49,136,268 of OY728122.1, forward strand.
ATTTTGGACATAATTGGATGCCTAATGAGGTTGTCAAGGTCTCAAGGGTGTTCCGGGATAGTTCAGATCCTGGAACCTAGCTTTTTGGGAAAATAAGCCTGGTGCATGGTTTATAGTAAACCGTACAGGAAGGCTATAACAACTGTTAGAGAAAACCAATCAGATTGAATGTTTTTTGATAGATCCTTTCCACACGGTTGGCACATTGTTTCCCTAACTGTGAGACCTAACCATGGGAGTTCCCCTTTTTCCCTAGTACCCATTTAGTGTGTGCGCTTGGTTTGTCAAACCGTGTGGACAAACCATGCACATGCTATTTTTTTGGGTAAAATAACCATTCTACATTTAATTATATAGTTAAGCCTTCTCCTTCCTCCTAATCCAAATTTATGTGGGATTGACCTATTTTTCTTTTTTTAGAGATCTTTGAATGCCTATGGTAGTGATTGAAATATTTCTTTCATTAGGGATCTTATCAAGCTTCTTTTTATCACGTTGCACGTTCCAAGGTATGTACTTGAGACCTTTTTAGCCATTTTCACCTCTCTTTCTCTCAACCTTTTTATAGAGGTGTGAACATTTTTCCATTTTCACATATCTACACTATTCTAAAACAAATCAATGGAAGATATTAGAGGATGAGAGTCATACAACCCTATGGTTGGTGGCCTATAACTCATCCCTCATGTTCATTGGTTTTGGAATTATCATGTGGGCCCCACCAGTTTCATCAAGTGTCGTTTATTGATTTAATATTCCATGCTTATAAAAATTTGAACCATATGGTTATTATATTTCCATATATGTGATTAGATGTTAGTGGATATTCCCAAAACTCCATGCATCCAATGTAGGATGTTATTCCATAATCGGATTTTTAGTATTTGACACGTTTGAGCTTCTGTTTGGATGTGCCTCTGCATAACCCATATAAGGGTATGCTTTTCTATATTAAATGGTTTGTGGTCAATTATGAATCAGATAATGGAATATACTATGTCTTTCCACCACCTAAACCACCTAAGTTAAGTGCTTCAATTTGATAATTAAATGTGAAATGGGAATTGGATAGTTTACAAAGTATTTGACTTGAAATTTAATGTAAATGGATTATAGGTTGTATGTATGTAACACCCTTTATAACCTAAATGGAAGTTAGAGGAATAAATACTGATTATTGAATATGATTAAATGGATTAAATGAACAGTTTTATGCTACATGGGCTTATCACACTAATGAAAGGCCACGCTTGAACCAAACAGACTTATTGATTAATTATAACAGGATTAAAATGTTTCATGCTACTTGGACTATTCAAATTAATAGAAGGTAAGGCTTGAATGTTATGAAATTATATATCACTCCATTACCAAGTAAGAGTGGAATGACTCGATCTCATCTTGGATTCCTCTCGAGGACTTCATTGAGCACCCGAGAACACCATTTCGATTCAAAGATATGACTTGATTTTGTTGACGCCCACCTAGAAACCAATCTTTTTATATTTATGGATGTATAGTATGACACCGTTGCATCCCAGACATAGTATTAATGGATTCCTTGGATACACTCCTAGGTTATGTCATTGAAAAGTAGGTGCCATGGTTAAATCTCATCGATCCTAGTAATTTCTTATCCCCATTTTACCTTGGATAAACTCATTGGGCTCGGTAGGCATCTCATTATGGAATGCCTTGGACTTTGATCCTTGGATTACACTCTGAATCATAGCTTGAAAACATTTATTTCTGCATCGGTGACCCTTGATATCTAATTTTTCTTGGTTATTACCATGTAACTTCATTACTAATTATCATTACAGGTTGCTTTGATACATCTTGGAACCTTCACTATTGCTAATGTGTGAATCATTTATAAACAATTATCAACCAAATAATGAACTGGTAACATGTTTAGAAACCAGCTAAGGGTTGAAGTATTTACATGGGTATTTAGATACATTGTATTATTTTCTGTTATATAGGAATGCTTTCACACTCTTACATTTTCATTACATGGACTATAGGTTATGGAAACCATTGGTGGTGGCCCACTAAGATTCGTCTCATAGCCTCTCTAGGAACTGTTTGTTACCCGAAGTAGATTACATGGTTGTAGGTGTTGAAAAAGGGAATCATGTAGCTTCAAACACTTGATTTATAACTATTTCAGTTGGATCCTGGTAGAATATGACTAAGCCAGAGCTCAGGATTCATGGGATATTCTTGGAATTTATTTACACTTTTTTGGAACATCTCATTCAAGTTCCCTTGTATCCATGTTTTCCATTATTCTTTGTACATGAAATATCATCATTAGTTGTTTAATTTGATTCCAGTTATTTCAGTTATTGTTACTAATGTACCTATTTCCATTGAGCCTTATGCTTACTTATATTTATTCGACTATTAACCACAGTTTATATTCATCCATTGAGATAAAATTTTCTAATGAGGGAATATTCTCCCCATAGACATACCCTAGGCCCTCACTTAAAGTTGACAGCCTCCAATGTTTGGGGAGACGCCCTTGATGCCATGTGTTCCATCAGGATCAGGGCATCAATTAAGTAGCATCTAGATCAAGGACGTCACATTGTTGTATCATAGGAGGGTTTTATTTATTTATTTAGTACTTGGATATAGTAGTTAGGATATTAAAAAACATTGGAATTTTATATAAGCTATACTTTGGAATGATGAACCCAGGTTCGAGTTAAAATCCAAGTTACCCCAAATATAATTATTGTTATATTTTTTCCTATTATAGTTGACATTATTTCACCATTGGGTGACACACATGCTTTTTTGAGGTTACTATTATTATTTCGATTGAGATTCTATTTTATCCTTGACCCAATGATATGAGGGAAAAGAAAGTTGTTAAATGAATCATATTAGGCATCTAGAATTTGCGTGTCATGAATATTACAATGACATATTGGAGCATTTCACTACTTTTCATTTAATGAAATAAATGTGATTTTTGAGTGATGTAGTGATAGTTAGTGTATGCTTCTATTACTATTGGTTGAGATTGAGTGATTGTCTATATCAAATCGTGAGGTTTATGGGCCCTTTTGGGTTTGTATGAGTAAGTTATCAAGTCGAGCAATTATTCTATAAATAAATGAGTATCTTTTGCTTTGATGAGGTTTATGGGAACTGATTCAATAGGAATTGAAATCCCTGATACATTGAAACAAGAATTATAATATGAAATGGTTTCAAATCCTTATCTATCCTTTTCATGTCTATGATTAGTAATGGAGTGAACTTGGAAACCAAATTTAAGATGAAATGAAACTTATACTTGATAACTTACCGATACCTAGATGTCTAAGTGGGTAGTTGGAGTAGTATTCCTTGGGTAGTGAGTTTTTAATTGTTTAGCTTCTATAAGATTTGATATTGATCTACATAATTCTTTTTTATGAGGAATTTTATTGGTATTTATTGACCAATTCAACCACGACTTCCTCATATCGTATTCCATGTAGGTGGTGATGATCATGCTCAATATGTGGTGGCCCCCAATCCACCAGTATTATTTCCAGAAATTCCCCTCTAGGGACATCCTATTATACCTGATCTGGGAAATGATGCCAAAGTTTTTGATAGTTTATTATGTCAAATGAAGTGAATGCATATTGATCTATATATTTCTCCTACAAAGGATGATCTAACTAAAGATTTTCTGAAGCATCATCCTCTTACCTTCTCTTGGGATGGTTGTCCACCAGCTACTGAGCCTTATCTAGAGGCCACCATATATTTTTTTTAGAATATGTACAAACCTAGAGAGTGGAGTGTCAACCTTGCCGCATACATGCTACGTGATTCGTCTAAGAGTTGGTGGGATGTGATTACCCATGTCCTTCATCCTCGGGGCATATTATGTGTTGATTTTCAGACTACATTCTATGATCAGTTATTTCCTTAGATTCTAAGAGCTGATAGACACAGATATTTTTTGAATCATGAGCAGGGTTCTATGATTTTTATGGAATATTCAGTTCACTTCACAGAGTTAAAGTCCTTTTCACTACTTCTAGCTGGTGATGAGATTTCATTAGCAAGATGCTCTGAGGATGAGCTCATGTGGACCATCCATACACATGTGAATGTCTTTATCCTTATTAAATTTTCTGAAATATTCAACCAATATTTTATCACTAAGCACAGCCTAAGAGAAGGCAATAGTACTGGGCATAGAGGACCAATGCTGCCACATTCCAGTAGTTCTCCCGGTAGAAGGAAATGTTACCTTATTGTATCTCGATAGGGAAGTAATAGCCAGAATATCCATAATAATAACTATATGGTGTGTAATTGGTGTAGAAGATGGATAAATTTGAAGCCTCAGTGTGATATAGACCCATAGGAGTGTCGGTCTTGTGGCTGTATGGGGCATCATTAGAGATTCTGTTGGACTTTTATACCAGCATTGAGTAGAAAATTATCTGCGCCAGAACTACCTTTAAGAGCAGGTTTTTTCTGCCACATTAGGAGGGAAGCTAGAATAACACTAGCAAGATTGGACGAGGAGAAGGTCATGGTCATGGTAGCCATACCCCTAATCACAAGTAGTGCTTGCAGAGTAGTTATGGTTGCGGTAGTCTAACTATTGCACATGGTCTTGGATTAGGCCAATTGCATGTACTATAGCCAATACCTGAGGATGAGGCTATGGGACCATCTACAATATAAGATACTCTTCTTTTGGAATCTACTATAGTGTCCAATTTTTTTTATATAGGTTCTTCAAATTCTTTTATCTTTATATCTATCGTGGAATGTCTCACATGTTAGATATAATATTACTATGGTGTAATGAACCTAGATATGTCTTTAAAGGTACAAAAAGAGGGCATAGACCAGTGTAAAGACTATTACCTTGAGGTATGTAGTTACCCTATCGTATGGGACCTATTTAATCTTTAGATAATAGTCTTTGATGTAATTATTCAGATGCATTGGTTAGATCAGTATCACACTTTTAAAGACTTCAATCATCGTAGGGTATCATTTATATCACTTTAGGGAAGTGTTTATTTACATAAGGGTGTGTGGGATGTCCAGGATTTTAGATAAGGATCAGAGAATCATAGGCTAGGATGATTGATTTCCCAGATTGAAAATATATTCATGGAAGATCGTAATTTATGAAAAACGCATTTCCCACCGGTAGTGGATCATTTCAGGGATGTATTCCCCAATTATTTTTATAGATTATCTCATGGGAAAGAGGTAGAGCTTATAATTGGGCTTGTATTAGGAGCATATCTAGTGTCCATTCCTCTATATAGGATACTTCTTATAGTTCTCCAGGATCTCAAGCAGTAGTTAAAGTATTTAGAGGCCAATGGTTTTATGTAGCCCATCATATTCTATTGGGGAATTCCCATTCTTTTCACCAAGAAGGTGTATGGAAACTTATGTATATGCATATATTATAGATGGATAAACTAGTATATAGTAAAGATCATATATCAAATGCCTTCAATATATGATCTCTTCAACCAGATCTGAGGAGATAGGGTCTTCTCTAAGATTGACCTGAGATCAGGTTATTATCAGGTTCCTGTAATGCTATCATACATACCTTGTACAAATTTTTGTAGCATGTATGGTTTTTATGGGTGATAGGAAAAGTTTGGGATATGACTAACACTAAGAGAGTTGGGGAATCAGTGTTCATGACTTTTAAAATTCAATTCTTTCCTTTTTATCCCTATTCCTCTTGACCTATTAGTATCTTGAATCTCTTTTTAAATTTTAACTGTCGTATGAAATAATATGAAAGTAGTGAAAATATATACAAAATATTTTGACAAGGTTCACTACTCAATAATAGTAGATACAACCTTTCAATTCATAGTAATAACTAGTGCATGGATTATAAACTATAATGTAGTAATAGTTACAGTGGTTTGGCTAGGGAAACAATCCTCTAGCTAGTGTGACTCCCTATACCTTGAAGGGTGAAGCAAAACAATCATATCTTCCTAAACTGGTGACGACCTAGTCCAACATTCATCTCCTCGCTGGTTCATTATACCATCTCCGAAGATAGTCTTCTCTCTGTTGAGAAATGTTTTTCAACACTAATAAATTCTTCTAACTATTGAGACCTGTTGGATGTCATAGTTTTGATTTGTTCTTACTTTCTTTACTTGTTACATACCAAGTATCATGCAAGTAACCCAACATTTTTCTTCACAGAAACAACCTTGATAGCTGCAAAATATTTTTCTCCTTCTTCTTCAGTACAAAACCAACTACACTAAAACTTCTTCTTTTTACTAGAATTATAAACTCTCTTTTTGATTATCATATTAATGAAGGTCAACTCAACTAAAAATCATCACAATTATCATGGCTTGGATAATTGAAAATATATTGGCCACTCTATTCTTCTTCTTTAACACAATATAATATGGAATAGTGTTGTAGTGTCTTAATATCTTTCTTCAATTCTCAACATGAACACATGAGTGTATCAGTATACTTCCTTCTTCCCTTGTGAATATAAGAGTTTAGTTACACTTATGGTTCATATTCACATATAAAACACCTCTGAAAATTTTATGGAATTAATGTGAAAGCAAGAATATGATCATCCTCGTCCAAGTAGTGAGCTTCATAGATTAGTTTCTTCTCAAAACACAGTGTGGGTGATAAACACCAGTTGTGTGAGTGTGGTATATTATTCTATTCATGTAACCAAATATTTCATGGGATTATCTTATTCACAAAGCCGATTCAACAGTTAAAAACAATTGTTAAAGTCTTGTGGCACTCCAATATTTCAGTCAACATTTAGGGGTGTCTTGGGCATAACTTTAATGCCTTGCATGCAAGATTCAACTTTTTTCATGGAAGGCCTCTTGCATGAAACATCAATCATGCCCAAAACTCTCTTCTTGCGCGTAAATCTCCTTTATTGCATGAAAATCTTACTTCTCTCATGAAAATTCATTTGTGTATAATTCTTATGCACTTCAGAGCTCTAATTTCTTCAAAGTGTTGATCTTTTCAAATAAGAGGGGGTCACCACTTATTTATAGGCCTCGCCGACCCATGTGAAAAAAATATGACGTTTCGTGCATGATCATGATTCGTCATGAAAACCCCATTTGAAATCACAATGCGCACATAAATATCTTTTGTGCTAACCTCATATTTTTCACACTTCTTTAATATTTCCCACACTTCATGCCTTTTCCATTTTTTGATGTTCTAACATTGAGTCACTTCTTCAACAAAACATTCCAATCCCCCTTCAATATTGAATTCAAAAATCAATATTTCGTACAAGTATTTAATTTTCCATTTTTTGATGTTTGGATATTGGAACTCGAATTGCACATAACAAAACAATCCATATTCAAACATGAATGCAACATCCTTTTCCAAAATCACATTTCCCCTTCTCCAGATTTTTAGCCCCAAAAACAATGCCACCTTAATGTCTTCTTTAGCAAGAACACAAATGCTACTTCACTGTCATCTATCTTATCCAATAAAAAACTTCTTTCATCAAGATCTATATATTCCATTATATATAGTGTTTGATTTAACACATTTATAATCTTTATATTTTCAATGGAACGTACTACAAATTCCCTATATTCTAGCAACATCATTATTACCAATCAAAACTAAATATGATTGAGATCACCTTTTCTCCCCATTTCCTTTATTTGGATAACATCACAAGTTCTCTAAACTACTTCTGATCTTTTTGAAATACAGACCAGAAAAACACATTCATATTTTCAAATCTAAGCACATGCATGCTTTCTCTTTCCCTCTTCATCATCAACCACCATGCATAGCCATCTATGAATACCAGACCAATGCACCCTTTCTCTTTTGCTAATCATATATTATGTTAGGAACATAACATCCCAAGAACTTCTAACATGGTTGATGACAACCAAATCACTTTAATAATCCTCACATGGATGATACTTCATCCATATTCATTTTTGTAAACAATGTGTCACCTTTGACGCAAGTTCATTGAACTTGGGATCAGTGCATCAATCGTCCAATTTAACATCATGGAGAATTTATCTAGTGTGGCATCCAATTATATGAATCCATAAATATTATCTATATTGCAACTTCCCTTCATCCAATATTCATTAACTTTGGAGTTCCTTCCTCATATTTATCAAAACTAACAACCGTTGACAATATGTGACACTCATTGACAACCATTGAAAACAAATAATACTCATACACAAAGTGGTCCCAACAATGAGTACCTTGTTATACCAACTGGTATTATGAATGTGCCCACTATTTTTATGGATATGATGAATTGGATATTCCACCCATATTTGGATTATTTTTTGTGCTCATTGTGGATGGCATCGTGGTGTATTCTCACACTCATAGAAACTATACTGATTATCTTGAGATCATTATGAGTACACTGAGAGGGAATTAGCTTTATACTAATCATTCTAAGTGCCACTTACGGATCCAAAAATTTATCCTCTTTCAAAATATTATCTATGAATCAGGTGTATATGTTGACCCAAAAAAGGTTAGTGTTGTAGTTTACTAGGAGAATATGAAGAAAATGTTTGATATAAAAAGTATCACAGGGTTGGTTAGATGTTACAAGAATTTCATAAAAGTCTTATATTGCCTTTAATAAGTTCTTATGAGCCATAATAAGAAGGGTGTTAAGTTATTTTGGTTAGAAACATGTGATAAATACTTTCTCGATCTGAAAAGAAGGATTTTATCATCATATGTTCTGATTCTTCTAGATCCTAGAAGTAGTTATACTATATTATACAATTCATTAGGAATCATCCAAGGAGTAGTAATTATATAGGAGGACAATTTCATTGAATATAGATAATGAAAGTTGATACTTCATGAGAAAAATTACTCGATACATGAACTAGTGTTTGTAGTAGTTGACAGTGCCTTATGTTTCAGGAGAGATTATCTATTAGGTGACTAGTTTTTGGTGTACACAAAACCCAAGACCCTCAAATATATCTTTTCACAGCATGACATAGACATCTGATACAAAATAAGGGTCAAATATCTATAATCCTTGGATTTTGAGCTTGCTTATACGCTTGGGAAGGGAAATGTGGTTGCAGATTCACTGATTTAGAAAACTTAAACATGGCCCATATGGGAAGATAATGATGAATGTAAGTTAATGTTCCTCTTTTATGAACTATATCTGGAGATTCATGATATTACTGAGCAGTCTTACCACTCATATTTGAAAGTTACCTATTACAACATTGATAAGGTGATGAGTAGACAATTTTTAGACCCCAAAGGCTTGGTTCTATGTGAGAGTATATCAGGAGATAAGCGACCTCCGAATTGGTATATAGATATAGACAACATCCTACATATTCAAGGATGTGTCTGGGTCCATGAAGATACAAGAGAGGAGTTGATGAAATATTTCCACACTTCTTAGTGAGTAGTTCATCCAGGAATATCGAAGATGAATCGAGATATGAAATGTCTATTTTGTTGGAATAGGATGAAGCATCAGATTACAGGCTTTATCACTAGTTGTTCCTTCATTAATAAGGTGAAGTTGGAGAACCATAGACCTATAGTCTTTTTATAACTGATTACAGTTCCTAAATAGATACTATAAGATGTTGATATGGAATTTATAGTCGGTTTAATTAGGTTTCTGAGAGTTAGTGATAGTTTATGGGTTTTTAATGAAATATTGACAAAAGTAGTCCACTTCATTCTTATTTGGGTGAATTTATTAGTTGGTGAGTTAAGAAGACTTTATGTCCATGAAATAATATTACTACATTGGGTCCCTCAACTATCATTTCAGATAGGGATGTTTGTTTCATGTCACATTTCTATAAGGGATTGTAGAAGGCTATGGTTATTCTAAGTATAACTTTTCTCCCTTATACTGATGGACAATTAAAATTGGAAATAAATGTTCTATAAGATATGATTCGAGAATGTGTATTTGGTTTCAGTGGTTCCTAGGAGAATCATATTCCTATTGTTGAGTTATCGTATTATAATAGCTTCCATGTGATGATTCTGATGGATCATTTTTATGCCTTATATTTTAGGTCATACCATTCACCTCTATGTTGGAAATAGGCAAGTGAGGCAGTCGTACTAAGTCCTCAACTCATTCAGGAAAATTCACAATAGGTTTTGTTGATTATAAAGTGTAAGACTATTGCCAAGTCTAGATAGAAATATTATGTCAATCTCTATCGATGACCTATAGAGTTCAAGGTTAGGGATTGTGTTTTCCATCAAGTATCACCCATGATAGGAAATAGACATTTATAGAAGCAAGGGAAGTAATTGCCTCAGTATATTAGGCCATTTGAGATCCTAGAAGGAGTTGGGATAGTATCCTATCAGTTGCTATAACCTTAGCGGTACCATGCCATGCACAACATCTTCAATGTTTCATTACTATTCCAATATTTTATGACCCATCTCTAACCTTTGATACTAAGGAAGTTGAGTTATATTCCAATGATACCAATGAGGAATATCTAGTACACATCGTTGATCAGAGCACAATGGATCTCTGAGGCCGCTCTTTCCCTCTGGTATTGGTGTTATAGAAGCATGGCCGTGTGAAGGACTAGACATGGGAGAGAGAAGCTGACATACATGATTGTGGCTAGAGTTGTTCCCAGACATTGTTTCAGTATCCTTGGAAGTTGAACTCAAGGATAAGTTCTTTATAGGGGAAGATAGTAAGAACATGGTTTTTCACTTAGATATCAGTCATTTAATTTTTGGTCTAATTCTATATTTTAGACCTAATATTGATTCTTAATGAGTTAGTGAAGGTAGTGAGGGTGTTCAAGGCTAGTTCAGAGAACTGAACCAGTATTTTTGGGAAAAAAGGGCTAGAAAATGGTTTATAGTAAACTGTGTAGATGGAATTATTTTCTGGATATCCTTACCACATAGTTTTTCTAATCATGTGGCCTAACCGTGCAAGTAACCTATTTTCTTAGGTACTGACTCATGGTTTGTTCATGGTTTTTCAAACTGTGCACATGCTATGTTTGGGGTAAAATGTCCATCTTCGCTAATTAAGTATCATCCTTCCTCCTAATCCAAATTCCTATGGAATTGAATTATTTTCTCTATTTTTGGATATCCTTGATGGCCTATGTTAGGTATTGAATGATCTACTTCATCAGGTATCTAATTGAGCATTTGTTCCTCATATTGGATGTGCAACGATAAGTACTTGAGAGTCCTTTTTAGTAGTTATTGTCCTCTCTACCTCTTGAACTAGTAACCAAGGTGTGAGTGTTTTCCCATTTTTCATAGATCTACTCCATTATAAGTTTAATTAATGTCTGATATTAGAGGGTGAGAGTTGTACAACTCTAATATGGGCAGTCTATAACTAATCCGTCATGTTCTTTTGTTTTGTAATTGTCGTGTGGGGCCCATCGATTTCATCATGTTCAGTTAATTGATTTTATATGCCATGATTATAATCATTAAAACTATATGGTTATGCTATTTCCAAATTTGTTATTAGTTTTTAGTGGTTACACCCTCAACTATATCCATCCCATGTAGGATGTTATTCCATAATTGGGTTTTCAGTATTTGACATGTTTGATCCACCTTTTGTGTGTGCCATGTCTTGAACCTTCTAAGGGAAATATTTCCTATATTGAATGCTTTTCTGTATATTATGAATCAAATAATGGAATGTACCATGTATTCTCACCATAAGACCCACCTAAGGTATGTTCATCAATTTGATAATTAAATGTGAAATGGGAATGTGATATTATACAATGTATATGAATTGGGCTTAAATGTAATTAACTAATTGGTTTAATGTCTATGTCACTCTTTACCACATTAATGGAATGTAGTGTAAGGTACCTTGATGATTGGATATGCTTAAATGGAATAAATGAATGATTTCATACTCTTGGACTTATTACACTAATGAAAGGAAAAGATTAAACAAAATAGCCTTATTGATTAATTATGACTTCATTAAATGTTTTCAATATACATGTCATAATCACACTAATAAATGGTAAGGCTTGAAACTTATGAAACTGTATATGACTTAAATATAAAATATGAGTGTCCGAACTCAATATTTCCTTGGATTATTCTCGGGCAATGCCTTGAGCACTCAGGAACCCCATTCAGATTCAAAGATACAACTTTCTTTGGTAGACACCCACCTAGAACACAATATTTGTCTATTATTGGGAACCTAGTATAACATTGTAGGATCCATCATAAAGTATTATTGGATTCCTTGGATACACTCGTTTGATCTATCATTGAAAAGTAGGTTCTGTGGTTAAATCCCATTAGGCCCAATCATTTCTGCCCCCGTTTTACATTGGATGAACTCGTTGGACTCATTAGGTGTCTTATTATGGAATGACTTGTAATATGCTCTTTGGGTTACAATATTACACTTATCCATGACACATTTACCCAGGCTATAGGTTATAGACACTATTGGTGGTGGACCACTGGGATTTATCTCACACAATCTCAGGGAGACATTTAGTACCTAGAGTAGATTAAATTGTTTCATGTGTTGACAAAGAGAATTATGTAGCTTCAAACAATTTATTACATACAATTTAGATTTTAGATAGATAACAGATGATAGATGTAGAGCTAGGGATGCTTGGGGTAGTCTTTGAATTCATTTATACATCTATGGAACATGTTATTCCTCCTGTCAATTATTTAGGTTTTCTAGTTTTCTAGATACATGAAATATCATCATTAATTATTGAATGTGATTCTAGTTATTTCATTTATTGTTACTATTTTCTCTTTTTCTATTGTGCATTTTATTTACTTATATTTCATTCCCAATTTGCCTCAGTTTATATTCATCCTCTATGCTACACTTTTTCTAATGAGGGAATAGTCTCCCCATGGACACACCCTAGGCCCTCTCTACTAGTCGGCATCCTCTGGAATTTGGGGAGACATGCTTGAGGCTATGTAGCCCACTTGGATCAGGGAACCTATTACGTGGAATCCAGGTCTGGGACATAAAATTTTTCAACTAAATTATATATTCTATTATGAATTGTGAAATCCATTAAACCATACCCTTATCCATGAGGAAATAATAATTTTTATGTGTTATGTGATATCTCACTAATCACTAAGATATAGAATAGAATTTATTCCTTACTAAAAGAAGAGGAATTATTGGAGGGAGTATCTAATTCCATTTATAGAGGACCAACACACAAATCATTAGGGGAGTACCTACTTCACTGAAGGAGGATCCAAACACTTATTTTTCATAGAGTACCAACTACAATAATAGAGGACTCATACACCAATCATAATGGGAGTTTCAACTCTATTGATAGGGTTTCTTCACCCTTATTGTTGGGGGAGTACTGACTATACTGATGGGTAACCCATACCCCATTCATTCGGGCATATGATATCCATTGATAGAGAATCCACTCCCTTTTCATTGGGGGAGTAAAAAATCATTCCAATATACAAGGGACTTATCATTTTTTGATAATACATCATCTAATGGTGTACCTGGACCTATCAAATATATGGGGAACCAATGTCTGATCGTCGATGGATCAAAAAGGGGGTATAGGATACGATGCCTATTTTGAGCAATCGTGGACACCAATACACATATCTTGGTTCTAGGGATATATCAAGAAGGTCCACCAGATGAAGATCTACTAAAATATTAACAAAACATTATTCCATAAAAAACACAACATTATGTGAAATTTATACATTTATTCTATTTATAGAAGGTCTTTACCACACCTCAAAGAAATACGTTGTCACAAGATAATATACACTTGGTCATGCAGTGGAATAACTACTCATTAGATTACACACCATACTGAAAATAATGTATAGAATTTTATATGATACATGAATCACTAAACTATACCCTAAAAAATACCACAGATAATAATATATTAAATAGATTATTATGGTTCTTTTATAGTAATGTGTCAGCCTACACATCCTATAACTTGTTCTTTTGGCCAGATAGCTGGACTGAAATACATCAAGTAATATCACCCTAATTTATGAACTAACAATTAAAAGTATTCCTAAATCCAAACATTGATTACTATGAACAATGACTATCTTTGATTCAATCTAAAATTACTCGACGCAACAAGACCCAACCTAGGTTAGCCGTTAGACTGAGTGTGCCACCTCAAATCCCACCTCTAATAGGTTAAGCATTGTTGACCAGCATATAGAAGGAAAAAACATAAATGTCATTTCTCAGCATAATGAAAATCAACATCATCCACACAACTCTAATAATAAAAATAAAAAACATTATACATGACATAAGATGTGATATCCAAGAATTGAATCAATTAAACATAAAAACATCACCAATAAAAATGAATAAAAAATATCAATATTACAAGAATTAAAAATGGAGTCCATATGTAAGGCACCACAAAAAATTTCAAGCCTATATTTGTATCCAAGCCTCATGACATGAAAGCTATAATAAGCTGTCACCACCTATCACTACGAACCAAATCTTTTAATTTTACATCCTCTATGATCACCCAAAAATTTTATATATTATTAAAAAATATAAAAAGTGTGGTTTAAAAGGAAAATGTAGGGGTGTGTTTATATATACCCAAAAAGAAACCTCAAAAACAAAATAAAGGAAAAAATGGAATGTCTTCTCACAACCTAGAGAAGAATAGATTAACCACCAAACTGAGGGAAAAAAGTGAAATGATTAAATAGATATATATGAGATGATGTTAAAACTTCATCTCCAAAAAGAATACAAAACAAACAACATAATATAAATAGAAGTAATATAATATTCTTCTCATCACTATAAAAATAAGAAACCCAATAACTAAACCTCATTCCAGAAAGGAATACTCAACCTCCCTTTTCACTTGAGAAAATGAAAGGTAAAGGATAAATTTGATTACAAAATAAAGTTGTGATATCAATTAATAACATTCACCCATTGGATAAATAATAATGTAAAACACAAGAACATAATCATGCCAGTATTTATGATATATCAACTTCATCTGGAATAATATTTTCCCAAAAAATGAAATCCATCAAATAGGAAAAAATATTTATGCTCCAAAAAATGTTTTTTGTCAGTAAACTTTATTATGAAACCTCTACCAAAGAATATTGTGAAGAAATTTTGGTTATAATGGAGGAACCACACCTATATGTGATAATGTAAAATTATTTAGAGAGTAAAAAACCCATAGGTGGGGGGTATGTGCATCATCTTGGGGGGAAAGTTCTATAAACCATCATATATATGGGAAAACACACCTTATTATTAATGTAATGAAATAATGGAGTATCTAATAATCCTTCACTAATGTTCATAGCTAGTTCCATGACCTTCATGGGAGTACTGAATCCATTCATGTAAGCGTAACTAGCTTCTCATTAACATTACATCAAATGATGGAGTACCTATCCTTGAGTTCCCACAGCTTTATAACTCATTTTCAATGAAAGTATACAAGTAAGTGGGAGGTTGATATTTTTTATACACTTAAATAGACACTCATACTCTATTTCCAACATAAAAGTCATGAAAATTATAAAATTAAATGTACAAATCCCCCTTCCATGACTAGAGTCGGTCTCTAAGGCCATGAAATATCGTGAATCAATTAATAAGTCTAAACATTTATTCTTATTGTAACACAAAATAAACAAATAATTTGTATATATGGGGTTAAATGAATATTCATATCCTATGTGTTAATATTTAAGTATTCTCCAACATCGTTGCTGCTATGTGGGCACCCTTAATGTTATTTTTCATAAGTTTCTACACCCATGAATCTTACATTGATCAATTCAAAATCTATATGTACCAAAAAAATATCCGAGAGTAAAAAAATGAATATTTCATGTGGGGGAACCATGTTTGTTCATCAAAAAATTTCCAAGGGAGGACCAAACCCTGTGCTTTCTCCAAACATCTTACTCATATTCAGTCATTTTTTATCATAGAGGAAAGATTATCAAAATTAAAAAATAGCTCATAGATGATATCTGATAATGAATATGTATCCATTATTATAACATATATAGAGAAAACTCTTAATTTTCTATTCACTTTTCTAATTTAGACACCCAGTCGATAAGATGTGAAAAGTTCTAGAAAAGGGAAAGTACATGAATTGTACTATATCTAAAACCACATGTGTTATTTGAGGATTATATAGGTGTGTACCTCAGTTTTCTTATTATGATGTGTCTATATACATAAAATGTCTTTATGGTGACACAATATATATTGTTTAGCGGTTTTGAAGAATATACATTGATGCATCCCAAGTCACATGTCTCTACATACATGGTATGTGCATGTAGATCACACATCATGTGTGGGTGAATAAAAACATTAGAATATATATAGGTTAGTTGGTTATGGTTTTTTGAATAATATGGTCGATGGATTTTTTATGATAAACCACAAAATATTTAACATTCTTTCAAAAAACCTATCTAATGGGTGAAATTTTATATGATGTGTACATTGACAGCCACACTCTGTGTGATTGTGTTCTTTATTTCAATAAAACGTGGCTTCCTGCACCAAATCCATAACTCCAATTTCTAGATCTCACTACTAATTATTCTATAAGTTAAAACCGACTTTCCATGATTATTATTCACACCATAATATACATTTCATTATTTATTTTTTCAATCATATTTACTATCCACGTCGGATGGTTGTTCCTATGGACCTACTTTTTGATGCAAAACCGACCCTTCGTTGATTACCTAAATTACTACCACTAATCCCGACCTCCATGCTATCTCACATCAATCCTACTGTTTTTTTATCTCCCCTTGATTCTGACTCCACCATAAGATCTAGAAATTGTTCACTATTCCTGAGGGGTTAAGGGAGAAAAGGGGATATGGGGAAAGGAAGTTTCATGACTCATGGGGTGCTTATTACTAAATCACCCCAAGTGTAACACTCTTCTGGTGAAAGGATAATATAGAAATGAAAACCAATGATCATCTAGACAAAATTATTTATTCATGAATTAATTCTTCGATAATGAACAACAAAACAATAAGAGGGTTTAAAATAACAATACTAGAAATTAAACACTTAAAAAAATAATTATAATAAGAATAATTAAAGAAAAAGTTTTTATTCAATAATTTTTTTTCAATGTTTAGAAAAAAAAGAATAATATTGGAATAATAAATTGAAGTAGAAAGAATAGGATAAGATGAATATAATAAGTACAATCATAATGAAGATTCTAAATTGATTCAAATCCTGACAATGATACAAGATATAATACGAAATCCCCATTGAGAACATCCTCTAATTATTTAATCTATATGGGGTTCCCATTAGTTATAGTGGATCTGCATGTTTATAGGATCTTAAGGAGGTATTTATAGAATAACATTAGATCAACTAGAATTACATAATGACCCAAAATTGTCTTGATCTATGGAGTGAATATCGAACATGATTAATAACTTTTATGTATAAAACACCCAATTTTGAATACAATTTCAATAATGTATTTCCTAACCTAGTCTCTAGTTAAGAGATATATATGTTAACACATACAAGGTAAATAAATAATTTAATAATTTAATATTAAATCCTTCATTAAAAATCAACCATCCAAGAATATATCCAAAACTCCATCCTAGGGTAAACACTATGTTCTGACATCAATAGAATAATAAAAAAACATTTCAAGGTTTTTTCTTTCTTATATAAACTATTTTACCCTTTTATAGGTTCAGGGAACCAAAACTCAGAAATGAGATATGTAATGTTTGATAGAAAACCCAAGCCATTATCTAACTTTTATTCTCTTTTATGGAATCTCAGACTTAATAGTTATATAGTTTTCCTCCTCTAACCATTTCCATATACTTCGTATTCATATCATCCATTTCTATTAAATCTCATTTAATTTTATATCTAATTTAATCCCTATATGTATGAATACTTATAATATTTTTGTTTTTGAATCCAATTCCTTCAATAAAAATTAATATTTTCTATGAATATTAAATTATAATACCTTATACTACTCACTATTTTTTCCTATCCAACAATAAAATCCAATTATAACTAAACATATCGAAATAAATTTTATGGATATTGTATATGAAAAAATTTATTGTAAATTATTAGAGTCACTAGTAACTAGAATATCTATAATGGAAAGTATAATTTTATAGTTATCCAATTATGACTTTTATTGATATATATTAATCCCCAAGGATAATGAAATGGCTAACAAAAATTCTCAGAATCCATCGATTAATACTCAAGAGAGATTTTAATATCTATAAAAATATAAAAACTAATAAATATAAGTCACAACCAATCTTTATTGTTGGATTAATATATAATATAATAAATCAATGTTTATATTGAAGTATAAATGAATATTTTATGGAATACAGAATATATAATTATTATATATATTGAATGAAAAAATAACAATAGTTTAAATAATATTACTTAAAGAAAACAATAAATAAAAAATAAAAAATGTATATACATGAACAAGGATTTCGTACATAAATAATCAATTTAAATATTTCACTTGATATATAAAAACATTAGATAATTATATTAATAAAAAATACTTTTGATAGTGTTTAAATTCACACTTATACCAATAAATCCTTTTCTGCCAATATAAATAAATATTTTGGAGTTTTTTTTTGAATTTTCCTTAAACCATTCATAAGAACCATGATGTTATTCTCTACATAATATATTTTGGATAAGGAATTTTTTCAATGGTCCGTCCTTAAACCATGATTTAGTTTATAAGCATACACCATTTTTATTTTATGATTATTCTATAAATCATGATTTATTAAAAAATTTAATGTTGTGTTTTTTACTTTTAGAAATAGATTTTACATAAATAATTTGATAAACCAAACTATAATGACCTAAGCCATCACCTGAGTGAGCCCACCACATGGCCCAATGTGTGTTCCCGATCACCAGGTGTGAATAAAAATCACTAGGCATAACCTAATAACGATTGTGAATTTTTTACTCCACTTTTAAAAAAGAATTAACCATCCATAAAATAGGATTGACATGCTAATATAATTAGTTTAAGAATTGAAGAATAACTAGATACAAAAAAATATCATATATCAAATTCAAAGAATTCAATAAAAAGGCATATACATGGTGTCCCAAAATAAAAAACCCAAACTCAAAATAAAGGGTTATAATTCAAAAAAAAGTACCAATTACAACACAAAGGGTAAAAAATACCCAAAAAGTCACTACATGAGACCAGCCCTATGGGACCATATCTCCTCTAGAAAACCCTAGATAGTGGTAATCAAGAAAATATAACCTAGAACATAGTTCCCTAATCATTACCTCTTTCATGAAAAATGAGATATAGAAATTCCCAAAAAGGTCCCCAATAGAGTGTGAGGGACAAAGCCCAATAGGATAACACAATAAATCAATTCATGGATTTTACCAATTAAAACCAATAGATTATTCTGGAAATATATTCAAAACTAAACCACTTGATAACAATCAAATTTCAGATAAACCTTTAAAACCATTTTTTGCTTTCTATTCCAAAAGAAAACATGGTTTTACAAAGTAATTTTCCAAAAATTTATCAAATAGATAAAAAATTCCAAAAGCACAGACATTATCAAACATATAGAACACACATAATAAAGGTGAGAAAAACATTAAAATCATATTACCATAATAATGGAAAATAAAAAATGTTCATAATATATATCATTACATCAAATATAACTAATCAAATTAATAAAAAATATAAAACAATCCGATATGAGTAATTTACACATAGGGTATCTAAGCACCATGCCTATAAGGAATGTGTAAACATGAATACTAGCTAGAAAAACAATGGAAGCTCTAGAGTCTTCCCAAATTCCAACTCTAAGATCTCACTCGGTCTTAAAAATTCAAAATAAATCTCATATAGTCTTCCAACCCAAAGGCTCACTCGGGCCCTTATAAAAAATAGAGGCTCACATGCTACTCCCTTAAAAGGATCACATTGTCCTTCAAATAAACCCCACACTGACATATTGGTCAACCCATGTTCTGATCTATGCTAAAAAAATCACAAACAAGTTCCCATATAAATCAAGATATAACACAATCCATTACATAAAAAACATTTGCATTTTATTAAAACACCCTTCCCAACATAAAACCATTTATAAGTCCATTTTTATAAATCCATTTAAACCAATAAAACCAATTTTATCCATTTTATCAAACACTTGGGGAGTACACACGCCACCCCCATTTGGAAAAACCTCTTTAAATAACCAAATATCTACAAAAAATCCATGAAATACCTCATATTCCGAATACACACAAATAATAAATCAGTTTAATATCAATATAAATAATAAAAATCAAATTTGATTTGTGAATTAATGTTATTTCGTGGATAAAACTCAGTTTGGGTCAACCCGGTTCGGGCCGACCCAGGGCGGGTTGGGCCGGGTCGAACCGGACCCAAACTCCCCCTCTTCGGACCCATTTTAGTATTTCTCCCACAACATGATATACGAACCTCTGATTGACGCACTGTCAGTTGTGTGGGATTCATTAGATTGAGACGGTAGTTTAAGTATATTACACTCAAGGTTTTGGCTAAGTTTGAGTATGGCTGGGTTGGTTCTAACTTGAAACCAACCGGGCCCTCTGAGCAGAAACGCTTAAAACATAAGGACTAGACATCCGATTGACATCCTATCAACTATGTTGGTTCAGTTTTTAAGAGATGGTCCTTTGGCATACTCCACATGGGATTTAGATGATATTGGAGTATGGCCAGGTTGGATTGAACACGAAATCCAACATGACCCCTGGAATGGAAAAGGTAATAACTCTCAGACCGGGCGTCCAATTTACGCGTCGTCTATCGCATTGGGTTCCTTATGATGAGATGGAACATCGAGATACATAAACATAGGACTTACTAATAGTTGATGTATCGACCTCTTTTCTCATGGAGCAGACCCTCCCAGATTCAAGCGTGTTTTGTGCAGGAACCCTAGAGCTGGCTACGACTGTGACGACTACCGTACTGAGATCCTCCGTGGGTTCGATGATGACGTCTTCCGTACTAGGATCCTCTGTGGGTTCGATGACGAGGACTTCAGTACTAGAATAATTTGTGGGTTTGACGACGATGTCTCTCATACTAGGATCCTCTGTGGGTTCGACGATGACAAATACCGTGCTAGGATCCTCCTTGGGTTCGATGACGACGTCTACCATACTAGGATCTTCCATGGGTTCGAAGAATAAATATACCATACTGAAATCCTCTGTGGGTTCGGCGGTGATGAATTCAGTACTGGGATCCTCCGTTGGTTCGACAGTGATGAATTCTGTACTTGTATCCCGAGTGGGTCCGACAGAGTAGATGGTCATGTATCCTGAGTGGGTCCAACAGCTTTGCTGGTCTAGTATCCTATGTGGGTCTGATAGCTTAGAAGAATTAGTGACTAAAACTGATCATCTCTATCGTTATAAGAAATATGTATACCTGTGTGAGATGAGTCTTGACTTATAATCATTATCATCGATGTGGTTGACCTTAATTTCCTATGTGGACTGGGTTGTGCTTGGGCTCGAGAGTTGGAGCTGAACTGTGGTTGATAACTTAGGTATATGTATGGGAATATACTTAAGTAGGTTTGTTTGATACTTCGTGATTGTATCTCTCTTTTTTGGTTTATCCATCGTGGATTGTAGGAGACCTTCGGGAGTCTCGGGGTCCCAACTGGGTATCGTATACTCACCCCTGCACAGGCTATGCCTGGACTACATTGTATTGGATGCAGATGGCAGAAAATGTCGATCGAGGTAGAGACTTGTAGAGCTGGATGATACATGGAGGTGAAACACTTGGAGAGACGTTCACGGAGCAATCAGACGGACCCGAGGTGCTGAGGAGGCCATCTATACACACTCCTCAGTCGGGATTTCCATAGGACGACTTAGTGGTTTCTATTTTACTTTACTGCAGTTGTACTAGCTTTTTCATCAGTATTGTACTTACTATTGGGCTTGTATTTCCAGCCCCTTTCCTTTCAACACTGACTTTTGTATTCAGTATTACATAGTTATTACTTCTTTTGCGTAATCTGTTGTGTTTTTTTACTTTTATAAAGGCAATGCCTTCCCTTTTTATCGGAATTTAAGCCTTTGGTGATAGTCACTAGCCCCTGGCATATGGAAGGCGGGCTTGGGGTAGTTACGAAACGGGCCCCGAGGACGGGTCGTGACAAATTGGTATCAGAGGAGTCGGTTCTCCTATAGAAATCAGGACTCTAATATTTCTTTTCTGTGAAGCGATAGTGTTATGAGTATTGAGTGTGGTTTTCAGTCCAGGGAGTCCAGTGTTAGTGCGGCAGCCGACGTATCCATACACCAGGACCTTGATATCTGAATTCTGACTTAGTGCACGAAAACACTGATTACGTGTGTGTTTCCTTGGAAAATGTTTTCTCTGTGATTACTTTGTGTCAGCTCATCAGGTATACTGTTTAAAACCCTGGCACACCAGTTCCTTTTTAGGATGGCCCCACTAAGGCAGCCAACTAGGGTTCCGAGTTACGTACGTGATGGTAGCCCACCGAGCGACGAAGCCTCGGTGCAGGGCTCCATCACAGCGGAGGCACCAGTGGTACCACTACCCACTGGGCCACCGATACCACCGGCTCTAGCAGCAGAGAGTGCACACCACCTGAGTGTGTTGCATGAGTTCCAGTGACAGAGGTCGCCCAGGTTCCGGGGAGAGACGGACCCCCAGGTAGATGAGGATTGGCTGGAGGCTATCGTCAGAGTATTCATATTGGTAGGGATAGCAGCTGACCTCATGCTGATCCTTACGATGAGTCTCTTGCATGCAGCAGTTTGAAGATGGTGGGGCCTGATGCTCCAGGTGCATGACGAGGCATCACTACTCTGGACATACTTCGAGAGCCTATTCCGGGCACAGCTTGTACCATCCACCCTTCGTGTGGTGCAGATTTAGGAGTTACTTTATCTGCAACAGGAAAACATGACAGTAGCTCAGTACTCAGCGAGGTTCACTGACCTCTCACGCTACTCCACGGATATGGTACAAGACCTGTTCCTCAGGGCCTAGACCATCGAGCAGGGACTCAGTAATGTGATCAAGGCTTCGATGATCTCCCTCAACATTCCGACTGCAGGATATAGGTGGATAGGGGAGAGCTCAGGTTCAGGCAGTTGAGGCCTACGACCATAGTGCTCCCGGAGAAGGTGGACAAGAGCGGTACTAGCTCCAGGCATAGAGACTTTTGTTCATGATTCTTATATATTTTTTGATGTCGTTGTTTTTGGTTGCTTTGTGTCTTTGTACATTGTTCTATTGTAATAAAAGATACTTGTACATGTGATGTTTTCTTTATTACCTTTTTTAATGGTTGATACTGAGAGGTTCTGGTTAAAACCGTTGACTTGACCATCACATTAGAGATTCCTATTGGAGGAGACCCAGTGACCACACACTATTGCCGGCAGTGTTACTCCACCATTGGAGGCGAGAGTAACGATTGGATCTCCTGGTAGTAGTGTCTAGGTCTTACGACGTCGTCCATGGCATGAAATAGTACCATTCATGTTTGGATTGACTGTTTTAGGCAAAGAACGTGGTTCATCCAGGGGATGAGACCGGATTTATTTTCTCGGAAAATGAGAAATCATTTTAGATCTTGTAGGAAATAAGCAAAAAAGGGTGTAAATGAGTTCATTACAAATGGATAGTCACACCCGTAGTTCATTGAGCGAACAGTTTACGGTTTATTCTAATCTCAAAAGTCTTAGGCGTGTCTTCTTATAGAAGTACCTAAACCTAAGATGGTGACGATGGCATGAGTTCCTCTAAGAATATTACTTTGATATAGTCTATACTCATGGGAATGAGAACATTATAGTAGATGCTCTCAGTGGGAGATCAAGAATTTAGCTACTAGGAGAGGCGACATAGCAGCTAGCCGCGTTGCAGATATCTTTTGTGGATAGGGATGGAGCAGCCTTTATGCAGTCCCTCACAGTCACTCCTCCACTACATCAACGAGTCATAGATGGTGTAGGATATGGTGGAGAAGGTGCAGATCATCCAGGAGAAGATGAAGACTGCACAGAGCAGACAGAAGTCCTATGCTGATAGGAGACGGAGACCACTGGAGTTCGAGGATGGCGACCGCATCTTAATATAGGTCAAACATCGACGATGTCTATGGATATTTGGATGAGGTGGCGAGTTGTCTCCTAGATTCATCAGAACTTTCCAGGTTCTCAGCAGAGTAGGAGAGGTGGCTTACCGCCTGGCCCTTCCACCTCAATTGCATTGGGTTCACGATGTCTTCCACGTATCTCAGCTGAGGAGATATGTGCACGACCCATCCCACAGCATCGACCATGGGGAGCTGGACATCGATGACGGGGCGACATATATGGATGTCCCGGTGGAGATCGAGGATCAACAGGAGCAGGTCCTACATGGACGCACTACGGGGAAAATGGGTATTTGCGACGGGTTATTTGTGTTCGGCAAAAATCCCTCAAGGTATCATTGAAGCATTTTTGAGGTGATTGTGTTTGTTGACAAAGTGGACATCTGAGTTGTGATTGTTGACAAAGAGGATTTGATGGTGAAATGACGAGTTTAAGAGCTGAGGTCAACGATCCATGTTTGTTTCAAGAACGTCGATAAAAGGAATGGATGATCTGGAGGCGGTACAAAAGAACAGATACAAGGTGGCGCCGTTTTCCAGTGTTTGCCAAATTTTTTGGGCTTGAAAATCGGTAAATGAAGAAAAGTGTTTTTGGCAAAGGGACTTGCGCGCCGTGGACTTGGAGTATAGGAAACTTGCGCGCCATATGTTTTTCAAGATCAGAAGATCAAAATATGGCCAAGGAAATAGGTTCGCGCAAGTTTGGGAGTTGGTCGCGCAAGTGTCTAAAAGGAGAGAAGACTTGCGCGCCGAGATTGGGTCGCGCAGGTGACTTGCGCGCCATCGCGCAGGGTGGTCAGATTGCCTATAAATACTGGACCACCCCTCCTCATTTCTCACCGGAGTTCAAGACGAGAGCTCCCGTCGCGCAGGTGTGGTGGTCGCGCAAGTGGTGTGTGTGGTCGCGCAGGTGGGACTTGCGCGCCAGTGGTTGAAGTTGTGCGCCGGTGTTAGAAGTTGCGCGCCGGTTGGCAGTTGCGCGCCAATAGTGGTTTGGGCGTAAAAGGTAGAGAGACGCGCAAGTTTGGAGTTGTGGAAGCTTGTGTCGCGCAAGTGTTAGAGGGTGACTTGCGCGCCGATACTTGCGCGCCGAGGTTGACTTGCGTGCCAAGTAAGGTTTGTTCCAACAGTGTTTTTCGGGCTGCGTGGAAGCTGGAAGTTTCCCCGATACCTTCGGTGCAAAGAGATATTCATCAACAGGTGAAAGTTAAACTTTAACAGAGCATCTACATACAAGAGAAGATGCATTCTTTCATGAAAATTAAGAGACCTACAGGTCTATAAACTGTGAGTGGATTCCATCCAAGAGCAGTGAGCTCAAGAAGAGGAAGAAGGTGATCCTCTCCACCGGCAGTGAGCCAGAGAGAGAGAAACAGGGAGTGACCCTTGGGAAAGCAGTGAGCTGACCCTAAACATTGTAAAGGCAGTGAGCCTGGGCATAGAAGTGATCTAGCCCGAATCTTGTAATCCACAGCTAGTGAAGATTAGTGGAATTTGGTACGACCGGCAACCTGTCGGCGTATGCTCCTTGGACGTAGCCCTTAGCGGTGAACCAAGTAAAATTGCTGTGTCCTGTGTTTGCTTTACATTCTGTTTATATCGTGTAGCAGGAAAAAGAGAGAAGAGTGTTTTTCTTAACAGCGAAACAAGATCAGAACGGGCATTAATTTTTAATTATTCATACCCTGATTCACCCCCCCCCCTCTCAGGGTATCCAGCCTAGTGGACCTAACAAGTGGTATCAGAGCGAAGGTTGAAAGTTGTTCTTCTCTCAATGGAGGTAACCAATCATAAAGGGATTCCAATCTTCGACGGATATAATTTTCAGATATGGAAGAATCAGATGAAACACTATTTCCGATCCTTGGGAATGGATGTGTTTTCAGCAGCTATGCATGGTATCACAGCTGATATTAATAGTTGTGCCTTATCAGAAGCTGAGCATAGAGAGTTGGATGCTGATTCCAAAGCAATCAATGCCTTAGGGGGAGCCCTTTCCAATCCCATCTACACAAAGGTGATGTCATGCAAAACGTCACATTCCATGTGGGAAAAGCTTTTTAATATATATGAATGGGACACAAAAGTCAGAGAGGCAAAGCTGCAGGTGTTGTGGAACAAATATGAAGATCTGAAAATGAACCCGAATGAGTCTGTTGACACATTATTTGATAGGGTAAACATTGTTGTGGAAGATATGCGAGGTCTTGGAGAATTCATTGAAGACATAAAGATTGTTAAGCGCATTTTGAGGAAACTTCCACCTCGTTTCAATCCGAAAGTTTCAGTACTAGAAGATAAAGATCCAAAAGAGCTAACATTGGACAATTTGCACAGTACCTTGGTTGCATATGAAATGAGGAACGATGATAATGAGGCTGTGGAAAAGGGGAAGTCTAAAGAGGTTGCATTTAAGGCCATGAAGAAGCTCACCATTGAAGATTCTAATGAAGAAGAAGAGACAGATGAGGTGATGTCATTCCTTTCTTCGAATCTACAAAGAGGAAGAGGAAAGTTTAATGGTAAACTTCCACTAGCATGCTTTAGATGTGGAAAGGTTGGTCATCTTGCGGCAAGATGCCCCAAGAAGTTTCAAGATGACGATGATGATGATGACGTTGAAATTCCCAAAAAGAAGACTTCCGCTTTTGTGAAAGGGAATAAACAATTCAAGAGAAATTTCTTCAAGAAAAAGAATCTTCTTTCACAAGAATTTGAAAGTTCAGATGAGTCTGAGGATGAAGAAGTTGAGGAAATAGAAAATTGCAATGATCGTGGGGTAAATGCCTTGGTGGCAATTGTTGGTAGTTCTCAAAAGGGAGAAGAAGCTGATGCTAAAGAAGAAGAAGAAATTGAAGGGAGAATTGATATGGAAGCCGAATTGGAAGCAGCTCTTGAGGAGATAGATGTTTGGAGAGCCAAAACGAAGAAAGCCAATAAAGTGGTTCGTGATGCCAAACTCTATATGCAACAACAGGATGAAGAAAAGTCTGAGCTGTTAGAAGAAATTGAAAGACTAAAATCCTCAACACCAAAAAGCTCAGAAAATATTGTTGAGTATAAGCTTAAAATTGAGGAACAAAAGAAGGAAATTGATTATTTGACTAACACAGGAAAGGAGTAGGTTAGATGTATCAAAGAGCTTGAAGAAGAAGTGGTCAGTCTGCGACAAAAACTCAAGGATTAGGATAAACTCTTGACCCCCAATGTGATATCCGAAAAGTAGGCTATTCAGAAGACAGAGAAGATGAAAGCGGAGCCTAGCAGTTCAGTAGGAAAGAAACAGCAATTGAGCTCAGATGTTAAGGTCGTTTCTGGGCTTAGTCAAGAACAAAAATTTGCAACAATTGCAGTCAGACCGCAAGCACTCATCCCAAAAGTGAAGGTTGATTTGGGAACAAAACAGAATCAGAATATTCAGAGATCCCAAAGGGGAAATCACAGTGCCGAAATATCACGAGGGAATGCATCCTATATCAGGTGTTATTGCTGTGGGAAAATTGGACATTCACAGTATGTGTGTTCCATAGCCAAGAGATACAGAAGGGAACATGAACAGAGACGGCAGCCAAACAGAGAACGGTTTTCCAGAACACATTTTGAAGGACACTGTTTTTGGTGTGGAGGATTTGGACACATGGCTAGGTATTGCACTTCAATCATTCAGATAAATGTGTCAAAGAATAATCAAAATGTTCGCAAGCAGCAGATCAATAAACCAACAAGTGAGTTAAAAGTTCAGAACAGATTTGCAGCTCTGCAAGATGAGGGTGGTCCATCATACTCTGAGAAAGAAGAGAAGCCTCAATCCATGCCAAGTGTGAGAGAAAAAGTATGGACCAAGAAGAAGAAAAATGAGAAGGCTGTGGTGGCGCAGATTGCCCTTAAAGCATCAGATCGATCTGGTGTTTGGATCCTTGATAGTGGTTGCACATCCCACATGACGGGTAATAAGGATCTTGTTACAGGCATCAAATATGACAAAGAAGGAGTTGTCAAATTTGGAAATGATGAAGGCCTAAAAATTGTTGGCTCAGGGAAATCCAAGTTTGGGGGCAAAGAGATGAGACGTGCTGATGTCTTGGTAGTAGAGGGTCTCAGTCATAACCTACTCAGTGTCAGTCAACTATGTGACTCTGGGCACTCTATCCAATTTACCAAGAAGATGTGTGTTGTGAAAGGAAAAGATGGAGCAGCTGTTTTGCAGGGAAAAAGGTCAAAGGGAAATCTCTATCTTGTAGGTGGGGAAGAAGATACTTGTCTTTTATCCAGAGAGGAAGAAAACCAGCTGTGGCATAAGCGTCTTGGTCATCTATTCCAACCATCTATGGAGGATCTCGTTAAATGTGATGCTGCTAGAGACCTTCCCAAACTATCACGTGATCGCACTCATACATGTGATGCTTGTCAACAAGGGAAAATCATCAGAAAGACATACAGGCCAAAGGAACAGAAATCAACTAGTGTGCTCGAATTGGTGCATGCTGATGTATGTGGACCTATCTCATCACGAGCTATAAATGGGCAAAGGTACTATGTCCTTTTCATTGATGACTATAGCAGAATGGCCTGGGTATTCATCATAACCCATAAGACAGTGGTTTTCAGCTGCATAAAGAAGTACAGGAGGGAATCAGAAAAGATGCTTGGGCAGAAAATTCTGAAGTTTCGTACTGATAACGGTACGGAATTTACAAACAGTCAGGTTGATAACTATCTTGAAAAACATGGGATAAGGCATCAAGTTTCATCAGTAAGAACTCCACAACAGAATGGAGTAGTTGAAAGGAGAAATCGGATCATCAACAACATGGCCAGAACAATGCTTATTGATAAGGATCTGCCAGAGAAATTTTGGAAGGAAGCAGTTTTGACATCGGTCTATGTTTCAAACAGGTCCCTGTTATGTCCGAAGCAAGGGAAGACTCCGTATGAACTGTGGTACGGAAATAATCCAACGTTGAAGTACTTTCGAATCTTTGGAAGTAAGTGTTTCATTCTCAACAAAGAACATCATAGGAAGTTTGAGGCACGAGGAGATGAAGGGATATTCCTTGGCTATTCCGGGAAAAGAAAAGCGTATAAATGTTTCAATAAAAGGCTGGGAAAAATCATTGAAATCAATGATGTCACTATAGTTGAAAATGAGCAGAATACTCAACGATCCAGTGAACAGTTCCTGGATGAAAGTGATGATGAGGTAAGAAACCCAGGGGGAGCAGAAGTGGCAGAAGCTGACTCAGAAGAAGATACTGATGATGAAGAGGAAAGTGTCAAGTCGGTGTCTGTGAGAAAGCCAAAGAGTTGAGCTGAAATTGATAGGCAGAATATCATTGGTGATCAAACAGATCCAGTTCAGACTCGAAGAATGAAATCATCACAGCAAGCATCGTTTTTTTCTCAAGTGGAGCCGAAATGTTTTTCTGATGCAGCTGAAGATGAAAACTGGGTTCAGGCCATGAACGAAGAGCTTGATTAGATTGAGAAGAACCAGACATGGGAGATTGTTTCGAGGCCAGCAGACAAGAATGTCATTGGGACTAAATGGGTCTATCGTAACAAGATGAATGAAGATGGCACAGTGATTCGGAACAAAGCACGACTAGTGTGCAAGGGATACTCCCAGATAGAGGGAATAGATGTTGATGAGACATTTGCACCGGTTGCAGGGCTGGAGACAATCAGATTATTTTTGGCCATAACAGTGCAAAGAAAGTTCAAAGTGTTCCAGATGGATGTCAAATCAGCATTCCTGAATGGGGGTCTGGAAGAAGAGGTGTATATTGAATAGCCAGATGGTTTTCTCATTCATGAGGATAAAAACAAAGTTTGCAGGCTGAAGAAGGCGTTGTATGGGCTGAAACAAGCACCAAGGGCATGGTACTCAAGGCTTGATCAGTATTTGAAGAAGCTTGGTTTCCAGCGTGGAGGTGTTGACTACAACCTCTATTTCAGCAATGAAAGTAATCAAAGGATGATGGTGCTAGTGTATGTCGATGACATAATTTTTGGCGGATCAGATGAAGCTCAGTGCAGACAGTTTTCCGAATTCATGAAAAATGAGTTTGAAATGTCAATGATTGGAGAGCTAACGTTTTTTCTTGGACTACAGGTGACACAAGGAAGGAATGGAACTTTCATTTCTCAATCCAAATATGCCAAGGAGGTTTTAAGAAGGTTTGGAATGGATAATTCCAAGGAAATGAAGACTCCGGTTGCTACCCGGATGAAATTATCAAAAGATGAGGATGGCAAGGCAGTTAATATCACAGAATACAGGCAAATCATTGGAAGTCTGTTGTACTTAACCGCAACAAGGCCTGATATTGTTTTTGCCACATGCCAAGCAGCGAGATACCAGAGTAATCCCAAGGAGAGTCACATGCTTGCAGTGAAAAGAATACTTCGGTATATCAAGGGCACAGTGGACTTCGGGCTGACATATAACGACAAGTCTCAGACAGAATTATTGGGATATACTGATGCAGACTGGGCCGGTTCAGCAGATGATAGGAAATCAACATCTGGAGGAGCATTTTATCTTAGCGGACTATGTATTGCTTGGTTGAGCAAGAAACATGATTGCATTTCATTAAGAACCGCAGAAGCTGAGTATATTGCAGCCACTCAAGCATGCACACAGTTATTGTGGATGAAGCAGCAGCTTGAAGATATGGGAGTTGAAGTGAAGTCTCCGATCGGAATCCAGTGTGACAACTCAAGTGCTATAAATCTTAGCAAAAATCCTGTCCATCATTCCAGGACAAAGCACATTGAGATCAAGTATCATTTCATCAAGGAGAAGGTTGAGCAGGGCATCGTGAAGTTGGAGTAAGTGCCTACAGAGCTACAGGTTGCAGACATTCTGACAAAGGCCTTACCCAAGGAAGCTTTTGAGAGGCATCGACTGGCTCTGGGAGTTCAGTCGATTCCCCGCACTTAAAATAGTGTGGATGTGGGACCCCCCCCTCTCCCCGAGGTATGATGTGTTTTTCCCTAATGTGCTGATTTGTTCTCTACTCTGTTACAGTCTGCAAAGGACTGCCTTTGGGATCATTGACAAAGGGGGAGAAAATAGTGATTGTTCAAGGGGGAGACAATGTGGAGATTTGATAAATCATGAATGATATGGGGAGACGCTGACAGGTGGAGCAGCCAGACAGGGGGAGTTGAAGTTAGTTGAACGTGCTTAGCCAGAGCTTAGCTTGGACAACACAGGAAATATGGCTAAAAAGGTGTTGAAGCTGGGAGCAGAAAGGGGGAGCGTATTAAATCCGACGATGCTAGAAGTGATCGATCAAATAATAGATATCACGACAACTGAGGATCGTGATAAAAGTAGAAGCGTGGTGTTGGACAGTGTTTGGTGTCAACAGTGGATGTCAGAGATAAAGTGATTCATTGATGAACTTTTCATTTACTCTTGTTTCTCACGCCGAGCATTGCTCATGTGGGCTTAGAGTATGTGTTGAGTAAATCCTTGGTCTCTATCAGAATCGCAATGAGGCGAATGGAGGCTGAAGAATCAATGACGTATCTTTGTTTGGAAGAGTTGTCAACAAACCCAAAGGGGGAGATTGTTGGGCAAAAATCCCTCAAGGTATCATTGAAGCATTTTTGAGGTGATTGTGTTTGTTGACAAAGTGGACATCTGAGTTGTGATTGTTGACAAAGAGGATTTGATGGTGAAATGACGAGTTTAAGAGCTGAGGTCAACGATCCATGTTTGTTTCAAGAACGTCGATAAAAGGAATGGATGATCTGGAGGCGGTACAAAAGAACAGATACAAGGTGGCGCCGTTTTCCAGTGTTTGCCAAATTTTTTGGGCTTGAAAATCGGTAAATGAAGAAAAGTGTTTTTGGCAAAGGGACTTGCGCGCCGTGGACTTGGAGTATAGGAAACTTGCGCGCCATATGTTTTTCAAGATCAGAAGATCAAAATATGGCCAAGGAAATAGGTTCGCGCAAGTTTGGGAGTTGGTCGCGCAAGTGTCTAAAAGGAGAGAAGACTTGCGCGCCGAGATTGGGTCGCGCAGGTGACTTGCGCGCCATCGCGCAGGGTGGTCAGATTGCCTATAAATACTGGACCACCCCTCCTCATTTCTCACCGGAGTTCAAGACGAGAGCTCCCGTCGCGCAGGTGTGGTGGTCGCGCAAGTGGTGTGTGTGGTCGCGCAGGTGGGACTTGCGCGCCAGTGGTTGAAGTTGTGCGCCGGTGTTAGAAGTTGCGCGCCGGTTGGCAGTTGCGCGCCAATAGTGGTTTGGGCGTAAAAGGTAGAGAGACGCGCAAGTTTGGAGTTGTGGAAGCTTGTGTCGCGCAAGTGTTAGAGGGTGACTTGCGCGCCGATACTTGCGCGCCGAGGTTGACTTGCGTGCCAAGTAAGGTTTGTTCCAACAGTGTTTTTCGGGCTGCGTGGAAGCTGGAAGTTTCCCCGATACCTTCGGTGCAAAGAGATATTCATCAACAGGTGAAAGTTAAACTTCAACAGAGCATCTACATACAAGAGAAGATGCATTCTTTCATGAAAATTAAGAGACCTACAGGTCTATAAACTGTGAGTGGATTCCATCCAAGAGCAGTGAGCTCAAGAAGAGGAAGAAGGTGATCCTCTCCACCGGCAGTGAGCCAGAGAGAGAGAAACAGGGAGTGACCCTTGGGAAAGCAGTGAGCTGACCCTAAACATTGTAAAGGCAGTGAGCCTGGGCATAGAAGTGATCTAGCCCGAATCTTGTAATCCACAGCTAGTGAAGATTAGTGGAATTTGGTACGACCGGCAACCTGTCGGCGTATGCTCCTTGGACGTAGCCCTTAGCGGTGAACCAAGTAAAATTGTTGTGTCCTGTGCTTCCTTTACATTCTGTTTATATCGTGCAGCAGGAAAAAGAGAGAAGAGTGTTTTGCTTAACAGCGAAACATGATCAGAACGGGCATTAATTTTTAATTAGTCATACCCTGATTCACCCCCCTCTCAGGGTATCCAGCCTAGTGGACCTAACAATTTGCGACGGGAATAAATCCCGTCGCAAATAGTCCCGTTAAAAACTTATTTGCGACGGGGGTATTTACCCGTCGCAAATAAGCAGGCTTTTGCGACGGGATTGATTTCCCCGTCGCAAAAGAACTGGCGCGCGATGCCCGCCAAATCGCGGGAAAACTATTTGGGACGGGGGAATATTCCCGTCGCAAATAACCGGCGGCGGTAAAAGGTATTTGCGACGGGAGTATTTACCCGTCGCAAATAGTATGTCGGCAGGTGGTTATTTGCGACGGGTCCCGTCGCAAATAACTATTTAACCGTTGACCGTAATAAATGTTGGCTAAGGTATTTGCGACGGGTACCGTCGCAAATAATACTATTTGCGATGGGATTCTCGTCGCAAATGGACCCGTCGCAAATAATCTAACCTATAAATACCCCCATCCATTTTTTTCAAATCATTCTCAAACTCCATCTTCTTCTTCTCTCAAAGTTGTATTTCTAAAGTTCATTTTTTTCTCCAGTTTAATTTTTTTCTCCGGAGCTGATATTAAAGTTTTGAAGAACGATCAGAGCAGATCAATTTTCAAGGTATTTATGTTCATTTTAATTTAATATTTATTTTTAATTTTTTATTAGTTTCAATTATTCTTAATTAGTTGTAATTTAATTATGTTTACATTGTTTTATTACTTAATAAATTTAAATTATTAGTATTGTTCATAGTTAATGGTAATTAGGAATAATTAGAAATAATTTTTAATAATTAAGAATAAATATTAATAATTAGTAATAAATACCAATAATTAGGAATACTAACATTATTACATTATTAGTATATTTTATTATTAATATTAAAATAATATAATTTTTTATATATATACAATTCTCTTTTCATCTGTGTGTTTGCTGTCTTCACATATATTATTTGTATGTGGAGATAGAAAACGCACAGATGAAAGGAGAATTGTATATAAATTAGAAAATTATATTATTTTAATATTAATAATAAAATATACGAATAATGTTAGTATTTGTAATTATTGGTAATTATTCCTAATTATTGGTAATTATTCATTTAATTACTAATAATTAGGAACAATTATCAATAATTATCTATAATTAAGAATAATTAGTAATAATTAGTAATAATTACCAATAATTAGTAATAATTACCAATAATCAGTAATAATTACCAATAATTAGTAATAATTACCAATAAGTAGTAATAATTACCAATAAGTAATAATAATTATCAATAAGTAGTAATAATTACCAATAAGTAGTAATAATTATCAATAAGTAGTAATACTTACCAATAATTAGTAATACTTACCAATAATTTGTAATAATTACCAATAATTAACAATAATTAGTAATAATTAGTAATAATTACCAATAATTACCAATAATTACCAATAATTACCAATAATTAGTAATAATTAGTAATAATTAGTAATAATTAGTAATAATTAGGAATAATTAGTAATAATTAGGAATAATTAGTAATAATTAGTAATAATTAGTAATAATTAGTAATAATTAGGAATAATTATCAATAATTAGTAATAATCAGTAATAATTAGGAATAATTAGTAATAATTAGTAATAATTAGGAATAAATAGGAATAATTAGGAATAATGAGGAATAATTAGGAATAATTACCAATAATTAGGAATAATTACCAATAATTATCAATAATTACCAATAATTAGTATTAATTAGTATTAATTAGTAATAATTACTAATAATTAGGAATAAATACCAATAATTAGTAATAATTAGTAATAATTAGTAATAATTAGGAAAAATTCGGAATAATTACCAATAATTAGTAATAATTAGTAATAATTAGTATTAATTACCAATAATTAGTATTAATTACCAATAATTAGTAATAATTACCTATAATTAGTATTAATTACCAATAATTAGTAGTAATTACCAATAATTAGTAATAATTACCAATAATTAGTAATAATTACTAATAATTAGTAATAATTACCAATAATTAGTAATAATTACCAATAATTAGTAATAATTAGTAATAATTACCAATAATTAGTAATAATTAACAATAATTACCAATAATTGGTAATAATTACTAATAATTAACAATAATTAGTAATAATTAGTAATAAATAGTAATAATTACCAATAATTAGTAATAATTATTAATAATTAGTAATAATTATTAACAATTAGTAATAATTATTAATAATTAGTAATAATTAGTAATAATTACTAACAATTAGTAATAATTAGTAATAATAATCAATAATTAGTAATAATTAGTAACAATTACTAATAATTAGTAATAATTAACAATAATTAACAATAATTTGTTATAATTAGTAATAATTAGTAATAATTAGTAATAATTAGTATTAATTACCAATAATTAGTATTAATTACCAATAATTAGTAATAATTACCAATAATTAGTAATAATTACCAATAATTAGTAATAATTACCAACAATTAGTAATAATTACCAATAATTAGTAATAATTAGTATTAATTACCAATAATTAGTAATAATTAGTATTAACTACCAATAATTAGTATTAATTACCAATAGTTAGTATTAATTACCAATAATTAGTAATAATTACCAATAATTACCAATAATTACCAATAATTACCAATAATTACCAATAATTACCAAC
The DNA here is from genome assembly GCA_963277665.1 of Viscum album. NCBI lineage: Eukaryota > Viridiplantae > Streptophyta > Magnoliopsida > Santalales > Viscaceae > Viscum > Viscum album. The sequence continues at coordinate 49,172,264 of OY728122.1, forward strand.
AATTAGTAATAATTACCAATAATTAGTAATAATTACCAATAATTACCAATAATTGGTATTAATTACCAATAATTGGTATTAATTACCAATAATTAGTATTAATTACCACTAATTAGTAATAATTACCAATAATTAGTAATAATTACCAATAATTAGTAATAATTACGAATAATTAGTAATAATTAGTAATAATTACCAATAATTTGTAATAATTAGTAATAATTACCAATACTTAGTAACAATTAGGAATAATTAGTAATAATTACCAATAATTAGTAATAATTACTAATACTTACCAATAATTACCAATAATTACCAATAATTAGTAATAATTACCAATAATTAGTAATAATTACCAATAATTACAAATAATTGGTAATAATTAATAATAATTACCAATAATTAGTAATAATTAATAATAATTAGTAATAATTACCAATAATTAGTAATAATTACTAATAATTTTTAATAATTCATAATAATTACCAATAATTAGTAATAATTATCAATAATTAGTAATAATTAGTAATAATTACCAATAATTAGTAATAATTAACAATAATTACCAATAATTAGTAATAATTAGTAATAATTAGTTTTAATTACCAATAATTAGTAATAATTAGGAATAATTAGTAATAATTAGGATTAATTACCAATAATTAGTAATAATTAGTAATAATTAGTAATAATTAAGAATAATTAGTAATATTTACCAATAATTAGGAATAATTACCAATAATTAGTAATAATTACCAATAATTATTAATAATTACCAATAATTAGTAATAATTAGTAATAATTACCAAATAATTAGTAATAATTACCAATAATTATTAATAATTACAAATAATTAGTAATAATTACCAATAATTCGTAATAATTAAGAATAATTAGTAATAATTAACAATACTTAGTAATAATTACCAATAATTAGTAATAATTACCAATAATTACAAATAATTACCAATAATTACCAATAATTAGTAATAATTCGCAATAATATTAGTACTATGAAAATAATAAAAAATTTATATAATATTAAAATTATCAATATTTGTAACATGTTTTGCTTTATTCTCAACATATTTAATTCTTAAAGGGTCAATTTTTAGGTTTATCTCAATAAAAAGTTTGCGTCAGTCGTGTATGATCTAAACTCTATAATTATCCTAGCTTGAGTGTTTTTTCTAACAAATTATTCAAAACCAGTAATGCTTATATATTTTATAGAGAAATATGGAATAACGAGGTCGTCAACAATCATTATTAGGTGACCGCATATGGATAAATCAACATAGAAATCCAAACGGTTCTAGTTTAAATCCAGTATATGTAGAGGGTGTGGAGACTTTTTTATCATTTGTGGCATCAAATCCAGAATTTGTTTCAGAAGGAAAAATAAAATACCCTTGCAGAAAATGTGCATTGAGAACATTTGACATGTTTGACAAAGTGGGAGAACATCTCTTGCGTTTTGGTTTTCAACCAGATTATGTTTTTTGGTATCAACACGGTGAACGCAGTTCCAGAGTAGGTGATACCAACTTGATTCCGGATCCATCCCGGTTTCAAGATTTAGTACATGATGTTGCAGGTTCATCTGTTCAATATACCGAAACTCCGGCTGATATAGCTTCAAATCCTGAGCTGGCACCGTCTGAATTTTATGAGTTGTTGAAGTCTGCTGAGGATGCATTATATCCTGGCTGCAAGATGAGCAAATTAGAAGCAGTTGCAAAATTTATGGCTATCAAATCAGATAACGGAATGTAAAACACCTGTTTGGACCAGATATTATCTTTGCTGAAAACACTGTTACCCGAAGGAAATGTTTTACCTGTAAATTACTATGAGAGTAAGAGGCTGGTTCGAAATTTGGGACTTACTTGTCAGAAGATTCATGCATGTTCAAATGACTGCATTTTATATTCTGGGGAAAATGAGTCGTTGGATAGTTGTCCCACATGTGGGCAACTGAGATATAAAGAAGGACAACACGGGAAGTCTGGTTTGATTCCTGTAAAACAGTTGAGATATTTTCCACTTACATTCAGACTTCAGCGTTTATTCATGTCTAAGAATACAACGACAATGATGTCATGGCATAAAGAGAATATTTCAACCGATAAAAGCTTGAATCATCCAGCCGATGGTTATTCATGGAAACATTTTGATAGAGTACATCCATCCTTTTCTTTAGAAGCTAGAAATGTTCGACTGGGCCTTTCCACTGATGGTTTCTGTCCGTATGGATCTTATGGTAGTCAATATTCATGTTGGCCTGTTTTTTAACTCCGTACAATTTACCTCCATGGATGTTGATGAAGGAGCCATATATCTTTTTGACTTTACTAATTCCAGGACATCCGAAGAAAAATATTGATGTTTATTTGAAGCCATTGATTGATGAATTAAATTTATTGTGGAGTACTGGTGTCAGTACATATGATGTTGCAATGAAACAGAATTTCATACTGAGAGCAGCCTTGATGTGGACAATAAGTGATTTCCCGGCTTATGGAACATTTGATGTTACATTTTCCATATGAAGAAAAATGTGGAGGTCTGGTACAGTTTCTATGGATGTACCCATTTGAAAGATGCATGAAAAAATTGAAAAGAAAAGTACGTAACAAAGCATCTGTTGAAGGATCTATTGCAGAAGCTTATTTGCAAGAGGAAATATCTTTTTTCTGCTCCCATTATTTTGAATCTGAGTATCCTTCAAAACACAACCGAATGGGACGGAACGAGAGGAATATTGATGAAATCGACAATCAATTATCTATGTTCAACCAGTCAGATCTTGGTTTTGGTGGAGTTTATGAACGCTGGCTTTCAGATGATGAACATCAGAGAGCTCATACGTATGTTCTGCTCAACTGTGAAGAGATGATATCAGTTGTGCTGTAAGTGTTTATATTACTTATTCTATCATTTATGTTACAGTAAATAACTTTGGTTTTTATAGGTTTTATGATAATCATATCAAGAAACAAATTCCACAAATTACAGCAGCTGCTCTCGAAGAACGTCGACTGAAAAATTTCTCTCAGTGGTTTCAAAAACCGGTAACATAAATTCTTTATCTTTTAGCAACTCATTCAATGTATAGTTTACTATATTGATAATTATTTCTCAAATTTTCAGGTGTCTCGACATGCTGATAAAATTGACAAACGGCTGTGTGTATTGAGTAACCCACCTTCCAAACTTGTTAAAACTTATAATGCATATGTGGTGAATGGATTTCGATTCCACACACATGCATATGGGGAATCAAAACAAAACAATGAACAGTGGAGTTAGCTTGAGAGGATCTCATCATCGAGAAAATGAAGTTGACTTTTATGGCATACATGATGAAATCATTGAACTCTGTTATCTTAGACAACATTACATAACCATGTTCAAATGTCGGTGGTTGGATACAGCGAGAGGCGTGCGTGTTCATCCGACTCATGGAATCATCGATATTAAATGTAAAAGTGTTCTCACAATAAATGAACCATTCTTATTGGCTCAACAGTCATATCAAGTTTATTATGGAAAGTACTGTGCAACATAAAGAGACATGACTGATTGGTGGAGTGTAATAAAAATCAAAATTCGAGACAATCAGTTTAGTCAAAGTGAATGTGCTTTCACTGATGTGCAAAGAATTGAAGTTTTTCAAGAGAGTACTCAAAATCAATCTTTTTTACAAAGAGACATGAGTATCGATGAAGAAACCCCACATTTAAGAGTCGGTGATGATGATGATGTTAATGATGTCACATATGAATTTGAAATGGTAAGAGATGAAGCAACTGTAACTCGAATGGATATCGATGATGTTGAGGAGGAATATGAAGATGACATTGACATATATGAAGATGATGATGAAGATGAACACTGATAGCATTCCATGGTATCTATATACAATCATAATATGTATATATGTATATATAATAGTAATTATCAATTATTTTCTAACATTAACATTTTCTGTTCCAGATGGACGACGCCACATTTCGTGAGTTGGCGGATGCTGACCTGACTTTCGATGCGGATGAGTTGCTGACTAATGACCCTCAGCCTGCAGGCGCTCCAGGGAGTACGCGGAGGGGGCGTGGTCTTGCACGATTGATGATTCCTAACCCCGCCCCTGAGCGACGTCCACGTCTTGGGTTTGATCCACGCACACGGAGGTGTGATAACCTGTGTGATAACCTGTGGATTTGACTAAGATTTCATTAATCTATTCACATAATAAATGTTTATTATTTTTTCAGTTTTCCGCATATAGCAGTCGGACAGGGCATCGCTATTTTGCGCAACTATTTCTCTCAGCCGTGGACCACATGGGAGCAGATTCCCATTGATGTGCAGCAGGCCATGTTCGGCCATTGGTTGGTACGTACGTAAATAAATAATTTTTATTTTGAAAATTATTTCATTTCTAACATGATATTTTGATTTATTTGTAGGGTTTATGGTATCCGATTGAGGATACCATGCGTGACGCCATCCACGAGGCATGGGAGGTGGCCATGCGTGATATCCTTCGTCAGTTTTTGCACAATTTAAGAAAAGCTGCGATGAAGAAAGCATGAGTGTCAGATTTTGAGGAGTCATGTAGAGCACACCGACCAGAGTATATTTCATCCCATGAATGGGATGGATTATGTGCGCACTGGTTGAGTGGTGCCTTTCAGAGGAGATCATCGGTGGGGAGGCAGAATCGGGGGAGACAGGAGGTGACTCATCGAGCTGGGAGTCGTTCTTTCAGTACACATAGACAGCATCTGGTACGTACATTATTTATAAATATTTTATATAACTCTAAATATTAACAGTTTATTTTTTATTCTTTTAGGCTGTCGAGCACCCTGATATTGCAGAGTACGACGTATATCGGAGGATGTATAGTGATCCTGCTACTGGGGAGATCAGAGGTGATCGTCAGCATCACATCATGGTCAGTATTATTTGTTTTCAAGTTTAAAAATTAACTGCATATAATATATTCACAATTTTAATTTTAAATTGCAACTATAGGAGTCATATGAGGCCGCAGCGTCACATGCCCGGCCTGAGAGTCAGGCCGAGTCATCAGATCAGACCAATGCCCGTCAATTTGATGAGGCAGCATGGATGCAGGCCACCCAGTATGCCTTCGAGAAGGGCCGGGTAGTTGGTATCGGCTCTCGACTGACTCCCGGAGATTATTATGGCAGTGCTGTGATGTCGGCGTCCAGCTCGAGAGGAGCTTGTGTATCTTCTTCTACAACACAGTATGAGGATCAGTTGCGATCTCAGACTGCACAGATAGAGAGTCTCTGATAGGAGCAGGAGCAGATGCGTCAGCAGCATGAGGAGGAGCGTCGACGCCAGCAGCAGCTGTACGAGGAGCAGGCGAGTCGGTGGCAGCAGCAGCATCAGGAGCAGATGGAGTACATGTGCCGACTCACTCATGCTTTAGGGATGGAGTTTCCTCCACCACCATCTGCAGATCCCCCACCTCCCCCCCTCCTTTAGATTAGAGTTTGTATTTATGTTATAAAATTTGTGAAATCAAATTTTTTTTTTCTATTCGTAGTTTCTGTCTCATTATAAAATATTAATAATATTATATTTTTAAATAACAATATTAATATGAATAATAATATTATTTATATTTTATAAAATTAAATTATATATATATATTAAAATTTTATAATATTATAATTTAATTATATTTTTTGTAATACTTGAATTATTTTAATATTTGAATGTAAAATAATTCTATTATTTTTATATTAATTAAAATAACTTATTAATATTTTTTTATTTATGAATTATAATTCTAATGTTATTATATTAATTAAATCATTTATTAATATTCTATTATTTTTTATTTTTGAATTATAATTCTACTATTATTATATTAATTAAAATAATTTATTATTTTTATTTGTAAATTATAATTCTATTAATATATTAATTAAAATAATTTATTAATAATTTATTTTTCTATTTTTTTTATAGTATTTGCGACGGGATACTATGCCCGTCGCAAATACTTTTAATAGTTTGTTAATTTTTTAAAAAATAGTTTTTGCAACGGGTCCCATCGCAAAAACTATTTTAAATGTTTTTTACAAATATACGGAGTACTATTTGCGACGGGAAGAATGACCGTCGCAAAAAAAGGCTTTAGCGACGGGCCCGACGCAAATAAGTGTTGTTGCGACGCCGTTTTCAGCAACGGGCTATTTGCGACGGGATCCCGTCGCAAATGTCCCGTCGCAAATACCTGTTTTTCAAGTTGTGACGGTCGATTCCTTTGGTGCGCATTCGTTGGCAGCACAGGAACCTCCAGGAGAGCACTGGGGAGCGAGAGGCTCAGATGTGTGCTCAATACACCCATTTGTACCCCTAGTTTATGTTTTAGCTTTATGGGGACGTAAATCCCTGAGGTGGGGGTAAATTAAAGACCTAGAAATTTAATGGAATTTTTTTCATAAATACTTTGGAATTTTACGAGTCTGTTGTTTTTGACGACACTTGATTCCGAGGCCCGGTGTTCCCATAATCAATTTCAGAAGTTTTGTTCAGGTATGTTCAGTAAACATACGTGCGGGTTTTTCTATCTTTTGAACCATTGCTTGGAATTGAAATCCGAGGGTGCCGATGATCTTTAAATGACAGGATTCTCTTAAGGGGACCTTTACCGCAGATGCATTTTATGCAGGTTGAAAGTTATAATTTGGGGATTTATCATAAATTAAATAAAATTGTGGTGATCACAATTTTTTTAAGAGGTGATATTTCCTCCAAGAGGATGTTAGGGGTGGGTCCCACACCCCAGATAACCTCCCATGAGAGGATTTGGTGTGGTGGGGCCCACACGAACCCAAACCCTTTCACCTCCCCTCAACTCCCTTAAACTCCCCATTAACTCCCCATTATTTAATTTGACAACACCTCTCATTTATTATGGTGGAGTCTCTCCACCTCCAACCCATTAATTATGCCAACCCATCTAATTAATAACTTCATTAATTATTTGGAACCTCTTTTGAATCAATTTTAATTGCATGATAATTCTACTAAAGTTGAGTAGATATTATAATATTGGCTTGTAAAATATTTCGGCGAAGAAACCTCTGCAGAATTAGAAGAAATGTGTTCCTCTCTTGAAGAAGAACACCGTTCTTCAACGAAGAACATCTCTGATGAATAACATGAAGAAATTCACCAACAAAGCTTCCTCCTCCGACGCACCCCGACGTCAAGGAATCTACGTTGTCTTCGAATTCTCTTTCCACATCATGACCATGACTCCTCCTCCAATGTTGACGGGATGCCACCTTTTTCCTTGAAATTCATATTCCGCGGCTCGATGACGTGTGACGTCAATTACGAGGTAGGGGGTTTGTATTATTTCAAGTGATTAAATTTTACTTTGTTATTTGTTGAAAACCATGGATTGTATTCGGCCTAATGTTATCGCCTAACATAGAGGGCGTGGGCCGAACAAATATGGCCCGAAGACCCTCCGTTGGTTCTTGACTATTTTTGCGACAACAATCGAAGGAGATGGTGACCAGAGGAAGCGGAGTCCGTGTGCTGGCTGCATGGAGAAGAACTGCGGTGTAACAGCCCGAGATTTTATGAAAAATATTATTTTTAATTTCATTAATGTCTTGTGTTGTATGCTACACCAAAGGGATCTTGCACAACATGCATCCTTGACTTGCCTTGAATTACACGCAATCGCGACCTTCCTCGATAGCGTGTGTAGTACGTAATAACGAGTTTCACTAAACAACAATATGATATTAAAATATTATTAAAATTTTCCATTATGAATAGCAATAACCACTTTTTGAAATTTTGTAATTTTTTTTTTCAAAATGGAATACATTTTTTGATTCGTAATATTGAAATTAGCTTAGGGTGAAATTTTGGTACTTTTCAGATAACTTTCATTTTCTGATGAATAGTGAAAATTACTAAATTTTAATTAAAAACAACCTTTTTAATCAAAATAATTAATAGTGATAAATTATTAATTTGAGTGGTTTTAAAGTATATTTAGAATATATTTTTACATTTTAATACAATACTGTTTATTGGATGTAATTTCACATTTAAACCAGACATAAACTAGTGTCAATCTTTTGATAGTTGTTATCTCATAAGAACACGCTATTTGTTTTGACGACGAGAATTAATTTTTAAATTAATTAATGTAACTGATATGTTTTTAATTTGTTAAAATAGACATCATTTTTGAGTTCATAATATCAAATATAGCTTAGGCCTAATTTTTGGTATTTTTCTGGAAACTTTCATTTTTTGATGAATAGTGAAACCACTAAGTGGTAGTTAAGAAAAAGGAATTTTTCATAAAACGTAATTTTACCGCTTCAGTGAGTGGAATTTCCATAATCCGAGAGACACGGTTGATGTCAGTAAGTAAAATGTGGTTCAATGAGATGAAAATAATTTTTGGTGAATAGTAACTTTTTACTTTTTTTTACCACGGTTAAAAGTAAATAGGGTAATTAAGGGTAAAAATTATATTACTATTTCTCTAACACATGTCCTAATTCTATTGGAAAAGTTTAATTCAACCAAAAACAACCTTAGGAATAAAATATGACCATTTAGGCCGACTTGGATTAGATTATGACATTTATTATTATTTAATTCAAAGAAGAGTTAAAAGAGTTAAAATCAAATTTTATTTACTAAAACATTTTTAATATAGGGTTATACATAAGATAAATTCGACTATAAATATTCATTATAAAGATAAAATGTTTTCCTACAGAATGGTATTTTATTTGTAATTTTTAGACATTAAATAAGTTGATTTATTTATGACACAACGATGATGCAGTAATTATCTTATTAATGAAATATTGACATAATTGATGTTATAAATACCCAAATAAATGTAATTTGAGACTTTTTATGAATTTCACTAATTTTATAGGTTAATATGACATGTTAGTATTGATTTAATTAACTTGGTTCAATCTAATCATTCTGTTATGATTTTCACAAAAATAAATTACTAAATAGTGTCAAAATTGACATAAAATAGTTTTTAAAACAATTATTATATTATTAATTCTTATTTTATTCCTAAAAATATAAGGTTCAGCCAAATGTCTTAGATACGGTTATATATATTAATAAAACAAAATTTGGTGGTCTCTTGGATGTATATGGTAAGTTTATTAACTATATAATATAAAAATACAAAGTGACATGGTAAATGTCAATCTAATTAACTAAGAGTTAAAACTAAAAGATAAGGTTAATATAGGAACCTAAACTTGCCTAAATTCTATTTGATGACAGGATCTCGACCCATCCCCACCTTAGCTTAGAAATAAATCAATTTGGAGCTTTTTAAAACCGAATTTGACTTTATAATAAAATAATAGTTTTAGTTATTCCAAAGGTACCCCTCTCCTCCCTTATAAAAGGGCACCTCCTCCCTCTCTTCCTCACACCACTTTGAGCCTTCATGCTCGGCCAGCCCCTACCAAATTCCATTCTCCCACTACTAGAAATATCACTTTTAGCGACCGCCAAAAGCGGCCGCTAAAAGGATTTAGCGACCGCCCAGCAACCGCTTTTGGCGGTCGCTGTAGCTTCGTCGGTAAAGCCCATTAGCGACCGCCATTGGCAGTCGCTAATGTTTCACATCAACGAAACACGCGCATGCGGGCCTCTTCTCGTCTCGCGACATATGGCAAGAACACAGACCTTCCCCACCGGCCATGGCGGACACACGACGACAAGTGGGTGGTTCTTTCTTCGGGTGATGAAGATGAGGTCACTGGAAGTTCAAGGCAAGGGTTCGGGAATGTAGACGGCGGTCATGAGGGAAGCATGGTCCGACATAAAGAGAGGCGGCGTGCGGTGGCATGGGGCGGCGTGCTGCGGCATGGGGCGGCGTGCGGCGGTGACCATTTTCAGTAGCTAAATTTAGCAGGAGGGAAAGAGGAAGAAGCGCGCGCGGGAAAAAAATCACGCTGGAATTTTAGTTTCGTAATAGCAGCCGCCAATGGCGGTCGCTAATATCTTCTTTAGCGACCGCCAATGGCGGTCGCCCGCTTCAGCAGCCGCAAAAACGAGAATTTTTTGTAGTTTCCACTTCCCTAGAAACATCCTAGAGGTTCTTTTCTTCCTCAAAGACCAATTTTAGTGCCCTAAAAGGAGATCTCAAAGAGGCACTTCAAAGAAGAGGTAATGTCCGTTACCGATTCTTTCATCTCTATTTCTTCTTCCACTTCTTCTTATTAGGTTGTTTCATTATGAAGTAATAAAATAAGTATAAATTATATACTGATATTTATTATAATTATGAAACAACCTTATTTCACCATCTATCCATCCTACGGAAAATGAAATCACCGCGCGTGCGTACGTACGGAATACCGTCTCCACGCCGTAGTGTAATATATTTTCCACCACCACCTTACTTGGATGGGTATAATGGTGTACATAATAACTATATATAATTATTTTAAAGTGATATTTATTCTTAAATAGTGTACATACACTCTAATAAAATTCCACGATCATGAGAACGATATCATCGCTCGTGCGTACGTACGGTCTACCGTCTCCACGACGCGATGAGATTCATTCCCCACGTTAACCATTAATGAATGATTATAAAGTATACATAATAAGTAATCATGAAATATATGACATAATAATGATACTGGATTTATGTGTATATATATGTATGTCATCTACTTAATTCCAATCAACTCAATAAGGAAACGAAAGTAGCGTTCATGCGTACGTACGGCCTACCGTCTGCAAGAACGGTGTATTTATTTCCATTTACTGATCTATTATATATATTTATATTCTGAATATATATTATATATAAATCATGTTTTATATTCTGCAATTAAGTAATCATGATCTAAGTAATCATATGAATAATTACAAGTCAAAACACAGATGAAAAATGAAATGATTTTACCCAAAATGCTCTTTAACATGGAATTTACAAAAGAACGGGCAATATAAAGCCATAAGTGAACCATATATGATATCATAACAATGCGTATGATTCTGGAATAAGTCAATGACATTATTTAAATCATTATAAAGGAGGTTCAGACACATACAAAGAAAATCGAATGTAAGGTAAGTGAAATATCACAATCTCATTTTTATCCAAGATTGATTATACTTTGGTATTTACAGGGGTGTATTTTATCATCCACATCCATGTTTCCTCAATATGTGATATTATTTTCATCCACCTACAACTGTTTAAATCCAATTTTACCCTTCAGTGAGTTTTTAGTAAAAGATATGAAAGGAATGTTTTGTCGTTTTTCGTACAAGGTACTTTTTGACTTTTCTGACAAAAGTACGAGAAGAATGTTTTCTTTTAACTTATACGACATGAATGGATTTTTAAAAAATTATTTTCAAGAATATTCCCTTATAATATCTCAAGTTTACTTTTAATCAACTTCTTTTAGTGATAATTTAATGACATGTTAAGAAATGAAAAGTGTTTTTGAAGTAGAAAGGATATTTTCCTCATGAATGGTGTTCAAGTGTTTTATCAAAATTATTTTCCATCTAAGATAATAAAGGGTTCTGTTTTTTTATCCCTATTATTACATTGATTTGATTTTGTTATGATGGAATTATTTTTATGAATTCCTTTATCTTATATGAATTGTTTTATGATGTCATGTTGTTTAATAATCCCATTTTTATTACATGGGTTATGCAATGATGTATGATTTAAGATTTTGTGGCACACATAATAATGGTATCATTATGAGATGGGTGGGACCTATATCTCCCTCCAATGAATTGGCTAAAGATTTTATATCTCATGAGATAGACATGGCTGGAACGGTAGGTTATACCGGTTCAGTAAAGCAGGACTGAAACGAGGGTAACTCGGTTTAGAAATGGATTTTTTCTACTAAGATAGTCTTGTCAATGAGTCTTGAATAATAAGAAATTATTCTCTATGATTATGTGTGTATGGCACAAAGTTTCATGTTTTAAGTTATGATTATTGGGATTACATTTAACTTCTATGATTTATCCCATTTTTTGATATTATGATCTCTTTTTCAGGTTAGGATTTCCAAAAGTTATGTTCTTATGTATATGATGTGGTTTATATTTCTTTTGTTTACCCTTACTGAGCATTTTAGCTCACCCTTTTTTATGTTTTATTTCCCCAAGATATAAAGAAAGGTTTTAGGAAATAAAAGGAAGATCTTTATGGGAGATGTTGAAGATCTTTCACCACGATTAGAAGATTATATTCCTAGTTTCCAAAGACACTAAACTATTATGGTCCTTGTGTGTGTGTTTTTGTTATGTACTATGTAATCCGCAAAAGTAATGGAATGTCCATGTACGTCAGGCTTCGGGTCTCTACAGTTGGTATGAGAGGAAAGTTTTAGTCAACCTTTGGAAACTAGGATGCGAAAATGTTAGTGAGATCCCTAGAGATATTTCTAAGATATGTCTAGGGATGTCCCTAAGGATAAGTATATGTATAGGATATAGTCCTAGAACTATGGTAAAGATCATAGAATTTAACCTAAGATGTTAGATATTGAGGATACTCCCCCTTTATTATGTTGTTTTCCCTAGCATGATTTTTTCCTCTCACACTATTCAATTTGGGTTTTAGATGATGGCTAAAACCCGAAGGAACCGTGTTGATCAATGCAATGGACAATGCAATGATTGTCCTCCTGAATAAACAAATGTTATGGGAGATGGAGTGCAAAACCTTATTGCTATACTTACACAAGCTATGAATCATTCTGGACTTCCAAATGAGCAGAGAAGAGAACAATATTCTATTGAGTCCTTCATGAGGCAACGTCCACCTTCTTTCAGTGGGTCTTCTAATCCACTTGTTGCTGAACAATGGATCAGTACTACTGAAAAGATATTTTCAGTTCTTCAATGTTCTGAACATGATAAATTCATCTTAGCAATATATCATTTGGAGGGTGATGCTGATCAATGGTGGAATATTATTAAGAATACGAGGCAAAGGGATGAAATTGAGTCCATGGAATAGGACGAGTTCAAGAACTTATTTTTCAATAAGTACTTCCCTCGTATTCTTCGAACAAAGATGGAGAAGGAGTTTCTTGAACTAAAACAAAAGGATAATGAATATGTTGGTATATACAAAGAGAATTTTACAAGTCTTACAAGGTATGCATCTGGATTTATCATCCAACCTAAAAGTAAAGTTGATCGATTCTTCAGTGGCTTAAAACCAAATCTTAGAAGGGCATTAGCTATAAGAGACTTTAGTCGGTATGAAGAAATTGTGGGTTGTGATATCAAGGTAGAAATGGAAGTTGGTGTTACTTATCCATCTCATAGTTTTGACAAGAAATGAAAGATGGAGTTCAAGGAGAATTCTCAGAATAATGGTGAAAATAAGATGAATGTTTCCTTATGCTCAAAGTGTGGAAAGAAGCATGGTGGAGATTGTCTTAAAGGGACTAGAAAATGTTTTAAGTGTGGAAAATAAGTTCATCGAGTAGCTGAGTGTCGAAGTAATGGAAAAAGGGTTTCTAATGATGTGAATAATGAAAAGACTGCAGAGAACGCACCAACAACACTTTAATGATTCAAGTGCAAGGAAATGGGGCATTATGCTAATAAATTCCCTAATCCAAGGGTTAGTGATGATCGACGTGAGCAACCACTTAAGGCAAAGGACAAAGGGAAGTCACATGCGATCACCATTGGCGATGTTGAATATGACAATGATGTGGTGGAATAATTAAGTGTTTATGTAATGGGATTCCAGAATAATGTTGTATATAGTATCGTGGAATATTGGAATATTTATGTTTTGGTCTATTGTTGTTTTCAATAGTTTTATAGCATCAGTAACCATGAAAAGTGATTGAAATATTTTTGGAAAGCAGAGGATATGCACATAATGAAGGGATAAAGAGAATCTAATATGTTTGATATTATTCATGAGCTCATGATTGATATAAGGACTAAGTGATATCATGGTTTGAGGATATAGAATTATGAGGATTTTGGTATGTGGAATGTGTTAACTTTTAACTGAATTCATGTTTTCACTAAGGTTCAATGAATATTCATTCTTCAAGATTAAGGTATTCACATATTTTTAATTTGACCAACCAGATATATCTTATGATATATGGGGGATAAATGATGGCATTCACGTGATCATTTTCTTTATACAATGAGCTTGGACCGAAGTATTTTAGATAATCCTAAAGATTGGAATGGATTATGTTGGAAATAAGTTAGTATTGTTTAAGGATAAAACTTTCTTGATATTGTTTATGGGATGTTATAGTAATATAGATTTAGAAAAAGGACAACCTGCAGGATGGGCGACAGCCCATCGCGTCGGACAAGGCTATGGGAATCGAACCCACAACCGAAGTACGACTGGCCTTTATCGCCTACCACTGGCCTTCAGGAAGTCCCTGTTTAGTAGAAACAAGTTTTATTATATTAAGAAGTATGATATATGAAGTATAAGTCCATTTTAGGAACCATATATGATTAATCTCACTATAGATGGACTTATGTATTTTTTTGACAACTTTTCTAACCTTTTGTTTGAGACAGATGGAATGACCCATCATTCTATCACATGATCTGCTAACACATCACGAATGACAAATTCAACTTCATTTCATTAAGAGATGTAGTTGAAATTGTCCAAATAACGACAAAAAGTGAGAACATACCAAAATCACGAATGTATTTCTTCTAATTCCAATTTCCTCAACTTTAGGGAAATGATCTTGAAAACCAAAAATGTTGTCCTAGTGCTCTTATATCTAATGAATCAGATGTTACCTTAGATCGTCACAAATTTATGGCTTTGTGATTGCTGGCTTTTCCATAGCCATGTTCTCTACAACTCTCCATCAGAACATGATTGTTAGATTTCTCTTCCATATCCATATTTTCACCTATGTGGAAACCCAGTGATTAGTTTATTTGGGTAACCGTTACGTTTCATACTTTTGTTTTTAAAGATTGGTTTTGGTATTCCTTTTTACGATGTGGGTTTATATTAAAGAATCTTTCGAGCAGTAAACCATTTATAACCCTGATGAATTTCAAGGGAGAAATTCATTTTAAGGGGGAAGAATGTAACAGCCCGAGATTTTATGAAAATTATTCTTTTTAATTTCATTAATGTCTTGTGTTGTATGCTACACCAAAAGGAGCTTGCACAACATGCATCCTTGAATTTCCTTGCATTACACGCAATCACGACCTTCCTTGATATCGTGTGTAGTACGCAATAACGAGTTTCACTAAACAACCATATGCTATTAAAATATTATTAAAACTAGCCGTTATGAATAGTAATAACCACTTTTTGAAATTTTTGAAATTTTATTTTTCAAAATGGAATTCATTTTTGGATTCGTAATATCGAAATTAGCTTAGGGTGAAATTTTGGTACTTTTCGGATAACTTTCATTTTCTGATGAATAGTGAAAATTACTAAATTTTAATTAAAAACAACCATTTTAATCGAAATAATTAATAGTGATAAATTATTAATTTGAGTGGTTTTAAAGTATATTTAGAATATATTTTTACAATTTAATACAATGTTATTTATTGGATGTAATTTCACATTTAAACCAGACATAAACAAGTGTCAATATTTTGATAGTTATTATCTCTTAAGAACACGCTATTTGTTTTGACGACGGGAATTAATTTTTAAATTAATTAATGCAACTGATATGTTTTTAATTTAGTAAAATAGACATCATTTTTGAGTTCATAATATCAAATATATCTTAGGCTTAATTTGTGGTATTTTTCAGCAAACTTTCATTTTTTGATGAATAGTGAAACCACTATGTGGTAGTTAAGAAAAATGAATTTTTCATAAAACATAATTTTACCACTTCTATGAGTGGAATTTCAAAAATCCGAGAGACACGGTTGATGTCAGTAGGTAAAATGTGGTTCAATGAGATGAAAATAATTTTTGGCGAATAGTAACTTTTTACTTTTTTTTTACCACGGTTAAAAGAAAATATGGTAATTAAGGGTACAAATGATATTACTATTACCCTAACACATGTCCTAATTCTATTGGACATGTGTAATTCGACCAAAAAAAACCCTAGGAATAATATATGACCATTTAGGCCCACTTGGATTAGATTTGGACATTTATTATTATTTAATTCAAAGAAGAGTTAAAAGAGTTAAAATCAAAGTTTATTTACTAAAACATTTTTAATATAGGGTTATACATAAGATAAATTCAACTATAAATATTAATTATAAAGCTAAAAATCTTTCCTACATAATGGTATTTTATTTGTAATTTTTAGACATTAAATAATTTAATTTATTTATTAACCAACGATGATGAAGTAATTATCTTATTAATGGAATATTGACATAATTTATGTTATAAATACCCAAATAAATGTAATTTGAGACTTTTTATGAATTAAACTAATTTTATAGGTTAATATGACATGTTATTATTGATTTGATTAACTTGTTTCGAGCTAATCATTCTGTAATGATTTTCACAAAAATCAATTACTAAATAGTGCCAAAATTGACATAAAATAGTTTTTAAAACAAATATTATATTATTAATTCTTATTTTATTCATAAAAATCTATGTTTCAGCCAAATGACTTAGATAAGGTTATATATATTAATAAAACACAACTTGTGGGTCTCTTGGATGTATATGGTAAGTTTATTAACTATATAATATAAAAATACAAAGTGACATGGTAAATGTCAATCAAATTAACTAAGAGTTAAAACTAAAAGATATGGTTAATATAGGAACATAAACATGTCTAAATTCTATTGTATTAGATTATTGTGACCCATAACCACCTTATCTTCGAAATAAATCAATTTGGAGCTATTTAAAACAGAATTTTACTTTATAATAAAATAATAGTTTTAGTTATTCCAAAGGTACCCCTCCCCTCCCTTATGAAAGGGCACCTCCTCCCTCTCTTACTCACACCACTTTGAGCCTTCAAGATCGGCCAAACCCTGAAAAATTCCCTTCTACACTTCCCTAGAAACATCCTAGAGGTTATGTTCTTCCTCAAAGACGAATTTTAGTGCCCTTAAAAGAGATCTCAAAGAGGCGCTTCAAAGAAGAGGCAATGTCCGTTACCGATTCTTTCATCTATATTTCTTCTTCCACTTCTTCTTCTTAGGTTGTTTAATTATGAAGTAATAACATCATTATAATTTATATACTAATATGTCATTATAATTATGAAACAACCTTATTTCACCATCTATCCATCCTACGGAAAAAGAAATCACCGCGCCTGCGTACGTACGGAATACCGTCTCCACGCCGTGGTGTAATCTATTTTCCACCACCACCTTACTTGGATGGGTATAATGGTGTACATAATAACTATATATGATTATTGTAAAGTGATATTGATTCTTAAATAGTATACATACACTCCAATACAATTCCACAATCATGAAAATGATATCATCGCTCGTGCGTACGTACGGACTACCGTCTCCACGACGCGATGAGATTCATTCTCCACGTTAACCATTCATGAATGATTATAAAGTATATATAATAAGTAATCATGAAATATATGACATAATAATGATACTGGATTTATGTTTATATATATGTATGTCATCTACTTAATTCCGTTCAACTCAATATGGAAACGAAAACAGCGTTCATGCGTACGTACGGCCTACCGTCTCCATGAACGGTGTATTTCATTCCATTTACTGATCTATTATATATATGTATATTCTGAATATATATTATATATAAATCATGTTTTACATTTTGGAATTAACTAATCATGATCTAAGTAATCATATGATTAATTACAAGTCAAAACATGGACGAAAAATGAAATGATTTTACCCAAAACACTCTTTATCATGGAATTTACAAAAGAACTTGTAATATAAAGCCATAAGTGAACCATATATGATATCATAACAATGATTATGATTCTGGAATAAGTCAATGACATTATTTAAATCATTATACAGGAGGTTTAGACACATACTAAGCAAATCGAACCTAAGGTAAGGGAAATATCACAATCTCATTTTTATCCGAGATTGTTTATACTTTGTTATTTACTGGGGTGTATTTTATCATCCACATCCATGATTCCTAGATATGTAATATTATTTTCATCCAAATACAATTTTTTAAATCCAATTTTACCCTTCGGTGAGTTTTTAGTAAAAGATATGAAAGGAATCTTTTGTTGTTTTTCATACGAGGTACTTTTTGACTTTTCCGACAAAAGTACGAGAAGAATGTTTTCTTTTAACTTATACGACATGAATGGATTTTTAAAACATTATTTCCAAGAAGCTTCCCTTATATGTTTTCAAGTTTATTTTTAATCAACTTCTTTTAGTTATAATTTTATGACATTTTAAGAAATGAAAAGTGTTTTTGAAGTAGAAAGGATATTTTCCTCAAGAATGGAGTTCAAGTGTTTTATCAAAATTATTTTCCATCTATGATAATAAAGGGTTCTGTTTTTTTATCCCTACTATTACATTGATTTGATTTTGTTGTGATGGAATTATTTTTATGAATTCCTTTATCTTATATGAATTGTTTTATGATGTCATGTTGTTTAAGAATCCCATTTTTATTACATGGGTTATGCAATGATGTATGATTTAAGATTTTGTGGCACACATAAGAATGGTATCATTATGAGATGGGTGGGACCTATATCTCCCTCCAATGTATTGGGTAAAGATTTTATATCTCATGAGATAGACAAGGCTCGAATGGTAGGTTATACCGGTTCAGTGAAGCAGGACTGAAACGAGGGTAACTCGGTTCAGAAATGGACTTTGTCCACTAAGATAGTCTTGTCAATGAGTCTTGACTAATAAGAAATGATTCTCTATGATTATGTGTGTATGCCACAAAGTTTCATGTTTTATGTTATGATTATTGGGATTACATTTCACTTCTATGATTTATCCCATGTTATGATATTATAATCTCTTTTTCAGGTTAGGATTTCCAAAAGTTATGTTCTTATGTATATGATGTGATTGATACTTCTTTTGTTTACCATTACTGAGCATTTGAGCTCACCCTTTTGTATGTTTTATTTCCCCAGGATATAAAGAATTGTTTTAGGTAAAAAAAAGGAAGATCTTTATGGGAGATGTTGAAGATCTTTCACCACGATTAGAAGATTATATTCCAAGCTTCCAAAGACACTAAACTATTACGGTCCTTGTGTGTGTGTTTTTGTTATGTACTAAGTAATCCTTAAAAGTAATGTAATGTCCATGTACGTCAGGCTTCAAGTCTCTAAATGCGGCCTGCATCCGTGGGCCACTCAGCCAAAGAAGAACCGGCAGGCTAAAGTAGGTCGGGCCGAAGGAACCACGATGCCACGAGGGTGCCACGCTGCAGAAGAACCGTGGCCCGCATTGCACGGCATGCTCAGCCAAAGAAGAACCGGCCGACCATAGCTGGTTGTAGAGGGAGACTGCAGTGCCAAAAGGGGTGTCGTGTTGTGGAGGACCGCGACGCGCGCTCCGTGGGACACTTCGGTGGTGAACCAGCCGGCCGCTTTCCAGATGGGTTGAAGGCCATAGTGCTGCCTGGCGCTGCATGCGGAGGAAAACAGCCCGCAACCGCAGGCCGCTCGCGCTAGGAAGACCGGCCGGACAGGAGGGGCGGCGCCTGTTGGTGCCGCGCCCCCCGGATTGCTCGGCCAACTAGCCGAGCCGCGGCCTGCCGGGGGGCTGGGCCAGGCCACCGCAACCAGGCCAGGCCACGCCCTACTAGGCCGGACCCGGACCTGGGTCAGGTCGACCGGGGTCGGGCTGACCCAGTGTGGGTTGGGTCGGGTCAGACCGGACCCAAACCCCCCTCTTCGGACCCATTTTAGTATTTCACCCATAACTTGAGCTACGAACCTCTGATCGATGCACTGTCAGTTGCGTCGGATTCCTTGGTTAGAGACTGAATTTTCTATATATTACACTCAAGTAGTTGGTGAAGTTTAGGTATGGTTGGGTTCGTTCGAACTTGAAACAAACCGGGCCCTCGGAGCGGAAACACTTATAACTTAAGGACCGAATGCCCGATTGACGTGTCGTCAACTAAGTTGGTTTACATTTGACGAGACGATCCTTTTGGCATACTCCACATGGGATTCAGATGAGATTGGAGTATGGATGGGTTGGATTACAATTGAAATCCAACCAGTCCCCTGGAACAGAAAATCTAATAAATATCTGACCAAGCATCCAATTGACACGCCATATGTTGCGTTGGGTTTCTTATGATGAGACAGAACTTCTGGATACATCAACTCAAGACTTCATGATTGTCGATGTATCAACCCCTTTGCTCGAGGAGCAGACCCTCCTGGATTCGAGCGTGCTATGTGTGGGAACCTTAGAGCTGGCTGTGACTGCGACGATTACAATACTGGGATCCTCCGTGGGTTTGATGATGACGTCTTCCGTACTAGGATACTTCATGGGTTCGATGATGAGGACTTACATACTAGGATCTTCTATGGGTTCGACGACGACGTATTCTGTACTAGGATCCTCCATGGGTTCGATGAAGACGACTACCATACTAGGATCCTCTGTGGGTTCAACGGCGACGTCTACCGTACTGGAATTCTTCGTGGGTTCGACGGTGATGACATCAGTACTGGGATCCTCCATGGGTTCGACATCGATGAATTCTATACTTGTATCATGAGTGGGTCCGATAGAGTAGTTGTTCTTGTATCCTGAGTGGGTCTGATAGCTTAGCTGGTCTAGTATCCTATGTGGGTATGATAGATTAGATGAATGAGTGACTACAACTGATCATCTCTATCGTTATACAAAAGATGTATACCAGTCTGAGATGAGTCATTACATACAATCATTATCTTCGATGTGGTTGAACTTACTTTCCGGTGTGGGCTGGTTTGTGCTTGAGCTCGAGATTTGGAGCCAAAATGTGATTGATAACTTAGGTATATGTATGGTCATATACCTAAGTAGGGTTGGTTGATACTTCGTGATTGTATCTCTCTTCTGTGGGTTATCCTTCATGGATTCTGGGAGACCTTCGGGGGTCTTGGGGTCCCTACTGAGTATCGTATACTCACCCCTGCACTGGCTATGCCCGCACTACATTGTGTTGGATGCAGATGACAGAAAACACTGATCGAGGTAGAGACCTACGGAGCTGGACGGTACCTGGAGGTGAACCACTTGGCGAGATGTACACAGAGTAGTCAGACAGACCCGAGGTGCTGAGGATGCCATCTATACCCACTCTTCAGGTGGGATTTCCGGAGGATGACTCAGTGGTTGCTGTTTTACTTTACTACAGTTATACTTGCTTTTTCAGTTGCACTGTACTTACTGTTGGGCTTGTATTTTCAGCCCCATTCCTTTCAACACTTACTTTTGTATTCAATATTATTTAGTTCTTACTTCGGTTGCATACTCTATTGTGTTTTTTACTTTTATAAAGGAAATGCCTTCCCTTTTTATCGGAATTTATGCCTTTGGTGCTAGTCGCCAGCCCCTGGCCTATGGAAGGTGGGCTTGGGGTAGTCACGGCATGGACCACGAGGACGGGTTGTGACATGTAATACCATATATATATTTATATCACCTTCTTGTTAACACTTCCATATTAAGGTTACATTTCAGCTAATATATTCTTTGTTCTTCACATGTGACAAAATTTGTTATATTTTTTGTCCACATAATTATTTCATGTTTTACATAGTGGATAACATGATGTAAATATCATTTATTTTATGTATATATTTATTTATAATAATTTACGAAAGAAATAAAAATGAAATGGAATACACCGTTCATTGAGACCGTAGACTGTACGTATGGATAAACATTGTTTTGATTTAATTGTCATATTAAAAGAATAAATCTAAATGAAATATATGAATATATGTATATATATTAACTAAAGTAGAATTTTTATTTCATATATATAGTATAAAATTCATAATCCATCCACAATACATTCCGTGTAGAGTGTGAATGAATCACATCGCATTGAGGTGGCGGTAGTCAAAACTTCCCTAACAAAATTATCATATTTACAAAATACAAAAATCATTAAGGTATGTGTTATATAATATTTTAAGAAGAATAAATACATAATAAATATCATATATATCATATAAATATTGTGATTCCATTATAATTACCATACATGAGGTGTGGTAAAGGGAAAACAACAACATCATTCCGTGAGGTGATAGTTCACAATACACGAGAACAGTAAGTTTGTTACCCATTAGATGGAAGTGTGTTTATGATTAGGTAGAAAAATTATTATAAATTTTTTTAGAATATTTATGAAACTTAATTTATTATATAATAATGTAATAAATAAATTTATAGTGTGGGTAATGAAAATAAAACAAAAGAGCTTGAGGAAGGATTTGTCCTCATATTTGGGTAACTCTTTTTGGTTTTCACTAAAGAGATTACGTCAATGGATTTATGACCAATGGGATGATTCTAGGATAAAGGTATGGATGTTGATAGGATATTTTTTAGAGTTTTTCTAATCCAATCGGATTTATAAGTGTTAATGAGGGGGAGGGTTTAGTGCCTTTTTATAGTAGAGGAGGAGTGACATTATTGAATTTTTTTAAAAAGGGAATTCCACCCAAGATTTTCAAATTTAATGTTGCTGAAATAATGATAATAATCTGATAAAAGGGAATATAGGATATAAATAAGGATAAAATTGGATTTTTGAATTGTTTATCAGTAATTTTGGGCCATATGATTAAGGCTTAGTCCATTATTAATCTAGTTTTTCTCCCAATTGCAATAATTAATTTTAATCCCTTCCATAATTTTTTTTGGTGAAGTAACAAAGTTGATCATATTTTAAATTTCAATTTATTATAATTACAAATATTTAATCCAATTTTCCAAATTTCAGTTACAGAAGTGATAGAAATTAATTTAAAATTAATCCCATAGATGGGTCGAGATATCAGTTTTTTATGTAAAAAATGATTAATAATATGGAATGTTTTAATATCTAATTTCACTGTGAAATTGTTTAAAAATAAATAAATAGGATTAATTTATATAAAATTAATATCATTAAACATAAAAACATAATTAAAAAACAATTATCTATATAAATAAATTTGATTAGAAAATTAGTTTTTGAATTAAAATTCAGAAATTTTCACTATACAACCCAAAATGATGTTTTTTAGAAAAATCCCTAAAATTAACCCTAATATAATTTTTAATTTATTAATTAGAAAATTATGTTTATTTTATCAAATTAAATTTCTAAAATGGTATAAAATTAATTTTACTATTTTTCATAAAAGGACAAAAAAACTGTTCTTTTTAGAAAATACAATTTTCAAATATAGAACATCTTTACTAAAAAAATTGTATTCCATATTATCAATATGTTTTATTTATATAAAACCATTATAACTAATATTTTAAAATTATTATTATTATTCATATTAATATGTTTAACTAGTATTTTTTTAACTATCTCATTTAATTAATTAATTTAAAAAAATTTGTTTCATTGAAAATTTGTGTAGCATGTAACTCAAACCAAGTTGGTGTTCTATATAGCACAATAGTGACTTTGTATAGTATATTTTTTTAATTTGTTTTAGTGTGTAATAAATTAGTTCAATTAAAATTAATTTATTCAAAAAAAGGTTCATAAAACCTTAGTGGCATACATTCTACCCCCGTTAAAATGAATTTCTCCCTCAAAATTTTTCATTCGGATAAAAAATAATGAGGATACATTTTCCTCATCATATATTCAAGATCCCATGTTGGTTCTTATAACTAGTGATTTCTCTACAAATCCTTGACCAAGTGAGTGGTATTTTTTCATAAAACATTCTCTATACAATCCACACATTCAACTGGTGGTTCCTCGTAAAACAAATCCGGCTCCAGCAGTATAACCTATGAGTTCAGAACAAATTAAAGGTTAGGTATGTTATTACTCAGCAGAGTTACATGGAGTACATCATGAGATTAAGGGAGATTTGGACAATGTTTTAAGTGATATGCTACTATTAAAATATGATCAAGATTCTCAAAAGGACAGATATACCTTGGGCTTAGTTTCCCTTTCCTTCCAAATAACATATCCTTATTCCTGGGATATAAATATTGAATAAAATATCACTAAATTCAAATTATAGGCCATATTGATGGTTATTAACATAAAGTTTCAACTAACTTGGAGTTTCCCAGATATGCTGCTGAATGGTTCTAATCTTCTTTTCTATTTCTTCAACTATCTTGCGTCCCTGTAGATTTATTTCTCCAACTTCATCCCAGCAAGTCGGAGGTCTACATTTCTTTTAATTGAGGTATTCATAAGGAGACATCTAAATTATTTATTGTAAGCTATTTTTTAATAAAAATATACTAGAAGAAGGTTTTGATCCCAACCAACATTGAAATCTAATGAACAAGATCTCAACATATCCTATAGGGTTTGAATTATTCCTCGAGTCCGACCATCTGTCCGAGGATGGTAAGAAGTGTAGAATTTCTATTTTGTATCTAGTTATTTCTGAAACAACCACCTAAATTATTAGTTAAAACTCATATCTTGATTATATATGATGGAATGTTGTAATCTATGCAACCTTACCACTACCTCAATTTATATCTTGGAAATATGATCTAGATAGAAGTCTTATTTGATAGTAATTTTTTGCGCTAACTTAATAAGGAAATAGACTACAACCCATATATAACTATAACTTTTAGAGGGTTTAGGGAGTCCAATTAATACATCAACACTAATTTTCTCCCATTTTCATTTTTATACGGGTAAAGGATAGAACATCCCCTTATAATTTTGACTTTGTACATTAATTTGATGGCAAACCAAGCACCATGATACAAACTCTGCTATATCCTTCTTCATTCAATCACACTAGAAGTATTCTATCAAATATCTATATATCTTCATACTTTTAGGATATATAGAGAATTAAGAACTATGAGATTCATCAAATATATCATTCTTCAAATACAGTATTGAGGGTACACATGCACTGTTCCTGAACCTTATCATCTCATCATGTTCATGGTTAAAAATAGGAACATTTTTAACATTATTTTATAGCTTTAAATCTTCCTTTTATGCCTCTTTTATCATTATATGGATAAATGGTTTAACATTAAATTGATCAAGACTAGATTTATCCCTTTCATTAGGTATTTTTATATCCATCCTTTGAAAATCTATAAATATTGTATATTTTGTTATTCTGGTCATGGATAAGCTATCATGATCCCTTCAAATAAAAGAATCAACCCTGATTATTCACATTCATAGGGTGGTAATGTATTGAGGGGTAATAAATATTTATTATCTCCAATCATATTATCTACTGCATGATCACCTAATTTGGTGTGAATATATATTTTAAACATTTAGAATTCGTATATATATCACAATTTTCTCAACAAATATAATGACTCTGTATCATTAATGAAAACAATTACCATTACAAACTCCAAATCTTGAGTAGGGTAATTTTTCTAATGGATCATCAACTGTCACAAGTAATAAGTGACAACCACATAATTATACATAATAACACATCCCAATACCTTATTGGACACATAAATATAGATTACAAACCCTTATCCACTATAGGGTAATGCATGCATTGGTGAAATGAATGAAATTATCATTAGTTCCTTGAATTTTTCCTCAAATTCATCTATCTTGAAGAACATGGAACCCTTTAGAGTTAATTGTTAAGAGTATTATATATCCATGAAAAAATAACTATAAACTATCGATAATATCTAGCTAATCTAAGAAAACATAGGATCTCAGTCACCATGGTTCTCCTAAGCCAACATTCAATAGACACCGTCATTGATGGATATATCTCTATAGCTTCTCTTGAGATTATATGACCCAAAAAATGAATGCTTTTGTAGCCAAAATTCACAGTTTTTAAATTTTTCATATATTTTATCTTTTCATAAGGTCTCTTAAGTACAATTAATAAGTGGTCTTCATGCTCATTAATTCTCTTTGAAGGATAAAAATACCATATTTAGAGACTACCACAATCTAATCAAGGTAATCTCTAAAGATTCTACTCATCAAATCCATAAAAATAGTAAATGAATTAGTAAGACCAAAAGGAATCACTATATATTCCTTGTGTCTATACCTTGTATATAATTATATCTTTGTTATATCCTCTTTAATGACCTTCAATTAATGATATATAGAATGAAGCTCATTCTTCGAAAAGTATTGCACTCCATGATGTTTATCCAACTATTCATCAATATATGGAATATGATAGTTGTTCTTGATCATGATCTTGTTTAACATCTGATAATTAAAGCAGAGTCACCATGATCGATATTTCATTTTTAAAAGTGAACAGGTGCACCCCAAGGTGACAAACATGGAAGAATGAATCCCTTATAAAGGTTTTTAGGGATTTTCCTCTTTAATTCATGAAACTAAAATGGGGCCATTCTATATGGATTCTTTGAAATTGGTGTGGAACTATGTATGATTTCTATCGATTATAAACCATCGTCTTTTAGTGTAATACAAGGAAAATATTCTTGGGAAATGTACATGAATTATCAAATAATAAGTAGATCATCAATGTTGAGTTTCTCCCAAACAATTTGAGAAAAAAACACCTTGATAATGGGAATTAATTCTCATACAATGTATGAAATCTCCAAAAAATGTTCATACACATCAACACATTTATAGACAATCATCGGATGGATTGAAATATCAATCATAATTTCATTTAATGAAAATTGATTTTGGATTTATGCATAGAATGTCAATCCATGTCTAAGATGAAATCAAACTCAACAAGGGGAATAATGAAAAGATTTTCAGGAAGTACATTTCCTAAAACATAAACTAGAGAGGAATCATAGAGTTGAGATACAATACTTATACCATTAGTGTTTTGCACTACTAATCCAAAATCTAATAATTTTGGTGGAATTTTAATACCCTTATCAAATTATTTAGAAATGGAAGATTGGGAAGATCCAGAATTAAATAAGATATTAGAAGTTATAGTGTGGATGTTTATTTTACTTTTCACCATAAATTTGTCACACCCTCTTCAGAAATAGTGATCACAAGATATTTTCCCTTTTACCTCAGTTTAAGAGGTTGTAGACATTGATAATCACTACTAACCACTGGGTTTGTGGACTAGATATCATAACTCCCATCCCCACTACAATAGAATCATTAATGTGTGTGAGGTGCATTCTATGCATCTTTCCCTCTATAATAAATATTGGCCAACTTCTTCCCTTCAGTTCAGTAATCAATTGCACGATGGCCTTCCCTCCTACACTTATAACCTTTTTTAGACCCAATAAGACAATTTCATATTTTCTGATTTAAACACGTGGAGAATAATGGAAATATAATCTTCTTATATTCATGGTTTATAGAATTTATTTGAACTACATCATCATTTTCTTGTTAAATCCGTGAGATTGATACCTAACTCCAACCTCTTTTTCAATTTAGATTGCATAATGAAAACTATTTTCAAATATTATAAATCCTTTTATCAAAATCACCCATATGAGACCTGTCTTTAAGAAATTATAGAACCTATAGACATTAAATTTGGGATGGATGATAATATCAGAATCATACCTCCCAAATACTATGAAATTAGCCTCGTAGGTACTGATAGATTCATTATCCATTTTCATAATCTCAAGGAAATAATTTTCCATATTTGTATGAAGAACACGAGGAATTTACTTTTTGAATAATAGTTTCCTAAATTCTTCCCAATCCATGGTTTCAATTTCATATTGTTTCCTCATATTCTAGAATATTTCCCACCACTAGTTTGCTTCACCTTCTAACAGTTAAAATCTATAATAACTTTCCTGTGACTTAAACACTATATAACGTAGAATATATTTTCATTGGTACTGATCTAGTGTTTAGTAACAATTGGATCATAAAAACCATTGAATAACAGTGGACATTATCTCACAAAGGAATAAATTGAACATTGTTCCCTCCTTTTCTCATTCGGTATCTCAACATGATTGATATCTTAGGAAAGTTGTCTAAAAATAACATTGAGGATTTTAATTCTAGCTCTTATTGTATTCAAATATTGAGGAGAAAAATAAATTCATTTTCTGCAATAGTCACTATTAACATGATTCATCCTAGATCCAGCCATTGTCAAACCCAAAAACCATAAAATAAGAAATAATTTTCATTATGAGGAACCACATAATAATGAAAGAACACTTATAGAATGTCTAAATTATGACACATTCCATAATCTATGAATCCCTAGGTTTATCCTAGGATGTTCATAACCAATTAAATTTTAAATCTTCTAGTATTTCTTGTGATGAGTATTTGATTTCCTAAAGCATATCCCATGTCAGTGTCAAACTAGATGCACAGTAAGGCATATTGTCCTATACAAGGTTAAACTCGAGTTAGGATCGATGCACCTTATTGGAGTTGTTACTCTTACGTAAATATATGAAATAACCACATCTACATGTAGTATCTAGATGCAGATGCATTTCATTGAAACCACTTGCTCCATCCTTTTTCAAAATTCTAGGATATTTTCTTGCACTTTTACTTATCCCTGGATATATATTTATACATATGATTAGAGTTCCCACTATGTTTTTCTCAATTCAGTTTCTAAATTTGTACAAAAACTTTTCTCAGATACATACTATATCGACCCATGATTTTCATAGATTGACATTAAATAATTTTTTCAATATACTTAAAACATTACATAAATAGACACCCAATGGCCATATTAGTTTGGTACCATTGAAAACATTGAAACGCAGACACTGGTACATATGTCAGCTATATCGTCTCCCACTAGATTTATAATAACTAAAACCGTTCTTATATACATTATACATAATACATAACTTCATAACTCAGGGAATGGAAAAACAAAAAGGGGTGAGCTCAGATACTTGGTAAGGGTAAACAAGGAAGATATGTAAGTATAAAAACGATCATAAAGGTATAATAATGTGATAATGACAATTTAGCATCACACCCGGAAAATAAAAGTTTATAAACATGAATCACAGAATAATTATTAGTAGTTCTAAAGACATGAATGATAAGTGAATCAAGATAATAATCCATGAATGCATAACATATGAATAAGAAACAAACTTTTGGAAGGCATATAAACATATAATATCATTCCTTATAGGTCAAGGATCGTTACCAAATCAAAACAGGGAAATTCCTTGTGACTACACATATTGGGTGGGAAACACCACTGTCCTATATCCTAGTCATTTTCTTATAAGGTATTGGTTTTCCCCATCTAACCATAGGGGATCAGGTTTCCCCATCTTCCCAGAGTGGATCAGGTTTCCAAATCTTCCCATAGTAGATCAGGTTTCCCCATCTTCCCTGAGTGGATAATGTGTTCCAACCTTCCATAGAGGATCAATCCCATGAACTTGAATCCAATCATTATCTCAGTTGATATAAATCTTTACCCAATGCATTTGTTGGTGATATAGGTCCCACCCTTCTAACAATGAAATCCTACATACATGTTCCATAAATTTATAAAAAGACATATCATAACCCCTGAAATTTAATGTGTTTCATAAAATTATAATAAAAACATAAGCATTGGAAAATTATAGTCTTTATAATAATTTAATTATTTCATAACTCATGAAAAGAAGTGGGGTTCTCAAACATATAACCCATTTAAGATAAATAAGTTTCATGAAAATCGTGCAATTAACTAATTATTATTCTGAGAAAGAATTTGAATGGAACATTTGGATCAATTCTACATAAAGTAGTGAGTAACACCAATGGATGTTATCTAATTTGGAAAATAAGTTTGGAATATCTTTTAGAAAACAGTTCTTGAGGAAAATATCCTTTCTGCTTTGAAAATTTGATTTTTAAAACATAAAGCCTTTTTATTTGAAAATATATTTGATATATTATAAAAGAATATTGGAAACCATAAATAATTTTTAAAATATTTTACATAAAATATCATCATTATAATAAAATTGAATTTTTTTGAAACATGGTTTTTTGAAAATCATTGTATGTGTTCCCAAGAATGAAAATTGAGCTAAAACTACATTAACGATTTGGTAACTTTTGAAACATAAAACCCATGAAATAAATATCATAAAATGGATATATAAATACACATAAATTTAAGGATAATAATCATAGAATATATTCATGGGTATTATGTACACCACATAAAATTTTATAGTGTTTAATAAGGCTTAAACTTCACAAAATTCAAAGTGAGACTAGAAATACCCTTACCTTATGTTTTGAATGTATTAGTAATAATTAAAACCTCATATTATATATATATATGTAAGTTTTTATACATCCATAACCTCACCATATTATTTATCTAACAAAATATATGGATTTATATCACCCACATATTAACACTTCCATGTAAAGCTTATGTTTTGGGTAATATCTTCTTTATTCTTTGCAACTGTCATAATTTGTTATTTTTTTGGTCCTAATACTTATATCATGATATCTAGAATGTGGAAAATGATATTAATATTACGTATATTATGTATATACGTATTTATAAACATAAATGAAATATATAAATATGAAATGTAATAAACCGTTCATGGAGATGGTAGGCTATACGTACGCATGAATGATGATTCAGTATAATTATCATATTGAAAGATAGAAAGTAAATTAAATATATGTTTATATGTTTATATTATAATTAAAGTAGAATTAATATTTCATATATATCATATAGTTTGTTGAAACCTTAATTAGTACCTAACATTGTGAGTGTGAACGAATAACCCCACTTTAAGGAGGCGGGAGTCCACACTTCCGCAAACAAAATTATAATATTTCAAAAAATGGAAGGAACGAAGGTATGTGTTGTATAACAATTCCATAATAATAAATAAATGACAAATATCATATATATATATATCATAACAAATAGATTTTCCACTATAATACCCAACCATGATATGTGGTAAAGTAATAATGAACAACATCATTTCATGAGGTGATAGTTCACCATACACAAGAAAGGTATGTCCATTGCCCATTAGATGGAAGTGTTCCTAAAATATGATAAAAACTTTAGTATTAATAAAATTACATATATTTAGGATACTTATTTTAATATATATGCATGGAATAAGATGATTTTTTGTAGTTTATAATGAAAGTAAAACAAAAGAGCTCAAGGAAGTATGTCACATATTCTTTGGGTAACTCATTTTGGTTTGTAGAAAATGGCATTGTTGGATGGATTTATACTGAAATTCGGGCTACTAGGATGAAGTTATGTATTTTGGGAGCTGATATAAGAATATATTTTCAATGTAAAAGGGATATATAGGTGTGAATAAGTGGGAAGGGTGAGTGCTTTTTTATAGTGGAGGAGGAGTGTTGTCCATGTAAATTTTGGAAAAGGGATTTCCACCCATGTTTTCCCTATGTAAAGTTGATTGAATAATGGTACCAATAAAATATAAGGAATCATATGATCTAAATATGAGCATCCGATGGAGTTTGGAAATGTTTAGGGGTTATTCTGGGCCTTAAGTTTATGGATCAGTCCTTAGTTAAACTAATATTTTTTTTAATCACTATAATTAATTTTATTCACTTTCACTATTATTTTTGGACCAAAAAAATTTGAACATATTAGAAAAGAGATATTTTTATGATTAAAAATAATTAATATGGTTTTTTATATTTAAATCACATAATTAGTATAAATTAAATTAAAATCAATCCCACAGATAGGTTGCAACAACATGTTTTTTGAAGTAATTTTTTTTAAAGTTTGGAATGTTTTGGTAAAAAATTTCAATTTGAAATTTGATCCAAAAGCATAAATTGGATTACTTTATTGAAAATTAATATTATTACATTTCAAAACCAAATTAAAATATAATTTCACTTTATTAATAAATTATATGAAAATGCAGTTTTGAATTAAAATTCAGTATTTTTCACTATTCATCCAAAATTGATGTTTTTAGAAAATACCACAAATTAACATTGTAAAAAATTTGAAATTATGAAATAAAATTTAATTTTAATTAATAAATTTAATTTCTAAAATTTTATAAAATTAATTTCATTATTGTTCACTGAATGACATAAAAATCATTTCTTTTAAGAAAATAGCATTTTAAAACATATAAAGACAATAATAAATAAAATTAAATGTCTTATTATATATATATATTATATTTATATGAAAATATCATAAATAAAAATTAAAAATTATTTATTACTATTTATGTTACTATTTTTAATTGCAATGTTATAATTATTCCATTTAAAAAACTAATATTAGAAAATGTTGTTTTTTAAAAACCCAGTGTTGTATGTAACACAAGCCAAGTTGGTGTTGCATGTAGCGTAAGCATAACATGGTGTGATGTACAAATTGTGTTTGAGTTAGTGTAGCATGAAATTAAAGAGATTAAATAAAATTAATTTATTTGAAAAAAGTTTCATAAAAACATGGTGTGTTGCAAAATACACCATTATACTCTCCCCAGACCATTGATGGATCTCATATCCAACTGAATCTCAGATTCCAAAAAACTATGACTATGAAATTCCCAAAAATAAAATGATTCCTTCACCTCATATGAATACCAAATATTTTATTTTACAATAACTATATAAAATTTTATTTATAATCAAACCATCATATCAGTGCCATCACAACCTTTCTCCAACTAGTCTCACTATATTCACGACTCTTACCACACAAGGGTCACAGCTGCAAAACATATTCAGTGCTCCACAAAATATAATTATCCTTATATTATATATTATAAGATGATATTACAAATCTACATATCCCAAATCACATCCATTATAAATCATAGTGACCAAACAAGAAAATTTTAATCCTGATAGAGCACCATTATGAAAGTCCATACTACCCATTACAAACATACATGAAATTTCATCGTCAAAATCCACTAAAACTTTCATGAAACTTAGGCCACACACATCAATATAAAATTATTCACTCCCCACCAAGTAGATTCCATACATGACTGATGAAGAAAAATTTATAAAAGGTTTCATTAATATAGTCTTGTTTCTCTTCCTGAGCTATGATATCCCATTATAGAAGAACTATATCATGAAACAAACTCATACACATCATACCATGATACTATAATCCATCATTGATGTTTCCTATCACTATATATAGAGAAATACTATTCTATTAAATATATTAGGATTCCATGACCATAATAATTCCATCAAATCTATCTATCCTCATCCAATTCGTGATTCAAAACTAATCCAAAAACCAAAAGGGAACTGTGCGTGGACAACACGATTTTTTTCTTGCATCAATATATTATAAACAATCCATGAAGACCCCAACTGTTCTCTTCCTAGTTATATTAATCCACCTAATGAGCCCAATAAAAGGTTATCAGTGCCTATCAATATTGATCTCACCCATACCTAATTGGTGTATGTTTTTGTATCTCCTCGGCACACAATACGACTCATGATCAAATAAGTTTCATGTCATGAAACTTTAGCTCACAAGCCTAAAAATTGACAATGATTATATAACATTTCAATATCATCTAGAAAAAAATAATAAATTATAAATTCCTTTACAATAATAAGAATTCATCTCGATGATTCCATGTACCACCACATGAAAACTCAGCACTGATGCATCATTTGATATCCACAAAGAATCTTTCAATGATTTTACTACACCTCTCAAAAACCACACCCAAAACCAATAGTATATGTATCCAATTAATTATAACCTGGAAAACCAACAACAATACAAAAAAATGGCATGAATGAAATCTCAAAAACAAATGTAATTTAATATTCCTTTCCTCTAACCTCACATGGTTATTTACTTCCTTAAGGAAACCTATTCCCTTTTCAGACAACTTTTCTCAAGCTTACCTCGCCTACAAAAAACCATCATCAAGGAATACAATGCCTATGAAAACCCACCGAGGGTCAAAATCATCCATTAAATAGGGGGAATATATAACTGTAAGTATATAATATCATTTTTTATGATCCATATGCATAGCTATAAAAAATACCATGGTATATCATAAAATAATTCCACTAACAAGTTTTATAGAAAAACACTCTATATGTTTTTGTGGATATTTAAAAAGTTTTACCCTCTATCGGAATAGAAATTATCCACACCTAAGAAGAAATATGTCATGTGAATCCAATGTACCAAAAAATATTCATGTACAGATACCTCTTTCCACAGTTGGAAAGTCATGTACAACATACATAATGTTTTTATGTGCACAAAGATCCTCGTACAGGTCATGGGAAATATATCTCAGTAGGGTCTCACAATGTGACCATAATATAAAACATTATATACAAGTGTATGAATGTGGAAAATAAATAATAGAAATAATATATTCAATAAGACATGTTAGGTCTTCATATGCAAACCGGGCCACCAAAATTCCAAAACTATGCCTTCATATTCCTATGGAAGAGAAGAATTTTCCTCAGGCCAAAAATCTAAACCCATACATAGAGACAATTTATATGGCCCCATACCATACCTCGAACTAAACCCAATGGTATAGGGTAGGGTGTATTACCATGTACCATCTATCTTCCTGTTTCTCATGGAAAGGTCTATACCATACGTCAATTGTATGGTAGCATGTATGAAACTTTACTTATCCATTATGGTAAGGTCCTATACCAACATCCTGGATTAATATATTCTCACTATAGGTGCTCTATTCCAATATATTCTCACTAAAGGTGGGGATATACATCCAACTAGTTCATTAAATATATCATAAAAAATCACTCCACTCTCTAGGGAATGTCTTACAAAAACAACATAGACCAAACCTTCTCACTCAAGGTGGTCTTGTCTGCACCTTATCATTAATGGTGAGTCTTCCCAACACCACTCCACTCAAAGAGAGTTTATATATTGAGTATCATATCACATTAAATATAACATATCAACTACTATCATCCCATTCAATATAGCATCTATTCTTCTTTTTCTCACTCAAGTTAAGGGCATACATCAATATCATATTGAATACCTTCTCAATAATGGTAGTTTATTAGTTCATATAGCAGAAATTACCTTCTCCCTCAATGTAGGGCCCTTCCATAACTTTATCACTTAAGTTGTGTCCCTTCTATTAGTCTTAGCATCTGATAGATACACAACTAGACACACGCATGGAACAAAAATTAAAAAACCCAAACTTATCTCACAATATCTCCATTTCGTAACTAAGGATATATTCACATTATACCAATAAAAACATCTTTAATCAAATAATATCATACATCTAGACTCACAAGCTAATCACCCAAATACTATCTATGTTATACATACACAACATACTAAGTCTGTCAGTATTATCATTTGACCCATATGGTGATCAAATATAGTGCTTTAGACCCATATTGTCCTCTTATCATCATTAACAACATACACACATAACCACTTGGTGACTACTTATAGACTTAATTACCTACTTAAACCAAGAATATTGTGGTTTGTACAATCCTCTTTCAATTCTTATACTATAACCTAGTCTGAATAAATAGATATTAACCCAAACTATCTAACCCTATGCCTCTTGGAATTTCACTGGAGAATCACCTAGATGAATTTTCATAACCCAGGTTTCGGTTCTATCACATCTCATGATCAAGAGATCTCCCTAGCCCATCAACTAGTGGAAACCCTCTCCGTCACACAATGTGTAGTACTATAGGTATTTTTTCACCAATATAACATCCCAATACTATAATCCAACATCAAGAGGGTGTTTCCAATCATTTATGATTCAAAAACCATATCACCCATCACTAATAGGACTAATCCTGTAATGCCGACCTAACTATCTCTAGGAAGAAATCCTAGGATATACATATATAGTATCAACTTAAGGATCGATCATATCCCTCTTGTAACCTCAATTTTGACCCTTACACCCATTTATAATATAGTCACTAGACAATCCAAAAATACATAACATGAAAAGGTGAACCGACTCCAACATTAAGAGGCTTAAAGCCATCCCATTTCCTTACCGAGGGAATTTTCAATCCCTAATTTTTTTACTGAAAACCATATTTTAGGTTGACAATCCCAACCATTCATAAATAGGCATATTGTATTGTATTAAAGGGACACCTAACTCAACCATGATGGTAAAATATTTGTTAGGATCTACTCATCCTTATCAAATCCCATCTACACCTTATCCAAGATCATACCAATAATTGATCCCCTATATCAAGGATGAAAAACCCAAATAATTAATCAATATATAATTAATTATTAAATTAAAAATAAATAGGAACTATAGACAAAAACTTATCAAGATGTGTTTAATCATTTAAATCTCAAGAAATGATATGCCAAAATCCCATGTCTTGATACTGGTACACCCATAGACAAAATACCCATCATTTTTTACTAATTCTATCATCATCCTATGGAATTATCATAAAAAACTAGTTTAAATCATCCAAAAATATACGTAAATAACAAAGAGTAGTAATGAAGTGAAATGAAAGGAATAACTCATAATGAACCACATGATAATGACAACAAAAAATCACCTCTACCAAATGGGTGTCAATGAGATGGTAAAATGAGAATGATTTAGCTGTAATGACCTTACACATGCCCCATTTCCCACTAAATCATAATTTTGATTGAATTATGAAATATGGTATTACCTTTATTTTAAAAATTAGCATAGGGTTCATTCAAGGAATGACCTGTTGTCTCATGTTATTATGGTCCTTATAGACACCCTTAATAGTGTGGCCCCATTGATCCTGGTTTTTCACAGCAAACATAGGAATAAAAAACCCGATAGATTAAGCCAAAATGATAGATACTCATCTTATATTGGTTATTAAATCCATTATTATTTAATTTTACAAAGGTATTGTAAGAGTAATTATACCCCACACATAAGAGTCACCATTATTAAGTGGATCTCTCCATCCACGGTGTAAATATATGTATGTGTTTTTTCCTTCTAAAAATTAAATATGAAAGATTCATCACCGTGTTTTGATGTCATAGACACTACATGATCTCTTTTCGCATCATCTCTAACCAATATTCATGGGTAATCCTCATAGTGCGAATACCTAGGCCATGATGAGACCTAATATGTAAGGTTAATTTACTTAACTAAACTCTCCACACAAAACCCACCACACGTTGATATCCACATGTCACTACATGCCTTGAATTACTCTTCAATATTTATAACATTGTACCCCACATAGGCTATGGTGTTAACTCAACCAACCCCTCATTATGACATGACACTGACTTTCCATGGTGTGATATGCCACATATTGTAAAAATATTAGCAATAGTGTCACCATGACCATGTTTAAAAATAAAAAATTCAAATTTACTCTAAAAAATGACCCAGAAATATACTGGTAAATGCAATACCTGCACCTATAATGAATCATAATTTTTAACCATTTACATCAAAACCAATGTTTTATACAAAGGCATGGGTTAGAGAAATGACCAGGTAGGATTTCCCCACTCATATTAACTCATTTTATATTAGTGATCAAGTGGATGCATGTGAAATAAATTGGTGAGATCCTATTAACCAACTAATAATCCAACCAATTTTATGATCATATAATATCTTTCTCACATTCCATTATGAAGAAGAGTATATATGAAGCCCAATGACTCATACTAGTTGTTTCTAACTCTGGTCATGTCCCACTAACTTGTAACTAACGAATTATATACCCTCATGTCCCACTTTTGTATACCACATAGTTATTGTCTTCTTATCAAATGCAATATTTAATAGGTATATCTTCATATCCTGATTATTTACAATTAGAGTACCACTTGAACCCTTAATCATCTCAATGATCATAAAATAACCAAAACCAAAAATATTATAGGAAATATTGATCATATCTCTAATAAAAAGAATGGGTAATCAAATAGGTCCTAACTAAAAATATCAACTGTTTAAAGATTACTAAAAAATTATGAGAAGTCAAATAGGGAATGAAATAATAAATAATATTCAAAAAGTAGTCCATGATAATATAAATATGTAAATAAAGAATAATCCATGACTACATCAAATATCATATACAAGCACTCAAACCATGCCCAATATCATTTCATCTATCCTTATAGTAACTATTTACTAGACTACATATAAAGTTCCACTAGATCTAATCCCAAATATGATAAGTTTTCATAGGGGATAACATCCTATACATGATCGTATAATACATTTTTTTGTCAAAATCCCCAATAAAATAACTCAACATCAACATCATCTTACACGTGAAAAGATCATGGTCTTACTGTATGTCGAAACATATATGATGTTAGTATGATATATCAATTAAAACTAGTGACTCCCCCAACAATTTTCCACCATCTCACCTTATGCCTTATTTATCATCATACTATTCATGAACCTCCACGAGGAAGTGCATAACTAGTGTCAGTATAAATATCAACCGTAAAAATATTTATATTCACACAACTTTACAAGTATAAATCCCACTCCTCAAACTCAATCTTGAATAGTGAGGTCATTTTATACACCACCTCGCTTGGTTTGTATACCAATCAATAGGTTTATTATATAATAATCACTTACACACAAACTATATTCCCTTTCACTGAATATTAAATTGGAATAATACTATACTATGGATTGAATCCAATGTACTCTTAACCAATATTAATAAATAGGGAAACCTACTCTCCTACTATTTACAAATTCTCAATCATTTTCAGGGATTTACTTGATGATTGGGATTACGTCCTATAATATGTATCCCCTACCATGGATCCTTATAACTATTGGACTACTTCCAACCTCAACTACTAATGTCTATCAATATCAACCTTTTAAAAGGAACTATTTACTTAAATAGTTATTAATAATATCAATCTTTAATTTCATAATTGTATCGATCATTATCACAAACCAATCAATCAATTATATGGTAACACTCCCCATAATCTGGACCATCTCATACCTAAATCATAACCACCATTTTATTACTCGAAAATATCTCTCTACGGTTACATGAAATAGCTCTCAATGAATAGGAACCTAATTGTTTTATACTATATCGATCCTTGAATGGTATACCATAGTTATATTGGAGTTACATTAACAAGAAAATTATTAGATTTCTCAACCAAATCTTGCTGAACCATATTTTGATGGAAGGTTTTCATATGGTTCCTATACTATCATGATTCCCTATAAAACAAGAGATAAAAAATAAGGTAATAATTAATTATGAATGCTCACACAAGAACACATATGTGTTAAAATGTTTTCCTTATTATAACAATTTCAATCAAGAAAATATTTTATAAAAAAATCTCTTTTTATTATTTATAATATTAATCAAACACATATTTTAATAATAATTTTAAATGATATATATTTAATTCTTTTCAAATTCAAAGTCCATAACCAAAACTGGAACAGAATCCCCTTTGAAATCATATTTCAATGAAATCAAGAAAGTAATTTTTTTACAATTTAATTTAATGATCAAAAAATTAATTTAGTTAAATTAAACCTAGAATAAACTCACACCTCCATAAAAAATACATAATAGATCACAGAAACATGATAAACCAAAGAACCAATTTTTTTATAATATAATGTCCCTTATTTATTATTAATCCAATGATATATCATACCATTTAAAGAGTTATATCATGAAACTTCATACAACCAGAATCATTATAAAATAACAATCATACAAGTCTATAAAATAAAAAAATCAAAAAACCTAATAAATAACATTTATCTACCCTGTATAATGATCCAATTATCCATCCAAACTCATTATAATCATCATCCACACCATAAGAACCTTTGAGATCAAGAATAACAATTTAATTACTTCTTAAGCAATTTTTAATATCATTTAACAATAAACATAACCAATGTAATACTCACCAAGTGACGTTATAGTAAAAAAATGGTTAATTGGGTGCCAAAAACTATTGGAATAAAGGTTATAACCTATCCATACAAAATTTATTTCAATTTTGTTAGAGAAGCTGATTGTGACTCCTAAATCCTACTTCTAATAGGACATGGGTAATAGATTAGTATATTGGGTATAAAACAATTTTTTATTGGAAATTTATTTCATAAATTATTGGAATAATATATAATAATTACTAATAAACTTCAACTATAATATAAATAAGACCATAATCCCTTAAAACATATAATTATATACAAACAATAAAGATAATACAAAAGAAATCCATTCCTACAGTGACAAATCCAACTCCACCTAGTTTCCATTCCTGAGATTTTAATTTATATCCCAATCATGAAATATATCCTAAAAATATTGAAAAACATTATATAGAAGATAAGGGTGATCATACAGGTATACACAATATGTTCCACCATGGAATCTCTCATGAAAATATGGAAGAAGCATACAGAAGCCTCACTAAATAAATGGAGAAACCAAAATGTCACCTATAACATGTCAATTACCACAATACCATATGCTGGATCACTCACCAAATATATATAAATGTATTGTAATAGAATAATAATTAAATAAAGATCAAGAAATTAACTTTAAACTCACTTTCTTGTTATGAGAGTGGGTTCCCCAAACCCAACTCGATGATGAATTTTAATTACACTGGATGATATATTGATTGATATATAATTTCACTTACCATGATAATTATATTAGTTCTACAAAAACTAATATTTCAATTAATTATATTAAATTTCATATAAAAATGATATAGTAGTTCCCATCAAAAATGAGAACCTTGTGATACTATGAAAATAATCTTTAAAATATTCCATGTGGTATTGATATATCATATCATTGACACAAAGATAATATATGACTATTAGTTTATGTGTGATCATATACATTGAGAATTATTCACATGATGTTTAGATATTGTGATCTCAAGAAGAGGAGGTTATTTGGAATGGCCCAATAATTGGAACACTACATGTTTTGGGTGTCATTCGATATTACTATACATGAATATTTTTATTGGTCTCTCGAATTTAGATAATTATTAAAGTATATCATTCTATCAACTTATTTTATGAATTATAAAACTGTGAAACTTATGTTTTCAGTTATGTAGCTTGTTTCATTTGTGTTATTCAGGGAATGAAATTGATCTAATTATCAAGATATGATTTTTCACTTCCATGTTTAGGAAAAAGAAATCATTAGTCACTTAATTGAAATGGAAATGCCTTGAATAAATCTAATACCATTGTAGATGAATTAAATTCCCTTCAATATGCAAAGAATAATTAATAATGAATAAAACACTTGTGAACAAAATTATGAATCAAGTTTTGTGAGATATCATGAGATAATGATGTTATATTACCCAATAACTATTCATAAGAGGTTATATTATATAAAAATTATCCCTAAATATTTAGGGACCCTGACATGTTTGAAGTTGGTCTTTTAATATGACTCACTTCAACTGACATAAGGGATTAAAGGACTACACATGAATTATATCTACAGGTTCCACCTATTAAGAGAAATAGGGGTTTTAGATGAAGTGGGGGCACACATGCATGGGCCATTGAATGACCGAGTGTGAATGATCATAATTATTTAAATAATTAAATTCAATTATAAGTCATTAAAATTTTTATTAATAAAAATTGAATTTATTACTGAATGGATTACCAGGTTATTTAAGATAAAATATATCAATAAGAATGTGCTTTTCAAAAGTATATTTATTATACAAGGTCTATTAAATATATATGGGGGGAATGTGACAAGTAAATAGTTCATAAATAATATAATTGTAATTAATAATGTTAATATTAAGTGATGGGGTTTTCTTGTCGCATAAGAAAAGTTTTTAAGTCATTTATGACATTCCATAATAACTGAAGAGGTCAAACTTCTCTCGAGACAAAAAAATCAATTATAAGATGGTATCCAAAGTATAAATTTTAATTTAAGACCAGAAAATCATAGAGTATCACCTTTCTTAAAATTCAATCTTCTCCCATATTCTATCTTTTTATTAGTGTGAAAAAGTGACTAAAAATAAATTGAATTTATTTAATTAATCGATTCAATAATGTGTTATTATTATTGTTGAAGGGATATCATAAGAGTATTTGATTCTTCATTCTTGAATATGGATGTCAGAAAATGGTGAAGGAATATTATAAAAATAATGTTTGTAAATAAAAATGTCTCCTTGATTGGATCCTTTCATTTATGGAACAACTGTAATCAGCAGAACACACCTATGTCTTAGAATGAAATGATGTATCATTTTGCTTTAGTTATATATATATATATATATATTAACCAAGATCATTGGATTGAATTTGGTACATCCATGCTCTATCTGGTGTTAAGATATCGATCGTGTGTATGTTTACTAAATTTAATTAATATCAGTTTTTTGTTACATAAAAAATTTCAATAAGTGTTATTAGAGTTTTCACTTAATTATTTAATTCTCAATTTTAGTTAAACAAGATAATATTAATGTGTATGGAATCAATAATATACCAACACCATGAAAATTTTTCAAATTAGTGATAGGATATACATGTTTTGGCCATAGAAATATTGAACATGAAGTGATAGAATATAGGAGGAGGTAGGTTACAGAGCCAAATTCGCATTGAGGGTGGTGGGGGTGGGGGTGAGGGAGGGGGGTGTTTAGTTGCGACAAGATAGAAAAAATTCAAAGACTAAAATAAAACCCAATTAAGGAAGAATGGATGAACAAAAACCACTAAAGTCCACTACCCTATAAATTAGGGTTAGAAACTTTTGGTGACCCACAATTTTCATAGGTTATCCTAATTATTTTATTTTATTTTTCTTTTGAGTATGGTGGGTGACTATCAGACCACCCAAATGCCCCATGTGTAATAGCTCTGTTTGAATTGGGATGGGTTAGGTTGAGATATTTCTTACCTGACTTGTCCAACTAATCTCACGTGGTCTTGGTAGACTCATGAAACACCTTTTTTAACTCAAAAAATGGGAAAATATTCCATAAAAAATAAATACAACTAATTTTAATTATTTTTAATTTTTTTAAAAAAATTAGTGTTCCTTGGAGTGTATTGTACATGAATTAAAATTATTTTAATTAATTAAAAATACCCTTTTGTAAGATTTTATATTATTTAATGTTTATTATTAAATTTATACATATAGTGTAATCATGATTCCAGGTATGTTTTTCATGTTTTAATTATTATTTATTTAATTTAATTATTAAAATGATGAATGTTTATAATAATTAAATGTTATATATTTAATAATAGTGATTTTTGAATCACTCATTTCTCTCTCTTAAGAATGTGTAAGGCCCCACATGTACACATTATATGTAACTAAATGTAACCATGTATCCTAATCCCCCTTAACCTGTGAGTTTATATATATATATATATATATTATGATAGCGATGGTGATGGTGACACAATTCGAGGTGATAACATGAAAGGAACCAAATATGAGTAAATCCGTAGGATTATGATGTGGAATTTCAATTTGAGGCACTAAATGACATAGAAAATGATCTTATGATCTTGGTTGTTCTATAATTCACTTGATATAGAAATCATTAGATAATATATATGGTTCTTGTCTTTATTTGTTTCCACTCATAACTAAATATTTGGTGTATATATGTATTATAGGTGTTCATATAGAATAGTTAATATATATGAATATATAAAATAAATAAATTCTTGGTGAATGATTTTTATTTATGAATGGTTAATGATATGTGGGTGATTATATAGTTACAAGAATTATACATAGTATAATAAATCAATATCAATATAAATAAAATAACATAAAATACCTGAAGATATATTAATTTATTAAAAACATTCCATCAATTTAATTTAAAAATAACTATTAGGATTATGTACTGATCAACAATAGTTTATAGTTCCTCCATATACTAGGTTGTTTCAATAATAGTGTTTCCTTTACTTATCTAAAGTTTGAATTAAATAAACACAAATAACTAGCTAGATAAAAATATTAGAGGAAATGCAGACATTAAAATTATATTTCTATTATATATAAGTATGGAATCTATTCATTAAATCAAAAAGCTATGAGTTAATGTAATTAACCGACAAAAATACTAACATAGAACACTATATGTAATGATATAGGCATTACATGAATATCAATGAGAGATTGAAATAATTTTCCACTAGAATAATCAATCAATGTAATATTTTGAATAAAATCTTTGTTGGTTATTAGTATTTGAATAAAAAATGTGTTAAATTTGAGTTTAATAAATTAATAATTTAAATATAATCGATCGTAAAGATATTGCATTAATATGATTAA
Source organism: Viscum album (assembly GCA_963277665.1). Taxonomy (NCBI): domain Eukaryota; kingdom Viridiplantae; phylum Streptophyta; class Magnoliopsida; order Santalales; family Viscaceae; genus Viscum; species Viscum album. The sequence goes on from OY728122.1 coordinate 49,216,848, forward strand.
TTTTATTTTTATAGATAAAATGGAAATCAATACAACTAATTCGCATTCAGTATGATCAATACTAGACAATTAAAATTTCCTAACTAATAATAATTTATAGGAGTGGTATAGGTTATTTTTCATAGCTTTATAAAAAGGGATAAATCATTACATGATGGAGTCCCCACTTACTATCGATCATCCTAAGGGACCATGTAAGGTGAATAAGGATTCTTATAAGATGTAAATAAATGATTTATTAGATGTAAAATACGTCATAATATTTTAAATCTTCAATGAATTGAAAATAATTAATGTGGATAAATACATTTTTTTTCCAATAAAAATGATTAATATCAAGATTGAGTGATGCTAGAGAAGAATGATATATCTATCATGGTTTTTGAGTTTTTGAAATAATATAAAAAGAAATATGATTCTTATATTCTCAAAATGATAGGGTTCATTGAATGATTAGAGTCATTATGGTTAACAATAAACCAATAACTTTTTATTTATATGATACTTTCATTTAAATACCTAAATTCTCAACCTTTAATGTTAATTATAAAAATAATGATACAAAAAAATCACTACCAGGTCTTTTGGAAATGGTTCTCTAAGAAGATAATGATATGAAAAACTACAAATAGTCAGTACTTATAGTGAAAATTAAGATAAAGGGAAAAAATCAAAATATCTATGGATAAATATAAACCAATAAAATCAATAAACAATCCTTAAAAAAAATATAAAGATTCCATCGAAGAGTAATGAATGGGGATATATTTTCTAATATTGTGGAAAGAATGGGAAAATTGAAGAATTACTTAATGTTTAGGAAAAATAATAAAGGAAACAATTCAATTTTAGGTACAATTCTCATTTAATTAAATCTATATATTTATAAAAGTTGGGAATTTTTTAAAACTGATGTATCACACTATTGTATCCAAAAATAAGTACCAGGTTGATTTAAGATTATTTTAATGGTTGAGTTGTATATATAAGAAACAAATATTTCATGAATGGTAGAATCATAGATAGTTTATTTACATCTTACATTATTGGGTGATTTGGTTCTTTGATTTAATAATTATTATTATATTTCATCCATTACTAAAAAATATTTTAGTTCCATGTTTTAAAATCATGGTATTTTATTTATGTTTTGGGATTAAAAGTTAATAGTTTAATAATAATAAATTATTTTGTAGTATAAAATATCATAATAATGGTTTATACATAATCTAACCTGAAAAAATGGCATTAATAGTTAATGAAAAATAAAAGGAGAATGAATCATATCCCACCAATCAATGGATATTCCGAATTGGTCGTATAAAAGAGAATAATTTGAGTAAATGACATCAAGGATAGTTTTTAAACTCCTTAGAGTTAAAACCCTTAGATTTATATCAAAATTGTTTAAATATAAAAATTAACATAGTAATATTCAATTGTAAATGAGAAAGGGTTTCCAAACATCTATAATTTATTCATTCTAATGTATGTTGTCTATTTACATTAATGGAATGGCGGAGGGGGTATTCACAATTCATTACTTTTTCCAATGACATTAGTCAGTATGGTTGGGTCTAATTAATTAGTTCAATTATAATACCTTTAATATTTTTATAGAATATCAATATGAAGTATAGAATCATATTGTAATGAGTATTGAGAAAGTTTACGTAGATCATGGTTTAGAAAATCATAACCATTCGTTCATTATTAATTCAAAATAGAATAGTATAGTCTCCCAAATCACTCATCCATATACAACATAATATAGTGGTGTAAGTGAAAGGATAATCACACCATTCTTAATATCATTATATTGATGAAAATTTATTAAAATATTTTTTCATAATTTTGAGGATATGTTATATAGAAAAAAACGTATACTTTAAAATGAGTACTAACTAAATCATAATATGACAATCCATATGAGTTATGGAAAATAAAAGAACATGGTCTGGAATGTTGTCATGAGCCCGTAAGGGGCACCATCTCCTTAGGTTATTTGCCCTGTCTCTGCCTCTCCTCCTCACCTCGGATCGTCTTCTGAGATCTCTTCGGCGTGCCTTCTCTGTGTTTTCACAGCGGTGGTTCCTCTCACAGGGGTGGCATTGAGGAATCTGCATTGGCGCAACAGTCTTGGCCTCTCCCACCGTTTTCTGGCCTACATTTGGCAGCGTGGTGTTGACAGAGGTCGTTCCTCTTGGTCGAGGGCCGACACTTCTTCTGTGCCGGCTGGGGGCGCGCGCCACGGTTCGATGATGTCTTCGAGGGATATTGCAAAGGCGGTGATAGGATCTGTTCAGATTTGCGGCGGAGCGTTGCGTCCGTCATCATGGATTTGTATTCTCTTTGTGTTTATTTGCCTTTTTGATTTGTCTATGGTATGGTTGAATCCTGCTTTGGCGTATGGTTTTTCTGGTTATGATTTGCGGTTCGATCTGCTTCGGACGACGGCGTGGACACATCGCCGCTAGGTGGTGGTGCCTCGCCCGCGGTGATGACTGCATTGGTGTGTGGACAACGTTTTGCGGTTCTAGTTTTGGGGGTTTTCTTTTGAATTTGGTTTCGAATTTTCTCGTTTCTTGTTTGTTCGGTGACTCTTCCTGATGACGGAGATGACTTCTTTCATTTACATCCCTGGTCGAGGTGGTGGTATGAAGTTGTTCGCTTGGTGGTGGTTCCATGTTCTGGTGTGGTTACATTTTTGTGTACTTTTCGGTTCGGTGTTGGTGCTTCCGACGTGGTGGTCGATGGATGATACGGCTTGGGGAAGGTGATAGTCAGGGTGTGTGGCTCTAGGCGGTTTTCATGCCGAGGCATTGACGTTTTCTAACTTTAATTTGAACTACGTAATTTTTAAATTTGAATCCTTGGTGTTGCTTGAAAGTGGTTGGCGGGTGTTGTAATTGGTGTTTTGAATTTTGTGTGGTTCTCACTCATCCATAAAAGTGATTATTTGAAAATACAAAAATATTGATTTGGCAAAAAGAACATGGTCTTCCACACATAAATTTATGAAGATGTTTTTAATTTTTAAAATAACACCTAATGAAAGTCTAACATTATGGGAAATTATGTGCATCTTTATAGGATATCCTCAAGAATCCAAAGGATAATAACTATATAAAACTCAATATATAAGATTAATGATTTTATGAAAAATTGTATTTATATAGATAGATCATATTACCATTGAAAATAGTGTGAGAAAGATTTACTTTGATGAAGTGGATGACTCATATTCAGAGGAGTGGGTACATGAACAAGCTCTATAAGAAATAGTTGGAGAAGGAACGATTTCCAAGAAAAAAATACTACATTTTGAAACAATATAGGATAGAGAACCATATAGGTATGTTTTTGTAGTTACTAAGTTAGAAAACACATTATTTGTTAAGGAAAATGAACTTCTTACATATAAGTAATAAGTACATGTGAAAAAATTATCTAATTAAAAATAATCAATGAATTTTATAATTGATTCGATTTGGAAAAATCATGGTTAGAATAACATCAAATAAATTAGGACCTATTGAGTGTAAATGGGTATTCAATAAAAAGATAGTCATGGATGGTATCATAAATAAAAAAAGAATAATTAGTTTAATCGGATTTAGAAAATTACAAGTAATTGAATATAATGAAATCCTATCATTAGTTTTAATTTTAATCAATTAGAATTTTACATGAAATAAATACATTTCATGATTATGATATTTGGAAAATGTATGTCAAAATTAATTTTTAAATGAAAAATTGGCTGAGGATATATATATAACATAACCAAAAGAGTTTAGGATATATTGGTATTCCAACAATGTATTAAAGATGAAAAGATCTAATTATACATTATTGTAGGAATTAAGATAATGGTATGTTTTAATTAATGAGACTGAAAGGTAATTCAGATTCATTAAGATAAATTTAATCAATGTGTCTATAATAATGCCAGTGGGGTTTCCTTTTTTTCCAAGGATTATATTTCTAGAAAAATATTATATATGGGAAATCAAGTTCAATTATTAATGTTAGTTAAGAATTTATAAAATAAATAATTTATCAAAGAAGACTTCGGTGAACCAACATTCACTCTAGGGATCAAGATCTATCATGGTAGATCTCAAATTCTACTTGCAATAAGTCAATATATATATATTGACTAAGTACTAAAATTTTAAAATTTGAAAAAATCTTAGAGAATATTATTTATAATACCACATGGAATTAATATCCCTACAAAATTGTGTTCCCAAATAATATAGGATATAAGTAGAATGATTATAGTACATTATTCCTTTGAAATGGTGTTCATTAGGAATTACATGTTATATAATAGGTTTTATGTTACCTATGATTTTGGAATAGTGGGTAGATATGAATAAAATACAAGAGTTTTTCACATGAAAATATAAAAAAAATATCCTAAATTATTCGATATGTATAAAGATAATGTAATTTATATTTGGAGAAAATTAATAAATAGTGTTAATGGGAAAAAAATTCATGATTCTAGAAAAATCATGATAATATTAAATAATTGAAAAGCTATGTTCTTTACCTAAATAATGTTGTAGTGAGATAGAGAATTTCAAAGAATACAATGGATCTGATTCTAAAATTGAATCCATGTATTTAGTAACATTCAATGAAGCTATAGAAGAATATTAGACTCATAATTGTTTCTCAAATCATGGAATTATACCTAGTAGTTATATCCTTATTATAGCATACGATAATATCTATACAATAGTGGCACTTTCCATGGAATATAAATCACAATAGATTATAAAGAATGTAATTTATAAATTTAATATATTAAGGTACACTCCTGAAAGATGTTATGTAAAAATTAATAGATTAGAAATAGATGACAACATGATATACCCATTGAATTAATCCATATATCTGAAAAATCATGATTAATATATTAGATCTAGTAGATTGAGAGTGGTTAATAGTTTGTTCTAGTGTAAGTTATAGTGTTATGAGAGACAGTTCCTTAGACCCAACCCAAACATGTATTTTTATTACCAGGACATGTATATAACTATATATATACATTTATTTCACTTACCAAGATAATTATATTACTTTTACATATACTATATATGAAAAAGATTTTATATTACATAGTATGTGTTCATTGGTGTTAATAATAGATATGAATTACCTTGATATATTCATAGGACATGATGTGTTTCTATATACATATATTTTTCTATGACTATACCTCACTATTATAGAGACAAGGGACCATATATTCACATAGAAAGTGTGTCTATAATTCACAATAATTTAGATTAATTGATGTTTTGGACTAAGTTGGACAATTTTCCTAGGCCAGTGAACCCTTGGGTGTGAGTTATCATATGTAATTAAATAAATATTTTCAATTATATGTTTTTCATCGTTATAATTATAATAATTTACTTTACTACACAAAGAATTCACAGGTTATTTATGTCAAAATAAGTGAACAAGAGTAACATGTTTTTCAAATTTATATTCATTTAATTTATATAAGGGAAACATGATATGTTAATGGAATTTAATTTAAAAATTTTATTATATATGTAGAGACTTTTCATGTCATATGTGACACATTATTTAAGTCATTTTTGTGATATTTGGTCAATTTGATAGGTTAAACTTATTTACAAACCAAAATATAATTTTGAGAAGTTTAACCTTAGTAATAGTTGTCATTTAAAACCCAAAAACAATATAGGTACACCATTTCATTAATTTTACTCATCGACCATATTATCTCTCATTATTAGAGTCATAATGTGAGAACATGAAGAAGATTTATTTTATATCATTCATTGATTAAATTGAGTGTTCGTACCATGATCAAAGGGACATCATAAGGGGTTATTATTTCTCATGATAACATAAGGTATTTAGCATAATATGAACGAAAATATAATAGAGAATTAGTAAATAATGTATAAGAATTCCCAATTAGAGCCTCCAACCGTGACACACTAGTGATGAGAAAAAATGATGATTTATTTAAATCTAATGAGGGGACATTTCGATTTAGTTTTCCATGTTCAATATAATTACATGTGATTCTAATGTTTAATAATTTTGTTAATTTTTAGATATGGTGTTAAGAAATTAATTTGGTGTAAATAATTTAATTTAACAATTTTTTTTTCAATATAGCTGATTACTACACTGACAGTCGAACTAGTTTCCCTCATGCCCTATGGACATATGTTATAACACCCCTATACATTCATTATCTATATAACCATAAAGTCACACCTCATCATATCTAAAACCTTATAACCATAAACACATATGACATAACAAAACCCCTTGACCCCATCATCATTAAATCACTATAATATAACCCTACCAATTCCTTATACCGAATAACCATAACCTCACGCTTAAAAATGATATTACGACAAGATATTGAGTGGGGAAAGATGATTATTTATCCATCCCTATCACCCATATCCATGATGTTGGGGATTCATCTGGAACCCTAGACCTCATATGGGTGTTGGTCGTGTTACCCAAATTTCTTGATAGTTCATAATAAATAACAAAACTATATATAATATCATATAAAAAATCACCTTCTTAGAGTGCACTTCTTATCATGAAACTACTATGAATACATCTCAACATCTCATTTTTCCACCTCATATAATAAACACTCCCACCACTATACATACCTCATGTAAACTCCACAACCACATAACAACAATAGAATAACCCAACATACCTACTTCATTTAATATACCATTTACAACAATATTAGATTTATTAACCACATTTATTTACCACAATACTCTAATTTATAATAATCACAATCTAATCAACATTTTATTATTAAATTACCACATTATGCTTTACCAAAAAATTAAATTTTCAAAATTATTACATTTTTATATCATCACAACCCATTACTACTATTAGTATCATCTCATTATTTTATAATTAATCAATATCCCCACGAAACTATAACATAAACCACCACAATATTAATATAGCTCTTTAACTATGACCTAATAAAAAAATCCTCCTTCACAGCCACATATATCCAAATATGGAAAGACTACAAACACTATAAAAATAATTAGAATATAAATATAGTAACAATACAATATAAAATATAGAAAATAAAAACAATTATCCAATTTCCCCATATATTCTTTATCAATTTCTAATCTTAAAAAACAATTAAAACAACTATAAGTCATCATTAATCATTATTTATTCTGTTATCATCATATAATTTCTTATTTAATATACATATATGATTTAATATTTTATGGAAACAAACATACATAATAAAAAAATTATAAAAATCAAATATTCTTAAGGAAATATCAAAAAATTAAGTAAAAAATATTGGTTACACTTTCATTCTATTTTGTTTGAATATAATTTTTTATCATCATGCTATCAAGACTATTTATTTATAAAGTGATATAAATATCAGGAAAAGTACACACAAAAAAATTAAGAAAGAGAAGAAAGTCTAAATCACATACTTTGAAATAATCATTAACAGTGAAACACTATAAGAGTAATAAGAAGATAAAAATGATGATAAAACACTATTGATCATTTAAACATCAATAATGACTGATAACATATCATCATATATAAACCCTCTGACTAAACTCAACCAAAAAAACAACATTTGATAACATAAAATTTGAAAATAGAAGATATTAGAAAATCCCAATGAATAGAAGAGGAAGAATACTATATTTTAGAATAGAACAATTTCACCAATCCATGAGCCAAAGATTTTTGGAAAGGGTATGAAACCAAAGGAAAACAGATGACCACCAATGTTTTGAGATAAGATGAATAAAACTAAATTAGGTTTGTTGTATGGATGGAGTTATAATAAAACGTACATGACTACACCATGATGCGGTGAGTAGATAACCAAATCATGCTTAGGATCATTGAAATTTGATTTTATATTATTTATCATTAAAACAAGCATATAATTTCAACTTCTCTAACCATTTTACAATAAGAAGATGACATTGAAAAACACCGTGACATATGGATAATGAACATGATTATTACCCTCATATCTGTTGACACAAATAACATTCCACTATGCTATATTTCCCACTGGCCTAATAATTTCCCTAAATCATCAAAGACATCACTATGGCACAATGTTCTCTGGAACACATCATTTCCTACCATGACACACAAAAAAGGTTTCTTAGTATTCCATATTCCATATAGATATTTTGAAAAATATCTTTCACATAAAACAATCACATTCAAGCTATAATCAGCCATAAGGTATTAATCTCTATCAAAGCAGCTTCAAATAGATGAAAACCCTCTATGAAAAAAAAATAACCAAACAAATTGTTAAAAATAGACCATGAATAACCTCAAGACTAACCATGAAACAATGTGGCCCAAACCATGTTGTAGTCTATTTTAATGAACATAAATAGATCTACTCCCATATGAAAAATACCCAAAATCTCTAACACTACATTTAGAACATAAAAACCATAAATTATTTGAATAGAAAAAATGAAAAATCTATATTAGATACCACTAAAATTATTTGTATCCTATGGTTTCAAAATAAAACCATAAATAGAATGAAACAACATTAAAACCAAAAACATACGAGATTCCACTAAATAATCTAATTTAAAACATCAGCACTATAAAATTAAGAGAAAATATATGATCTCATTTTGTGTAAATTAAAACATCTCGCCATAATAACCTTACGAAAGATAAAATAACTCTATGTAGTGAGATTTAATCAGTGACACACACTACCTTAAACATTACAATTAGTAACAATGAATCCTTATAACATTATCCTGATGAACAAATCACCCTCAAAAAACCTTATCCTAATGATCTTGAATCTAAATGGGTTAATACACAAATTTTGCATCCTCCTCAATATCAAACTCATTATAATCAATAAAATTAGTGTCATCATGAAGATATCACTAAATAAATGGAACATGAATGATATCATTAATCCAATATACATATAGAATAATTTCTATATGATATGGAATTTTGTTGAAATGATCTACACATGAAATTGATTAAAAAATTTAGGAGAAATATTACTACATGAAAAGAATCCTCTATAACCAATGACATGAGTACACCATAAAAAAATTTGATATCAAAAATTGAACAATGGAGGTTTACTCTTTTTATCATTATATAAAATATGTTGGCCTTGGGAAGCCTTCATCCAATTTTGAATTGCATTCAAATTCTCTATCACACCATACACCAAATATTACCCAAGAATTGATAACTCTGTATCCTTAGTCTAGAATGATGATGATATATATGGTATACAATAAAATTCCTTAAAAAAATCTATACCAGTATATCTGAGATATATAATATTATTTAATAAATTAATGAATTTTATGTTATTCCCTTACAAAACACCAAAAAAATTGGAATGTGTAATTTAATGTTGTGATTATCAACTATATATTCCCACTACATTAATGATGTAAAGTGGTGATAAGAAATAAATAAGAGCCAAAATTACACCACAGACTCATTTACACTCATTAAGTAAAAATAACATATCAATTAGTTATGACCATCCACTAGACCCCATGACGATACACTACTTCTTCCACACATATCCTAACAAAATGATCAACCAAACTTGACTAAAAAATCACCCATAAATGACCTATTTTAATCAACCAAACCATAATCACTCAGATGAAATCAAATCCTCTCTATGATTAAGGTAAATCGGTAATTATTTCCTTTAAAATATCATTCCATTTCTACTGGGGAACACCAAATGGATAAAAAAATATACAAGAACATTTCACCCATCTGAACCCATTAATAAACCAGAAACTAATACATGAACACAGATATAATGATCTTTATACTCATCAACCATATATAACCCCCAAAATAATGATATATATTGGATATTATAGTACAAACAACTAAAGCTAAGGTATGAATCTCAAAATGTACTTACTCTCACATAACCGATGGAATAAAAAACATTCCTCAAAACAACACCTAAAGTTATTAATACTCAAAAAACATTTTAGAAACATATATAGACGTCCTCCTCGATATCTTCTAGTTGAGGATCTTCTACAATCTGAAATAATGAATATTTTACAATTATCTGATATAGGAAAAATCAAACAAGAATTTCTTATATATCAAGATGTAAAGTTGTAGGATCCTATATCATCGTCAACATGTCTCAAAACTCATGAAATCCATAACCATGAGTCTTCCTACCTAGAGTAATGACAACCAAATTTACTTTACTAGGGATTTAAGTGATACCAAATTCATAATAATATGATAAATCAATCCATATTTGAGAATACATCATTAAATATAACTGAGAGAATATATGAATTAGGATCGAATCCAGTACCCTAGAGCTGGCTCTAATTTGTTACATTGGTACAAGATAAAATGCATCACATAACCAAGGATATATCAATTTAGTAGTTTTATAATATAAATACATATATCATTACCAAATTAAGTTGGAAATTAAAACCCAATGTTAAAAAGTTTATTCAATCCTGGAGTTTCCATTAAACATCAATTCATTATATCATAGGGAAAGGAAAATATAATAAAGTCTGATATAAAATTCTTATTTAGGTTTATGTGAAATTGAAACTATCACAAGTAAATAAGAAATGAACTTTTTGGATGTGTGGGTAACTAAAAAATTAAATAAAATCAACAACATGTCTATGGAATAAAAGCATTGATAATATTATGTAAAAAATCAAACCGACATTAATAACTAAATTTCGAATCTAGAAAATACATAGTGTCTAACATTAATGATTTTACTATCAAGGCCTCAACCCAGACATCATGAATGTTACAGTCAATGCCCTGTCAAGGAAACTTTCATTGTATGGGTACGAATAGACATGTTACCCAAGTAATGTGGCAACCTAACTATTTTCATGAGTCCTATAGATGCATCGAGGATCCATCTATAATCAGACCCCACCCATAACATAGATATTCCCAATGAATTACATATATATTTAATTAAAAATATAATACATTATCAAAATTTATTATCTATAAATAAATATCCATTTTAAATCAGGAATATAGAACATCAATATTTCACTAGTAAATGAAATAACCTTCTTAAAAATCACCCATCAAATAACTCTTTATATTGAAGTGGTATACAGTTTATAAAAAATCATATACATGATAAAAAAGAATATATATATGTATGAGAAATATAATGTCCAATTAAATTTTGAATAGTGATATGGAATGTCATTGTGAGAAATTTAATGACCATGAAACCATGAATCAGTAAAGGATGAAAGATGACCATCAATTCAATATAACAAAACTTTTGGAAATGAAATGAGTTTAATAAAGGATTTAAAATCATAAAATAATAATACATAAAAATAATTAATTTATATGTTATCATTATATTTGATCCCTAACTGATGAAATAAACATTAAATGATGTTTTTATAGATGAAAAACTATTTTAAAAGATCAATCAAACATTTCTTAATAAAATTTGGAACATATCCCTTTCATTTGGTACCTTTAAAAAGTATAAATTTTTAGAATACTAAGAAAAATATTTTCATTGAATAAGAATAAGGAAAATTTTAAAGGAGTCTTAAAATAAATCATAGTTCATGATGATGGGAAAAATTGTTCTTTCAATAAATGATAAAAAAATTCCTGTCATGCATTCGTTAAAAATTACCAAATTACCTGGTTAAAACAAATACAAGAAGATTGATTTCAAAATTCAAAAAATAATGTAATATATGCAATAAAATGACTCTAAATATTCATTTTATAAATTAAAATAACATTTTTAAATTTTTTTAAATCACATGGACATAGAAGAAAAAGTTCACCAACCAAAGAGTAAATAAGGTAAAATTTTATTGAAAACATTTTCTTGATCATTTTAAGTACCAAAGAGATTAAAAATGGTATGAAATCATGAAAAAATAACCCAAATATATGAAAATATATTTTGTTTAATGATAATATATTATGAAATTATGTCAACCAAAATTTAAAAATAAATAATCATAATTAAAAATGAGATTGTTAAATAAATCTTAATTGCATTTGTAACATTTAAATCAAACCCGCATAAAGAAGAAAAATTGATTAAAAAATTTTAATACCATAAATAAATATTAATTAATGATATAACATGTGAATGGGGAAATATATACACAATGGAAAAAAAATTGGGGCATAATGTAAAGCATGTCTCATTAAAGTGGAAGTGAGACAAAATTACACCTATCCCATGTCCACCTTGCTTCATATTCTCTTGTAACCTCCTATATAATAAATTTATATTTATTATAAATATCAGACATAGAATTTTCCATATTTATCAAACAATATATTAATAATGTACAATATTCCATCACCCATTATATTACATTTCTTTATTAACACCGTCATCTCAGTTGTTAACAATTTTATTTTTTATGTATATTTCAGTTCGATAATTTAAGTTATTTAATGTTGATCATGATTTAATCATATAGATAATAATAATTTTCATATAAATATAAAATTTGTTTATTATTTATATTATACATCCATCCACAGAACGCTACAACTGAAAAGTGAAATACACTGTTCAAGGAGATGGTTGTCCGTATGCACACATGAACAATTTTTCAATTTTCTAATAAAAAGAAGAAAGTAATGGAAAATAATGTTTTATCCTAGAATAATTATAATTATATAATATATATTACATATATATATACTAATAATCATATCTATAAGTGATTGGTAGTTATTAAAAATGAACTAGATCACTTCATGGAGATGGAAGTATGTATGTATGCATGAGAGATTCTCTCATTTCTCACTAGAAGGAAAAGGTGATGAATAAGGGTTATTCTACAGAAATAATAAAATTTTATTATATGGGACTTAAACATTTTATTATATCATAATTTTTAGGAATTAATTGACAGTGGTATAAGAATAAATAAAATAAAAGAACACTCTTAAGAGTTATACCTCTAATTTGGAAATACTCATTCAGCATAAACCTTAAGTATTCCTAGGATGGTCTAAGAGGAGGAGTATAATGTATAGGAACATGAGAGAGAATATATTAAGTTAACTAGGTATATCTTCAAAAATATAAATGAATCATGAATCTAGATGAAGAGAGGATAAGTGCTTCTTTTTATAAGTGGGTTGGGTAGTAATGTTTCAAATTAAAGAAATGTTAACATATAATATATTACTAACTCAGGTAAAGAGGCTATAGAGTGTCATATTTTATATTATATTGAGTATAAGTTCAAAAAAAAAATATTATTTATAATTGTTCAACTGAAAATTTAAACCTTTTCTTTTGGTTTAACCCCTTCATTAACAACAATTAACATTAGTCGTGGGAACAATTTTTTGGAGTCTATGAGAGTCATGAATGTAATTTTGAAAAATCAAAGTGAAAAATTAAGGATAAATTCTATAAATTTCCATAAATTTGAGTTATTATAGGATTTTTATAATTTTATAATGATTTCAAAATAATTTTTAAACATTAAATACAATTTAATTCCATTTTTTGGGACTATTCATAGGATTTATGTATAAATGCATGAAGATAATAATGAAATTAGAATATAAATATTTAAACACTAATAATAAATTATAACTATTCATTAAATTAGTGGTGAATCGTTATTCATCTAAAAATTAGTACATTTAATGGTTTACAAACATTTCACATCATTTTTATATTACTTTGCACACGCATTACATCAATGTTACGTAAGAATTATATGAACTTATACCCTCAATAAAATTTAAAAAATTGAATATCATACAAATAATTTACTAACCTTTAATATAACTATTTATAATAACTAAAAAATTATTTACTCCTTAAATAAAGTATGTTCGTGACATTGAATGAATGATGTAAATTTTTCATTTATTCACTACCTGAAGTAATAAAAATTTTATCATCCAAGGAAAATTTCACAAAAATGATATATATTCGAATATTGGATGATTATGGTCTAAATAAACACAAAAAAATGAAATAAATTCAACTATTATTGTTATATTGATGCATTAAACCATAATTTTAACCATGTCTAACCTATTTCACCCATTATTGTGGTGACTAATTTTTACTATATTTAATATTTTTTATGAAAAGAATAAAATTAAATAATTTACCAAATTTGAAAATCATCATTCTATATATCAAATACATTTTTTAGGATTTAATTCTTAGAAATTATAGAAATTATGTTTAATATAAGTATAAAAAATGCATTGAAAAAATTTCTAAAAAAATACTCCCTTTAAATATAAAATTTATTTTACACCAAATTAAAGTGTAATTTTGATTCCCAGGGAACTAATTAGTATATTATTAATTAAATAAGTCTGAGTTTATTTTTATCCAATATGAAGTAGAATTTAATTTTTTTTTCTTAAAATAAAATAAGTTCCAATTTTTTCTAAAGTCATTATTTTTTAAATTCACCAAAAAATCAATCTTTACAAAAAAATTCCAAAATTCATCATAAAATAATATTTATATTCTTATTTCAAAAAATAAATTTTTTTTTAAAATAAAATTTATAAATGTTTTAGAAATTAATTCTAATTACCCATGCATAAAAATCCGCAAAATAATTTTTAGAAGAAAAATATTTTTGATTCCTAAAATGTAAATATTCTTATTCATTTATGAATAACAACAATTATAAGAATGTTAAATTTTTGGATTTAATTAATTATTTTTATTAGTGAAAAAATTCCTTACATATAATTTATAATATTTTAATTCATATCCATACCAACGAACCCAACTATTATGTTTTCACAGTACAATTTAAATAATATTCTTTTGTGGTTTTTTTAAGCATAAGATTATCTGGGGTGTATGCTATGGAATATTTTTTAAAATTAAAAGAAAATAAAACTAAAATCACATGGTGTTATTTTCATTCAAGATTACATAAAATTAATCCTCATAAATTTAAATCTTATTTTATAAACTATGAGTCTCCTCACATTTTAATAAAATTAGATATTGATTTTATAATGAAATTTAATTTCCACCAATAATCTAATTATGCATGTACCTCTATAAGATTTATACTTGAAAATGAGTTTCATGAAATGTGATTTTATAGATTAGTGTTTCTATTTATATAACACTTGATAGATTTATATTTAGTTTTCTATATATTGATAAATTCCATTACTATTGAGATTGAAAATAAGATAGAATTTACTTACATGATTTATTATTACTCTATAATCATGATTTCATCCTTTGGGGTGAATCATAATGTTAATAATGAGTTTTCCATTCCAAAAGCACGAAAATAAAATTTTAATATACATTATGATCCCAACAATAATGGAATGTTATTCCTTCTACCTAAAATAAAAATTGTTATAACATGCTAAAATATTAACCAATGACCAACTTAAAACTTCTCAAATGTGGTTCATTATCCTTCTACCAAGAAATTTGATTTTTTGGTTCACTTATTCTTAATTTTATCCCCAATAAAAATTTATCACTTATTCAGTTGCATACAAAAATCTGTATATTGTCTTATCACATATTGAAAAAAAAACAATTTAAAAAAAAATTTAATTTACATGATATAAACTACAATATAATACTATAGAATTCTCCTAGGATCCCTATTCATAACGAAAAAATAAACTATATCTATACATTCTTAAAAGAATAAAATTTTTATAAAAATAATTTATTTGGGGGATTTATACAATTCTTAATATGTTTCTTAATTTAATTTTCTTAAATATTCCATTCAACAAAACATTAATTGATCAATACTATAATTTTTTTATCATAATATTTATACAAAATTAACTTTAATAAATTAACATGCCTCAAAATTTTAGATTATAAAAATTAAAAATAATTACATTGAATTCAAATCAATAAAAGTTAGATTATTTTTTAAGGAATATTATTTTATTACATTTTACCAAAGAAAGATTAGCCGATATTTAATCCATGTTGAATTTGTTTCCTAGAAAAGTAACCTCATAAAATCTACATTCACGCTTACCAAAATTTTCATATAATAACATTCCCTATAAATATTTAATGAATTATTCTCAAGGAATTCTCATAATCATTATAATAATTAGAGTATTTCATAATATCATCAATAAATACAAAAAAAATTAACAGGGTCATCCTTGATCCCTATGAATTTTTTTAATAATTCCCCATCTCCTAAAACATAATTCACTAGATATTAATAGATTATTTATTTGATTTTAAAATATGAGTAATATGACCATTTTCTCCACACTTGAAAAAAACTAAAATTCCCTTTATGAAATTACCCATGTGCTTCTTCCCCCTTTTTTGACACATATGATATTGAATTTATTTTCCCTCATTTGTTTTTATCAGTTAAACATCTATGAAACTCAATATTTCTCTTCTTTTTAACATGAATGTCCAGTTAAATTAAGATTATTTGTCAGAACATGAGATAAATGGTTAGGAATAATTTTATGATCATCCACTTTAGATTCTCCAATGTAAGGTTTCTATATATGGGTAAGGATATTAATCATAACCAGAGTCTCTTTTCCAAATATTTCCATGATCTAATTAGTTCTAACACCAATTGTACTTTTATGCTCAACATGATAATCCCTCTATTGATCATAGTTTTTTATTCCCTTAATTCTTCTATTCGCTATATCTAAACAATGAAACTCACTTATTTAACCAATATTCATCATAAATATTTTGTAATGTAATAAAAAATCCAAAATAAAATATAAAATACTATAACTTATTGTCATAATTATCATGTCATTCATATTATTAAAAAATCTAGTTCCCAAGGTTTATACTAAACGTACTCCAATACTAACAGAAACAGCCTAGACTTTAGTACCATTGATTCATCTCTTACTTAATATATTGGTATAAGATACAAGTGATCATGAAACCAAGGATAAATAAGTTTAGTAGTCTTGGAAACAAAATCTATACATGATTCCCATATCATATTAGAAACGAAATATTGTTTGAAAAAACTTTTTATATTCTTTAATTTCATTCAATGATTATGTATTCAAATCCTAGTGAAAGAAATCTTCAATAAACCAGGAAATCAAATTCCTTAAAAGGGTCAAATAGAACTGAATGTATTTCGAGTAAATAAATAATACACTATATGGTATGGTGGATAATTAAAATAAATTATGCAAAATCAACCACTTGAGATGAAATATATTTATAGATAATATCAACTAAATAATAACATGGATAATAATAACAAAATTTCCAGTAAAGCAAATGCATAATGTCATGAATTCACGATCTTACATTCAAGGACTTGAAAATTATCTTCTGAATATTGAATCAATAACTTAAATAAGAAATATTGATTTTAGGGGTAGGTATACACAAATTACCCAACTAATGTGGCCCCCTATTTTATTTTAGGATTCCAATCGATGCATTGGGGGATATATATAACATAATCCCACCACTCACTTATATATTTCGAATTAATCAATCTTATATTAAATCCAAAAAAATATATAATCAATATAAATTACTTATACATAAATATCGTTATTCAATCAATAATATAGAACACCAATATTTCTCAAGTACATAAAATAATTTTTTTTAATAAGCATCTTTAGACTAACAATGTATTTTGAAATGGTATGCAGTTTAGAAAATAAGGATATCCATAATAGAAATGTATAAGAAAATGGAGGATAATGATAGATTATAATTAATTTTTAGATAGAAATATAGATAATTATCAGGAAAAAATTAATGACCACACAACCAAGAATTAATAAAGTATGAAATAAGATTATTCGTTAATCAAAGAATAACACATGGAAAAGAAATTGATTTGGTAAATATTTTGACATCACATAACTATAATACATCCATGTAAATAACATGGATTGTACCATTAGATATTATCCTTAATTATTTATAAGAAACATCTAAGTATGTTGAAAAAATAAAATATACATTTAAAATAACCTTCAAAAATTTCATTGAAAACCCAAAAAATACACTTTTCTTTAAGTATATTTAAAACCTAACAATTTTCATGATAATGAGAAAAATATTTCATTTTGAAATAACTATGTAAAAATGAAATTTAATATTCAAATAAAAATGATGGTTATGATGGTAGAAAATATATTCATTTTGTAAATATAAAAAAATATATTCTTTTAAAACTATTTGTAAAAAGTCCAAAATTAAATCATTTAGAAAAAGAAAATAATATTTCTATGAAAATATTTAAAATAAATTGAAATATGGTTTATAATTACATTAAACAACCATCTGATCATGTAAAAGAACATTCTTGAAAATTTTTTCAATAACATGGACTTATAAAAAAAAGTTCATCGACCAAAGAGTTAATATGGTTAATTGTTCATGAAAACATTTTCTTGGCCATTTTATGTATAAAAGAAGGGAGAAATTGGAGAAAACCTGGAAAAAGATAAAAAAAGAAAAAAAAATTTAATATTTAATTAGTATAAATCATACAATTATTTAAAAAAAATTAATCATAAACAATCTCGATTAAAAATGATAATGTGAATTAAATAATCACTACATTGTTAAATTTTTAGATAAACCCCATTAAAAGATAAAAAATTTATAAAAAAACATTTAATATAATAAATAAATATGAAATCATGATATAAAATTTCATAGTGGAATTATACACATAATGTGAAAGAAATTAGGTGCAAAATGAATAACATGTCTCATTGAAGTGAAAATTAGAAGAAATTACTCAAACCTCATGTGAAAATTGCTTCGTATAAACTCTTAAACTAAAATATAATAAATTTATATATATTATAATTATATAATTAAATGATATTCATAGTTATCCTACCATATATTAATCAATTTTTACATTTTACCCCATATTTATTATCAATTTTCTATTAATAACATATTACAAGTTACCAACTGTTCCATTTTTCTTATATGTTTTTGTTTATTAATCTTGGAAATTTCATCTTGGTCAATATTTAGTCATGGAAATAATATTATTTACAATATGAATATTATAATAAATCATTATATATACTCTTACATGCATCCACAAAATTTGGAAACTAAAAAATTCAATATACTATTCATGGATATATTAGTCATTATGTACACATGAACACAATTATTATTTTCTAACTAAATGAAGAAAATAAAGGAAAATAGTATTCTATACTTACATAATTATATTTATATAATAAATATCACATATATCTATATATCGGCATGTTATGCATCTTTATATCTATCCATGATAGGTGATGATGAGAAATGAAACTCATCACTTCATGGAGATGATAGTTTGTACAAACAAAAAAAAGTGATGATCTTATTTCTCATTAGATTTAATAGTTTATGAGTAAGGTTTTTGAAATTAACATAATAAAATTTTAATATGAAAATATAATAATGATATAATATTTTTATGTTTAGGATCGAATTGAAGGAGGTAGAAATAGAAATAAAATGAATGAACTTGGTTATTAGTTATACCACTTATTTGGAAATCCGCTTTTAGAATACACATTAAGCCTTATATGGATGGCCATAGTGAAAAAATTTCTATGATGAAGAAAAGGGTGTGAGGATGGTTTTTGGGTATATATGGGCCTATATAATTGTCTCATGAACTACGAGAAATTGAGGATATGTAGTTACCTTTATAAGTGAGGTGGGTGGAAATCTTTTAAATACATAAAATATTAATATATAGTATTTATTAAACTATAATATAATTTATCAAATGTGGCATATATTCAATGATATGGAATATAAGTTCAAAATAAATTGAACCAATCAATTTTAGATGAGTATAAGTGACAATTTAATCCTTATATTTTGGGGTTACCCCTTCGTTAAACTCAATTAACTTTAACCATTATAACATAATTCTACATATATATGGGTTATGAAAGAAATTTTGAAATAAGAATTACAATAATCATGATATTTTAATCATTTTAACTTCCATTTTAGTTATTAGAGTATTCTTTATTTTCAAATAATTTTAAAATAAATTTTAAACATTAAAACCATTTTTTTTCATTTTTTATATTATTCAACAAACACTATAGTTAATGAAATCATGATAATAATGAAATTAGAATTTAAATTATTTAATAAATAATAATCCTATATAATTATTCATCGAATTATTAGAAAATAATAATTTATCTAAAACATAGTACTTTTTATGTGTTTAAAATCTTGTTTATATTTTTTTCTTCTACTTTTAATAAACACTATGCCAATATAATATAAGTATTCTATGTAACTATACCATAAATAAAAAAAACATAAATTAATCGCATAAAAATAATTTATTTATAAAAAAATATAACTATTTATTACATTTAATAACTACTTTCATCTTCTAATAAATGTTATTAGATAGATCAATAAATGATAGTGACATTTTTATTTATTCATTAAATACAGTAATATAAATATCATATTCAAAGGAAAATGACACCAAAATACCATTTATTCTAATATATGTTGATCCATATTGAAATAAAATCATAAAATTAGAAATATTTCATTATTAGATTATAATTACCCTTCCTTAAACATTACAGAATCTTGAGTTTTATCCATGAAATTATTTTCATTCACATTATGGATCTTTTTTAGGTTTAGAGTTTTAATGAATTAGGCCATAACACATACATTACAAAACAATAAAATACATAGTGTGAACATGCAATTAGAATCCATTTTGTACACCATATAAAACATTTAAAAATATTTCGTGATCTCTTTTATAAAAACTCATCGCAAAATTCAACTTGACCTCTTCTAATAACAAACACATCAATAAATCCTATAAAAAATATTTTTTAATAAGGGTTAAGAATGAAATAATATTACGAGATATAAAAAATAAGGAAATCGTTAGTCAATTGAAAAACATTAAAACTCGTGAAAGCCCCTTCCTTGAAAACATTACATTTTACCCAAAAGGGTAAATATCATTATTTAATAAATATCATTTATTTTACTTTTTTAAAACAAATTACTTATTTGAAAACTCATTATAAAGTAGAGAAAATTCATGAAGGTACCTTTTTACATCATCACATTGAAACTTTATTGAACCCTTAAATATTGGAATAACCATATTGCCAACATCCAATATAATTCTTTACAGAATATAATAATTACCCAATGAATTAGAGCATTATCCGGGCTCCCCCATCATTTAAGTTGTAATGATATCACCCAACACTATCAAGGAGAACCCATAATTTATAATATCCAAGAACCCAGACATGAAATAAAAGATTTCATCATTTGAAAAACTCAATTAAACTCATATGAAAATCTCATTCATATATTAAAAATCGATTTTCTTTAAAATGTCTGTTTTCAATAAAAAATATAACTTTATTTGAAAGAACTATTTTTTATTCCAAAATACCCAAAAATTTAAGGGAGTTTTTTCATTTGATAGAAAACTAAATATTTCAAAGGAATTAGAAAATAAAATAATGGTCTTTAGGGTGTAAATTTCATTTTCATCATGTACGTTAGGAATTGGGAATTCATTTTATAATCTATCAATATTTTCCATATAAGACATGTAAAAATAATCATTTGAAAACCCAAATAAGGAAATTAAAAAAGAGAAATAATTTTTTTATAAACATTTCATATCCATATAAACAAAAATTTAAAAATAATATAACGAATATTGATAGGGATAAATGATTTGATAATTAAATATTTAAACATTAAAAGTGTACCATCCCACTTGGAAGATTTAAATTATAAGTACTAGAAATATTAACATTAAATTTTTTTTTAAAACATTATAATAGGTAAAATATGGATATATAATCTCATGGTGTATTTATATAAACCTTATAAAATAATAAAGGTGCATATCATCTAGAAATGCCGCAATGAAATGATATAGAGACGAAATCCCTAACATTGAGTATGACTTGTCATGTGTGTCTTTATAATCATGAATAATAAATTTATGATAATTATTTACATTATTTTGGATCCTTTTTAATGTTAATATTTACTTTTATTTCACTAATTTCAATTTTGTAAACAACTACTTAAATAATAATGATTACATTGGGTGTTTTGAAAATATTCGGTTTATGTGTCAGAAATGAATTTTGTTGGTAAACTACGGTCAAAAGGGTCAATATATAAACATTAAATAAATAATAATCACGAACAATTTACCATATTTATATATCAATTACACTTCTAAAATCAATCATGATGTGTGGTTTTGAAAAATGAACCTACATTTCAATCATGGAGAAGGTAGGGCCTATGTACACATGAAAAACATTCCCAATTTTCAATGATTGTTATGGAAAAAAAGTAAGTAATATGTATCATTATTGAATTATAATTTTATAATAAATATCATGTAATTTAATCATATGTAATTATATATATAATTCTTTTTATGTAAAATGAATCACATCTTGTTGAGGAGGTGAAAGTCCACACATCTACAAATGATGTTAGCATTTTTTCAGTGTGGAAAAGGGAAATAATGAAAATTATATATTATATTTATATAAAGGAAATAATTTCTTTAATATCATATATATTTTAGTTATGTAATATATTTTTAATTAAACCCATACAATAATACCTTCCATGTAATTTGTGAAAGCATCAAATCGCTTTAAGGAGGAGGTAGTCCACCCATCCTTAAATGATGTTATCATATTTATACAAAATGGAAAGAATGAAGGTATGTGTTATATGAAAATTATAGAATTATGGATAAATCATAAATATCATATATTTTATAAAAAACGAGTTGTTTATTATAATTCCTAACCATGAGTGGTGCTAAAAGAAAAAGGAACGACATCGCTTCGGGATGTGGTAGTTCTCCATACGTGAAAAATAATTTCTTTATGCATTTGATGGAAGTGTGTTTAGTTGTATGTAAAACATTTTACATAAATAAATATAATTATATATTGGATAATAATGTTGTTATATAATAATGGAATAATAATAAATGAAGTGTTGTAGAAAGAAGTAGATAATAAATGCACATTGAAGAAGGTTACCTCTTTTTTGGGTAACTCCATTTGGTTTGCCCTAAAGGGATTCCATGCTTGGATTTATTCCCAAATTGAGTAATATAGGATAAAATTAGGGACATTGGAACTATATTTGGGTAGGGTTTGGATGACTCAAAATGACTTCAGAAGTGTGATGTAGTGAGGGGGTGGGTTTTTTTTACAATGGAGGGGGAGTCACATTCTTATAAATATAAAAAGATAAATACTATTGAGATATCTCTTTACATAATGTGACTCAAATTATGATAAAAATTAGATAAAAGAGGTTTTATTGTTGAATAATGTCCATAAAATGGGATTTGTTAAATCTTCAAGGCATGTTAGACTCTTATGAAAAAATATTAATTATTAAGTAAATACATTTTTACCTTTATCATGGTAATTAATTTTAATTACATTCACTAAATATTTTTGGTCAAAAACAAATTTAAAATTATTAATAATTATAAATAATGATAATTTAGAAAATGTAATAAATTTTCTAAAAATTTAAATCATATAATTACCATAAATTAATTTATAATTTATCTCGCAAATGAGAGACAAAGAAAGTATTTAATATAAAAATGACCAAATGTTTTATTTTGATTTTATATCTAAATTCAAAGTAATTTTTTTTCTAATGACCAAATTGTTTTAAATGATATAAAATTTATATAGTTATACTTTAAAAACAAATAAAAACATAATTTAACAATATAAATAAATTGGACGAAAGTGCATCTTTGAACTAAAATATAATATTATTCACTATTCCTCATAATATAAATGTTTTCAGAAAAATAAAAAAATATAAACCAAATTAAATTTTTGAAATTTATATTTAAAAAATAAATTTATATTGTCATATAAAAAATATAAAAGTTTCAGAATTTAGATTTAATACAATTCTTCCATTAAAAGGTGGTAAAATGGCCATATTAAATAATAATATTAATTGTATATTATTGTTCTGTGTAACTCAATTTTTCAAGAAAGACAAGATTTAAGAGGAAAATATTACTATTTATAGTGTATTATATTAGATATAGCATCTCATTGAATGTAAAATTTCTATCTATTTCATAAATATCAATTAATATGATACATTTCTATTTTATTATATTTATTTATAAAACCGTGTCCTCATAATTTTATTCACTTATAAATTAATTGGAGATATTTTTATATTATAGAATTTTTGTATTCCCATATTTCATATTCAATAATTTTTTTTCTATAAAACTTGAACCAGATGAATCACCTTATTCTTCAACATTTTCGCTCTATGGAAAGGATGTAGAAATCTTTGATCCTCACAAATAGTATTCTCTTCTAGATGAACTACTTACGGATGAAACCATGATACTAATTTGATACATAATTCATCAAAATTGAAGCCAGAAATATTTTGTGCACCTCGGATAAACTCAAAGTTAATTCCAATCACTAGTAAAATGATGCAAATTTCTATAGTATTTCCTACGATCCAATAAACCAAGGTCTCAGCTTCCACTTTTTTCAAAAATGCATCACACATTTACATGATGAAAATATTATAAAGACATGATCACCTACCTCAAAAGAAATATCTTTCCTCTGTTTATCAAAATAGATTTTATTTTTTCTCTGATATTCAATCACGTATCCCGGAATCACATAAAAGTTATGAAGAATTTTCTTTACCAACTCTAGTCCCATCAAAATCCTTTCTCCTATATCATCCCAAAAGCCGGTGTTTGGCCCTGATTTGCATAAAATTCCTCAAATGGTGTCATCTATATACTGGAATGAAATCTATTATTACATGAAATCTCAAAAAAAGAAATTTTTTGATCCCAACAACCTTGGTAAATCATTGAGCTAGAATGAATCATATATTATAAGGTCTAAATCATTCACTCAAGTTTTCCATTGAATTTAGGATGAAAAGATGTAGTGAAATTTTATTCAGTACCTAACAACTAATGATGTCCTTTTATAAAATTGGATTTAAAACTGGGATCATGGTCTGATAAAGTAGAGAGAGGAACTCCATATAGAATGATAATATATTTTATAAATAATCTCGAAATATTCTCTGAATACATGAGATTTAAAATGGAAATTAAAAGAGAATATTTTGTGAATCAATAAACGATAACACAAATTTCATTTTTACCTTGATATGTATTTGGATGTACTACCCTGAAATCCATTGACATATTATCCCATTTACACTATGTCGTTGGAAATGGTTAAAGCATCTAATTAAGTAACATTCATTATTCTTTAACCTAACAAAAAGTTAAAAAAATCATGGTATATTCAGCATTGTCTCCATTCATACCTTCCCACCATCAATACTCTCCAAGGTATATATACATCTTTTTGCTTCCCAGATGAATGAAAAAAAAGAAGATTTATGGGCTTTAGTCTATAAAAAATTACTCAATTTTTTATCACAAGTGACACTTAATCTTTTTCCAAATCATGAGACACTTTCTTAGTCAATATTAAAATTAGGAATTTTGTCATTATTAATAGATTCTACATTTTCTTTAAAATCTTGATCTACCTATTGAGCCCTCTTATTTCATTATGACATAGTTGATTTCACTAAAACCAGAAACAATATAGAGGATGTCCATGAACCCATATCTTCATGTCCAAAATTAATCAAATATTTAACAAAAGGGGAATGTTCCAAATGAAATATGGTTAATATACCTTTAATTTTTGGAATCAAAGCACCAACCGCCATGTTTTTGTTTCCAGGATGATAATGAATCATGAAATAATAATCCATTATTGTTTCCTTCAATATTATTTTTCTGATGTTCAATTCTTTTTGAGTGAATATATACCCCAAAATTTTTGGATTAGTATATATTTGACAATTTACTCCATAAAAATGATGCCTCAAATTTTTTGTGAAAAAAATAAACTAATTTGAAATCATGTGTTGGGTAATTGAACTCATGAGGTTTCAAATGAAGTGAAGCACAATCAATTATTGAATCATTAAGCATTAGGAAATATCCAATTCCTTTCAATAAAGCATCAATATATATGATTATTTCAATATTTATAGAAGGAATGAAAAAAATAGAATCATTCTCCAATCATATTTTCCATTTCGGAAAAAAAGTCATCAAATTATTTTCTCTAGATGAACTTAAATCCTTTTCATGTTAATTCAGTCAATATTATAGAAAACAGAGCATTGTTTTCAACAAACCATTTGTAGTGACATTATATTGAAAGAAAACAATGAACCTCTGTGATATTTTATGGTCTTGACCATTCTTCAAGAAATATATTTTTAACCGGATCAATAATTATTTTATTTTGAGAAAGAATGTTACAAAGGAATGAAACTTTTTTAACCAAAATTCAAAATTTATGATTTTTCCAATTAGTTTATTTTTCATTTAATGTTTGAAAAAACACTTAGATGACTTTCTTGTTCTATTGTATTTTAGAAAATACTAAAATTTCATCAATATACATGACCAAAATATTATCCAAGAACTCATGAAAAATTCCCTTCATATGATCCATGAATACCAATGTTGAATTAGATAACCTAAACCACATAACTACGTATTCATAGTGTATATATATAGTAAAAAACAATGTCTTCATGTCGTCATCCTCCTTCACATTCAACAGATGGTACCCTGTCCTTAGGTCATCCATTGAAAAATAATGTTGTCCCAGGAGCTGATCAAAAAAATAATTGATATGAGGAAAAGGATACATGTTGTTAATAGTTATGTTATAAAAGGTTCTATAATAAATGAAAATATTCAGTGATCCAATGTAGTTTCTAATAATCAAGATTAGAGTAGTCCATTGTCAAGTTCTAGATCTGATGAATCATTTATCAAATAACTCATGAAATTACATTATCAACCATAAAAGTTCCACTTGATTGATTCGATAAGGGGGTTTAAAATTAAGATTATCATCAGTTACTAGGTAAACATTAAACTCAACTTCTTGATCAAGATTAACACTAGGAAAATATTACAGAAAAATAATCCATGTATTCATTTTCTATCGACACATCACTAATTTCATAATTTTCTTTATATTCAACAATATGAACTATATATCCATAATTTTAATCTCTAAAAAATTTACCAGCTTCTTAGTAATTTAAAAAATGGAATTAGATCATTAATCATAACATTCTATGAATTACAATATATCTTATAATGTTAAACTGAATGTTAATTCATAACAAGAATGATATCAAGCTCTACTATGGACAGTTCGAAATGATTTGTAGGAAAGACTATCCCACTGATAAAAATACGAAGATTCCTATAATTGGGTGTTTCTTTAATACTTCCACCTAGAGATTTTATGAAAAGTTCTACTTGTGTTTCACTAAGTTATTATCCTAAATGATGTAAAAATTATATATAAATTAAATAATGTGAATATCCATAGTCAAATATCATATTCGAATAATTTGAATACACAAATAACATACATATAACCAATTCATTTGATGGTCAACATCAACTATAGTAGTACCAAAAGACTTCAATACACCTTCCTATTTCCATCATGAATAATTGAATCATGTGAAACTAACTTCAAACATGAATTTTCTAAATGACCCATCTAATTGTAGCTAAAACAACTTACAATCTAATGGTTATCAGTTACCACATTATTTAATTCTTCAATATTCTTTTCCGTACATTCATTGGTCATGTGGAAAAAATTTCCACATCGGTAACACTTCATTTTCTTCATAAGACATTCTACTGGGTTCTTTTTACCACACATACTAAAATATTGGAGATTCTTTTACGTACATCCAAATTTATTTATTGCACGTTTCCCCATCAACTTCCACTATAACTACTTATTACCTTCAATATCATGAGGCACATAAGAGTAAAAAAACTCCACCACATCATTTTCAGCATAATGATCAAATTTTCTATAAAATTTATATTCTCATGTTGCCAAATATCATTGTTTCCTTGGTTCCAATCTGGAGTAAAAATGATTAAATTTTCTATCTCTATACTAAATAAAATCCAGAATGTAATTAGAAAATTTTGTGAGGTATATATCATATGAATCAATGGAATCATCAAATTGTTTACCTCAATTGCAGGATTTTTTACAACTAGGATTCAAATAACCACACAGAATTATTTATCAATGAAACGTTCCTCAATTGTTTCTTATTCCATTTCATCTGGAACAAATTTCTCTATGGTATTCATAACCAATCATCACCATCAATCAACATCAACTTCAAAAAGATAAATTGAAATAGTTAAATTTTGACATTCCAAATTGTTGGAATACTATTGTTTTAATTATCGAAAATCACATTAAACATATCACAAATCATTTTTGGAGACTATTGGTTTTCATACAGTTTAATTCATACAACTCATGGTCTAAACTCTCACATGATCCTAATTCATGAATCAAACAAATCATGTTTGAATATCAAAAACAATGTTTCAACTTGTTCAATTTTGTTTCATTAAAATAATTATTAATTATAACCCATTCTCTGAGTATTACTTCTTAAGAAAATTTACATATATTTAGATAAGATTTAGAAACCATCAGTCTGCCAGCAGATTCAAATCTTGGAAATGTCTCTGACACCATAATCCAAACATTGTGATTCGAACACCGTAACCTAGACACTGTGACTCAAACACCGTAATCTAGGCAATGCAACTCCGAAATTGTAACCAATTATAGGTTTTCAAAGTCTTGTGACACGAGTTCCATTCTATCATCTCTAAGACATCATAACAAGACACCATTAAGAAATTTGAAAAATGACTAGACACAGTTTCTTGAGACATCATGATCCTGACACCGCATCCGAGCTACTGGTTCTAGATATCAACCCAACTATGTCACCATGGATTTCTAACCATGATTGTCTCACCGTTCATAAGAAAAAGAGAATACACTATTTCCTCTAACACCATTTCAAGACAAACTGTGACTCTATCTCTTACATAACTATTTTCTATCTTTTACAATTTAATTAAAAATTTATTTATAATGGTTATATTTGAGTTATTCAATGATATTGTTATATTTTATATTATTTTGAAGTATTTTCATCGAATAGTAAAAGCTATGAGGTGTAGAAATCATGCTATCTGTCGGCTACAACACATACTACCGAAATAAAAAGAAAACCACTCCATTGGATAAAGAGAGAGTTGGAGAAGTTGAATTCATGAAAAATAGATCAGAACAAATACAAAAAAGAATTATAAAGTAACTCTTCATTCCTAGTGGATGAAATAATATAAATCAGAACCTAAAACATCATTTTAGCAGAATATTTTAGAAGAACATGAGGTAAAAAGCACATCTCATCAAATTGGAAACTATAAAATGAGAGTCATGACACTCTGTTTCCAAAAGAGGACTCGAAAATTATATCTTCTACATCCTAAAAGTCCAAAGTTGCATAGAAAAACACTCAAAGAATTTCTAACCCTTTACCATCTTCATTTCTCTGTTATGTAGAGTTCTTATTACTTTTTGAGCAGTGTGGGAATCTGTATTTAAACACACACTATCTCCTGCATTAAACTATAGGATACAAGATATCCTTACTCAAATATCTCTCTAAACATTTTTTCACCCACGTATAACTGTGGAATAGGTCATGTGTGACATGGATGTCAGTTTTCCCACATAAAATAGTGGAAGAGGTCTTGTGACCTGGACAGTCTAGTGTATTGTTTCTAGCCCAAATCCAGGCTGCAGATGAAGATTATTAATATAAACATCTTGGTGGCAGGTGATCACCAAGTGGAGAGGAATATGTCTCATCTTGAGATTGAAAAACTTATTTTATTTGTTGTGTCATTCATTTTAGTCTTTATTTATTTCAATTCATTTTTTATAAAACTAAATATTACCCTGATAGTTAGTCTTGGAGGGTAAATAAAACCGTGTTTATTTATTATAGTAGTTTCAAAAAAAATTATCAATCCCTAATATTGGTATAATTGATAATTAATCGATCTTCTAAAAAACTATTTGAACATTCAATGTATTATAATTTTACTACATTGATTAAATAGCTAGTTTTATTTTAAATTGGGGTAAATATTTTAAATAAACTTTTTAATAGTAATTTTTATATGATCTCAATTTACCCCTCTTGAGTGGCCTACCCTGACCAACACAATCATTCCATGAAATCTAGTATCATTTCCAGAGAATTAATCCATCATTCAATGACCACTAGATCAG
Source organism: Viscum album (assembly GCA_963277665.1). NCBI lineage: Eukaryota > Viridiplantae > Streptophyta > Magnoliopsida > Santalales > Viscaceae > Viscum > Viscum album. Next base: position 49,247,280 of record OY728122.1, read on the forward strand.
ATGATCCATATTATAATGGGGGATGTTGCCGTATGAAAATATCCACAAAATACATGTTCCTTATAGGTATATTGGGTTCATATCTAGTATAGAAACCACCCCCATTTATCACCTAATTCAACTGATCCATCACTACAAAAAACTATTCTGTTTGGATTCTGACAATCTCGGGATGCTGATTTGGAAGGATATCTTCCTCTCAGTTCCCTCCCCCTACCTATACCATATTTCTTTTATGGAAATACATTAAGAACAAACATATTTTAAATGAACCAAAATCGTAATCTTAAAATTATATTAAACTTTATCTTGAGAAAAAGTTAAAATATTTCATATAAAAGTTATTAATATTACCCTAACCTGTAATGTTATCTAAACCTACCATTTATACAAACTATAATTCCAAAAAATTAATCATTTAATAATCTTGAGTTTTAGTTAATAGATCACTTTCTTTCACATTGTGGATCTTTTTAGGTTTAGTGTTTTAGAGAATTTGGCCATAAATCAAATATAAAAAACCATAAAATACAAAGTTGAAATTTCTGCTCAGTATATATTTTTACACTAAATAACACATTTTAAAAATAAGGCATGATAATTTTTTTTATAAATCTTAATAAAATTCAACGTAAACTCTGATATTCTCTTACTCATTATTAAATCATGTGAAAACATAGAAAAATATGGAATGAGAATAAAAAACTGAATAGAGGATATAAAAAAAGAAGATAATTAGTCCATTGAAAAAAATTTAAACACATGAAAACCCATTTCTTGAAAAAATAACTATAAAGACCTAGAATATTCCTGTATATTTTTTAAATATATTGGAATTTTATGAGTCCGTGAAATCTGACGGCACAAGATTCCAAGGACCGCAGTGCCTGGAATGATCGGTTGAAGTTTTGTTGAGTTTAAGTTAACACGCGTAAGTAGTTTTCCCGAATATGTGGAATAACTCTTAAGAAGTTACTCAGATCAGAAATCTGAGGGCACCGTTGCATTCAGGATGGCAGGATTACCCTAGCCGTGACTTATTATTAGTCGGTACGAGCCTCCTATGAGAGAACACAAAAATGAAAAAATCTTAAATAAAATAATTAAATAAATTATTTTATTTTTCAAATGCTTATAACTCACAAATGATAACTCAGATTAAAAATATAAGACCACCACTAAACTCATGAGGGTATTCTTTCTTTAAGTAGATACTAAATTTGGCAGGTGCAGGCCACTAGAGAAAGTTAGTATTTTTCTGCCAATAAAATAATTAAGTGAAAATTATTTAATTTTAAAATCCATAACTTCTAAACGGTAACTCGGATTAAATATTTGAGAGTATCATTTGATTCTTTGGGGCGTGTTTCACCTAGCCAAAGCCTAACCTCGACCAGGGCGGGTTGAGGGAGACTGATAATATTTTTACAAACATTTTTTTGGGTATGTTCCGTAAATGTAGGAGTGGCATTTTATAACCTTTGAACCGGTGCACAGAATTGAAATCTGAGGGCACCATTGAACTCGTTGCACCGGTTTTCACTTAAAGAAACTTTCAGCTCGATATAAGTTGGTCGAGGGTGAATGTTAGTTTTTGTGTTTTTCATGAAGGAATAAAAATAAAAATTAAATTGTGAAAATATTTTATTTTAATTTGAAACACCCATGTGAATATTTTGGAGGTGGGACTATAGGAGTTTTATCCTCCATGTGGAATTTGAGAAATGGGGACCACCGTACCTAAACCTCCTAGGTGAGGTTAATGTTATGGGGACCACTAGAACCATAACCTCCCATGAGAGGTTATGGTGGTGGGGACCACCCATGATTAAACCCCCTTGAAACCCCCCTTTAATTGGGAGAAACCCTAAACTCTAAAAATTAATGAGGGAGAGCCTCTTGACCTCCTCCACGTTAATTTTTCCAATGCACATACCTTAATCTTTCCAACGCACCACATCATTGCTTCAGCGAAAAATAATTTTCTTGACCCTTTTTTTAAATTAAGTAACCAAGTTGTTGGAATTTAGAAAGGTTAATAATAAATAAACCGTCATAAATTCCAATAATCGTTTCCTACCTCCCCCCTCTCTTATATATATGTAGCTTGGGAGGAGGATTTGGGATGGCTTTACCATGCGACGAAGCGTTGGTAATGTGACGCGACACCCAACACTTGGAGGATTCTTCTCTCCAACGAAGAACATGTTATCCCAATAAGGAACGCTCTACCAACGAAGAGAGACTTTGACTTTGAACTTCTTACTCAGGACTTCCTTCGATGTAGGATGTCTTCGACTATGACTAACAAGTGAAAAAACCGACTATAGAGGAAAACGCCGATGACACCGACGCCCATCTTTTCCCAACGACCTGTCTTCTTTCTCACGACTCTATCGGCGAACAATGAACAAGGTAGGGGATTAATTTTATTTAATTGTGATATTATTTCCTTGTCACTTTTCTTCCAAAACAAAGAAGGGGGACCAAATTATTATCAAGTTGATCCGTGGATGTTTTTCCTTGCGGGTTGGGAATATTTTTTATTAATGAGGGATTATGGGAATTGATGTTTTTAAGATATCTTCCATGCTCAATCTTTGCTTCATTCTTGTGATCCAATTGCTATCACCCTAAATGCAGAAGGGTGCAGACCAAACCAATGTGGTTTGAACCCTCTTCCGATCTTCTTTGTGATGTTCTTCGGCATGACGACGAGATGAAGAAGGGCACAAAGGCAACCTATGCCATCCCCGTGATGCTTCGACACCCCGGGCCGAACCGTAGCACCCTCTGGCTTCCAAGCCACCCTGGATGGACTGCCTGCTGACTGTGCCCCTCGCCGCCCGAACCGGCCGAGCCGTGCCGCACCCCGAATGTAGAGACCCGAAGCTTAACGTACATGGACATTACATTACATTTGCGGAATACTTAGTACATAACAAAAAAACACACACACAAGGATCGTAATAGTTTAGTGTCTTTGGAAACTCGGAATATAATCTTCTAATCATGGTGAAAGATCTTCAAAATCTCCCATAAAGATCTTCTTTTTTTTATACCTAAATCCTTTCTTTATATCCTGGGGAAAAGAAAACATAAAAGGGTGAGCTCAAATGCTCAGTAAGGGTAAACAAAAGAAATATCAATCACATCATATACATAAGCACATAACTTTTGGAAATCTTAACCTGCAAAAGAGATCATAATCTCATAACATGGGGTAAATCATGCCAGTGAAATGTAATCACAATAATCATAACCTAAAACATGAAACTTTGTGGCATTCACACATAATCATATAGAATCACTTCTTGTTAGTCAAGACTCATTGCCAAGACTATCTTAGTGGACAAAGTCCCATTCTGAATCGAGTAACCCTCGTTTCAGTCCTGTTTCACTGAACCGGTATAACCTACCGTTCCAGCCCTGTCAATCTCATGAGATATAAAATCTTTACCCAATGAATTGGAGGGAGATATAGGTCCCACCCATCTTATAATGAATCCTTTCTTATGTGTGCCACATAATCATAAATCATAATTCATCGCATAACCCATGTAATAAAAATGGGATTCTTAAACAACATGACATCATAAAACAATTCATATAAGATAAAGGAATTCATAAAAATGTTTCCATCACAACATAATCAATATCCATGTAACAATAGGGATAAAAACAGAACCCTTTTATTATCTTAGATGGAAAATAATTTTGATAAAATACTTGAACTTCATTCTTGAGGAAAATATCCTTTCTACTTCAAAAACATTTTTCCTTTCATAACATGTCATAAAACTTTAAAATAAAAGAAGTTGATTAAAAATAAACTTGAAAACTTGTAAAGGAAGCTTCTTGGAAATAATGTTTTAAAAATCCATTCATGCCGTATAAGTTAAAAAAAACATTCTTCGTACTTTTGTCGGAAAAGTCAAAAAGTACCTCGTACGACAAAAGATTCCTTTCATAAATATTACTAAAAACTCACCGAAGGGTAAAAATGGATTTAAAAAATTGTAGGTGGATGGAAATAATATTACATATTTATGAAACATGGATGTGGATGATAAAATACACCCCAGTAAATACTAAAGTATAAACAATCTCGGATAAAAATGAGATTGTGATATTTCCCTTACCTTAGGTCCGATTTTTTTGTTCGTGTCCGAAGCTCCTGTATAATGGTTTAAATAATGTTATTTACTTATTCCAGAATCATACATATTGATATGAGATCATATATGGTCATATTATTAGCTTCTTGTTAGTAATATTTCATTGTTACTTGTTACTCGGGTCTTTATAACTTTTTGTTCTTATGCGTGTTTTGTCGAATAAATTCTTATTCTTATCTTTAAGTTATAGATAATTCATTTCCAGTATTAGTGTATTATATACCATATTCATTCATTCAATTCATTTATATAATCATTATGAAATGAAGATCATGTAGAACGAGTCGCATCACATCGTGGAGACGGTATTCCGTACGTACGCACGAGTGATGATATCGTTCCTATGATCGTGGAATTGTATTGGAGTATATATATATTATTTCAGTATCAATATTACTTCATAATAATCATATATAGTTACTCATTACACCATTATACCCATCCTTGTAAGGTTATGGTGGAAAATAGATTACACCACGGCGTGGAGACGGTATTCCGTACGTGCGCACGCGCGGTGATTTCATTTTTCCGTAGGATGGATAGAAGGTGAATTAGGGTTGTTTCATATTTATAATAACATATCAGTATGTAAGTAATACTGATGTTATTACTTTATCATGAAACAACTAAACAAGAAGAAGTTGAAGAAGAAAGAAATTGAAAAGATCGGTAATGGATATTACCTCTTCTTTGGAACGCCTCTTTGAATCCTCCACTTAGGAAACTAAGATTGGTCTTTGAAGAAGACCAGGACCTCTAGGATTATTCTAGGGAAGTGGATAGGAGAAAATGGCAGGGGTTGGCCGAGCTTGAGTGCTCAATTTGGTGTGAGGAGGAGGGGGAGGAGGTGCCCTTTTATAAGGGAGGAGAGGGGCACCTTAGGAATATCTCAAAAATTATTTTATATTAAAGTCAAAATCGATTTATAATGGTTCCAAAGGGTCTTATTTCGAAGCTAAAGTGGGGATGGGTCGAAATCCTATCAACCAATAGGATTTAGACAAGTTTAGGGTATTATTGTAACCTTATCAATTAGATTTAACTCTAAGTTAATTAATTTAACTTTTACCGTGTCTTTTTGTTTTCTTTCACTATATGGTTAATACACTTACTATAACATGCCAAACGAACCCCAAATTGTTTATTATTAATATATATATCTTTATCTAAGTCATTTGGCCGAACCTTAGATTTTTAGGAATAAAATAACAATTAATAATATAATATTAGATTTAAAAACTATTTTGTGTCAATTTTGACACTATTTGATATATGATTTTTGTGAAAGTCATAACAGAATTATATGTTCAAAATAAGTTGATTAAATCAACACTAATATATCATAGTAACCTAGAAAATTAGTGTAAGTTATAAAAAGTCTCAAATTACATTCATTTGAGCATTTATAACATCAATTATGTTAATATTTCCTTAAAAGGGTAATTACTGCATCATCGTTGTGTCATAAATAAATTAACTTATTTGATGTTTAAAAATTACAAATAAAATACCATTCTGTAGTAAATCGTTTTATCTTTCTAATGAATATTTACAATCGAATTTATCTCATGTAAAACCCTATATAAAAAATGTTTTAGTAAATAAACATTGATTTTAACTCTTTTAACTCTTCTTTGAATTAAATAATAATAAATGTCCTAATCTTATCCAAGTGGGCCTAAATGATAAAAATTTACACTTAAAGTTGTTTTTGGTCGAGATACACTTGTCCAATAGAATTAGTACATGTGTTAGGGTAATATTAATATCATTCTTACCCTTAATTACCCTATTTACTTTTAACCGTGGTAAATAAAAGTAAAAAGTTACTATTCACCAAAAATAATTTTCATCTCATTGAACCACATTTTACTTATTGACATCAACCGTGTCTCTCGGATTTTTGAAATTCCATTCACAGAAGTGGTAAAATTAAGATTTATGAAGAAATTAATTTTTTTTAACTACCACTTAGTAGTTTCACTATTCATCAAAAATTGATGTTTTTCAGAACAATGCCAAAATTTCATCCTAAGCTATATTGCATATTCCGAATTCAAAAATGAAGTCTATTTTACCAAATTCATATCATAGAATTTGCATTAATTAATTTTATAACTAAATCCCGCTGTTAAAACAAATACCTTTTTTTTAAGAAATAATATCTGTCAAAAGATTGACACTTGATTATGTCTGGTTTAAATGTGAAATTACATTCAATGACCAACATTGTATTAAATTGTAAAAATATATTCTAAATATACTTTAAAACCACTCAAATTAATAATTTATCACTATTAATTATTTCGATTAAAAAAGTTGTTTTTAATTATAATTTAGTAATTTTCACTATTCATCAGAATATGAAAGTTATCCGAAAAGTACCAAAATTTCACCTTAGGCTAAATTCGATACTCCGAATCCAAAAAATAAAGTTCATTTTGAAAAATAATATTTACAGAGTTTTAAAAAGTGGTTATTACTATTCATAATTACTAGTTTTAATAATATTTTAATAGCATATCGTTGTTTAGTGAAACTCGGTATTGCGTATTACACACGCTATCGAGGAAGGTCGCGATTGCGTGTAATGCAAGGCAAGTCAAGGATGCGTGTTGTGCAAGCTCCTTTTGGTGTAGCGTACAACACAAGACATTAATAAAATTAAAAATAATATTTTTTTATAAAATATTGGGCTGTTACACCGAACAAGCTACGCTCCGACCGCACCATTCCTCGACTCCCGGCCGGCGCACCTCCCCACGCCTCCTATGCCCCTAGCGGCACCCTCCTAAGCACCGACCAAGGCAGCCTCCGCGCGCCCCACGTTTCCCGCAGTTCCAACGTCGACGCACCCCGTGCTCCCCGTGGCTCCCCCGTACGTGGGCCCCACAGCGCCCCAGCCAAGCCAGCCTCCCGGCCCAGGCCGCGCCACCCTGGCCCCGGGACGAGCTGCCCCTCACGTCACCCTCTACGCTGAACTCCCCTCGGACCGACCTACAGCCAGTCCGCGCCCTCTCAACCGGTCCGCAATCTCGGGGCCCTCCGCGGCTCCTCACGGCCTACTAGGCTGGGCCTAGCAGGCCACGCCGAACCTAACGGGCAGGGTCATCTATTGGGCTGAGTCAGCCCCAACGGGTCAGGTCGGGTCAACCCAGACGAGGTCGAGCCCGGTCGGTCCCACTGGGTCGGACCAGATCTAGGCCCACTATGACGCTTTACTTTCTTTTGTCATTATCTTTGCAACTAAACGTCATTTTGACGAACTGTCAGCAGTGTTGGTAATCTTGGAGCATGACGGTCCCTTTGAGTATACCCCACTAGAGATTGGGTTATAGTTGATATATGGTCAGGTTGGATCATGAAAGAATCCAACCATACCCCCTGGACTAAAGGCTAATTACCCATAGACCGGGTGTCCGATTAATATGTCATCTATTACATTGAGACCCCTATTATGTGTAGGGCATTTGAGATACTTCTTTGTGGGACTTTGTGACAGTTGGAGTTTTGACCAGCAGCTCATGGAGCGGATCCTTCTGGTGATAAGAAAGCAGTGTGTGGAGGCCTTGTAGATGGTAGAGACCTGACGACTACTGACTGATTGACTCAAAGTGACTCGACTAGCCCAGTGGGGAGCGCCTGGTTGTGGCAGTAGACCCACGGCAGAGGAGTGCCTGGTTGTGGTAGCAGGCCCGCGGTACTTGACAGGAGTAGTACCTCTACAGGATATCAGGGGTAGCACCTGGTTGTGGAGGGAGACCCATGGTAGGGAGCACCTTGGTGACGTTGCAGAACCACGTTACTCGACAGGAGGAGTACCTCAGCAGTCAAGGGTTAGTGGGAAGCGCCTTGGTGTCACGGTAGTCCCACTGTACTCGACAGAGGAGGAGTTCTCCAATAGCTGTGATTTCAATAATGTGAATAGAAATCCTGGTTGAGATAAGTTAGTAACTTTTTATTTTTCATCATGATTGAGATTTATCACTTGATAACATTGGTATATGTATGGGCATATACCTAAGTAATGTTATCTGTTGATTTCATACATTTTGGTTTATCCTTGTTGGATTTTGTGATACCTTGAGGGTCTTAGGGTCCCTACTGAGTATCGTTATACTCACCCCTGCACATTTTATGCCCACACCACATTGTGTGGTATAATGATGATGAACAACATTGACTGAGACTGAGAGTACCAGGACTGGACAGTACCCGGAGGTGGACTTACGATGAGTTGGTACACAGTAGAGACTGACGAACGTGGATTGCTGAGAAGGCTATCTATATGTACCCTTCAGGTAGGAATCTCAGAGGACGGCCCATCATCTTTTTTTTACTTTTTTCAGTTGTATTTTTTACTTCTAGTTCCTTGTACTTTACAGTTGGGTTTGTATTTCTGGCCCATTTTTCTTTTCATCACTCTTTTGTTATACAGTTTACTTAGTGTTTTTTATCCAGCTGTGTGCTCTGATGTGAGATTTTACAGTTTATAAAGGCAATACCTTCCCAGTTTTAGGGAATTGTGCCTTTGGTGCTAGTAGTCAGCCCCTGGCCTATGGAAGGCATGCTTAGGGTAGTCACGACATGGGCCTCAGGGGACGGGTAATGACAAATTGATATCAAAGGAGTCGGTTCTACCTCCGAACACAGGGCTCTGATCATTATTTTCTATGATGCAATAGTGTTAGGAGTAGTGAGTGTGGTTCTTAGTTCAGGGAGTCCAGTGTTAGTCTGGCGGACGATGTATCCATACACCAGAACCCTAACTTTTTATTTTCGACTCAGTGCACGAAAACACTGATTGGATGTGTGTTTTTAAAAGTATTCTTTAAGTCATCTCAACCATGTCACCTCAGTAGGTATAATATTTTGACCGTGTCACATCTGTTTCATTCAGGATTCCTCCCCACGGATGACCAGCTAGAGTCTTGAGTGATGTACGCACTAATAGCCTATCGAGCAACGAGGCCACGATTCAGGTCCCACTTACTATGTTGGCAACTTCGGGTGGTGTACCAACAGCACCACCACCCATTGGGCAGGAGATACCACTAGTCAAACTAGTGGATGATGCATGCCGACTGAGCACGTTGCATGAGTTCCAGCAGCAGAGGCCTTTGAGGTTTCGAGGTGAGACAGTTTCCCATGTAGCTTAGGGCTAGCTGGAGGTAGTTGTTAGAGTTTTCCACCTAGTTGAGACACAAGTAGATTAGATGGTGATCTTATCTACAAGACATTTTCAGTGAGAGACCATGAGGATGGTCCCCATAGTGATGAGGCTTTAGTAAGTGGAACATTACCCAAGATAGTACCTTCGGGTAGTGTGTCAGCTATATTACAACCCGTTGTTCACCAGTTACAACCAGTGGTTCCAGTAAAGGACACTTATAGGCTTAGTGCCTTATGCGTGATTCAAAATCAGTTTCCACTTAGGATTTGAGGTGAGCAGACTCATAGGTGGCTATGGACTAGCTTGAGGAAGTGGCTGAGAGCTCTCTAGAGGTTTTATAGATTCTGTAGGACATCATGTCAGTAGATACGTTTTCATCGAGGCGTACCAATCATTCCTGGTACTCAATTGATACAATATAATCCGTGTTTCAGATCTCAGACCTCTGAGCGATGTGTCTTTAGGGACATACGAGCTAGCACTATGCATCTATGCATTCCTACTGATGTGAGGTTGCAAGAGAAAACCGTCATGGTTTAATATTCCATGGTTGAGTGGATGCATCATGTGGATGTTGGTAGTGGGAAATCAGGAAACTGGAACCATTCATAGAGACTTGGGCATGTAAAAAATTTTTGGGAAGAAGAAGTGTTTTGGACAAATGAATCTGCAGGGCTACAGACGTGGTTGCAGAGCTAGGGGAGCATTATGAGGTGGTGTCCATTTCGACATGTTACAACCACCCCCCTTTGTGGTCCCTTCTAGTCTTAGAGAGCTGGAGGACGGGGGGGGGGGGGGGGAGTAGCTACATGCAGTTAAGTAATGCGACCCAAGGGCTCTAGGAATGATTCGAGGTATGGTCTATGTCTACTACTAGCTACCGTATCAATATACATAGGTACCAATCATTCCTTCCTCCATGAATCTTGTTCAGGACCTAGAGTATCTAGTTAAACCATTTACGTGACCCTCACATCTAGAGATACCTTTGGGAGGAGACTCGATAATCACACTTATGTTGACAGTGTGATCTGACCCTTGAGGTGAGAGTTTTGGTTGGATCCTCTAGGTGGCAGCATCGAGGCCTAACGATGTTAGTTTGGGTTTGGACTTGACATCCACAGTTCACACTCAGATTGATTATTTTAGGAAAAGCAGTTGTGGTTTATCTATAACGTTGGAATGGGGTTTTCCATGGTTGGAGAATAAGGAAACCCAAGAAGAACAGGATAAAATCATGCATAGGAGGGTGCAACCAATCACTCGTGAGTCATCCAACCTCACCCTCATGGAAGTAGAAGTTGAATTTGAGATAGTATATACTCCTGGGAAGGGGAACATCGTAGAAGACACACTCATCAAGAGGTCTGGCCTGCATCTGCTGAGTGAGGAAAATAGAGCAGCCAGGCGCTTTGTAGATACGCTTTGTGGGTCGAGAAGGAGCATATTTTCTTCAGTCTCTTACTGTCACTCCCCCACTCCTTTAGCGATTCAGGGAGACGTAGAATGGAGTTGTTGACTGTGAGACATGACGTGCTCAGATATCCATAGGACAGGTACCTGATGGATTTTATGATGGTAGGGAGCATTTCATTTCCTTAAGGGGACGTACTGTGGTACCAGTGTCACTTTAGGATGATGTGTTGAGGGAGTTCCACAAATCCCCTCTAGAGGTACATCCAGGAGTGGCAAAGATGTACCAAGACCTCCGACAACAGCACTGGTGGTCGGGAATGAAGAAATAAATTGCAGATTTTGTATCTCAGTGCCTCACTTGTCAGCAAGTGAAGGTGGGGAAGCAGGTACCGACTGGCTTAGATCAGCCTTTAGAGGTCCCATATTAGATGTGTGATGAGATATACATGGACTTCATGATAGTACTTTCACATATATCCAGGGGTCATTACTCGATTTGGGTGATCGTCGACCAACTCACCATGTCGGCCCACTTCCTACCGATCAAAGAGTAGGGTTCAGTAGAGAGTTTGGTACACCACTATGTGCAAGAGATTGTGCAGCTACATGGAGTACCTTCGACGATTGCCTCTTATCATGACACACGTTCTACTTCCCAGCGATGGGAGGGGTTGCAAGAGGATTTCAGAACACATCTTCGTTTGAGCATCACCATCCATCCTCAGATGGATTGCCAGACCGAGCAGACCATTCAGACCCTCGAGGACATGTTGTGTGTTTGTTTCCTCGACTACAGTCATAGATGTGAGGATCAATTAACTTTTTTGGAGTTTTCATACAACAATATCTATCACTCCACCATTGGGATGACACATTTCGAAGCATTGTATGGGCGACCATACAATTCACCCTTTGCTGGACTGGCCTAGGGGAGTCAGCACTCGTGGGACCAGAGATGGTAAGGCTACCATGTAGAAGGTGTATATCATCTAGGAGCGGATAAAGACGAAACAAAGAAGGAATAAGTTGTATTCTGATAGGAGACGAAGACCTCTGGAGTTCGAGGATGGTGACCGCATCTTTCTACTGGTCTCTCCTCGATGAGGTTTACAGAGATTTGGCTGAGGTGGTAAATTATCATCGAGGTTCATCGGACCATTTTAGGTCCTTAGTAGAGTTGGTGGGGTGGCATAATGCCTAGCTCTTCCACCTGAGATGCACCGGGTTCAGGACGTCTTCCATGTATCCCTGCGGAGGAGATACGTGCATGACCTATCTCACATCATTGACCATGGAGAGCTGGATGTTGATGATGGGGAGACTTTTACAGAGGTTCAGTAGATATTGAGGATCAATAGGAGCAGGTCCTTCTTGGAAGGTCGATACCTCTATTGCATGTTCGCTGGCAGCATGGGAACCTCCAGGAGAGCACATCGAAGCAGGAGGCTCGGATGCGTGCTCATTACCCCCACTTGTTCCCTTAGTTATGAGTTGTGGCTTACAGGGATGTAAATCCTTGAGGAGGGGAGAATGTAAAGACCCTGAATTTCCATGTAATATTTTTAAATTTATTGGAATTTTACAAGTCCGCGAAATCTGATAGTGCACAATTCTGAGGCCCAGAGTGCCTGGAATGATCCGTCGATGTTTTTTTAAACTTATGTTAACACGTGAAATCAGTTTTCCTGAAAAAGTAAAAGAACTCTTAAAAGGTTACTAGAATCAGAAATCTGAGGGCACAGTTGCACTCAATATAGCGGGTTTACCCTAGGCACGACTTAATATTAGTCGGCGCATGCCTCCTATGAGAGATCCCAAAATGGCATAATCGTAAATAAAACAATTAAATGAATTACTTTATTTTTCAAATTCTTATAACTCACAAATAGTAACTCGGATTAAAAATACGAGACCACTGATGAACTCGTGTGGGTATAGTTTTTTATGCAGATACTAACTTTGGATAGCGCGGGCCACCGGAGAATGTTAGTTTTTGGCCACAAATAAAATAATAAAGTGACAATTATTTTATTGTAAAATTCATAACATCCAAATGGTAACTCGGATTAAAAATAAGAGAGTACCGTTGGGTTAGTTGAGGCATGTTTCACCTAGGCATAGCCTAACCTCAACCGGCGTGAGTCGAGGGTGATAGATAATATTTTTCCAAACTTTTTTTCTGGTACGTTCAGTAAACGCACGAGCGGAATTTTATAACTTTTGAAACAGTGCTTAGAATTGAAATCTGAGGGCACTGTTGAACATGCATCACTATTTTTCTCTTAAGGAAGATTTCTTCTCGACAGCAATAGGTCGTGAGTGAAAGTTTGTTTTTTGGGATTTTTGTAAAGGAATAAAAATAAAAATAAAACTGTGAAAACAATTTATTTTTATTTGATGCACCCATGTGAATATTATAGAGGTGGGACCATAGAATTTTTATCCAACATGTCGATGTTGATAAGTGGGGACTACTATACCTTATCATCCCATGTGAGGTTAAGGTGGTGGGGACCACCCAAACTATAACATCCCATTAGATGTTACGGTGGTGGGAACCACCAGGGATTAAACCCCCTTGAAACCCCCCATTAATTGAGAGAAAATCTCAACTCCCACAATTAAAAAGTGAGAGACTCTTGAAATCCTAAAACATAATTGTGCCAATGCAAATACCTTAATATTTCCAATGCACCACATCATTGCACCAGTGTAAATTAACTACCTTGCCAGTTTTTTTAAAATAAGTAACTGTGTCTTTAGAATTTTGGAAGGTTCCTAATAAATGAACCATCATAAATTCAAATGATCGTTACCTACCTCCCCCCTCTCCTATATATATAGATATTGGGAGGAAGATTTGGGACGACTTCACCTAGCAATGAAGTGATGGTAAAGTGACGCGACACCCAACACATGGAGGATTACGCCCTCCAACGAAGAACATGTTCTCCCGACAAAGAACTCTATCCCGATGATGAAATACCTCGACATAGACCTTCTTCCTCGGGACATACTCTGATGTTGGACGTCTTCGACTACAAAGATCCAATGCACAAACCGACGATAGAGGAAAACACCGACGACAATGAGGCCGGTCTTTTCCCAACACTCTTTCTTCATCCCCAAAAATCCATTGGCGAACACCGATCCGAGTAGGGGTTTAATTTTATTTAAGTATGATATTATTCCCATGTCACTTTTCTTCCAAAACAAATAACACAAACTAACTTATTTTCATGTTGATCCACGTATGTTTTTCCATGCAGGTTCGGAATTTTAATTTTTAATGATGGATTATGGGAACTGATGATTTTAAGATATCTTTCATGGTCGTTCATTGCTTCATTCTTATGAGACAATTTCAATATCCCTAAATGTGTAAGGGTGCAGACCAATCCAATGTGGTATGATCCCTCCACTGATCTTCTTTGTGATGTTCTTTGGCATGGTGACGAGGCGAAGAAGGCGACAAAGGCAACCTACGCCACCCCCCCAGACGCTCTGGTGCCCCAGGCCGAACCGTGCTGCCCTCCAGCTTCCAAGCCGCCCCCGCTGCACTGCCTACCGGCCGCGCCACCTACCAGCTGAACCGGCCGAGCCACAGCGCACCCCGGCCGAGCAATGCTCCGGCCACACTGTGCCAAGGCTCCCAGCCGTCGTGCCTCCCACGCCTCTTGTGCCCCTCGTAGCGCCCTCCAGAGCCCTAGCCGAGCCAACCTCTGTACACCCCGCTCTTCCCGCAGCTCCACCGTCTGTGCAACACTTGCACCCCGTGACGCCGCATGCCAAACCGGCCCACCAGCCTCCGTGAACCCTGTGGGTCCACCGTTAGCGCACCCCACAGTGCCCCAGTTGAGCCAGCCTCCTAGCCCCGGCCGTGCCACCCCGGCCCCGAGCCGAGCCGCCACGAGCAGGCCCCTTGCAGAGCCCTCTGGGCTGATCCGCACCCTCATGGTGCCCTTCAGGCCAAGCCGACCATGTGGCGCCATCCGGACCGAACATCCCCTGCACTGACCTACGGCCGGTCCACACCCTTGCGAGTAGTCTGCGCTCTCACGACTCTCCGTGGCCCCTCGCGGCCGGCTGGGCTGGGCCCAGCTGGCCGGAACAAACTTAATGGGATGGCGCACCTAACGGGCTAGGTCAGAACCAACGGGTCATCCTGGGTCAACCCAGAATGGGTTGGGCCAAGTCGGTGCGACCTGGTCGGACCGGATCTGGGCCTACTACGACCCTTTACTTTATTTTGGCCATATCTTTGGCATCGGTCGTCCATTTGACGAACCGTCAGCGACGTTGGTAATCTTGGAGCATGACGGCCCCTTTGAGTGTACCCCACTAGAGTTTTCGGTATATTTGAGATACATTCAGGTTGGATTTTGCACGAATCCAATTGGGACCCCGGGACTAAAAGGATAATAACTCACAGACTGGGCATCTGATTGATGCACCGCCTATTGCATGGAGACCTATATAGTGTGGAAGACCTTTGAGATTCTTCTTCATGGGACTTCATGATAGTTGGTGTTTTGACAAGTAGCTTGTGGTGCAAATCCTTTCAGTGATGAGAGAGCAGAGTGTGGAGACCTAGTAGCCGGCTGAGACCTGACGACTGCTGAACGTTTGACTCGGTGTGACTCGACTTGCCCAATGGGGAGTGCTTGCTTGTGGCAGCAGACCCATGGCAGAGGAGCACCTAGTTGTGGTGGCAGACCTACGGTACTCGACAGGAGGAGTACCTCTTCAGGCTATTAGGGGGACCAACTAGTCGTAGAGGCAGACCCATGGTGGGGAGCACCTTGGTGAAGCAGCAGACCCATGGTCCTCAATAGGAGGAGTACCTCAGCAGTCCAAGGTTAGTGGGAAGTGCATTGGTGTCGTGGAAGGCCCACTGTACTGAAAAAGGAGGAGTTTTCCAGTAGCAGTAGAATCAATAATGTGAATAAAAATTATGGTTGATCTGAGTCAATAACTTTTGTTTTTTCATCATGAATGAGATGGATAACTTGATAACTTAAGAAAATGTATGGGCATATACCTTATTAAGGTTATCTGTGTATTTCATACTTTTTGGTTTATCCTTGTTGGATTTTGTGAGACCTTGAGGGTCTCGAGGTCACTACTGAGTATCATTATACTCACCCCTGCAAGAGATATTCTTGCACCTCGTTGTGTTGGATACAGACGATGGACAACACTGGCTGAGGCTGAGCTTACCAAGAATAGATGGAACCCGGAGGTGGACCTTACGACGAGTTGGTACACAGAGGAGACTGATGGACGTGGAGTGCTGAGGAGGCTAAATGTACCTACCTGTCAGGTATGAATCCTGGAGGATGACCTAGCAGCTATTTTTCCTTTATTCAATTGTATTTGTACTTCCAGTTCCATGTACTTTATAGTTGGGCTTGTATTTCTAGCCCCGTTTTCTTTTCAGCACTCTTTTGTTATACAGTTTACATAGTGTTTTATATCCAGTTGTGTGCACTGTTGTGAGAGTTTATAGGTTCTAAAGGAAATGCCTTCTTGGTTTTAGGTAATTATGCCATTTGTGCTAGTCACCAGCCCCTGGCCTATAGAAGGTGGTCTTGGGGTAGTCACGGCATGGGCCTCGGGTTATGATTCGTGACAATAACATTTTACCCAAAAATGAAAATATCATTCCATAATAAAAATCATTTATTTTACTTTTTGAAAATAAGATATTTTCATGGAAACTCATTATCAAACATAGAAAATTCATGTAGTTACCCTCGGATATCAATACATTGAACCCATAATGATTCCTAATAGAACCATTATAGATTTGAATAACCATATAGACAACATAAAACATAATTTTCTTGGGAATATAATCTTTACCTAATGCATTGGAGAGGTATCTAGGTGCACCCATAATTTAAGATATAAAGGGCTCACCCAATGCAATCAAAGTGCACCCATTATTTATAATTTCAAAGAACCATGACATTAAATATTTATTTATCATTTTAATGCCTATGTTAAAATAGTATGAAAATAAAATTCAGACATTTGAATACAATTTTCATTAAAAAATCCCATTTTCAATAAAAAATTATCTTTTTTTTCTAAAAACCCATTTCCAATAGAATAATAACCAAAAATGAAAATAAGGGGTTTCATTTAATGAAAAACTAAAATATTTCAAATGAATTGAAAAATAAAACAATGGTTCTGGTGTCCGAAAAGTAATTTTCATTATGTACGTTAAGAATGGAACATTCCTTTTTTTTCTCAAAACATTCAGTATAAAATGCATAAAAATATTCATTTTGAAAACCATTTAATGAGAATAAAAATAGGCATAAAATTCTCTTTTATAACAATTTTATATGCATATAAATAGATATATAATATAATATCATGAATATTGACCTGGATACAAGATTTTGAAATGAAATCTTTAAACATTAAAAGTTTCCCATACAACTTTGACCATTTAAATTGTATACCCCATGAAAGATTAAAATTTTAAAATAATTACTTAACTTGAGAATAAATAAAATATTGATATATAATTTCATGGGGGCTATATATACACTTTATAAAATAATAAAGTTTCATATCATCATGGAATTTCTTAGTGAAAGGGGATTGAGATGAAATCCCATAACTTGAGTCTGACTTGTCATGTTTTATATTATCTTCCTGAATAATAAAAATATGAAAATTATATAGTTTGTTTAGAAACATTTTAATGTTTATCTTAACTTTTAATTCACATATTTTAATTATGTAAATTACTAATTGAACAATTATTTTAATCTTGGATGTTTTTGACCATATTAGGTTTATGTGTCCAAAAACAACATTGACTATGGCTAAAGGGGTCATTATATAAAAATATAAAAAATAAAAATCATTAAATACTTATTATATTTATACATCCAATAAGATTTTAAATCTAATCATTAAAAAATATTATGAAAAATTAACTAACGTTACAATCATGGAGACGGTAGGCCTTACGTACACATGAGCAACATTCTGATATCTCAATGATCACTATGGTAAGAAGGTAAGTAAAATTTATATTTTTAGAATGATAACTATTTAATAAAAAACATGTTATTTAGTCACATATACTTATATATATTATTATTTTGATTTAAAATGAATCACATCATGTCGATGAGGCGGTAGTCCACACGTTTATGTACGACGTTATCACATTTTTAGTGTGTGTTAGGGTAAAAAAGAAAATGATATATTATATTTCCATATTTTTAATAATTTCATGACTAAAATTTATATTTTTTTCAAATATGTAGAATCAAAACCATCCTTATTACATTACTTGTAATGTGTGAGTTTATCACATCTCTTTGAGCAGGCCGTAATCCAAACGTCCAAAAACATTGTGATCGTATTTACAAAAAATAGAAAACTTGAAGGAATGTGTCTTATAAAAACTCATAAAGTATTATTAGTACATAAATATAATAAATATCATATTTAAATAGTTTTTACATCATAATTTACAACTATAGTAGGAGGTGAAAGAAAAATGAACGATATCATTTCTTGAGGCGATAGTTTGTCGTTCATAAACAATAATTTCATTACCCATTTATTAGAAGTGTACGCAGGTGTAGTTTAAAACATTAACATCAAAATATATCAGTATATTGAGTATAATTATGTTTTTATATAATAAAATTATAATAATAAATTAAATGGGGGAGAAATAAATAAATCATAAATGCATATTGAAAAATGTTACCTCTTTTTTGGGTAACCTTTTTTGGTTTTAACAAAAGGGATTTCTTAGTTAGCTTTATACCTGATGTGAGGACTCTAGGGTGAAGGGAGATATTTTTGGAGCATATTTTTTTTCATTTTGATGTAATATAGGGAATTGAGGGGTCTGAATAAGTTGGAGTGGGAGGGAGATATCCTTTTCAAAGTGGAGGGGGAGTGATATTATTGTAAATATAAAAAGATGAACACTATTTGAAGGTTTCCCTTAAATAATGTGACTCCAATAATTATCCAAATTCTATTCAATAAGTGATATGGTCTAATTATGTTCATAAAATGGGTTTTGGAAAAGATTATATTTTATTTAGATTCTTATGATTAAAATTTAACCATTTTGTAAATACATTTTCATCTTACTCATTGTAATTAATTGTAATTAAAATCAATAATATTTTTGGTTGAAGACCAGTTCGACCATATTGAAAATTATAAATTATAATGATTAAAAATTTGGAATTCATTTTTCCAAATTTAAAACACATAAGTGGAAGAATATATGTTAAAATTAATCCAACATTTGGGATGACAAAGTGGTGTTTTAATGTAAAAATGTTCAAATTTTTAATATGTTTTTCTATCTAAACACCATGTAAATTTGTTTCCAATGAACTAAATTGGTTTAAATGATTTATAATTGATCTAATTATACTTTAATATCAAAGAAAAACTTAATTTCACTATATATATTTGTTGGAAATTGATTTTGGAACTGAAATTCAGTATTATTAACTATTCCTCAAAACATGAAAGTTCTAAAATAATTACAAAATATTAACCCAAAGTAAATTTGGATATTTTAAATTAAAAAAATTAATTTATTTTTTCATATAAAAATTATAAAATTATAAAATTATAGATTTAATGTAGTTATTCTATTTATTAGTGGAAAACATCCATATTAAATAATAATATTAATTGTATATTATTGTTCGATATAACTCAGTCTTGTGTGTAATGCATGATTTTGAACAAACTCATTGTTTCGTGTCAGGTACGCTATTGGAAGTATCAAAAAATTTATGAAACAATTACTATCTAATTAATAAATATTAATAAATATGAAGCTAAATTATTCTTTCATTACCTCGATTATTTTATAGAGTTATATTTTTTAATTTACCCATAGTTTAAACCTCGATTAAAAAACTTCACCATTTATTGTGGTGACTAATTTTTACTATGTTAACTATTCATTAAAATAGAAAATGAAATTAAAATATTTACCAAATTTAAATCTATTGATTGTTACTATGAAATATATTTTCAGGATTCAATTCCATTAATATATAGAAATTTATTTCAATATAAGTATGAAAAACACATAGAAATAATTTTTAGAAAAATTCCATTTTTAAACATAAAAATGATTTTATACAAATATAAAACATAATTTTTATTCCCATGTACTTACATGTATTATGTTTAATCAAATTTAAATTATTTGAATTTTAATCCAACCTAATCAAAGGATTGTATTTTAAAAAATCGACAGTTTTCATTATTTAACTAAAAATAAACATTTAAAAAAAATAAAAAAAAACATATTATAAAATAATTTTGATGTGATAATTTCAAAAATTATGTAAATTATTGATATAAAATTCCAAAAAATATCATTAATAATTTATAATTACATATATATAAAATTCATAAAAACATTTTCAGAAGAATATTATTTTTAAAGGATAAAATGAATTTATAATTTTTCTTTGTATAGTAACTATAATTTTATTAATTATAACATTAAAGATTTAATTCATTATTCTTATTAATTCAAAATTATATTTCATATTCGTAATAATGTTCTTACTATTATTCATACCCAACAACCTAATGAATGATTTATAACAATCATATTTAAATTATATTTTTTTGTGGTTCATTTAAAGTTTGGATTGCGTGCGGTGTACCCTGTCAAAAAAAATTGTTTTGAAAGAAAATATAATATAAAATATTACGGTATTACATTATCCTCTCATGAAAGAAATTGAATTCTAAAAACTTTAATTATTCATTTCAAAACAAAAAATTTCATTTCATGGAAATAAAATGAGATATAGATTTTATCATGAACATTAATTTCCAGGTTATGATATGGAAACATATTATGAATATACGCCTATTGGAATCATATTATAAAATGAGTTTTTAAAATTATCCCTTTGTAGTTTAGTATTACATTCCATAAAACACTCAATAGATTTATCTTCTATTTTCATACGATTGAGAAATTCCATTAATATTGGGATGGATAATATAATAAAATTTACTTACTTGATTTCCTCAAATTCAATAATCATGATTTCATCCTTTGAAGTGTATCATTGTGATCCTGATTGATTTCTCATTCCTAAAAAACTAAAATAAACTTTTAAATGAAAATATGATTATAAAATTATGAAAAGTTATCCCAACTATCTAAAATTGAAATAGTTAGCATATTTTAAAATAAAAACCAATGATCAACATAAAAAAACTAAAAAGTTAATGATTAAATTTCAACCCAAAATTATAAATATTTTTCAACATATTCTTAATTTTATCCCTAGAAAAGCATTATAACTTATTTAGTCATACAGTCAACTATTTATATGTGATAATTACACATTCCATAATACATTATCTCATAAGTAACAATAATTAACATGAAATAAACTACCATAAAATACAATAAAATTCGCCAAGTATCCCCCTGTTATATCACCCAATAACTCTGAAGGCAATCTATAAGTTCTTCAAAAAAAACTACAAAATCTCTTAAAAATATGTTTTTGCATTATTCCCTATATTCACCACATGTTTAAAAAATTAAAATTTTCTAAAATTCCTATTAAAAAATATTATTATAAAAAACCATTACTGTTTTCAATTAATACCCATAAAAAGTACCATTGGTAATTAATATTACATGATAATAATATATTATCCAAATTAACCATAACTACCCTATATTAATATATTTAAAGGTTATAATCATTAATAGGGGATAATATTTTATTCCCCCTTATCTTAGAATGATCAATTAATACTCCATCCATATCGAATCTATTTGTATGAAATGATACATCCATGAATAAGTAGTTACAATTACCAAATTTTTCATATAACACATTCTCCCCTAAAATATTAAATAATTATTATCAATTTATTCTTGTTCTCTTCAAAATACATAGATTATTTTAATATATAATTAATAAATACTATATAAAATTATTAGGTTTATCCTTGAGGATTTGGGGATTGGTTTCTATAACAACAAATATCATTAGAGTTATAGCACTGGAAATTAGTAGAATCTTTATGTCATTTAAAATTATGAGTATGATGGATATTTCCTAAAAAATTCTAAAAAACTCACATTCAATTTAGGTCTTTACCCTAGTGAATTTTCCAACATTCTTGACACATATGATGTTTTATATTTTTTTTATATGGTCTTTATCACTTGAAATTCCTTGAAACATCTTTTTATACTTTTTTCACATGATAGGATGTTCAGTTTGGTTTATATTTACTATAATAAAATGAGATACAAAGATAGTAATAATCATAACATATTTCACTATTGACTCTCTCCAATTTTTTTTCTCCTTATGGGAAACTATATTAATATTAAATCAAGTTAGTTCCTTTAATATGTTCATGTTCACCTCAGATCCAACAAACTTGTATTTGAATCCTTAGTAGGGTAATACCTACATTGATCAAAGGAATTTATTACCTTTATTTTTTTAGGGGAAATATTTAATCATTGTAGCTCATTTGGGTAAACCAAATACTTCATGAATATAGTTCATAGAATAAAAGACCCTAAAAGGTTCTGCAACTCAAATGTATTATCGTAATGATCATGTTAGCTTTGTTAATTCAAAATATAGTTTCCAAAGTTCCTAATAATCTTTCTATGACACAAATTAATTTATCCTAATCTCTATTAATATAGATATTGTTCTTAATTATTACATTGGTACAAGATATAAGGGATCACATTCACAATGATCAAATTGTTTAGCAGTCTGGGGAACTAAATACGTAAATGATAACCATATTAGATTGTAAATAAAATCATAAAATGAAAATAAATAATCATTGGGTTTCATTGAATAATCCAGTCTTCGCATCTTGGGGAACAAAAAATATAATAAAGGGTGATCTAAAATGCTCAGTAAGTGTTATATATTGCTGAATATTTCAGGTTTAAATAAGCAATGAACAATATGTTTGGGTGAATGATTAAAACACATTTCATAGTGAAGTATTTTTAATAAAATAGGGCTTCTTTCACTAATTATAAAATCTAAAATTGTATATAATTTTTAAATTTAAACAAAATAAATTTCATATTTCTTAAATATATGTATTATTCACCATTTAGCTAAAACCAATTTTTTTAGGAAAAATCAAAAAATTCAACATAATATAATTTTTATGTGAGGATTTAAAAAACTATGATAACTTGGTTAAAAACAAATTCTTAAATTATTTGAAATTAATTCTAACTACCAATGTATAAAATGCCAATAAATCATTTTTATAGGAAAATATTTTTAAAGAATAAAATGAATTTATTGTAATTATTTTATTAGTAAAAACAATTAGAAGAATATTAAATTTATTGATTGAATTTTTTTATTTATATTTAGTAAAGATTCTATAACATATAATTTATAATGCGTTTATTCATATTTAAATCCTCCAACACAACAAATAGGTTATAATAGTAACATTTAATTAATATTAATTATATGTTCTTTTACACTCATGGTTACTTACAATCTATGTGATTGAGAATAGTGTAATATTAATAGAATATATAAACTAAAATATTATGGAATTAAAAAATCTATAATTGTATCTTATGATATATGAAGAACATTAATTTATCACGAGTGAGATAATTTTACTAACATATTTGAAAAAACAACACTACTCTTGCTCAAGATCATTGCTCGCATAGTATAAATCATGGGGATGTACTACTAAAAACAATAAGATATCACCACTTAATTATTCATAAGAAAAAAAATTGAGATGAAAAGAATCATAAAATACCTCAAACATGACTTTATATTTTAGAAATGAATAATTATATTATTGATTAGATTATCCTTTGGATACTCAAATTCCACCCAATAGTGACCAATCCATGTAAAATCCCAATCATTCCCCATCAATGCAACCAAAGGTATAGAAATATAAAAGAAATAGGGAATGAATATTTTGTAATATATTTCTAGACGAAAGAAGCTGTAAAATTATATCACATTATTGGGTTTCATGTTAGAAATAACTACTTAAGTCTTCAATGTGTCAACTGTTACTCCCAAAAAATATACCAAATTCATAGGAAAATACATCTCAAATGTATAAAACATACACATAAATAAATTCATGTATGAATGATGTCATTGAAGGGATTAAAAAATAGTTCTCAAATACTTATAATTATCCTCCTATGATCTCATATAGAAAAAAATATCAGGAATTAATACTACGAAAAACTAATCCAGGATCTCATGGAATAATGAGTTCATTACTCACTTGAAAACATGAAGGTACTTCATGAACATAATGTTTTTTACAACACCTGAAAATAGGCATTAGAATATCTCTAATATTAAACCTAATTTAATGATATTTGGATCATAGATTTATTTTAGAGAACAAGATATCTCCCATCAACAAGTACAAATGATCATAAATCCTTTAGAGGGGATATGAATTCTTTATTATCACCTTGTTTAACTGATGATAATTAATACACAGACTTAAACATCAAATTAACTTCTTTATGAACAATGTATATGTAACCTGAGGAGACACACTAGACTGAAAAAATATTTTTATAGAAAATTATCAATTTTCATCCACATATTCGACAATTAGAATGCTTAATCTTGTAATGTGAAAAAAGCATGGATAAGTTTTAGTTTGTAACATTATCTCGAAGTTAATATATCATAGAGGGGGTATTAATACAACATATTGTGAAAAAACATCAGGTAAATCATTATCAACCCCAAAAAACACATTCACCTAAACATCCACTAATCCAAAATTCAACACTTATTATTGATAAGAAGGAGGCTCTAATAATATATTATTTACCAAATGATCCTAGTCACTAAAGAATATCACATGCTCACATTCCATGTCTAAGAAAACAAATCTCCTCTGAAATTTTTTTATATAATTAATTAAATGTATCAAATAAATTTTAAATATTACATTTTATGATCATATATTTAGTAATATGAAATATCCCAATGATTAATTCGTCCCCATCATTATATTACATCTCTGAAAACCTTCGAAAATATATACTGACCTCCAACTAGTGTAGTTTACACAATGGGAACTGATGTTTATCCACCATGAATCATAATGTTTAGTCTATGGAATGAACTATAAAAGTGTAAGAAGATATTCAATTAGACAAGGAATGGAATGAGGTAATATATAAATATATTCTACTAGGAATTATCATGTAGTTCATATTTCCCATAACTCCATAGAATATAATTGACCTTTCATTGTTCCTCTGCCTCACTATAGATCATTACATATACCCTGAAGACCTTGATCATCCTTGGATCCTTATGTTTGAGGAGTTTCTTAGTGATATCCTCTACCATATTCATTACCATTATAAATTTTATAAAATAAATTTAACCTCACTATTACTAATAAGGACCAAGAGGATACGTTTACTAAGTCTACATCTAAAACTGACCACCTGCCCCATGTTGACAAATAGGAAGGTTAAAACACTAAAAATGATAGTGGAATCAACCTCTTGAAGTAAAGAAAACCACACCAGTGGTCCCGATAAAGGGATGAAAAATTATAGCCCATAATAAATAATAAAAATAAATTTGATATTTACAACCCATTAACTAAAACAAAAAATACACAAACAAAATAGAAACACTATATATATACACATTTTTTTTATGTAATAATGACATAACTATTTAGATGATCCCATTTAGTCCAAAATCATACAATTCATATCCGAATTTTCCAATACCTGAAGATACGTCTACATCCTAAAATGGTAGACCTGATAATTGATCTTAAAATGAAATGACTCCTTAAAATGCGACACCAACACTTCATAACCTATAATAAGATCATGAACATGGAGGGGGATATTCATGAAACCAACCCCATGAAACCTCACACCCATGAACACAATCATGTCAGTGAGAAATCATCTTCGAACCAACCACATAACATGTATGATAACAACTATAGCTGCTTAAAATCCCCAATAAATAAGATAAAACTATAACTAGAGGAGACCGTTGAAAAGATAAAATATAATGGAATCCAAAAATCCTTCCTAAGATAGATCAATCCAAAATAATTCTCATGCTCTCAAACTATCACTATATCCCTTCATTAAGTACATTCACCTCAAACATCGTTACGCTCTAACTCGGAATCTCCAAAAATGCATTCCTTTGAGAATCACTCTCATCAGGATCAAGACTCCTATGAAAAATCCAAGCAATATATTATAGTTTTCTATATTATATAACATGGGGAAGTATTACACTTTACATATATATAATTTGATAAAAGCTCATAAGACCTAGATATGAAATTTATTTCATTTTATTAATTTTAATAATTTTATTTTAAATTAAATAACCCCCCAGTAAAACACATACAAAATTGTGAAATATTTATATACCACACCTAGGTGTCTACCTTGAAACCTGAACACTCATTGTTAAGTATGTTCTATAGGAAATAAAGGACCTTCTGTCAGATCATATGGCATATTCTATATCTTCACTCTTCTCCCTAGATTACATCTATAGTATTTTTGATTGAACTACTTCCTTAAAAAAAATTATTACAGGTTTCTAACTCCAATATCCATCCTATAACTAAACCAAAACCTCCAACACCACACTATCATGTCCCATAATTTATAAATCCCCTCCCAGTCTAATGATAATGATTTGAGGGACCATTAAATCAATCCTCCAAAATGCCATATGCTAAAAACCTGAATTGATTGTATAAAACACACATATGGGAATTATTTAACGAATAAATACTATGGGTGATATAAAAACCAAAAATTAACAAACACTATAATAAAAATAATATCATTATTATAAAATCCATGAAATTTAATATTAAAATGAGGATAATAAAAAAATTAATCCTATAGCATTGAAACCAATTGTAATAAACTGCACATCATGAGGTAGTAGTGTAAATCATGATCCTTAATTGTATATTGAAAATTTGTAAATAAATTATATTGATGATAAGGGTGATTATATTTGAATATTAACAATGTTACTCCCTTAAATATCTTCTGAGAATATGGGTGGTGTATATTAAATCATTAATGAATAAATAATGAGATTGACACATCACATATACTATGTCAAATACCACCCAACCTTACTAATTCTTCCACACTGAATCTATATACAAGTATGATAATAAAATAATCATGAAATATATATGAAAAAAACTACACCACACCCACATTACCACTAAAATATATTTTCATGGAATGGTATAGTGTAATTGTATATCATAGTAAATCCTTATTGTGAAACTATATGTCTGACATTTTTTTTCTATACATGGATCTTATTTTTAAAGGGGAACCTTGTTTAATTAGTTGGTGGATGATATTCATAAATTAATCCTTATACTAATTAGTTTTATTTGGAGAACCTAAATGATGTTATTCCCTAGTAAATACTTCAATGTATAGTGATAAATGGTTAAATATTCATCCCTTATTCTGTTAAACCAAACTATTAAGATTGTACTAAAGAATAATTACTCTTTCATGTCAACTCTTTCATGCTAACTGTTATATCACTGAACCAAGGTACTCAGATTTGATACTAAAATGATTAACCTTATATTTCTAGAATTTATACTAATAAATATGAAATAGTTGTTTCCAAAAAAAATATAAAAAAATAAAAGTAAATATTTATCAAATATAAAACCATGGAACATTTAGGTTTAGAGTTTTAGGGAATTAATAAAAACTCTTAACAACTAGGGTTCGAAAAAACTAGTTCATAATAATCAATATAATCTCCCAATATACCCATATTTTCATATTCCATGATATGTCTTCAAAATTGCTTATAAAATCCTTTGAATAATAATCCTTTATAAACAAATTATTTATAATCATTCTTCATAACCCGGGGAAAATGAAATATAAGAAGAGTGGGCTCAAATAATTCAAAGGGAAAACATAATCCTTAAAATTGAATTTCATCAATGAGTGTAAGATTAGAAAACGTGTTTGATGAAAGAATCATAATTAATGAGAAAAAAATGAAATTTATACCCATAAATACCTATATCATAAATCATGATACATGGAATACAGATTTAATATAGGAAAATATTCATAATAATCAATAAACATGTGTAATGTGATGTCAACCTTGATCAAAGAAAATAATTATAACTCCTAGAAATAATAAAGAAAATGGGTTAGTACCTTGGGACATCATAATCATATTAACCTTACAAAACCTTACAAAAACCATAAAATTGGAATTACCATATATCCTACATGAAATATAATTCTCTAGAGAACATAATCATTACCAAATGGGTTGATGTTATATTTAAAATAACCCATCATTAATGATATATCAGTCTCACCTGTGAGATGTAATGGGGATCAACCCTTCATATAATTCTTATTGGGATTAACCATGATCTATAATAGTGAAAATTTATTCTTAAATAATGCATATGTTCCATATCTGGAATAAAACCCATAAAATCAATTTTAAACTCATGAACAAAACACTTTCAGATATCCAAATACCCATTTATTTTAAAAAAATACTTTCAAAACAAATATAACCCAGAATGAGACAATGAGAGTATTCATGAAATATTATAATGGAATAAAAACATAATGAAAAGTTTATGATGGTGGGAAATGTCATTGTCTCCATATACATTAAAATAGATACATCCTTTTATAACATGGTTAACCCATGGAAAGGAAAATTTCTCCATGAAAATCACTTTTAAATAATAATAATAAATTATGAGAATGAATGAGGATGGTATCATTAAAAAATATCCCTAATTGAGGAGATGTATCATCAAGGGTTTTTGGTATTCATGAATATAAATAGAGTTAAAATATCATTAAAATCATTCTTGACGAAAATTTCATTTTCACATTGAAACGAAATTAAAAATTTAAAAATTTACAAAATATTGGGATTTATTTTTGAAAAAAACTTTTGAATCTTATAATTGAATTTTAAATGAAAATATTAGACATAATGGTGAGAAAATATGTTCTTGAAATAGATGTAAAAAATAAATATTCTTTTCATGCATTTTTTAAAATGAGTCCAAAGTGAGACATTCGGAAAAACATTGAAAATATTCCTTTTTAAACCCATTTAAAAGTTATAAAAATATAATGTAAAATATATTTTCGAAATAATTTATTAAAAAACATTATTTTTCAATTTTTTTAGAAAACAAATATATTGAATATAATCATTCACAATTTTAAAGAATATTCAACATCAACCTCACGTACAAATGACTTTCTTTATGTTTCGTTAATCAATAAGGTATTAAATGGTAATTAAACATGTAATCTACATTCCTAACTTGAGGAGAATAAGAGATATTTGTTTACTTAAAATAAGATCTTATGATTTCTTCCCAAGGAACATTAAATATAAATAATCCAAAAAATATATTTAAAGATAAATCCCTTTCCACTTTGGTAACATTCAAATCATAAGAACATGAAGGAATAACATTAAATGAAACTATAAATATCATGAACAAAAAATAGATTGATGATATATCACATAAAATGTTTTTTATATACACATTATAAAATACTTTATCTACTTAAAATAAACATATGTCAAAAGGAAATATAATTTGGGAAGAATAGCCCATAGAAAGATCTTATCATTTAATTGAGAATTCATAAATCAAGTGATTATGTGTAATAATTGTAAATATATATAAATTATATGAAAAATTTAATGTGATGTGAAAATGTGGACATGTATGAAAAAAATAATTTCCATATAATGAGGGGACCTACAATGTTCTTTGATCAATAAAATGTTAATGATCATGAGAAATTCCATGACCAAAAAACACAATGATAAGATGGGTGAAAATACTGTCAATCAATTAGAAATTTATTTAATAGCATAACATTATTTTTTCAATTTAATATTCTTTGATTTTATAATTATTTTTAAATCTATAATAATATCATATAGAAATATACTTACTTTACATTTATAATTTTATAATTTAATCAATTTCTAGCACAATCTCATTTTTTAATCCATATAATGAGTTTTAAAGATGAATTTTTTAATGCATGATGAACCAGAATAAACTTTTAAAAAATAACATATTTCATAAGGAAACAACAATATATTAGTCGAGTATTTAATCATTAACAAAATAAAAATATTTAGCACAAGGTAATATAATTTACAAAATTTATAAACCATTATGTGAAGAAATAATACATTAATCTCTAAAATTCAACACTAATACCCAATGTTAAAACTAAATCATTCAATAAATTAATATTTATAAAATTATTGAACATATTTCTAACTACTATTTAAACACAAAAAGTATAAGGATTTGATCACACATTCTTCTATGATAAAGTAACATTATTCTCCCAATAAAATTTGATAGTCATAAATTCATATTCCCAAAAAGGTATTATCCGTAAACATATAATCTTAAAAATATGCTATTCATTCCCATAAATTACCTGAACCACCATAAATACACATTAAGATCATATATTCTTCTAAAAGATAATTTATTTAGTAATCTTAAAATAATAATTCATGTAAAACCTAAGGGTAACATATACCTCAATCCAAAAAAATGTCTCCCAAAAAATCATTAGTCACATTAAAATTCCATCACATAAAACCTAAAAAGTGATTCCAAAGACATTGATATTAGGATTAACCATAAAAATATAAACACATTTCATTTCTATAAATCTTAGAATAAAATCAAATGAATAATTTATAATCTACAAATTTATCTAATAATTTATGTAATACCAACTATAATATCCATGAACCCACATTCACGAATTTGGTGAAAAAAATATAAAATTTTAATTTATTTCTTTGATACTAATTATTATAATCCAATTTTTTCCATTTGAAAATTAAAACATAATTAGAAAATATTTGATCAATTACAAAACTTAGGGACTTTAGGGTTTAAATTTATATTTAATTCGGAAAAAACACTTAACAAATTGTGTTTATAAAAAACTGGTTCATAAATATAAATACCATTTCCCTCTATACCTTTAATTTTCTTGTTCTGTGATATCCATTTAACATTTCCCAGAAAATTATTCTCATATGAGACACTTATAAACCCAAATAAATTAGCATCAGTCTTCATAACCTGGGGAAAATGAAACATATGAAGGGTGAGATCCAATGCTCTGTAAGGGTAAAAATAAGAATTAAAAATCAAATGTCATTAGTGAGAGTATGATGATCATAATGGTATGATGAAATAATCATACTGTATAAGAGTAAAATAATGTAATTAGTACCCATAAATACCAAGATCATCAATCAGTAAAATGACATAAATCTTTTCCACATTACAAGAGTTATATGGATAAGAATCAAGATAATTGTGATGTCCTCACTATTCAATGAAAAAATTTATAACCCATTTAATAAATAAAGAAAATAAATATGATCCATAGGATATAACCTTTATATAACCCTTATAATTTGAATAACCATCAGTCCTAATTCCAATATAATTATCTATAGAAACAATCATTACATAATGCATTAGATTGATATATGTGTATACACATCATATAAACTATATCAACCGCATACATGAGATACAATTGGGCTCAAATAATTGTATAATCTATGTAGGGATCACAAGTTATCAATAATGGGGATCAAACCTTCATAAAAAAATATCCAAGGACCATATCATGAATAAAATCGTTGAAAAATAATGTTTTAGACCCATATGAAAAAACATTTGGATATCAAAATACTATTAATACTAAAAACACATTTTCAAAAAATATATCTCCCAAAATAAGTGAAGGATGGTTTTTTATTTTAATATTATAATAGAGTCCAGACATAAAATAATGGTTACATTTGGGAGAAATTTATTTCCTACTATATATGTTAAAATAGAGCATTCATTTCATAACCTGATAAACCTATGGAAAAGATACGGGTTCCCTGAACATATCTTTTAAAGAACAATAATGCATTTGGAGAGAGAATGAGTATGGTATCATTTGAAAATATCCCATGTGGATTATATATGTTCAAATACTTAAACTTTAAAAAATCATGAATTTTAGTCAATAATTCACTTTATTTAACTTTGGGTATCTTTTTTAGGTTTATCATTTTTGAGAATTATGTTGTAAATCATATATAGCATAAACATATTATAAAAATGAGACACTTCTAATTAGTATCCATTTCAACCATAATATGAAAATTTTAAAACAAAGATTCATTTATCTTCCTAGAAAATCATCTGGACATTAAACATGACTTCTTTCTTTCCATTAACCATCCATAAATCGTGTCAAAAAAATTTCAGTCATGGGGTGAGAAAAAACAAGCTCAGTAATAGACATAAATAAGAAGAAAACTATTATTTCAATGAAAAAAAGTAATACCTATTAAATAATATAACATTATCTAAATGTTCATTTAGTGAAAGAAATAAATTATGTTTCCCAGAAAAACACCCAATTTTTTCTTAAAAAAATCATTAAAACCCATAATATTCATGTAAAACCAATTTTGGTAAACATAGGGAATCATATTCATGAAACAATTTAAAACCCCTTTTAATTCAAATAAGTATTTTGAAAACTCCAAATATAATCATTTACAAATTAATTTGAGAGATGTAATGGGGATCACCCTTCATATTGGATATATCAAGATTACCTATTTTACATGAGGTATAATGGTGCTCAACCCTTCATATAAGATATATCAGGCTAAACAACGAGCTGAAATTGGGATAAACCCTTCATATAAGCTATATCAGCCTCACCTATTTTCAATATAAATATGATATACCGTATCCCAAAAAAAATATTTTCTGATTACTCATTTTTATCATAAACCCCTTTTAAAACACTTTTTAATCCACATAAAAAAACTATTTCGAATATGAAAATGACATTTTCTATTAAAAACCCATTTTAAATACCAAAACAAGAAGGAAGAGGGAATTTAGATTTTTTATTAAAGAAAAACTGAATGATTTAAATTAATTACTGAACAAAAATAATGTTCATGGATGGTGGAAAATTCTTTATCACCGTATTCATTATAATTATAACATCCCTTTTTTTGTTTGTTAAAAAATTTCATATAAATCATGTAAAAAGTTAAATTTTAAATAACATTGAAATAAAGTGAAAAGTGACATAAAATTTAATTTATCATTAATTTATATCCATATAAAAATTGTGATAGAATAATTTAAAAATAAGTTGATATAGAGGATAAGGTGTTTTAGGGGAACTATAAAAGATGATTTTCTAAAAGAAATACCCTTACAACTTTATCAATATTTGAATTGTAATCCCCATAAAATATTAATTTTTTTAAAAAAATAAAATATCATCATATTAATTTAATTCATTATTTATAATGTAAAAGGGTTTGTATATACACCTCATATAATTATGTAGGTGCATAACATCAAAATATGCCCCAATGAAACAAAATTGAGATGAAGTCCCTTATGGTGACTCCAACTTGTCACATACATTATTTATCATCAATTTTACTAAAAATTTATTAATTAGTTAAATTGTTTATAATTTATTTAAATAATATTATTTCTTCAATTTCACTTATTACCATGTTATATAATTTTAATTAATCAGATAAGTTTATGTTGGGTGTTTCATTGATATTTGGCTTATGTGTGAAATATTAATTTGGTAGGTTGACATTGTTAAAAGAGGTAACAACTAAGAATAATAATAATGAAATTTTTATAATATTTAGACATCAATCATAATTTCATAAACAAAACATTAAATTTTATTATGAAAAATAAACTATGCTATGATCAATGAGACAGTTGGTCATACATATATATGTGTAACTTTTCCATTTTTCAATGATCGTTATGGAAAGAATGTAAGTAATATTAATCTTTACATAATTATAATAATATCCTAAATACCATATTATTTCATTAAATATAATTATATATATATATCATCCATGTGATTTTTTGACTAAAAACATAATCACATCACTTTATAGAGGTGTCAGTGCACACGTACACGAACATCATTATAATTTTTTCTGTGTAAGAATGAATATTATTTATTATCTTTTTAGAATGATAAATATATCATGAATATAATTATAGTTTTTAATATATTACATATATTCATTAAAATTACCATTATTACTTTCTATGTGATGCAGTAGTGAAAAATGAATGACATTTCTTTGTGAGGCGGTAGTTTTCCGTACACATGATCAAAATTATCATATCCCCAAAATAATTTAAATTAAGATGTTATACGTAATGTAATAAAACCAGATGTCTAAATATGTTACAAATAATATATATATATATATTATACATCATGGAAACAATCAGGGATAGGAAATTATAGAGGACTAATGGTATCAGTTCGTAGGGTGGTAGTTAGCTGTATACATAAATAATGATTTTGTATCCAACTTGATGGAAGATGAAATAGACCTAGATTAATGAAACAACATAATAAAATATATTTACCTCGAATATCATATTTTTATTATAAAATATTAATTGGATAATATTTTTAGGGGGTGAAAGAAATAATAAAATAATTCTGCTCGATTAAGATTCATACTATTTTTTTGGGAAACCTCCTTATATTAGAACAAAAGGACTTCTTAGGTAGGTTTAATGATCAATATTAGGGATATTGGAATTGGGTAGGGAAATTTGTAAGCTATTTTTTAATATAATTTCCATGAAAATGTATTTTCTGCTGTAAATATGGGAGGATATGGGGTGGCATTTTATATGTGAGGTTAGTGGCACACTTTTAATTTTTGAAAATAAAAGGAATAACCATGTTATCCACATGATATAAGTATCCGAAATATAAATTTATCAGATATTTGAAATTATAAGAAAGTAATATATCAAAAATATATATTTTATATAATTGTTAAACATTTTATCCCTTATTTTGTTAATTCAACCCTTAATAGATCCATTTTTTACCTTAATAGTGGTTATACATTTTAACTATTTATACAGTTAATTTTGGTAATCAATTATATTTAAATTTTAATATATTATAATTTATTTTGGTTAAAAATATATAATCCATTTTATCTAATTGAATTCACTTAAGTGGAAATTTTAAATTTAAAAATAAACCAACAAACCGGTTGAAAAAGAGATGTATTTTGGACGACCTTTTTCAAGAAAAGGATGATTGTTATATTATATATATGATTAATAATTTATTTTTTTTGAATATAAATTAATTTTTATTGATATATAATATATTAATTTAAATAAAAAAATTCCCCATTAGGTAATATTTTAATTAATTTATATGTAGAAATATTATACTATCCAAAATAGTTTTAGAAAATTTATTTTCATACCCAAAAAAAACTTATACTAAAATTCAATATAATGTTGTTTAAAAAGTAATTATGTGGAATAAATATTACTAAATTAAAATTAATTTACTTTATATCATATATAAAATATAATTGGGCATTTAAATAATTTAATTTATTGAAAGGAAATAATTGTTTTTTCGAATATGTGTATTTTTTACTATTCTCTAAAAAAAACATTATTTTATGATAAATCCATAAATTTCGCCCATTTTAAATATTAATATTATTAATTAAATATTGAATTAAATATTATAAAATAAATTATTTAATAATTAAAATTTTTAATTTTAATAATTCATTATAAAAACCATTAAAAATGATATTTGAAAAAACCTATTTTTAAAGAATAAAATCACTTTACTAAAACTTGATTGATTATTTAATCATAATTTATCTATAATTTATATCATGTTTTAAGTGTTTATATATATATAATAAATAAGTTAATAAAATTTATACCCACTAATTTAATGACTAGGTTGTATCATTTAAGCTCCATATTGTTTGTCGAACATGTTATTGAACATGGGTTTATTTTCTAAAATATTGAGGTGTTACAAAACCCCCAATTTAATAAATTTTTGCCTAAATATTTGAAATTTATTTCATAAATAAAAGGATTTATGTTTTAAATTCAATTTTTTTAACCCAAATTTTAAAAATGTTAAATTAAACACCATTTTGATTAGAGATAAAAGTAACTAGATAGGTTATCTGGAATAATTCCTAACTTAGTTTCCAAGTAAGAGAACATAGGTGGGAAGTGATGATTTAGTCTTATGGAGAAAAGAATAATGTGTGAAAAATAATGGAGAGTAAAAATATCATTAATCATATAAAATTGAATAATCAAATTTATGTTGACAAACAATAGAAAAATAAAATTTTGATGAGTTAAAAGACAGTTTGATTCATCAAAAATGAAGATTATAGGAAGAATGATTCATTTTAAAGATATTTTTTTTAGACTTGAAAATTTTCATTACCATATCTTCAAAAATAAAATTGAAACATACTTACTTTTCTAGTATAATAACCTCAATTAATCAATTTCCACCACACTATCATCTTTTATCCAATTATTTGTAACCAAGATGAATTTGTCATGTATAAAGAAATAAATAAACATATAATAGATAAAATTATATTTAAAAGGTTAAAAATATCTGTCTTATCTTTATATAATAACAACAATAAAAATTATTATCATTATTGAGGATGATTCCCAATATTATAGAGATCCTCTTCTTAGATAACATTAATCACTAAATCACCAAATAAACTTTTAATCCCACATGTTTTATGTCATAAAAACATGATTTGGAAATACATTTTATAATCATATTATATACCATTTCATTTTAAGTAATGATTTCATTCTAACATAGGCATTTCGTAGGCCAGTGGTTGGCATTGTACCCTTTTTTTCCTTTAGTTGCGGGTTCAATCCCCACAATATTGCTGGTTGGGATGAGTTTTCACATAGCCATCACGGTGCATTTTTTCATAAAATCTCATCAATATAACATTCCTATGAATATGTAGATCATACATAAAAATAATCTTAATCATCAAATATCATATAAAACCAAATTATTGTTAATACCTTAAAACTCATGTCCAAAAATGTAAAGACATAATTCATGTTGAACTGAATATTTACATATATAAAAACCCAAAAAAATGTCTCCAAAAATTTCATTTATCACATTAATATTTCATCATATAAAACCTCAATGGGGTGTCTAAAACTTTGAACATATCATTAATCTTCAAAAAATATCAAGCTCCTTGGAGTTTTCAACACTTCACTAGATGGCCCAAAATCAACTCTAGTAGCAGAAAATGATTTTCCACACCTTTCTATTTTTGATCATGATGATTTCAACCAAATTAATAATATTCATAAACACATTCAAAATTTTCCCCAACTCATTAAAGATAAAACACCTCATCATTGACTAGATTTCATTTATATCATTATTTTTTTATTCTTAAATAATTTCATTATTGTAAATAACCTTGTAACCGAATATACATCATTGGAAAAACAATAGAGTTCCAAGAAAACATTCCCCATAATGTATTTTTCTAAAAATAGACCATTTTGTGGGATTACCTATGAAATTATTTGTTTGTTTCATCTCCATTCACTTCCAATATTACCATTTCTTACTCTTGTCATATCACAAAACATAAGTATAGAAAAATCCATATAAACATTCTCATCAAAATAAAAATATTTATCTTAAATTTTGAATTTTCATGCATCCAAAAAACATTTTAAACATGGTTATAATATTGGGTAAAATTGATTAATTTTACTACTAGTGTATTGAATTAAATTTAACACATATATTCCCCATATTTTATTGTTTTCTTTATACACAACCGCTAAATTTTAATCAATTTTCATTAATTTCATGTATTTTTTCCCATCCTAATAAAACAAATATATTGAAATATTTCTCAAGGATGGGATTCTAAAATGTTTCCAATTACAAGGAAGAAATATCATACTTGTCTCTGGTATTCATAAACAAAGTCCACCATTGAACAACTTTAACTTCAAAGTAATAAATCCATATGGTTACTGTAGATACTCTGATGCTAGCAGCCTAAAGCTGACTTGTAATTTATTAAATTGGAATAAGATATAGGGAACCACGTACCAAAGGACCGAATAGTTTAGTAGTCTTGCTAAAATAGATATATCCTCCAAATAACATTAAATTTCAAAAAATTAAATAAAATAATTATTTTATTTGATAAATCCATTATTTGCCTTATCATATCCCCACACATCAATAATAAAACTCATTTTGGTATCGTGAGGAAAATAAAATATAATAAAGGGGTGAGATCTGATTCTATGTAAGGGTATGTGTATAATTGATGATATGAATACATAAGAAATAATATATATAGAAAGTTAAATAACTAAAACACATTCCATTTAATCAATGACATGAGCATAATATGTTTGGAATAAATTATGATCTAATAATGACTTATAAATAATAACATGAGAATTTAACATAACCCTTGATATTATAACAAATCGAATAATCATATGGAATATCAATAATAGAATTCATATTTATGGAATTATTAATTATAGACATCTTAAATATACCATCAAGGCCTTATTTGAAGAATTATTATTTTCAAGGCCTCATTCAAACACATCTTACATAATTGGGTAAGGCCTTATCCAAATATTGAAGTTAATTTGTATCAAGATACCTATCGATGCATCGAGGGGATATAATGGGCCACTACTATATCATACTTTGTCTAATTAAATCCTCATATAAATGGGGTGAAACATTATCAAAAAAATAATTCATTTTGAAAACTGGCGAATGAAATGTTAATACTTACCCAGTCAAATAAACCTAAACATAAACCATCAAGATAAATATATTTAATAAAGATAAAATTTTATATATTCAATCCTAGTGGTTATAAACCATTAATAAATATAATACTGATGCTTTTAGTAAAAATATTCTCATAGGATCATAATTGAAATAAATGGTTGATATCATTTATGAGTAGAAATTCCATAAAAATTCAATGAAAACCATTTTGGATAAAAATAACCTTTTCACATTGAAATTAATCCTTTAAAAAAGTTTCAAATATTTTTTTCAAAATAATTATCTTTGAAAATATCCTCAAAAAACATTTATAATATTATTTAAAACATTGAGTTGTAAAAACATCATAAAATTTTCTTTATTCCTTACACATTAAAATAAGGATTTATTTAGTATTTTCATTAAATTCCAACCCGACATTTTTTTCAAAAAGACACAAACATTAATTACAAAAAAATAACTTAAATATGGAAAATATATAAAAATGTATTTAGTAATTTATTTTTTAGTGGTTAAAAATATTTTTGAAAACACTTTTACAAAATATTAGTTTTTGGGAAAACGGATTTTTGATCAAATTGTTAGATAATGCTAGATTTTTATAAAAACATTTTCCCAATAATTTTATGTAACAAAGACTGTGAAAATGGTATAATCACTTCAAATATTTCATTAATAACATGATTCGAAAAAAATATATTATTTTAATGATATAAATTTTAATGATATGACCTAATAGATACTTAAAGAAAAACCATCACGAATAATCATGAGACTCTGAAATGAATCATAAAAACATTGGTAAAGTCATAATCATAAGATCCATAAAAGGAATAAAATAAAATGGAAAATTAAATAACATGAAAAAAATATTCATGATTTAAAATATAAAATTATGGAATATACAAAACACAAGGTAATAAGTTGTGAATATGGAATATGTCTCAAAGAAGTAAAAGTGAAATGAGAAACCCTTACCTCATTTCTGATTTCCTTTGTACATAACTGTAAAAACTCTATAATGGGTTTAATAATGATATTAATTTATAATTTAACCATAACCATATTTATAATGTTATATATGATACTATAATATCATTTTACGACACATTTGTTAATAATATTTCATTATTTTTATTGTTTATGGTCTTCATTTCCATGTTTTCACATGCATGTTTTTCATGAGTCATCCAGTTATTGTTCTTATGATATATATATCAAATAAATAATTATAATAGTGATATAAATATAATATTTACTCATTATATACATTTTTATCACCATTTTTTTATATTGGACACAGAAAATGAATGACATCGTTTCATTGAGATGGTAGGGTGTAAGCATGAGAAGGTGAAGATATCATTCCTTTAGCGAGTGAAAGGTAAGGTGGTGGGTAATATAATAATTTAAAATAATTAATATCATATTATATATATCAAATATATTAATTAATTCTATACTTATTATATTTCATTTAAATAGTAAATGAAAAACTAATCACATTACTTCGTGAGGCGATATTCCTTCATACACATGAGTAATGTTATCATATTTAAAAAAATTAAAATTTAAAAAGGTTTTTGAGTTTTAAATTAAATAATTATAATAATATCATAAATACCATATTATTTTGGTAAATCCATAATTATATGTATCTTTGAAGGGTGGTGATGGAAAATGAATTACATCGGTTTGCAAGGTGGTCGTCCGATGTACACATGATTGATGATTTCATTTCCCATTTGATGAAAGTGGATATGGATAAATGTTATATTATCAAAATAATAATATATAATTATATAAGTGATAATTTTTTTTAATGTTGGAATTGTTAATACATAACACAAGAGCATCAAACATGACCATAGATATTATAACTAATATAATAATCAAATGGAAAATAAATAGTGGAATTCCAAATGATACAGTGTATAACACTGAAATTTTAAACATACCATCAAGGCCTCATGATATTAATTCATACTGTAAAGTTCTTGTTCCAAGACATCTGATATAAATGGCTAAATCATTATCTAAATACCCATGCTACTTTACTAATGAGCCCTACTGATGCATCAAGGGGCTATAATGGTGCCCTCCCATCACTCACTAAGTTAAATTAATTCCTCGTATAAAAGGGGTGAATGAAAATTAGCATCAACATTCGTATTGAAATTTAACATATAAAATGTTAATATTTATCCCCAAAAAAATAAATGTTATCATAAACCATACTGTGTAAATGGTGAATTGTAATAAAACTGTATATCCTCAATCAAACTGATCATAAAGCATCCATAGAATGTATAAGGATTATTTGAATACAATATATCCACATTGTATTTTGTTTAATATAAAGGGATGGTTTCATTGATGAATATAAATATCATAAAAATATCATTAAAACCATTTTTGATGAAAATAATCTTTTCACATTGAAAGTCATTATAATGAATGTTACAAAAAAATTGTGAATAAATTTCTTTTAAATTAACCCTTGAAAATATGTAAAATAATATTTAAAACATTGAGTGGTCAAGATAATGGAATATTAAATTCATTTTATACATATTAAAATAAATATTCCTTCATTATTTTTGATAAAATCTAAATGGGAATTATTTTAAAAGTGAAATGTAGATTCATTGGAATTTATTTAAAAAATAATACAAATCAATAAAAATTTATTTAATTAATAATTTTTATATCGTTAACAACATTTTTAGAATAATATATATATAATATGTATTTTTTTAAAAAAGGATTTTCGAACGAAGAGAGAAATAAAGTCAGGCTTTCTAGAAAAACATTTTCTTAATCATTTAAATTACTAAAGAGTGGAAAAATGGTACTATTACTTGAAAATTTCATTAAAAACAATAAGAGAACAAAATATATTAAGTTTATGATATAAATTTCAAATAATTACTTAAATGGAGAATTAAACATTAATAATCCCAAATAATGGTGAGATTGTGAAATGAACCCCTACCGCTTTCATAACTTCTGAAACATAAGCCCCATAAAAGTTACAATATCTAATTATTATTATAATAATATAATGATAAATATATTCTTAATATAACATATAATATATGTATTATATAAACCACCCAATGGAAATAATTGGTGAATATGGAATATGTATCGTAGATGTAAAAGTAGGATGAGAAACCCTTAAATCAAATCATTTTTAATGTAACACCACATGCTTCTACAGTACGTTTCCCTTTGAATAATGAAATAGATTGCATTGTACGCAACTTCGAGATTCTAACACACCACATCCAATCAAACTAGCCGTTATGAATTTTAATACCCAGATTTTGAAATTTTATTAATTTTATTTTTGAAAATGGACTTCATTTTTTGACACGGAATATCAAAATTAGCTTAGGGTGAATTTTTGGTATTTTTCTGAAAACTTTTAATTTTTTATGAATAGTGAAAACCACTAAGTTGTAGTTTAAAACCGAATTTTTATTTAAATAATTATTTATTTTATTTATGTTTATTTTCTGTCAAAATAGACACATAATACCTATATATGTTCAAGGTAATTATTTGGAGTCAGTTTATCAAAATTTTATATATATAAAAAGTATATCGAACTTTTTAACTTCTTTTACCCACCTCCTAGGAGCATTTACAAATTTGCATAAAACATAATTTTACTGATTCTATGAATTTAATTTCAAAAAATACAAGAAATTCGGTTGATATCAGTATGTAAAATGTGGTTTAATGAGATGAAATGTTTTTTGGTGAATAGTAACTTTTAACTTTTACTTACCACGGTTAAAAGTAAATATGATAATTAAATATAAAAATGATATTATTATTAACCTAAAACATGTACTAATTTTATTAGATAATTTTAATTAGACCAAAAAAAACTTAGGAATAAAATATAATCCTTTAGGTCCACTTGGGTTAGATTACGACATTTATTATTGTTTAATTCAAATAAGAGTTAAAAGTGATAAATTCAAAGTTTAATAACTAAACCATTTTTAATATAGGGTTACAAATAAGATAAATTCGACTATAAATATTCCATAGAAATATAAAAATATTTCCTACATAATATTATTTTATTTATATTTTTTAGACATTAAATAATTATATTTATTTATGATACAATGATGATGCAGTAATTACATTATTAATGAAATATTAAAATAATTGATATTATAAATACCCAAATAAATGTAATTTGAGACTTTTTATGAATTAAAAAAAAATTATAGGTTAATATGACATTTTAGGGCTGATTAAATAAATTTTTTTCGATGTAATAACGCAGTTATAAATTTAGTAAAAAACGAAATACCAAATACTGTCAAAATTGACAAAAATGAGTTTTTAAAACAAATACAATATTATTGGTTAATATAATAATCTTAAAAATCTAATTATCGGCCAAAATACATATATTATGATATGTGTATCATTAATTAACCAATTGGTGTTCTCTTGTAATTTTATAGTATGTTTATTAACCATATACTATAAAAAGACAATGAGACATGGTAAATGTCAATCTATTTAACTAAGAGTTAAATCTAAACGATGAGGTTAATATAGTGACCCAAACCTATAAAAACGTATTAGTTGAGAGTTTTTTGACCCATACCCTACATTATCCTTTAAATAATTCATTTTTGAGCCATTAGAAACCGAAATTTATTTATTATAAAATAATATTTCAATCATTACTTAAGGTGCCCCTCACCCCTCTTATAAAAGGGAACTTCCCCTTCTCTGAAATTCACACCTTCAAAGCCATTTGTCTCAGCCAAACCCAACCATATATCCTTCCAATTGTCTAGAATTCATCCTAGAGGACATTCATTAGTCATAAAGCCATCCTATGTAGCCCTTTTGATCAAATCAATAAGAAGAACCCAAAGAAGAGGTAAATATTTCATCACCACTTTCATGTTCATTTCTTCTTCCACTTCCACTTTCTTTGTTGTTTCATTATAAAATAAAAACTCCAGTATCTTCTATATATTATGATGTTTTTATAAAATCGGTAAAACCATATTCATAATTCAATTAATCCTATAAATGACAGTCACCATACGTGTGTACGCACAGATTATCGTCTCCATGTCGTGGTGTAGTTTTTTATTCAAACACTTCATCATTTGGATGGGTATAATAATAAGTACAAATGATTGAAATAATAAATATAACATGATAATGATTCTTTATATATGATATTACATCCAATTTTATTCAATTTTAATATCAAAATAAAATATTTTCGCTCGTGCGTACGTACAGATTACCGTCTCCACGAACGCGATGAGATTCCTTCCCCAAAATATCAATTTAAGAATAATTTTAATTTGAGGATGAAAAATAATGTTTAAAGACATAATATAATTCTGAATATGAATAATATACATCCTATCCATAATAAACATTACTTACATAATAAAGCATATAATGGAAAACGAATCAGTTAACACCTAAAACGGTGACAATACTAAAATATTAATAACAAAGCAATATTAGATGATCATATATGATATCATATTAATGTAAATGGTTCTTATATAATTTAATAAAAAACATTTCACCATTATACAAGAAGTTAAACTACACTCAAACAAGGAAAAGTATAAGGTATTGGGTAATTTTACAATATCTTTATCGTCTGAGGTTGTTTTTACGTAAGTATCTACTGGAACCTCTTTATCATCCACATCTGTGTTTTCTTAAAAATTTATTTTTAAATTTTTTTACTATTTACTAGATTATGGGATAAATTAATTTATTCCCTTATTTGAACATATATGTTTTGAAAGTAATCTTTCCATCATTTTCCTAACAAGGTACTTTACGACCTTTTTGAAAAAATTAAGGTAAGAATGTTTTTTAACATATACTGTGGTTGCAGTTATTATCTGCCATTATAACATCATCAAAGCATCCCTCACAATATTATAAGAATATTTTCAAAATAAATTTTTTCTTTATAATTATATAAATTTAAATTATTTCCAAAAAAATAATGATATATTTCTCTCAAATAGTTTTGATTTCATT
This sequence comes from Viscum album, assembly GCA_963277665.1. Taxonomy (NCBI): domain Eukaryota; kingdom Viridiplantae; phylum Streptophyta; class Magnoliopsida; order Santalales; family Viscaceae; genus Viscum; species Viscum album. Next base: position 49,292,008 of record OY728122.1, read on the forward strand.
AATGTCAAAAAAATTTGATGGATTTTATACATTTTTGAAGTCGAATCATTATTATACAAATCTTCTATGTTTCATTGAAGGTTTTGTGATATGTTTGACTGTGGATGAGTTATTTATATACCATTCATGGTTTGTGGTTAAATTATTGATAATTCGTATGCTAGTTTTAATACGATTGTTTATGTTATATTTCAACCTTTTCATATGAGGAATGTATTGGACATATTAAGTGACGAGTGGAGCCTGCTATAACTCCTTGATGCATCTGTAGGTCCCATGAGATAACTTGATGTGGAATTGGCTGAGGCCTTTCCCAAATTTATATATGGTTCTGGATGAGGCCTTAATCATTTTTAGACGTCCTGGCCAAGGCCTTGACAAAATGTTTCAGAATGTCTGACATTATACATTCCCTCATTATGAAAATAATATTGATGGTTCACGAAGTCATTAGACTAGTATGATAACCATGATTTTGTTTTATTATGGAATTATTTACTAATCTCATGTTCCTACCATAAAAGTTTCTATGTTTAATACTGGAAAATGCATTTGTTTTCAATTATTCACCATGCTTATTATTTATGTTATCTTCCACTGTATTGATTACCCTTACTGAGTGTTTGAGCTCATATATTTCTTATGTTTCATTTTACCTGGATATGAATACATTTATTATAAGTGACATTCAGTCTTAATCTACGATACATGGATGTTTCTAATGGAATAAATTAGTATCGTATTACTTTTCAAGTAGTAAAGTTGAACTTAAGTATAAATCTTGTTTCCTATAATTCTAAATTGATCGGTCTTTCAAGACATGATTCCGTGTGATCATGCCAATGTTATGTAAAAGGCACCGACTTTGGGTAACTAGGGTCGGGGTGTTACAGTTGGTATCTGAGAAAGTTTAGTAAAAACCTTGGAAACTAGATTTAGATAATGTCTCATTAGAGCACATAGCCCTAAGATAGACTTTAAGGATTATTATAGAAGAACTTCCTAGAATATCGGTACTATATAGAATTTTCTATTTTTTCAAGAAAAAAATCCTTGTCTAGATACGAGTAGGTAGAGGCGGCTCTGGCACAAATGTACCTAGGCTTAAAACCCAAAAAAACTGCTATGAGCTAGACTCATACAGGAATTGGTGCATGACAACGGGCCATGCTGCAGTCTTGGATACGACACTTCGAGGGGATATTCATAGGATAATTATCGTTTTCATTATGAACCATTATGAAGGGTTTATGTGTATATACTTCCTCAAAGAATATTTTTTTTATGATTATGGATTATATCCATAAACAGTTCAATTCATGTTAAGTGTTTTACAAGTTTGGAATTATGCGTTTAGATTCATAAACTAATCTAGTTTATTCCATTGTCTAGAAATGGTGCCTAGTGGAAGGAATGGAAAATGTAAAAATGCACATAATCCATGAAGGGATTTCCCTCCTACTCAAGATAATTATAGTGGAGTAGGTGATTCAACTGGTGCTGATTATCTTATCACCATACTGGGACAACTGACACATGTTATGAATAATAACCTTACCCATATGGAGCACCCTAATCCACATTGAAAAGGATCAATGTCATACCGCTTCATGAGGAAAAAAACACCATCATTCAATGGGATTAAGAATCCCTTAGTGGATGAGAAATTGATAAATTCCTTATAAAAAATATTTCACACTTTGGGGAGTAGCAAAAGGGAAAAAGTTATCATTGAAGTTTATCGCCTCACTGGAGATGCTGATCAATGGTGGTCATTGATTCCAAAAACAAAGTAATATGAAGATGTGACAATTATATAATTAAGGGAGTTTAAAGAACTTTTATTTGAAAAATAATTTCCTCGTGACCATCGAACAGATATGGAAAGACAATTTCTAAGTCTGATGCAAAAAGAGGATAAGACTGTCACAATGTATGAAGCTAACTTTACAAGGATATCAAGGCATGTTTTAGATTATATAAATAACCCAAGAAGTAATATTTACCATTTCTTTGATGGGTTAAAACAATTTCTTCGTCGAGAATTAGTACCAAAATCCTACTCATAGTAAGAAGATATTGTCTCATGTGCTATGGAGACAAAAAAGGAATTCTCTAAGTCATATGACTTTGAAGCAATGCAAGAGAAGAAGAGATCTTCTGAACACTCAAAGATAGGAAATAAGGAAATAGGGAAGAAGAGAAGAATTGAATTTTCACCCAGGTATAATTGTGGAAGGAAGCGCCCTGGTGCCTGTCTAAAAGGAAAGAGAGTATGCTACAAATGTGGACAGAAAGGCCATCTTGTAAGTGATTGTAAGGGAATGAAAGATCCAACAAATGTTCAATGCTACAATTGCAGGGAGACTAGACACTATGAAAATGAATGTACTAAGCCACAGGGAAAATTACCTCAGAAAAGGCCAAGTGATCAAATCCAATCTTATATGATAACTAATGCTGAGGTTGAATCTCCGAAAGACGTGGTGTCATGTAATTTAATGGTTTCTCCAAGTTTAGACAATTCTTTATTTGATTCTATATCATCACAAAGTTTCATATCTTCCCATTTTTCTAAGAAAATTAGATATTTGAAATTTGATTTTATAAGGGAGTTTTCACTCAAAACTACTAAGGGAAGTATCATTGCTAAAACGTTTTGTGAATCAATTCCCATTAGGGCATATAAATGTTCTTTATCTACTGATCTCATCATCATACCCATGATTTAATTTGACATAATCCTTGGTATGGATTGTCTTTCAGACCATGATGCAAAAATTTATTGTAAGAAGAAAGAGGTTATGATTTTTGATGACAATGATAAATAACACCTTATCTTTAGAGCGGAAACATCACCACCACATTCTTATATGGATCCACCCCCAGTAGCTCAACTAAAACAAATTATTGGAATGGAATAAAATTAATTAATTGTGGGTGAGGAAAATAACGTTCAAACAGGGGATGTACCTACTGTGAATTAATATGTTGATGTGTTTCGAGAAGATATTCCTAGACATCCTCCAGAATGAGAAATTGAGTTTTCCATTGATTTAATTCTAGGTTCAAGGCCCATATTGAAGACCTCTTAGAGAATGGAAACTGTAAAATTAGTGGAACTAAGGAAATAAATTGATGAATTGAGTAAAAAGGGATTTATTCACCCTAGTGTTTCTCTATGGGGCGCCCCTGTTCTTTTTGTTAAGAACAATAATGGATCTATGAGGATGTGCATTTACTACAGGGAGACCCATTCTATAATATTAAATAACATGTATCCCCTACCTCAAGTTGATGATTTATTCAAAAAACTTCATGGAGATTAATATTTTTCAATGATTGACCTTCGATTTGGATATCATCAATTATGTGTGAAGAAGGAAGACATTTTGAAAACAGCATTTCAAACCAGGTACAAGCATTTCGAGTTTACAATAATGCCTTTTGGGCTGACTAATGAACCCTATGTTTTCATGGATCTCCTAAATATAGCTTTCAAGGAATATCTTAATGATATTGTAGTGGTATTTATTGATGATATCATGGTATAATCAAAAAGCTAAGAAGATTATGAAAATAACATGAACACCATTCTGAAAACCCTAAGAAGAAATGAATTATACTGGAAGTTTAGCAAGTGTGAATTTTGTCTTTAGGAGATTTCTTCTCTTGGCTATATTATCTCTAAGGATGGAATCTATATTGACCCTTTTATGAAAAAGGCAATCCAATAATGTCTAGCCCTGACAAGTATAACCAAGGTACGTAGTTTTATTGGTTTAGCAGGTTATTATCGATGTTTCACCCAAAAGTTTTCCCGATTGGAAAACTCATTAACGAAGCTCACACGTAAAGGGGTTAAATTTGTTTAGACAAAAGAGTGTGAATAATGTTTTGAAGAACTTAAGATAATATTAGTCAATGCTTCAACCTTGACACTACCATCAGGGAATGATGGTTTTTTATTTATAGTAATGCCTCAATGAGAGGAATTGGTTGTGTCCATATGAAGAATGTTAGAGTTATTTCCTATGCATCACGACAAGAAAAAATTAATGAGAAAAACTATCCTACTCATGATATTTAGTAAGCAACTGTAATCTTTTCTTTGATGATTTGGAGACACTATCTCTATGTTGAAAAATGTGAGATTTGTACTGATCACAAGAGTTTGAAGTATATTTTCTTTTAGAAGGAACTCAACATGAGGCAAAAGAGATGGATTGAACTACTCAAGGTTTATGATTGCATGAGACACTACAAACCGATGAAGGCAAATAAGGTGGAAGATGATCTGAGTAGAAAGGATCATGGTGTTTTGAAAAAGATAAGAGTTGAAAATGGATCCTATTTTAATAGATCTAGTATAGATGGATATGGGAATTACCATTGAAGGTGAAACGTCAATACTTTTTCAAATGGTAGCCAAATCATCTTTATTAGAATGGATAAAATGTTCTCTGGCATATGATGATGAATTTAAAAAGAAGATTAAATCTATGAACGAAGAGAGATTGATTGACTTTGTTTATGAAGGTGGGATTTTGAAATTTGGGAAGAGACTTTGTGTTCCTGATATTCCTGATCTAAAAATAGAATTGTTATATGATTCTCATAGCTCCAATTTCTCTATACATCATGGGAGAACCAAGATGTATAGTGATTTGAAGAAACATTTTTTGTGGGACAACATGAAGAGGGAGATTGCTGATTTGGGGTCAAGATGTATGGTTTGTGAACAAGTGAAAGTAGGAAGGCAAAAACCTGGAGGATTCATACAATATCTTCACATACCTAAGTGGAAATGGGATAAAATTACGACGGAATTTGTTATGGGACTACCAAAGTATCCTAGAAGGAATGATTCAATATGGGTCATTGTTGATCATCTTAACAATTAAGCACACTTTTTTGATATAAGAGAAGATTTACCACTTGAACGTCTAGAAAGACTATATATTAATGATGTTTTAGGACATCATGGAGTACCCCTATCGATTTTGTATGATCGTGATCCCTGTTTTACATCAATATTCTAGAAAATTCTTCAGAATGCCCAAGATACTGAACTTCATTTGAGCACTGCCTACCACCCTCAAAGAGATGGAAAATCAGAACGGACTATTCCAACCTTAGAAGACATGTTTAGATCTTACTCACTTGACTTTCAAGGTATGTGGTATCAATATTTACCTCTGGTAGAATTTTCGTATAACAATAGAATCCATTCAAGTATTCAGATGGCACCATATGAAGCGTTATACGGAAAGAGATGTCGCACACCAACCTGTTGGGATGATGTTAGTGAAAGAAAACTTATAGGTCCAGAACATGTGGAGGAAACGATGGGGAAGGTGAATGTTATCCAAACCCACATCAAAGCAGCTTAATGTTGTCCAAAGAGATATTTTGATAACTGAAAGAAGCATTTGGAATGTATAGTAGGAGAACATGTTTTCTTGAAGGTATTTCTATGGAAGGTAGTTATACGATTCGATAAGATGGGTAAATTAATTCCCAGGTACATCAAACCTTTTGAAATTCTAGAACTAATTGGGGCTATAGCTTACCATTTGGCAATGCCGCCAAGTCTCTCCAATGTTCATGATGTGTTCCACATATCACTGTTGAGAAAATAGATGCCTAACCCAACGCATGTGCTCAACTATGACTAATTAGAACTAGAACCCGATATATCTTATTATGAAGAGCCTGTCATGATTTTTGATACAAGAGAATGAGTGTTGAGAAACCGGACGACTTGTCTGGTAAAACGTTCTATGGAGAAACTATAAAATGGAAGAGGCAATATGGGAACCTGAGGAACTTATGATGAAAAACCACCCGAATCTTTATATGTAGTAATATTCTAGAAATTTCTAGGATGAAATTATTTGATAGAGGAGAGAATGTAACACCCCATGCTTCTATGGTATGTTTCCCTTTGAATAATGCAATAACTTGCATTGTACGCAACTTTGATATTCTAACACACTGCGGCCAATCAAAATAGCCATTATGAATAGTAATACCCACTTATTTGAAACTTTAAAAATTTTATTTTTCAAAATCGACTTCATTTTTGGATTCAAAATATTGAAATTATCTTAGGGTGATGTTTTGGTATTTTTATGAAAACTTTCAATTTTTGATGAATAGTGAAAGACACTGAGTTATTGTTTAAAACTGACTTTTTATTTAAATAAATATTTATTTTATTTAAGATTATTTTAAGTCAAAATAGATATATAATACCTATATAAGTTCAATGTAATTCCTTAGAGTCAATTTATAAAAATTTTAGATATATAAGAAATTTATTGACCTTTTTACCGTCTTTTACCCACCTTCTATGTGCATTTGCAAATTTGCATAAAACATAATTTTTCTGCTTCTATGAATTGAATTAAAAAAATCCTAGAGACACGGTTGATATCATTAAGTAAAATTTGGTTCAATGAGATGAATTTTTTTGGTAAATAGTAACTTTGACTTTTATTTACGACAGGTAAAAGTAAATAGGATAATTGAGGATAAAAATGATATTATTATTACCCTAACACATGTACTAATTTTATGGGATAAGTTTAATTCGAATAAAAACAAACTTAGGATTAAAATATAATTTTAGGTCCACTTGGGTTAGATTAGGAAATTTATTATTATTTAATTCAAATAAGAGTTAAAAGTGTTAAATTCAATGTTTAATAGCGAAACCATTTTTAATAAAGGGTTACACATAATATAAATTCAACTATAAATATTAATTATAAAGATAAAATGATTTCCAAAATAATGGTTTTTAATTTATATTTTTTAGACATTAAATAATATAATTTATTTATGACACAATGATGATGCAGTAATTACTTAATTAATGATATATTAAAATAATGTATACTATACATACCAATATAGATGTAATTTTTGATTTTTTATGAATTCCAATAATTTTCTAGGTTAATATGTCATGTTAGAGTTAATTAAATGATTTTTTTCGAATTAATAATGCAGTTATGAATTTAGAAAAAAACAAAATACCAAATAGTGTCAAAATTGACTTAAATGAGTTTCTAAAACCAATACCATATTATTGTTTGATATAATAATTGTAAGAATATTAGGTTCGGACAAAATATTTATATAATGATAGGTGTATCATTAATTAACCACTTGGGGTTCTCTTGGAAGTTTATATTAAGTTTATTAACTATATAATATAAAAATAAAAAGCGACATGGTATGTGTCAATCTATTTTACTAAGAGTTAAATGTAAAAGATAATTCTAATATAGTGACCCAAACCTGTCAAAAACCTATTGGTTGAGAGTTTTTCAATACATAAACACCTTATCCTTTAGAGAAATCATTTTTTAGAGATTATAAACCGAAAATAATAATATTATTAAATAATATTTTAATCCTTTCCTAACGTTCCCATCACCCCTCTTATAAAAGGGAACATATACTTCTCTCAAATTCACAGCTTCAAAGCCATTTGGCTTGGCCAAAACCTACCCAAATATCCTCCCAACTATCCTCAATTCATCATAGAGGCCCTAATTTAGTCAGAAAGCCAACCTAAATATCCCTTTTGATCAAATCAAGGGGAAGAACCTGAAAAGAGGTAAATATTTCATCACCTCTTTCAAGTTCATTTCTTCTTCCACTCCCCCTTTCAATGTTGTTTCCATTATAAAATAATAGCTCCAGTATCTTATATATAATTTTAGGTTATTATAAATATTTTACAACCATATTCATTATTCTATCCATCCTATAAATGGCAAAGTCACCGTACGAGCGTACTTACAGATTACCGTCTCCACGTCGTGGTGTAGTTTGTTATTCCAAAACATCATCATTTGGATGGGTATAATAATGAGTATAAATGATAAAAATAATAAATATAACATGATAATTATTCCTTATATATGATATTCCATTCAATTATATATTATTTTAATATTAAATGAATTACATTTTTGCTCATGCATACGTACAGATTACTGTCTCCACGAACGCGATTAGATTTATTTCCAATCGTATCTATTCAAGAATAATTTTCATTTGAGGATTAAAAATAAAATTTAAATAATTAATATCATTTGGAATATGAATAATATAAATCCTATCCATAACAAACATTACTTATGTAACAAAGCATATAATGGAAAACGAATCAGTTAACACCCAAAACAACGACAATACTAAAATATTATTAACAAAAGAAATATTAGAAATAATATATGACATCATATTAATGTATATGGTTCTTGTATAATATAACAACAATTATTTCACCATTATACAAGAGGTTAACCTACCCTCGATAAAGTAAAATTACATTTTAAGGTTTAAATTCACAATCTCTTTATCATACGATATTGTTTTTACGTAAGTATCTACGGGGACCTCTTTATCATCAACATCTGTGTTATAATAAAAATGTATTCTTAAAAATATTTTTTCTATTTACTAGACTATGGGATAAGGTAATTTATACCCATATTTGACCTTACATGTTTTGAAATTAATCTATACTTCATTATCCAAATAATGTACTTTACGACCTTTTTGATAAAATTAAGGTAATAATTTGTTAACTCGTACGGCGGTTGTGGTTATTATATACCGTTATAACATCGTCAAAGCATCCCTCACAAAATTTTAAGAATATTTTTCAAAATAAATTTTTTCTTTATAATTATGTAACTTTAAATGATTTAAAAAAAAGAGATATTTCTCTCAAATAGTTTTGATTTCATCTTTGTTAACATCTTTTGATGGATTTTATACATATTTGAAGTCGATTCATTATGATACAAATATTCCATATTGTATTGAAGGTTTTTTGATATGTTTGACTGTGGATGGGTTATTTTTATACCATTTATGGTTTATGGTTAAAGTATTGACATTTTTTATGCTAATTTTAATATGATTGTTTATGTTATATTTAAAACTTTTCATATGTGGAATGTATTGGAATTAGTAAGTGAAGGTTGGAGCCCACTATAGCTACTCAAGGCATCAGTAGGTCTCATGAGACAACTAGACATGGAATTGGCCGAGGCTTTTCCCAATTTGATATATAGTTTTTTCTAAGGACTTAATCATTTTTAGACGTCTTGGCCAAGGCCTTGAAAAAATGTTTCAGAATGTCCAGAATTATATATTCCATTATTATAAAAATAATATTGATGGTTCATGTGGTCATTTGACTAGTAGAATAACCATGATTATGTTTTATTATGGAATTATTTACTTAGCTCATATTTCTTCCATAAAAGTGTTCATGTTTATTACTGGTAAAGGAATGTGTTTTAATTTATTCACCATGATTAATATTTATGTTATCTTCCACTGTATTTCATACCCTTACTGAGCATTTGAGCTCACCCCTTTCTTATGTTTCATTTTCCCAGGATATGAAGAAGTTAATTATAAGTGACTTGCATGCTTAATCTAGGAGGCTTAGATGTTTCATATAGAAAAAATTAGTGTTGTATTTCTTTTCAAGTTGTAAAGTTGAACTTATGTATGAATCTTGTTCTCAGTAATTCTAAACTGACCAGTCTTTCGGGACATGATTTCCTTGTGATTAGGACAATGTTATGAAATAATGCACCAACTTTGGGTAATTGGGGCTGAGGCGTTACATTTAATTCATACATTATATACCTCATGTATAATGGTTTTATGAATTTTATTAATTTATATAATAAGGATAATTATATATTCAAAATCATATATGACCCTCTTCTAGCATTTTACCACCTGGTTAATACTAATATATCATTATTTTCATTATGTTGGGTGTTAATGTCCTTATTTTCATAGGCAAGTTTTTTTTATCAATTTTTGGGTTGTTTTTCATATGATATATATACAATATTAATAATGATAATAATTTTATAAATATAATATGTTCTCTAAAGATAAATATTTATAACCATTTATGAATGTTGGACATGTAAAATGTATCAAATAGCTTCAAGGAGATGATAGGCCGTATTTGCGCACGAGCGATGAATCCTTCCTTCAGTGAGTAAAATGGTAAAGAGGTGTGTTATATATTATATTTTTATATAAATATCACCGAATATATATCATATATTCTCATTAATTATATCCATATTACATTCCATGTAAATCATAAGTGACAAACGAATTGCATTGCTTCATGAGGTGGTAATCCTTTGTACACACGATCGATTTTATTGTATTTGAAACTAAATGAAATGTAAAAAGAAATATGTGATATTAAGATTTAATAAGTACAAAAATATAATAAATTTAATATGCATGTTGTCAATTTATTATGATATCCATCCTTGAAATGTGATAATGGAAAACAAACAACAATGGTCTGCAAGGAGGTTGTCCACCATATACATGATCGATGATTTCATTTCCCATTTGATGGATGTGGAGATGGATAAATATTATGAATTATATATATTAAAAAATAAGTATATTTTAGATACTGTTGTTATAATAATCTATGTGGGATGGCATAATTGATTTTTGAAAAATAAAAAATAAGTTGAATGAATTTATTGAGATAATTACCTTCTCTAGGAGAAACCTATTCTGGATCTCCTCTTAAGGATCCTACGGATGGTATTTTGGGAGGAATATCAGCTATATAATACTTATAGGGATGTTGGGGGAGAGATTTTAATTGGTTATTTTGGATCCAAACGGCCTTAGAGGTGTTAATAAGTGAGGGGAGGGATCTCCATTATATAATTGGGGAAAGTTAACCTTCTTGAAAATTACATAGAAATTTCCCCAAACATTCCAAAATGATAAAGTCATTCACATGAAAAAAGAATATAAATAACCTTTTATTTGAACATTGGATGTATTTTGTGGATATATGGACATCCAATAATATTTTTACAAGCTGGTAGGTTATTTTAATCCTTATGTTCTCAGTTTAACCCCCCTAGTAAACCAGTTTTTACGTTTACCGTCATAATTAATTTTTTCTATTTTACTATTAATTTTGGGAAAAATAAGATGAAAATATTATATAATATAATAATAATATTATTATTAAATCTACTAATTCATTTTTTAAAGTTCAATTTACACAATTAGTATAATTTAATTTAAAATTATACCCACATAAGCATAAAAATGTGGGGTTTCAAATAGAACATTCTCATAAGGATAAAAGGTTTTAATATAAAACATCAATATTAAATTTATTAGAATGACATAAATTTGTTTATTTTTTGTATTGTTGATATAATTTTAATTTTTAATTAATTTAAAAATCAATTTAATTTTTTAAATAATTTAAACGAAAATGCACTTTTTAGTAAAAATCAGTATTTTCATTATTCATCGAAAAATGAAACATTTCATAAAAATACAAAAACAAGACCCTAAGACAAATTGGATATTATGATTTCAAAAATGAATTAAATTTTGCAAAATGAATTTTAAAAAAAAATTTAACAATAAATTAAAATTATTTGTGAAAAGATAAACTAAGCCATCTTTTAGAGATATTCATCTTTTAGAAAAAAATGTGTTTTTTAAAATGATTTTTATTTTATTTATATCCAATATATAAACACTAAATTAATTTTACATATGTGTAGGTGATATTATTTTCATATTTTAGTTAGTAATATTTAAACTCTTGGGCTTAATGGCTAGCTTATAAAGGTCCTGTAGAAATAAGAATATTTTAGTAGAGTATTATCTTTCTGACAAACCTAGTGTTTCCTATATTGAAAGGGATATAAAGAATTAAATTTTATTAAAGAGAAATAAATTATAAGTTCTCAAGGTGTGATATTATATTCAATAATTATTTTTGTGTGTCATATATGATGTCAAACATGTTGTTCTTATTTCAAAATTATTGGATGTTATAGTTTTATTTTGACAATATGAACATCCCATGAAATAAAATATCTTCTCCAGGGAATTGGTCCATCATTTAGCTACCACTATGTTAGATTATCCACAGAATTATCAGTGATGTTTCCTGATAAAATTCCCCACTATATACATGTTACTTCATTGTAAATTGAGATCCTCTATAGCATAAATACCACCCCCATTAATATCATTTGACAAATAATACATCACTAACACAAACTATTAAATTCCAATTACATCCATCTCATAATGTTAATTTGGAAGGAAATTTTATATTAGTTCCTTCCCACTATAAATTCATTGAGTCCCATACGGAAAACAATTCTAAATAGAATTATTTTAGTGGAATCAATATGGTAATCATTAAATGATAACTAATTTCCACATAACCATAAGGTAAAATATTTCAAAATCATCAAATAAACATTATGGTCAACTATAATTTTATCTATGATAACCTCTAATACCAACTATAATAACCCATCCGTTAAAAATACTATAATCTGGAGATTTAGTTAGGAATTAACGTTCACTTTGAGGATATTTTCATGTTTTGAGTTTAAAATAATTAATTAATAAATAATACGTTGAAAAAAATATATAAAACAAAGTAGTCACTTAAAATTAGTATTAATTATTCCCATAATATAAAATTTTAAAATAATGAATGATTTATTTGCATGAAAAATCTTCACGAAATTGAGCGTGACTTCTTCCTTTCCATTACCCATCCTTATACCATAAGAAAAATAATTTGAAATAATTTATTAACATAAAAATCTCATTAATGGAAAAAAGAATGAAAATTTTTTGTCGAGTGAAAAAATGAAAACTCTTGTAATGTTATAACTTTATCTCAATTATCATTGAGTGAAATAAATATAATATTTTGACATGAAAAATACACACATTTCTTCCAAAATATGATCACTAAAATCTATAAAAATAAATTAAAATCCATTTTTATAAACTTATGGAATTATATTCGTAAAATATTTTCAAAACCATTTTATTATATTATTCATATGACCATCTTCTAATGTAATCATTACCCAATGCATTAGAGAGCTATATTGGGGATTACAATTTGTATAAGCTTTATCGGGCACACCTCTTTTTCATGAGCTATAATAGGGGTGAAACCATCACAGAAGATATATTTTGATCATCAGTTTTTCAAATATTTCTCATGTACCATATAATAAATTAAAAATTTAAACTTTTAAATTTCCATCATAAAACCCTTTTAAACATTTAGAACAATTCAACCTTTTGGATATCAAAAAATACCATTTTCTTCTAAAAATCCATTTTAATTAAAAAAATACTTAAAAAATAGATATATTAATTGTCATTTAAGAAAACATGAAATATTTTCAAAATACTCTACAAATCAATCAATGGTCATGACAACAGGAAAAATCACTGTGACCATATACATTAAAAATATAATAATACTTTTTTAATTTTTCATAATGTTATGTATAAAACACATAAAAAGATTCATTTTTTCTTGTTTTATGTAAAATCAAAAGGGACATAAATTTTAAATTATAAATATTTTATTTCCTAATAAATTTACTTATGAAGTAAATTTAAGAAAACATGCACTTGGAAGAGATAGTGTTTTAAGGGAACACAAAAATATGACATAAAAAGGCCTTTCCCACTCTAGAAACATTTGAATTGTAAGCCCATTGAGAGAAAAGTATTTTTAAAAAAATTATATATAATGAGAATAAATTTTCTCATAACATAATTTGTCAAGGGGGATTTATATACTTTTCATTTATGGATATAAATTCATAAAATCAAAATATTCCTCCATAAAAGGAAATTGACTTGAAGTCCCTTACCTTTAGTCTGAATTGTCATGTATGTTTTCTATCTTTTTGAATAATATGATGATATTAATAAATTAATTTCGTTAGAATATTATAAATTATACAATTACCTTTTTTCACTTATTATCATGTCACATGTTGGGTCACTCCAAATAGATTTTTTGGACACGGGTGAAGCCTCGTTTAGTTTCATGGGTGTCTTGAGATGTTTTGGGTGTGCCAGACCCGAAAAAAATATTATTTTGAAAGACAGCAGAGGGAACACGGTTTACGCGTGGTCTATTAAATTTTTATGCCCACTGTAGGTAACAATGCGGCCTTAATTACGGGAGAGTGAAGTGGAATTTCACATGGGCTACCCATAGTTTCCCCAATTGGGGGCATATCCCTTGTGAGGTGAGTATCTTAGACATGGTGTTCCACACAGTTTGGAATACTGTGCTGGTTAAACCAGGTGGTTGGGTCTGTTTATGTAATTAATTAAAAAAATAAAATAAAAATTAATTAATTTAATACATAAACACTCAATCCCTCTCCCCTCATGCAAAACAACACCCCAAAGTGGTCTTCCCCTTCATCGATCCCTAACCCCTCCTACGACCTCTCATCGGATAATTTTCCATCCACCATTTCTTACGATTTCATATTTATTTCTTCAAGGTTTGTCTTTCAGCTCCATCCCCTTCCTCTTATTAATGATTTTAGGTTCTCCATTTTCCCTATTTAGGCTTGGCTGAACCCTGGGTTAAGGGTTCACCGAATTTTGACTTATTCATTTTTTAGGGAATGAAATGGTGTCCTCGGGTATTTTTCATTCATGTTTCGGAAACCACCAAAAATGGAATGGTTTTTTGTGTAGTTTTGGTCAGCCAACATCATTTTGGGGTATTTTTTAACTTCATCTTTGTTTCTAACTTCATATATAAGAGTATTTGTGTGTTAATGGCTCCCTAATATTTATTTTGTAGGTAGTTGGGTTCTTTCATGTGGATTTGGATTGATTTGGTCCACCTCTACCACCCATGGTAAGGTTTTAAACCCACTGTTTGGTTTTTCCCATGTTATATGGTTCTCTTTATGATTTTCTAGGTTTGTGTCATTGAATGTGTACTGCGTTGATCCCTTCTTGTTGGTTTTGAGTCGCCATGTCAAGGGATCCTCACCTGTGTATGCCAAGGTAAGAAAATATATATACATGGGTTCCCCCATAATGTGTATAATCATCCACGGGAGTGATCATACACCTATGGGGATAGGTGTTCCCATGTATATATATAAATTCATGCATAAAAGAGTGGAGACGTGTTTGTGTATATAAGCATATGTGTATGGATCCCCTTTCACATGCTCAAGGCTATACCGGTGTGTTCATAGGGGATAGGTGTCCTTGCATATTTGTAAATGTGAGTATACTTATTGGGGGAGCATTAAATTTTAGTTAAAATCCTCCAAGATATGAATTTAATGATTTAGTTTCCCTTGAGATAGGATCCCATTCCCCGGACATTTATGTTTATTAATGCATTAATTAATATAGTTTCATATTACATAATTAATATATTTAATTAATCCAATTTGGTTTCTTGGTTTTAATGGTTTCATTGATATGGAAAATGAAATGACTAAAAGTGATGGTTGACTGTTGAATAAATAAGTCTAGTTTTTATAATAAAACCCCTCCAATGGAGGTGCATTGCCTCCAAAAGAAAAATATAGTGATAGAATTTTATGATTGGTCACCTTATTTCCTTGCTGCTTCCATTATACAAGGGTTATACATGATAAATGACATATTAGGTTAACCTGCCCCTTTATGTTGAATTTTCCCATATAGGCACATGCCTTGTATCCTTGAAGCCACTCCATACACTTGAGGTTGTGATAAGTAGTCTAAATGTATTAATGAGATAAAGGATATATTAAAGGAAAACAGAATTCTTTGAATAGCTTATGATGGAGAACATGACCACAAAACAATTTTTCCATGTTAAGGAAAATTGGGTGAAATGGCCTTGAGTGGCATAAACTACACCTAGTTACATGAATTTTAGGTCCATTCCCCATGATTTGAATAAAATTTGATTGTTATCTTAATTTTTTTGTTGAAACACTAGAGATAGTTTAATTCTCTTTAAATGAAATACCTTAAATGGAATGGTCCCACATGGAGGCATGGCTATTCCCTATTTTGGGGTTTTTTATAAAATCATGGAACATTTAGTTTGTTTCTAATATGTAAATGATGGGAGATGGTTTTATTTACCTTACATATTGTAAATTATTGTGTATTGAATGTGATGATGATTCACATGTGGGTGATAGTCCTTATTGTCCCGATACATTCATTTAAATGCGAGTGGTAGGCATTATAGCCCTATGCCATTCGATTAAATGTGTGAAGAAGACATTATATCCCCAATAAATTCTGTTAAATGAAAGAGGTAGGTATATTTAATCCATTCCATTATTTAATTATTGTCTAAGAGATTAAAAGGTCTCTTGGAACTGGGGGTAGATCGTGAGAGATCCCATAGAATTCCAATGGCGGTGGTATGTCCCAATCTACCCCAACAGATATATAATTCGTAATGGAAATGATGTTAATGTATCAGGGTCTTGGGTTTGTGATAGACTGTGAGAGCCCCCCTAGAATTAGGATGACGGTGGTATGTCCCGTATAAATCTAATGATTGAAGGCTAAGAGACTAATGGCTCTTGGACCTGGGTTTGGGGTAGACTGTGAGAGGTCCCATAGAATTCGGATGGCAGTGGTAGGTCCTAATCCACCTCAACTTACATACGTAAATATATATGTATATATAATGAGACTATATATATACACAAACCCAAGTGACATGATTAAACAAACCATCCATGGACTAAAGTAGGTATCACCATCAAGTGTCCCTAAGGAACCTGGATGGGTGTTGGTTTATTCTTTCAGTTCTATTATCATCTCTCTATACATGAACCCTATTTATTTTATTAAACTATCGAGATAGGGATAGACACTAGTGGTGCCGGCCTACTGTGTTCTATATCTCACAGCATACTCAGGCCACCATTGGACTGGGGTAATCGAGTAGACCTTTTTTTTTCAAAATAGTGTGGGCCTTGAACCTTGCTCGATACTATATGCTAGTACATGTAGATAGGAGTAAAGGATTGACATGAAGCTCTGGATTCCCGTGGAGTTGGTCTTAATACTTTTTATATCTTTTCTTTATTTGATTCATGTACTATTATCTATTATAAATATTGCTATTTTTCTTACGTCTTTCGAATGTGTATATCTACATGTGATTCATTCATTTACCATATAAGTGGAATTTTCCATTTTTATAAAATTTCTATCAACTCTTTCCACAGATTTGTCATTAATCATCACTATTACAATTTTTATCTTCTACTTATACATTTATAATATATTTTTCATCTTTGATAAGTGGGTATAGTCTCTCTACTATCACTTCTGAGACCCTCACTGCTAGTCGATATCCTCTAGTGTATGGGGAGATATTCTTGACGCCATGTGACCCACCAGTCTGGTTACCAAAATTATTGTCAGTTGGGTCGGGATGTTACAAAGTAGTATTAGAGGTTGTTTCATTTCCTTTTTCTTAATATTTTTGATTGGAATATAGGATATTATGAATGTGTTGGTAGTTGGTCAATAGTCATGCTCGCAACAGATCACCCCACGTATTGGAAATGACCAAGTGACCAGGGATGAGATTGTTATTTTTGATGTTCTCTATTACATTTGAAATGATTTCACAAAGAGTAACTATTTTACTTTCTAATACATATTATTTATGGAATTTATGGTTTTTATACCCTTGGACTATTATTGAAAGGAAGTTTCTTTATATACATCAAATTAGGCACATAGAAATAAACAAGTCATGAATTGTTCCATGCCATGTAGTTTCATGGTAGTTCTCCTTCACATTTTACAATGTACATTGAGTAATATGACATGTTTGGAGTATGAATAACATTATTAGTATAGATCCATGTTTTGGTAATTCATGGCACGTTTAACCATATAACATTCCTAGTGTCTATATTCCATGATGCTGGATTGTTTAGCCTACTTGCTTATATTCTATGCTATGTTTGATAGCATGCTCCCATGATAGCTGTTAATTAAGCCATATTTTTCCTTGTTTAGCATGCCTTCTATGTTTACTACTCATGATGTCATGTTTTTCTTTGTTTATATATGGGATATTAATTAAGGTGAACCATTTTTATCTTTTAAGGTGTATCCACACCTTATAATTGGGAAATTGTTACCCATATATTTAAACAACCTTGAGCATAATGTTGATACATGATTAGTACTGTTGGTTAAAAATGTAAAAGGATTCTCATTTGTAAATCTATAGTGAATTGGTTCTCATTAAATGTGAGTCATATTCCAATCTATAAAGATTATGAGTTCTTTATAGGTTGGTTGATCTCCACCCATCTTTCTGCACCGTTATATATAACTGTGAGCATGTAAAAATTTTAATGTGATTTTGGTTTCAATATTTGGGATCTAATTTTCTTTCCATGAAGTGTATGGATGCTTCATGAATTGGGAAATGGAAACCCATGTTAAATATAATGTCAAGATTCTATCCAAAATGATTTCTTATTTATGAGATGGTTGTTTTAGTTGTATCTGAAATGAATGAACAACTATAACTGGGTTGAAAATTAATGGACCCTTGTTGGATTATCAAAACCCTTATTGTTTTCCTTGATTATTAAAAAAGAATTTATTATAATAAATTGACCACTTATGATGGGATGTCATTGAATTTTTAAATGATTAAATGGAATTTGGGAAAATTTTTTATTTTTCCCTTGGGGAGTTTTTTGGAAATCAAGTACCTTGAGTTCTATTTTGAAAAATGGTACTTGATATTTTAAATGAAATATTTCAATACTTACAGATAAAATGTGAATAATTGAAAAAACGGCATGGAAAAGGAACCTGTATTGGTGTCCTCTATGTAAATCCCTCAGGTGTGGATAGTTTTGATTTACTCATTGAGTTTCCTTGGAATGGTAATGGTAGTGTTTTCCATTGGTTTTTTTACCAATAGATTATATTTTGGCTTTGAGATGATGACTTTTTTTTACATTACCAAATGCTGGGGTCAATAAGTGTTCTTCTTGAGGGGCTAGCCCTTGGTATGTAGTGCCCTCAGAAACATGATTGACTTGCTAGTTCAATTTGTTTTCTAATTTTATGTACCATTGAAGTGTTTTTGTCCCTTGTAGGACTTTTGGATCCTAAAGACACCCTTGTTCGGATGGGTTTCCATGCATTCATGACCTTGTTATGGGCTTGAGAAATGGGTAGTTCTTTTTTTTAGCTGGTTAGACATGCCTCGGTCATAGTCAATTGTTTCTTTTGTCATTTTACCCATTCAATTTTACTTGGATAGTATGCTTTGGTATGCACGGTATCATCGAGTGATAAAAGAAATAACGAACTGATTGAGTTCCATCAAATCGTAGAGTTTTGTGGTTATGAGTACGATCTTAGGTCATATCTAGGTAGGGATAACTAAGAATTAAATAAATGGGTCAGTCTTAATGTTCAGGATGAGTTTATAAATATTTTCGTGTTAGGAAATTCCAGTTGTTTTGGGTATGGATTCAATTTGGGTTTAACCTTCCTTTTACTCATGATGTTGTGATGATAGATCAAAGAAGCATCACACGTCTATTTTTGTAGTCTTTTACTAGAATTCTTGTGAGCGTCTAGTTGATCTTATTTTCCTTCAATGACTAGAATACTCCTATGGCATGAAGTTTCATGTCAAATCTGATAAATGTATACATCCAAGTAGGAGGGAAACTACCAAAAATTCCATTTAGTAATGGTTGATCATTTTTGAATGTCTTTGGGGAAGGTGAGTTTTAAATATGTGTCGGAGCTTTATTGGTAGCATGACATTCTTATGTTTGGATGTGTATGCACCCCATGATTAACACAGTTGGTTTGGAATGATATTTGGTGTTAAATTTTGAAAAAATAATGAATTCCTTCGGGTGATAAAATAATGTGTTCAGTTAATTTTGTGTCGGTGGAGAATCTGAGTTCCTTCATTAAAGTCAACCAGTGGTGGTTCGACCTTTTTTCCTTCTATTAGATGGGTATGATTAATTAGAAGACTTTCCAACACTCTTAGTGTACTCTACTAAGCGATGAGCATGTCCCCTACCTTGTCTTCATCCTATATGCACTAAGAGAACGTCGGTCTTATGCGGCACTGCAGGCTTCAAGGACATTGGGCTTGTTTGGGTTATTCTATTTTGGTGTTTCACATGGGATACGTGGTTTTCCTTCATGTTATAATCTTAAAAGCGTCACCAAAATGTGGGTATATATTTATGTGTACATGTTCTTGTTAAATGTAAGGTTCCATGGGAAAAGGCCTCACAATTCAGCTTTTAAAATGTTGGTCATCTAAGCCCGACGTCTTCTGGAATGGTCAACCAAGAGGCAAGACTCTTTACATTATTATTTTGGGGTTACGATTGGTGAAGAACTGTCTTAAGGCACATCATTGAGTGAATACATGTGAGGTTGGTGTTGGATAGGGATTTTCATGAAAATATGGCTTGACTTGGGATTATGGATGAGTGAAATCAAAAATTAAATCATTTTAAAATCATGTAAGGAGCAATGTCAAATGATTAAGAGCGTTATTGTAATTGCATTTCCAATGGTGGGATGAACTGTTGTTTGGTTTTGGCCACATAGCATTATATTATGTGGTGGTAAGTACATTAGGTCAGTGGCATGGTGATACAATGACATGATCATGCCTAATGTTGGATGGGCTCGGGTAAGTGTCATCTCAGTGTTTCAGTTATAAAATGAGTGTTGGATCGAGTCTTGGTAGTTTATGTGACTTTTGTTTAAAGGAGTGATCGATGGTGCATTGAACATTTAGAAATGTAACATGACTGTTTGGACAAAGGTTCATGTCCCCTATAGTTCAAGTGAGGTTTTAATTGTTCCCAAAGTCTTCTTGGGGATGAGAAGTTATATGGTGGGAAGGTTGTAATAATACACTTTTTGAATAGGGCAAAAATGTGATGGCTTTGAACTATGTCAATGAATAAGAATGTTAAAATTAAAACTAAGTCTAAAAATGGAATTCCAAGAGTTGGGTCGCTCCAAAGAGATGTTTTGGACTAGGGTGAAGCCACGTTGAGTTTCCCAGGTGTCTTGAGATGTTTTAGGGGTTCTGAACCCGAAAAAATTCATGTTTTTAATGACATCATAGGGGGAACGGTTTGGACATTGTTTCTATACAATCTACCAAACCGTGTGTCCCACCACATGTAACCATGTGACCATAAATAAGTGGGGAGATATTTCACATGGGCTGCACACAGTTTCCCAAACCTTGGTCCTAACCCAAGGGAGGTGAGTCTTTTATACAGGGGGTTCTACACGGTTTGCGCAAAATTTGGAAAACTGTGCGGGTCAAACAGTGTGGTTGGGTATATTTAAAAAAAATTAAAAAAAAATTATACTTAACTGATTTAAAACGTAAAAACGCAATCCCTCTTCCCTCATTCGATACAGCACCCCAAAGGGGTATTCTTATTCTTTAAGTGCTACCCCCACCTTTGGCATCCCCTTGGATCGTTTTCCATCCAGAGTTTCTTTCAATTTATTCTCTGATTTTTCGAGGTAGGCCTCTCTACTCCATCCACTTCCACTTCTGGCTGTTTTTTGATTTTCCTTTTTTAATATTTAGGTTAGGATTAACCCTATGTTAAGGGTTGTCCATATTTTGAATTATTCTTTGGTTTTTATTGTACGAAATGAGGTCCTTAGGTCTTATTCATTCATGTTCTGGAAAACACTACCAAAGGTGAGGTGGTTTGGGTAGTTTCGGTCTTCCGACCTCATTTCATGGTAATATTTTTTAATATCAGCTTTGTTTCACACCTCTGGTATTTGGTTAAATGTTTTTTATTGAATCCCTAATATTTATTTGATAGGTCATTGGTTAGTTTTAGGTGGTTTTGGGATGATTTGGTTCAACACCACCACCCAAGGTAAGGTTTTAAACCCACATTCTGGTTTCACCCATTTCATATGGTTTTTTTAAATGTTTTAAGGTTCATAGTATTAAATGTGTTGTGTATTTGTTCATGCATGTTGGTTTCGAGTCTCTATGTCAAGGGAGTCTCGCCTGCGTATGCATAGGTAAGATAATATATATATATATATATATATGTGTGTGTGTGTGTGTGTGTGTGTGTGTGTGTGAGTTCCCCACTATGTGTATGATCATCCATGGCAGTGATTATATACGTATTGGTATAGGTGTGATGATGTATATATATATAAATTAACTCATTGGTGTTTTGATCAGGATATGTGGATATAAGAATATGTGTATGGATCCCCATACACATGCTCATGGCCATGTTGGTGTGTTTATAGGGGCTAGATTTCCTTGCATGTATGTGAAAGTGTGTATTCCTTGTGGGGGAGAAACAACTCTTAGTTAGAAATCTCCAAGAGCCAATGTGGATGGCTTGGTTCCACTAGAGGTAGGATCAACTTCCCCTAACCTTGTGGTTTTTTAATTCATTAATTAAATGAGTTTCTTACTATGTTGTTCATTGATTTAATTAATCTAGTATGGTTCCCAAGTTTAAATTCTTCCTTTTATATTGTTAATGAAATGCAAAAAATTGATGGTTGAATATTGAATAACTATGTCATGTTTTTGTAATAAAACCCCTCAAATGGAGGTGTGATTCCTTCAAAAGAAAAATGCATTGATATAATTAATTGATCGTTTACTTTATTGCCTTGGTGATTCTATTATACATGGTTTGTACTTGATAAATGACATGTTAGGTTGCATGAACACTTTATGTTATTTTTCCAAAGTAGGCACATGACTTGTTTTCTTAGCACCACTCCATACAATTTCTGTCGTGATAAGTAGTCTCTATTTCTTATTGAGATAAAAGAATTATTAAATGATTACAGAATTCTTAGAATGGATTATGATAGTGAATTTCACCCCTATTCCCATTTTCCATGTTTAAGAAAATTTGGTGAAATGACCTTGAGTGGAATGACCAAAACCTACTGCCATGCATGTGTGGTTCATGCCTCATGGTATTAATTGAATGTTATTAATATGTTAATTTTTTCTTGAAAAAACATTATATGGTTTAATTATCTTTAAACAAAATGCCTTAAATATAATGGTCCCAAGGGGAGGAATGGATTTATCCTATGTTGGAATTATAAAATTATGGAACATTTAGTTTGTTTATTAATTAGTAATGACGTGAGATTTTATTCCTTACCTCGGAAATGGTAAATTATTGTGTCTTCATGGTGATGATGATGCACATGTTTGGTGGTAGGCATTATATCACAGGACATTTAATTAAATGTGGGCAGTAGGCATTATAGCCCTGTTCTATTCTGTTAAATGTATGCGGTAGGCATTATAGCCTCGATCCATTTGGTTAAATGTGGATGGTAGGTATATATTTACCCCATGCCATTATTTCCATATAATCCATGAGAATAATAGGTCTCCTAGAACAAGGTTTGGGGAAAATTGTGAGAGCTCCCCTAGAATTCGGATGGCGGTGGTATGTCCCAATCAAACCCAATTTGTATCAAATGATTTATGGATAAGAGACTAAGGGATCTTGGTCATTATTTTGGGTAAGATCATGAGAGATCCCCTAGAATTCGAATGGTGGTGGTATATCCTGATCCACCCCAATATAAATATAATGCTTGAAGTCTTAGAGAGTAAGGGATCTTGGACCTGGGTTTGGGGAAGATCGTGAAAGATACCCTAGAATTCGGATGGCGATGGTATATCGCGATCCACCCTAATATAGATATATCTTATATATATATATATATATATATATATTATCCTACTATATATATATGTGACATGATCAGACATTCCAGCCATGGAATGAAGTAGATTTCACCGTTAGGTGTCCCTTAGGAACGTGAATGGGTGCTGGTTAATTATTTTGGTTATATTATCATCTCTCTATAACTATACGCTGTTTAATTTATTATACTTTCTAGATAGTGATAGACACCAACGGTGTCGGCCTACTATGATTTATATCTCACACTCTACTCAGTCTGCCATTGCATCGAGGTTCCCGAGCAGACCTTTCATGTTCGATGGACTGCGGACCATTGACCTTGCTTGTTTCTAAATGATAATACCTGGAGATAGTAGCAAATAATTGATCTGGAGGCTAGGATCCCTATGGAGTCGGTCCTAGTACTTTTTAACTATTTGTTTATTTGAGTTATGTACTGTTCTGTATTGTAATGCATGCATTTTTGTTTACATTTTTCAAATATGTATCTCCACATGTCATGCAGTCGCCTGATATATAACTTCCATTGACATCATTTATAAAATTTCTATAAACCCTTTCTGCTACTTTATTATTGATGTTCACTTCTTCTATTTTTATCAACTATTTATACTTTGAAAATACCATTGTGCATCTTTGATAAGAGGGTATAGTCTCCCCACTATCACCTTCTATGTCCCTTGTTGCTACTAGACAACCTATGTCATACAGAGAGATTTAGTTGAGGCCATGTGACCCACCAGTCTGACTACCATGTTTATAGTCAGTCAGATCAGGAGATTTCAATATTCAATTACATAATCAATATGTTTGTTTTTGGTTTTAATGGAAATTTTTCTTATGTGTTAAAAATTAATTTGGTAGGTTGATAATTAGATAGGGTGGTCTTCAATAAACATATCAAAAATAATAATCATGAAATTATTATCTTATTTATTAATAATTTTAATTTTTAAATCCAATCATGAAATATGGTATTGGAAAATTAACTAAGTTACAATGATAGAGATGGTAGGACATATGTACATGTTAGTAAAGATTCCGTTTTTTCAATGATCATTATGGAAAAAAGGTAAGTAATATTATTTGTTTATAGAAGTATCATCATATGATAAATACCATAATATTTCCTTAAATATACATATTTATATCACCCATGTGATGTGGTGTTGAAATTATAATAACATCACTTCAAGGAGGTGGTAGTCCACACAAACATGAACGACATTATAAATTTTCAGTTTAAGAGAAAAAACGATCTATTACCTATTAATAATGATAAATGTGTCACTAATAATATTATGTAGTAATTTATATGATATATATTCATTAAATATATCCTTATTAATATATATTTAATTCATTAGTGAAAAATCAATCAAATTTCTTCGCCAGGTGGTAGTCCGCCTTACACAGATGAGATGTTACTGTTTCCCCCACAAAATAAAAATTATGAAGGTATATGTGATATAATATCTCTAGAAGTATAAATCTATTAAAAATAAAATATATATAATTTAAATACTTAATTAAAACTAACAATGAGAGGCGATGATGAAAAATGAATGATATTGATTTGTGAGGTGGTAGTCCCCCATACCCACGAATGATGATTTTGTATCACATTTTATTAAAGTGGAAATGGATTTAGGTTATTCCATTAATATAATAAAATATAAGTATATGTGATTTAAATTTTTATAACATAATCATAACATTATAATATTTTATAGAGGTGGAAGAATATATAAAATAAGGACACTTGGTCAAGCATGGTAACTTTCCATCAGGAATCCTACTTATGTAAGAACCAAAATCCTTATTAGTATGGATTCATAATCAAAATACAGGATTTGGGTGTTCGGTAGGTAATTAAGGAATATATTTAGATAGGTATTAGATAATACAAAGTCTTGTGAATATGTGAAGAGTAGGGTATAGGTGATGGTCTTTTGTAAGTGAGCTAAGTGGAGCATTTAAATATTTTGAAAAGAAAAATATGTATCCATGGTTTTTAAATGAAACAAGTCTCCAACATTGACCATTATTGAGAATAATACTTAAGAAAGCTTAAATATTCCAATAAAATATATCTTATTCAACTTCATGGATAGTTATCTATTAAATTCATAGTTTAAACACTAATAAATCAATTTTTACCTCATCCGCAATAATTATTATTTACTATTTTCACAATTAGATTTACTAAAAATTTAATTTTTTAGTGTTATATAATATAAATTATTATCGTTAAAAATATTTAATAAATTTTACCAAATTAAATTCTTATAAATAGAAAATTTAATTTTAACATTCAACATGTAGGCGTGATGAAAAACCATTTTTAGTAAGTATATTTTTCAAGAAATGATTATTTTATATTAAATATACGATTATTAATAATAATTTTTTGAATAAAAATTAATATTTATTTATATATCATGAATAATTTCAATTTAAAACCTTTCCCATTATGAATTATCTTAATTAATGAAAATGGAGAAACAATATTACAATAAATAAATTTTTCATAAAAATACCATTTTAAAGCCAAAAACAAACTTATACTTAAATATAATATAATTTTTATTAAAAATAAAATAATAGGAATAAATATAAATTAATAAAACTTATTTTACATTAATTCATATTAAAAATATAACGGAAATTTCAAATAACTTAATTTATTGAAATATAATGAGTTTTTTACAAAACAATATGCATTTTTCAGTATTTACTAAAAAATCCAATATTTATTAAAAATAACAATATTTCACCCTTTGAAAATATGAAAATTACAATTTTTAAAATGAGTTATCTTGTATCAAATAAACTTTATATAAATTATTAATATTAATTATAATATTTTCTAAAAAAATCAATTTTTAAGAAAACCTATTTTTTAATAATTAAATTACATTACTTAAAATTGATTGATTAT
Organism: Viscum album; assembly: GCA_963277665.1. Lineage (NCBI taxonomy): Eukaryota > Viridiplantae > Streptophyta > Magnoliopsida > Santalales > Viscaceae > Viscum > Viscum album. The sequence continues at coordinate 49,318,615 of OY728122.1, forward strand.
TTACTATGAATTTATATGTAATTTATATTGATTAGGTAATATATATATATATATATATATATATATATTCTAAAGTTTTCAGTACAATTCATACCCACTAATTTAAACACAAGGTTGTGTCGTTTATAATCATTGTTACAGGTCAAACACAATATCAAACATAGTTTTATTATGTAAAATATTAATCTGTTAAAGAGAATTTGAAAAATCATTTGTTTTTGAAATTGATGAATTGAAATACCATTAAATATCATAAAAAAATTTATGTGGAAAGTATACTTCTCACTACGAAAATCACTTTTTTATAAAAAATAAAAATTTAAATAATATTGAGAAATATCATTCAATTGAGAATAACCATAGAAAATTATAAATGAGGATTAAAATGAAGTGATTTTCATGATGGTTTGAAATAAAATTTTGATTTATATTTCAAAAATAAAAAAAATTTCAAAACTTTTGTAAAGGAGTCATGTTTTACCCATTTATAACAATGTTAAGAAAAATAATTTTTAAAAACATTTAATAGATGGAAAATTTTAATGTAAAACTTATTTAAGAAAACATTTATTATTATAAATGAAATATTTTGAAAATATTTTAGGAAAAATGTTAATAGAAGAGAAATAGTTCCAATATAAAAGAATATACATAATAAAAAACACTTAAAATTACTTTCTTGATGATTCTTTAATCAGTAAGTGTGGAAATGGACATTAAACCATTAAAAACATTCATAACCAGATGATAATAAAAGGTACTTGGTTGTAGAAAATATCATCTTATGATTTCTCCCATGTAATGTTGAACATTAAAAATACTAGAAAAAGAGATTGCAACATTAATCATTTTCCACTTTTGTTTCTCTTAAAATATTATCCCATGAAAGGGTAACAAAAAATGAAACATTTAATATTATGAAAATAAGTCAATTCATGATACATCACATAAAACTTGAAGTATATTGACCACTTAAAATAATTTATGTGCTTAAAATGACCATATGTCCATAATGAAAAATAATTTAAGATAAATAACCCTTAATAAGATCATATCATTGAATTATGAATTAATTAATTGAGATATGTTGTATGAAAATTATAAATCCAAAAAAAAATTTAGAAATATATAATATAAAATTTATATATCAATTCACACATTGTCATGGAAGAATAATGTCACTGAAGAATTGTTATAACCCAATAAAAGGCAATTGAGTTAAGAAACCCTTTACTACATAGTAACATTAATCTTTAATACCATTAAAAAACTTTTAAAATTTTAACATAAAATATCATAATATATTAATAATTCATAATAAAAAATGTAAAAATTATCTATATACACCATATAAATGAAATTTTGTGCAAAACAAAAAAATTGACTTAATAAAGGAAAATTGAGACAAACTCCCTTACATGGACTGTAAACATTCTATGCATATCCTTTAACTCATGTATAATAAACTCATATCAATTATTATATTTAATAAGAAACTTTTCTAGTTTTTATCCATTATCCTTGAACCATTTATTTCATTTATCTTGACAATATAATTAATAACATAATTAGTTGATTTTATAGTAGGGGTTTTTAGGATGTTGAGTTCATATGTTCAAAATGACTTCTATAGATTGACTAAGTTCAATGGCTTCATTATTCAATCATGTACAAAATTTTTATATTTACATAATTATAGTTTTTATATATAAATTAAACTTTTAAAACCAATAATGAAAGATGGTTATGGAAAATTACCTACGTTAGAATCACGGAGGGCATATTATATGTATTCATGAGTAAGATTTCAATTTCTCAATAATTATTATTGAAAAAGTTAAAGTATTATTTTATATTTAAATAATTTTAAATATATGATAAATATAATATTACTTCATTAAATATATATACACATAGATATATAAAATTTATGTGATTTGGTGAAGGATAATGAATCATATCACTTTTGTGGAGGTGGTAGTCCACACGTACAAAACAGTCATGTTATCCATTTTCAATTAATGGAATGATATGAAAAATAATGATATATCATATTTTAAGAATGGTAAATATTCTATTAATATAATCTGTCAACATTAATTCCAAAATTATAACAATATTTGAGAGTTTGTGATGAAAAACGAATAACATTGGTCGGTGAGGTGACGGTCCACCTTATAAAATAACGGTGAATTCCATTACCATTTGATAGAGGTTGGATATCGGTATAAGCTGGGAAATTGTATTAATAACATCTATTTATATAATATATATTTATTTTATTATATAATAATTGTTAAATATTTTATTATGTAGGTGTTAGAAGAAATAAAACATAAAAACATAGTTAATAATGATACCTATTCTCCAAACAAGCTCATTTTCTTAACACTTTAAGACCACTATGGTTGGTATCCTGACATAAATAAAACTTCTACTATATTTGTTTGGATTTTAGGCATAATTTAGGGTAGATATTGTATGAAAAAATTGGGTTTTATATTTTAATTAAGGAGAAGAAGAGATTCCCTTTTTAAGAATGGGGAGGGACACTATTCCAATTTTATAAGATATTAAAATAAAATATCAAATTGAAGTCCAAATGTATCTAAATTGATCAGATTCAAATATAATATATTTATGAGTATAAATAATCTTATTAAATCAAATTTTGACATGTTTTAACAATGGTTTTACCCTGATCTTTCATTTTTATCCCCTATTAACACTTTTCACAATTACTATGACAACAATATTTTTGGCATTTAGAGGGTAATTATAGTTACTAAAAATTTAAAAAAGGTCATAAATGAGAATGGTTTATATTGTCAATAATATACTAATAACATGGATCAAATTATTATTTTTAGGAATTTATTATCATTTAATCAACTATTAGTTATTAATAAATTTCATTAATGACAATCTTTATAAATACAAATTACATTGACTTTGAAAAAATCAAGAAAAAAATTGAAATTATATAAAAATATTTTATTTCATACATAACCTATTATAGTAGTTAATAAAAATCATGCATCTCATTTATTATCTCCAATTATATTTCATTTAATATTTTTAGTACAATTTAATTGATTTTTTTATTAATTGAATAATTTCGGCGTCAAATTTGATTAAAAATTTAATTTAATTTTTAATTCAGTAAAAATTAAAAATAAATTATCATGATGAATTTAATTAATTTATAATTCAAATAAATAATTATAACTAAAAATAAATTCTTTTTATCACGAGGTTTAAAATAATATAGTTTCTAAAAACAAGAGTGTGACATTTTTTACTTTCCTTACAAAAAATATTATAAAGATCATAATCAGACGCAAATGAAAAAATTCCACATAACTAAATCCTTGATGATTATGGATGATATATACCCATCCAATTAAATTTTTTTAAGTTTTTGGTTCATTTTATAGTCCATATATTGTTATTTTTAACAATCAATTACACGATTTTCCAAGTACGATGGTAACAAAAATTACTATGGTTACTATTCATATTGATAGAAAAGAAAAGGGAACAATTTAAAAATTTATAAATACTAATTCAAAATATGGAATCCATTTTTCAAAATTCAATACAACAACTGCTAGAATTTAAATTAAAATTAAACTAAAAATGCAACGAATAATGATTTTTTAAAAAATTCCCTTTTAAATATAAAATATTTTTATACTAAATTAAAGTATTGAATTTATATAAAAAAACATAATTATATTATCTTAAATAGATTTAATGTATTTAAATTTTAAAACTATTCCAAAATATAATTTTATTTTTTAAATAATTTAAACGAACATAATGTTTTAAATAAAATCATAATTTTTCACCATTAATTGAAAAATAAATTTTTTCAGAAAAATAAAACAATTTCACCCAAATATAATTCTGAATTGATGAATTAATTTTTTTCATTTATTTCAAAAAATAAAATTTATAAAAGTTCCAAAAAATATAATATTCTCTAAAAAATAATTAACAACATATTTAAAGTATAAAATAACCATAACAATAATTCAATTTGTATTTCCTCAGCACAAATCAATAAATTTTTATTTATGAAGACCATTATATATATATATATATATTTCATATATTATTTAATCATATTCATGCATTCAAATTAGACAGCAAAGTTATAACGGTAACATTTAAATAATAGTCTATCACGATTTGATTATGCTTAGTGTTGTGTAATTAAAATTTATTTAATGTAGTCATTATTTTTTTATTATTACAGTATTACATTGACACATGAACATGGAGTCAAGATGACTTTATTTAACTTTATTTTGGTCTCTTTCTCTTATGGTAACATTATACAGTCACTTGATTTCCTGAAACAAACGCTTTATTTCTTTATGCAGTCACCACATTACATCATGTGATAACTTTATTTCTACATTCTGTCACATTATTTCTTCGTGTCATCACTTAATTTCATAGAGAAATTGTTCTCATCTATTTCACTGTAATGTGTTTGTTCATGTGGTGATAATGATTTCAACATGATGTAGCATATTCTTGGAAAAGTGTAAAGGAGATTAGTGAACTATGTAAAGTTAAAACAAACATTTCATACCATACATAAGTGTAAAAATATACTCACATAATGATAATGAATAAATTATAAATGTTTTTTATTGTTAGAAAAATATGATGTTAAGGGTGAAAAAAATTGTTTAATATAAATAATAGTTCATAAAACATATATAAGGGAAGATAAAATCTTTTGTAAAGGTAAGATAATGAGTTTGAATCGTACGTAAGGGAAAGAATATTTATGATTTATACAAAGGTAAACTCAAATTGAAAATTAAGTAATCATTAAAATGATTTGTGAGCATCAAAACATGGATAGAATTTGGAGTTGTTGGACTGATTAAACAATATATGCTTTTTAGTGATCCAAAATCATGATAAATATATGAAATGAATCGAAAAAACATGAATTTAACCCCCTATTTAGATTATAAAAAAAATTAGAGAAAAATAAAATATAATAGTGCAAGGTATAAATGGGCAGGACATTAATAGAAATGATGTACTTTATTTATAATACAAAAATGATTACAAAAATGATACCCCATAAGGTAATCCAATCAGAATCATAATTAGAGACCATATCCCTGATGTAAAAAGTAGGATGTTGTCAATCCCTTTGGATTTATAGGTAGAGGAAGGAAGGTTAGGATCTGTTGAATAGGTGTTAGATGGTTCTTGAATAACTACACCTAGAAATTGTGAATAGATAATGAAAATATTGTATAGAACACATGTCAGATGTGTTGGAAGAGGATGTGTCATTAGTTGCGACTAAAGAAATAGGTTAGTAAGGTGGTTCTTAAATGGAATTATTAGTAGAATAATCGTATGGCTCGATCAGTCTAGATAATTTCTTCACAAATCCTTAACTATACTCCATATACTAAAAATAATCATCCTTGTTCTCTAGATGGATTCTAGAACATTAGTAATAACACATAACTTCTCCAATTTTCATTTGATGTCCAAAGTCTAAGGAACAATTCTGAGATCACTAATCAAGGATATTAAAATGGTGTTCAGTTCATATTTTATAAGGATCATGCTATGTTTAATATCAATGGCGCTTCAAATTGTGTCTCTGTCTGTACTATCATGTTCGATATCTTTTCTAATTATCTTCAAGGTCCTTTTTGAATGTGGTCTAAATCCCTTAGACAAAATATTCGAGGTTTTATAAAATTCATTCATTTTTAATCACAACTCATATTTTATTAGTTGATTTTTGAGATCTTCACTAGAAAACCCATTCATAGGAACATGTGGTTGAACTGAAGAACATAATAAATGTGTAGTTGATTTAAAAGACTGAAAATACACATTTAAAAATATCAGGGCCAAACATCAACATTAAAAACTAAAGAAATATTTAGATAACGGAAATGAGCTCTTAAATCCCCAATATCATTTATCATAAGATCCCCTTTTTAGATTTTGGTTAGGTTCAAATTGATAAATAAAAAGAGATACAATCCTCATTATTTCATTTTCTTTAATTGGATCCACTATTCTCCTAAAACCAAAAAATAACTATTGTAAATAATTGATGAAATCTAATTTTAACTAATTCTGAAATTATTTAGATGTAAAATATGTAGAAGGAGAAGAAAATTTTTTAGTATAAGAGTTATAATCAAACTGCCTACCATCCAACTCACATTTATTCTCCCCTAACTCTGGTCTCAATGTCCGAACTTCTAATTCTGTATTATCTTATTTATCAATTTTATAAAGATATATATGGATATATCTTACATAAAATGTCATATTACAATACTTACTATAATTTTTAGTAGGATTTGGAATAAACATATCTTCAATCACTTAGTCAATTGATGGACTATGATGATATACATAACTTTTTCTTGAAAATAAATATCATCAACTAGAGATCATTCATGTAATTTATAAAAATAAGATATGGTAGTTCCAATATGTTAGATGGAGTAACCCGATGTTCATCATAATCATATTACCCTTAAGGAGGTGATTCTATTATAATTTTCCTAGGAGTACTTCCAATGATAGTGATCTAAGTAGAATATTTTTTTAAACCTTATTCACTTCTTTCAGACTCACCAGATTCATTTCACTCCCACGATGATTCTTTAATAAAACCACTTACCGATACCTCAGTTCCATCAAGGGATTCATCATCATACTCTAATTATTGAGAGGTTAGTGGTATGGGAGAATCAGGATATCCAATGTAAGATTCATGATTGGGATCCCAATCATCATTACAGTTTGACCCCGTCTATATACAAATTTCACCCCCCTCTATTTCCTCTATTAGAAATTTTAATGAAACATTATTTTAATTAGATGAATACTCAACTATATCAGTTAGTTTTATTCTTTGACCTACATAGTCCCTTGGTCAAACATTATTCATAATATGGTAAAAAATTTCATTAATATTTTCATTATCATCTATGCATTCCCTTCTTCAATGGTTGTAGTTTAATTTCAATTTCCTATAGATTTTTTTTTGATTTTGGAATATTCGAATATAGGAAATAACATATTCCTCCACATCATTAACTATCTATTTCGAATACAATAAGGATATGATAAATTTTGGGTTTGGAAAAGAGCTAAACCAAGAGAAGGGATTTCACATAACACACATATTCCTCATGATATATCAAGATTAGATTATTTTATTTCCATATTTTTTCTAAATAATTAATTAATAAATCATGATTTTTTATAATGATAAATTAACCTTTCCTACCGATAATCATATAATGGAAAAACATCAACACTAATCTACATTCTTCATATAATTCCACATTAGTTGCAATTTTAGGAGTCAAGATCCAATTTATCATATAAAGTGATCTCAAAAATTAAAAATTATCATGATTCATTGGATAGGAAATTTGAGAATACTTATTCTCTCCTTAATAAGGTTTATTCAAGATTTTATCTCGGTTTTTTAAAGATAATAACTGGCATCACCACCTACAATCATTTTAATGTTATCCCTTGAATTAATAGAAACAAGTTACATATTGAAAAAAATACTTAACCAATCAAGGATAAAACAACATTCCATTATCCTTGAACCATTCACTCCACCCTTTATTTTGAATCAAATTCGAGACTAAAATATTTATTTACTATATCCATCCACATCATCTTATACATATATAGAACATTTTTGAATATATGGATTTCTTGGGTTGACTGTAACACTCAATATAACTTGGTTCTTTTTAGATATCTTTGAATGTGTTGAGCCAACATGAGACAAAACTTCATGATTCCTTTTAATTGTAACCATCCTTATACCATGATTCAAATCTCGGGAGGTTTAGGTTTAATTTTCAAAGGAAAAGAGGCTTTAGAAAGGATATATAGTAATTACAGGTTCAAAAAAGAGAAATGGAATTTAAGGATGAGATGTTTTATGATTAATATTAAAGAATATAGATAATGTCACGCTGAGTCCCACATTTATTAGGCCCTAATGTGGTGACTAGCACTAAGGGTAGGATGATCTCACAATATGGGAGGCATTACCCATTATATGAAAACATGATTTGGAAGTAATATGTATCAAACACAAAAAAACTCCAGGAAAAATATTAATGAAATCCAAAATCCATCCCACATTCAAGTATAGAAATAAAACTCTTATAACTAAAACAAAACTTCAATGTTAGTACCACAAGAAAAGCTAAGTAGAAACACAACAACTACCCCAATGTTTGATCTAGTAATTCCTAACATGGTACACATAGTCATCCTAGAAACATTAAAGTAGTTTTATACACATAGTGTTAGAATACATGTATACTCAATAGAAAAAACCAATGTTGCTCGTGCATAAGTGAGAGAATAAAATTAATGCTCATTTTAGAAAATAGAAGAACCAAACAGCACCTAAGAAAGCATAATAACCATCCCCAAATCTCCACCAACACCCAAGCCTCATAACTAGTCCCTTCACATCGGAAAATGAAGATAATTACATACCACCCATACACACCTAGTCCATTCAACCACATATTCCCCATAGACACCTAGGACACACAACCACATATCATCCTGAAAACTCCCAGGAAGTACAACACCTCATATCTAGAAGACACCTGGGAAAAAAACAACACATATCATCCCAAAGAACCCTATGAAAAAAAAACACACTCGCACATACATATGGCTCACAAACCACAACCTAACATAATAATCTTGGGCTATCACCAGCTGGATTATAGAATAGGGAAGGGCAGGTTGCCAACTATCCATCCTCCCACTAGGATGATTGGGAAATGCATCCTCTCCTCTGACAATGGTGGTTTTTTGCACATGGTTCTCAACTAGTGTGGGGTTTCAATAAAAATATCAAGGTTAAAATACACGTAATACATTTATGATACCAAACACTCATCCAAATCTATGGGTTCTCACCCAATCAACCATCCCACAACACTTTTATCCTTGATAAAACCTATAAATGTACAACCATTGAACAAGTCCCAAATCATATCATACGCCTGGCCCACTCAATTAAAAAATTCACATCATTATTATGTATTTATTTTCTCCATAACTATATAAGAGACTACCAAGTATATAACACAATAAGGCACAAAAAAGGTCACAAAGTGGAAGAAGAACCATGGTTACTGAACCAACATAATATTTCTGCTCTGTTTATCAACCATTTATGTCATAAAAAAACAAATCCGAGGACATGAAGTGGAGATTTGGGCATGCTACTCATGGATAATATCTGGGTGAATTACCCATACCAACAACTTCCATAATCATTTTTCAAAGTCATTCCTCCCAATCCATCCTCTCAACAGAAAAACCCCAACTCATAGCCACACCCAGCAGCAAATATCATTACAGCTACATCACTACCCTCATATCCATTATTGGTATCCCTACTATATAACCACAACACACCCATCACACCCAGTAACATAACACATCACTACCCAATCCTAGCCCCACTACACAACACAGCCCATCAATTCCACAATCTATCAATCTCTCAACATGAGATTTTATTCCACCACACGTTCCACCAAAAGTCGCACAAACAAGCCCACAACCCTAATAAAACATAAGTTAGAACAAACCCACACAGAGAAAACCACTGCATAGACCATGGAAAATAATATGTATATTTAAAAAGGCATTCCACATTCTGTTTCCTTTTTCAAATTCATGTTTTTTCCAAAAAATATTTTTTTTACAAGGGTATATTGTCTAATGGTGAGTCAAAATGGCTAGATAGAACTACTGAGTCATAATGTTGACTCACACTAAGGATGTGAAATGGTGAGTCATTGACGACAGGTCGTGACAGTAGGTTTCCAGTGGTGAGTCATATGACAGTAACTCGCCCAACATTGAGTGGATCGATGGTCACTCGTCCAATAGTTACTCATCCACCGGTTACTCATCCAATAGTGAGTCACCCAACTATGACTCATCCATTGGGTACATGTCCAATGGTGATTCCCCAATGATGACTCATCCACTGGAAGCTCATCTTCTGGTATCTCACACCGGTGACTCGTCCACTGGGGTCTCATTTTCAAGAGTTTGTAAAAACTCCATAATTCCGTAATTTTTCTAATTTCACCCCTTAACATTTTATTAGATGTAAAATGATTTTAATAACATATTTAATGTTTTTGGAGTGATTTTAAATCATATCTATCTTCTAAAAACTTGAAGCTTCAATTGAATTCCAAACCACATGGTCTGGGCCAATATCCGAATTAAATGGCTTTTAAAAACTATTTCTCCCAATGATATAAGATTTGGTCTTTTTAAAGTCGATATCCTCTCTTCCTTGTGTAGTCTTGTTTTCTCATGGTTTGATCATCCCCTTTTTCCTTAATTATTAATGCATTGGTTTTTCACCTTTTTTGAAAGGGTTTTCTCAGGAGGCTTTTGCTGCCTACACAACCCATGTTCTAGTGCAATAAGGAAGGGTTGATCGTCTATATTTTGAGGTAGGTAATCCTTATTCTCTATTTATTTTTGTATGATGAGTAATGGGTGAATGAGTATCTCCCTTCTGAATAGTATAATTTTACATTTATTAAATAATTTATGGCATAAAATAATAACAAATCAAAGGGAATCCCAACAAAAACAGTAAAAATTAATTTTGAAATTCAAATATTCACTATCCCTTAACTAAAAATAACAATATGGTAACTTGGATTAATCTTGGTAGTTATATTGACCACATGAAAAATTGGTCACAGTCACTTAACAAACTATATAAAATAAATTTAGAGTTACTTTACAAAAATAGTAATGAATAATTTAGATAAATATTAAATTAAAAAATGTAAACAAAGATATCATGAATTAAAATAAGAATGAAAAAAATAAAAGGGTTATAAAAAGTGTTTAAATATTTAGGAAAAGATATTAATTATTAAATGATGTGTGATATAATTTAATCTCTATATATTCAGGGGATTTCTTAAAATATCAGTAATCTAATGTTCAATTCCAATTAAATCAAGTGTACTATCTACTTTTTAAAAATTGTATCTAAATAATTGATGCATTATATCAATTTGATTTTTCCAAGAGTGTGTAAGATCCTTCATAATATAGAACCCTCAAAGGTTTCTTTAGAGATTATTTCATAGATTCAACGTTATGTGGGATCCATTTTTGGAGTTTCGATAGCACCAGGGTTGGGCTGTGCCTATTGGGAGAATTTATGCTAGGAATGTATAGATTACGACATAAACAGGTAATTGGAAAAAATCCATTAAAATGGTTTATAGAATAAAAAATTTAGTATTTAAATCCCATTTTAACTCACAATTATTTCGCTTGGGATAAAATATCATAAAGAGACATGTTTTTAGTGGGACATGTAATATAGAGAAATTATGCAATAAATATAGGATTAATAATTTAAAATCTTCATGCCCAATATGTTTTATTTACCACTCCCAAAAATCCCTATTAATTAGTAACATATTTTTATACCTCAAACCCTAACTCTATTCTTGGTGAATTTGGGTGATCTCAATTATTCTATGTATCCCCATTCGGCCCTAGATCATTATCATGGTTGTGTTGCTTCTTTCTAGGTAAGTGACCATTGGACTCTTTCATTTCACTTGGTTATAGAAGAATCATTGGGATGTGGTTATAGGATATGTTGATCATATGATGATTCTTTTTTTATCCCTTCTATATTCATTATTCTTTTGTCTTCTAGAAGATGACCATTGCATTGGTTGTGGTGTGAAATGTCTGGTTCTAGAGGTATGTGTGATCTAACTTTTTGATTAATTTGGTTTTTGTGATTAAACTCCATGATGTGAGAATCATTGATAGGACTCATGTTTATCATTTTATATTCCATTTAGTTGTTTAAAAACTCGTTAACTTGTCTGTGTGGATGAGTTTTAGGTAGGTGGTTATGTCTTTATCTTATGTTGGATGAACCATGAATGATATAGTTTTATAAAAATTTTTATAAATGAAATGACACATCTTATTGATTTTTTTGTGTGTAATTGTTTTAATAAAATATGGGTTTCCCTTTTTTTGGTAAAAGAGAATGAATTTTAAATTCATTTTGAAATGGATTTATGAAATGATTTTCAAATCATGGTTTTTATGAAATGATTTTGGAAATGTAGCGCTTGGAAACACTTTGGTAAGTAGGTAGATGGTGTAGAAATTTTATTCATCCATTGATAATTCCATGTGGTTTACTACGAGGTGTTCCTATTATTTCTAAGACAATATTCTTTGGGACATATATGAAAGTGTTGGCAATTATTTCTTGGGTGTTCATATGGTCCATATAATTGATTGATATTTATAGGGACCTGATGTAATAAATCCCCTATGTTTTGGTATGTCTGATATATATAAGAATACATATAGTGATCCATTGAATGTTTTCCATTTTCCTTTCGATCTCACTTTTTTATCATTGATTACCTACTTTGATAAATGCGATATGCTTTGAAAATGTTTTACCTAACAGATTTGTGAACTATTCAAAAAGGGGATTTATTTACCATTTTTATAATATATAAAATATTTAATTAATTATCATTACTTATTTTATTTAAAGCTGATCTTGCTCAGATTGTTTAAAGAGACTTGATATAGAACACTTGGGTTCGGTCCTACTAATCCTATTAGCTCACACATTGCACATTCCCTCAAGAATATATAGTCTTTGATATTTATTTTAATGAAGATAATGTTAAGGCACAATATTAAGGTGGAGAGGTTCATGTTATCTTGGTGTGGGTAACTAGTTGTTAGATGGTGGATATTTTACCACATATCTCATAGTGTATTGATTTCTTTTTTAGTGTCCTTTATGATTGATGGTCATGTATCCTAGAGTTTTTTTTAATGTTAAGAGTTGTATTTCTACCATTGTTTACTATATTTTTTGGAATATATTTCATTATTTCCATTAAATTATCTCCTTACGCTGTATATATATATATATGTGTGTGTGGGGGGGGGGGAACATATGTGTGTACCCAATATCTTGTTCTTTTTTGGAGAAAGCAATCCCTTTGTTTATGGATGACACTTGGGTTCTAGTCAGCAGCCCATAGTGGTCATGAACACCTTTTGGCTCATTGGATAATTGGATTGGGTTACAGGGTTGAAAGTATTCTGGGATGACTCATTAAAAATTTATATGAAAGGTAGTCTATCCTTTACTGTCCAAAATTTGGGGATTACTATTATACATGATATAGGATTGTCAAAACATAAGAGGTTGGTTATTTTGAGTGTCTGACTGGCTCTTTCCATGAAGAACCAAAAGTTACCATGGGATGCTAGGATATGTGTCTCATGTGTCAATTATTTACCATAATCTCATTTTTTATTTAGGAATCTTCTATTTTAAACTAATTTTATTCCAATATCTTATAGTTCTCATTATTTATATAATTTTGTAATATTCATCTGAGACTTCTTTTATGAATTCCATAGGAAGGTGTAGTGAGGGATTATCCTCAATGGAATACTCCTATAAATTATAATGATATAATGGAATTCATTTTGGATGTTCTTTCCCATGAAGAGAATGTACCATGTGTTACATACCTAGTTTTTATATTACATTCAGGTGCAATAGGTGACAATGACCAATTGTGTGAGTTCCTATGCAAGATGATCCTGACCTTTTGTGGTATGAATAAGCCCCTAGAGGTGGAGTATTTGATGGAAAGTATTGATCAGGTCATTGAAATCCAAGATGCAATTGATGAAATAATTTTAATATAAAAAATATCCAGACTTTAAGGACCTGAAATGTTTTGGTGGAATTCAACTATAAAGTAATATCGACATGTGGGTTGAGATTGGAAGGGTTTCAGGGACCCATTCTTCTATAAGTTCTTCCAAGGGTATATACTGAGGGAAAAGTCTCTAGTGTTTCTCTCTTTTCAGTAGAGAGAGAGAGATAGATAGAGATCTTGAGATTAGGGTACACCAATCAGTTTGTGGAGCTTATCCATTTTTCAACCTTGGTAGTAATGAAATATCAATTAAAATATTAGAAGTACCTGAAATGTTAATGAATAAATATATTATAATAGGTGTATATTTTTATGTTTTAAACTAAGATAAAATAATTTATATAGCTGTTTTTATAAAAATTATGTTAATTATCATGAGGGTGGGGGTGAATCAGAGTATGACATATTAAAAAAATGTATCTCCATATATTGTTTCATCCGTAGAAAAAAAAATAAATTATATACCTTTTTCATTGTATAATATAAATAAAAATTAAAACAAACCCCAAATAAAAAAATTACTTATTTCACCCCTACTATGAATCAACCACAGATCATACAAAGGATAATCCATGATGTACCAAATCTATTATATCTCAGTATTGTTACAAATTTTGGAGAGGACTCATTATATCTACTATTTTATAACTATTCCAAATTAGAAATATTATAGTTATATATACGATTTGAACACACTGATCCTCTATTAAACGATTCTAAAAATCAGTTATGAGTTGATTCGAACATGTGTGTGTCTTTATGATATAGTTTCTTCAATGAGATAACATCATATTTATCATGATACGCCCCACAAGACCCTATATGAGAGCCCTTGGTGAGTCATCCCATAGATCATGCAAATCACAAGACTCAACTAAATGACTATTCAATTCCTACAGATTATGTGAATTTGATCAGTCTACACATTCCAATTGAATAACACAATTTGAAAGACCCTTTTGCAAGACCTTACTATATTAATGAGTATCACAAGACCTTGTTTAGATCATGTGGATTATGAGACATTATTTAGATCACAGAAATTGCGAGACCTTGTTTAGATCATGTGGATCGCAACTCCTTGTTCATATCACCAGGATTACAAAATATCAATATGTCTCACTATGCATGTGAAAACACAAATCATATTTCACGTAATGAGACACCTTTAAAAGATCCTTTCATAAGGATTTATACTGATTACATGGATTAGAATACTATGGTACATGAATTTGTTGAGGTCATGTATAATATGTATATAGATCAAACCACATGAGAAAATTCCATGCCTTAATAAAGATTAGATAGGGGTATTTATAGACATAAATCTACAACCTTAATTATACAAATATTTGTTATCAATATATTCCACTACCTCATCAATATACATCACATGGTTTGTGTGATCAATTCATAAGATCACCTAATGCATGTCCCAAATAATTTTCGTGATCCTCATCATTGTCTTATGGCACATCGCCTAATAACATCATGATATCCAAATAAAATCATGTGCCCATCAACATTTTCTTCAAATACATCACTTGAACATATCATGATATTAAATTACAATCATGTGGTGTCAGCAACATTTTATTCAAGCACTTCTTGATATCCAATGAATGATAGTATGAAAATAATACAGTTTATTCAGGCTCTTCATGTGATCTCTCTAAGAGATCCTCTGACAATAATGCAATGTCTTTAAGTACTTCACTTGATCCAAATTAAGTATATTCCGAAATTCATGTGGTTCTTTGCATGACTACACAAAAAAATTAGTCCTAATATTTATTATCTACGTGATAAATTCTTTTATTCTCTATATATGAGAATATTTCATACATTCATAATCTGTAAGATTAATTTAGACATTTATGATCTTCCAGACTATACATTAGTGCTCTATGAGATCTAATATTTCACACCCTATGAGAATATAAATTTTCTCTCACTCGTCTTGCCTCCTTTGAAAACCATCCTTCATCAACAACCTCAAAACATGTCAACAAATACAATCAATCAAAAATCACCACCAAGAGGTATTTTTCCAAATAATCTCCACCTATGGATTTTTGGAAATATGTATAATCCTTATGATCTTACTTTTTTATAACTCATTCACATGTGAAACCATTTTCCTTTTGAAACCTCATATAATGAGGAAGGATATCCATAAAACAGATCCTATTCCCACATGAGTCTTCATCAACATGAGAAAAAAGATGAATATGAAAGGTTTATCAATGAATCACTTGATTCTTATAAATTTAGTTGAAAACCCTTATGATACCAATAGAAGTAACAAGATAATATTTTGAGATCACATCTTAACCCTTATCCCAAAGAGAACTAATTTACATTATTTTTATTCGATAATAAACAAGTTTTAGCATCATCAAATTTAAAACTCCACCAATTTCTATAGTCCCTCTATCAACTTCTTCCTAATTTTGATTAAGAGACTTTCTGCAAATTATAATTCAACCCAATGGAAGCTCATATTTGTTTTGGAACATTGTAAATAATACATATCAATATATAGGGGAAACACACCATACCTTGGGGTAAGGGGTCCACATTTTCACTTTTTATATATGGGGAGTCGACTGAACACCATTATTTAGTCAATGCCTTTCAAACTCATCCCTAGGTAAAGCCATTGTCAATATATATGAAAAATTTAATTACAATGGAAAATAATCCATATTCCCATGTACGTTCTCAAAATTCTATTTTAAAAATTGATATTTTATTTCAATTTGATTTTTTCAAAAATGACGGACTCAATTCTTGAAAATATTTATAGCATAATAATTATCTTAATGATTTTTGTTATGAGACTTCCCTTCACGCCCTATATATTTGAGCTGATTCCCCATCCATTGTAACGTTGGGAAAATATTGAGTTGCTAAAAAATATTCAGCTTCCACAGTGATAAAATAAATGAAATATATTTCTTAATTAGATAAAATAAAAATAGTCCCTTAAGATATAATTCAGTACCATATGTTGACTTTGAATCATATATAGAACTGTTCCAATATTCATATAGAAATCCCAATGACTCTTGTAGATATTTATAATTATATTATAAAAAATATACTATTCCTTTAATATACCAAATTATTCTTTTTTACCAAAATTAAGGGGATTTATTTGGGATTACCCTAATAACATTTCAATGAACATGTGGATAAAACAATTTCACATCGTTTCACTAATAAGTATAAAATACTCCAAATGATCTGTCTGTAAAAAGTGATTTTGACTACTTTAACTTCAACCCAATTCTTATTAGGACCTATTTTTAATATTTTTATTCACAAATAAATGTTCCATATATTCCATGAGTTACCTATAATCCAATTAAAAATGAAATATCACAAATCATTGACATTTTGATCACATAAGTCATGAATTATAAAAACTATTTTTCCTTCTCTTCATCTGAACCACCAAAGATTATGTCATTGACAGAAAAAAAAACCATAATCCTTTTATCACTTTAATTATTGAAATAGAGATTATAATCAACTCCACCATGTTGGAAACCAAGCCTCTTCAAATACTGATCAAGTCATGAATAGCATGTTCTTGGTTTCTACTTCAACCCATATAGATCCTTCTTTAATGGGATGTTTTTTATCATCTTCCTGAATGAAGAATCCAAATGGATGTTCAATATGAATTTTTTTGGGAAACAAATTCATAAATGATAAATTGACATCCCTGTAGATGAATTTGAATTTTCTTTTCACTATTAATGGAAAGAATAATAAAATTTTATTTATCATTACAACATGTGAAAATGTTTCATCAACAATAATACCCTCTATTAGAAAGTATCCCTCTCACACCATTAATTTTTTCATTATAATTATTTTTCCATCTTAATTAAAATTATTATGGAAAATCCATTTCATCCTGATGACATTCTTATATATTGGGCATAAAAATATCTCCCATTTTTTATTCTATTTAATTTTATAATGTTCTTCATTGCTTTATCAAACCCAAATATAATCTCTTGAATATTATTCTAATTTTTTTTGATTTAAATGTGATAAGAAAATTCTTACTACATTATTCATCCTGATTAACTATACTTGAGATCCATAATCCCTAATGATATTCATCCTATTAATTTTGGGCGGGCACTTTGGTTTTATTACTGGATTGTTCTACCCATAATTTGAATCATTTTATGAATAAGTCATAGGCATTTTAACTCCCCCTATGCTTATCACTTATTCATAATGATATTATTAATGCTTTTATTTATTTATTAATGATTCCACTCATTTTCCTCTACAACAACATAATTTATCTCTATAACTTTTTCTAAGCCAACTATGTAAGCATTTATATGATTTTAATTTCTCTGAGTAATTGAGAAATATCCCTTCATCTCCATGAGATCAATGCTTCCTTTATTTATACATTTTGAGAATAAAACACTCAATACGAAAAACTAAACAACATTTCAATGTTTGATTATTTCTATACAACAAATCACATGAAGTCTTTTATTCCTTTGAAAATAAAATGGATCTATTATATATGTAAACAGATGTTAACAATACTTCTTCCTAAAAAATCTATAGTAGGACATTCTTATTAAGCATCAATCTAGTAATGTTTTTGATAGTCCAGTTTCTTTTATAAACCACTCCATTTTTTGGAGTTATTGTTACAAAATCATTTTTTGTTATCCCATGTTTCTTGTGTCAAACCTCTACTTGTCTATTTCTGACCTCTTTTCATTATCATTTCAAAATTTATTGATCTTTTTTATGGAATCATTTAAATATATTTATTTTAACGTATTACAATACTAAAAATATTTGAAATATAGGTTATAATTGAAAAAATATTCCATTATACAAACATCATTAAAGAAAAAGAAATAATATCTCTTCCCAACGATAGATCTTAGTGAATTAGGCCCACATACATCAATATGAAATAGTTTAAAAAAATTTGTAGATCATTGGTCTTTTTCCTTATAAATGTTATGAATAATGTTATCTTTTTGAAAACCATCACATGAATGAGTAAGATCATATGAAAACCTATGAAGATATCAAGTGAAATCAAATTTTACAAGATCTTACATGGATTATTGGATAAAATGACCAAGATTCTTATTCTAAAGATAATATTATTATTCCTCAGATAGGAAAAATATTCCTTGTTATACACTCACAATGTAGAGATTCCCCATTGTGCAATTTTCTTTAAAAACAACTACTCTATCATTTCCCATGATGATATAATATTTTAGGTTAAAAAATTGACTAAAACCATTGATATTGTGATATAGACTATCAAAAACCATGAGATCTACACACATCATGAATTTTCCCCCATACATGGATTTTTATAAGCTAATTATCTTCAATCCTTTTTCATTTCAAAAAATCCGGACACCTTCCATGTCATAACTTATTCATGTAACCAAATTCAAATTTCTTATCTTATGTTAAGCTCATCTAATATAAATGATCCATATTCTTCTCTGATAGAATGTTTGGAAGGAAATTATTTCACCAATTCATGCTTAGATATTTTCAATTTTATCTATGTGATTGGATTCATAATTATGATGACTGATGTTCTTGATCTTCTTCTGAGTATGATGGTCTAACATCATCTTACAAAGATGAAAAGTCATTTTACATTATCTGATCATTCTATAATACCTTAGGGTTCATCATACATTTTTTTAGGTCTACTTCCTAACCATCTTCATCAATGTTGATGAGAAAAATTTAGACTTGTTTCCAAATCATCCACACCAAAAACTAATGCCCACCAAATGAATTTATATAATAAAAAACACAATTTGAATGCCTCGATTTCATTTGATCATATCCATAACTCGTGAATATGGAATAAAAATTTTCTGAGTTCCCCATATTCCGACCACAATAACACCAAATATGTTGTGTTTTCATCTACATCATTTTTTCACCAATTATTTTCACATGAGTTCTTTGAATCTCTTGATTCAGATTCCTACCCAAATCAGTCTTTATCCTCAGAGTTGGAAATTATATTCTGACATAAACAATGATTTAATTATATATTAAATCAAATCTCATACCCATAATTTAATTTTTTTATATGACATATTCTACTACATACATTCCGTTCACTATTCATTTAGACCTATGAATTGTAATTTTACTATTTCTACGAGCTCTAGAACCTAATTTATGAAAATCATATAAGTATTCAATAGTTTCTATGAATCCTTCATCATTCGTCATAGTCCATGATCTTCTTCCCCATGTTGATAAAAACATTTTTTTGACCATTTATTATGTTGTCTGACAATCATTAACTTTGGGGTGTTTTTCGACATTGAGATTAAATGAAATTACTTTCAATGAGTTAACAATCTTTTTAGATATATGATTTTAAATCATAGCCTTCATCTAAGATTTCTCTTCTTCATATTGTTGTATATAATGTTTGGCATCATGAACCACCCTATTTTACTTCATTTTTTTTCTCTCAAAATATCTATCTCCTCAAGTGTAGCTTATAAGTCAACCTTAAAGTCAACACTTCCTTTTACTTATCCTTCTTCATCATCATCAGTTTCATCCCCTGATTGGGTATTACCCAAACCAATGACCATAAAATATTCTTCAAGATCATTGGTGTCATAAATTTATTCTGACTCAGTTTTATCAAACATTCATTCTCTTGAGAAATAATATTATTTTTCTTAAAGAAATTTCTATTCACATGTTTCATACCATTCACATAGGCTACATGCTTTTTTCGGGGAATTTATTCTTATAATAATCTCAAAACAGCTTGGGGGAACATTATTGTAATTTTTCCAACCCTTCAACATCAAAATCATGAAACATGATGTTTTCCTTTGAAATTAACTTTTCATTTATATATATTTGTCAATGGAATGACATGAAATCATCATACAATTTTTCTTCCTAAGTATCCTTTATATTTAGCTTCTTCTTAATAATGAAATCTATCTCTATAGATTTCCATTTTCCTACAGAATCATTATCCACATTTCTCATCCTATATGAAACAAGAGTAATGTATAATGTTTTCAATGTTATATCATTTTTATCCATATCATTCATGAGAGATACTTTTATATTACATTTATGTGGGTGTGTTCACAAGTTTCTCTTAAGAATGATAAAATATTCATCAATTTGGCTGAGACCATGCCCGTCTTCTACAAAAATATTTACCCAGTGAAATAACTTATTAACAAACTCATTGGGATGTATTTTTAGATCCTAATATTTGTCTCCTAGAACCTAGAATTCTTCATCATTGAATATTCAACCACCATAATAGATTTTTAGAATCATTTCCCACATGGAATATATTAACTTAAATGACATCACATTTTTATAGATTGTGTTAGATAATGATTATCCTATGGAATTTAGTTTTTTTGTATCACCATCCAATTTTATTAATTCTTCTTCTCATAAAATTACAATATACACACACGTATAAAAAACATATGTCACAGTTTTAAATAAATACTAAAGTAATGATCAGAAGTATTGCTACATCATATTCTTCAAAAACGAAAAAATATTTCCATCGATGATCATAATCCATTTGTGATTAAAGAAATACTTTGAAAAAAAATTATGGATAAACAATGATTATAAACTTTCCCAATGATACAAATTTTTAGGCCAACTAGTTTAAATACCTGGTGATGGAGGGGGTGAATCAAGGTATGATAGATTGAAACAACAATCTAGTTGGATATTGTTTGATCATTAGAAAAAATCATTTACTTCCCATTATCATTGAACAATATAAATGGAAATTAAAACATGCTCAAGATAAATCAATTTTACTTGGATCACTCTAATTGGGATACATCCAACGAGTATAAAAAGGAAATGTGATGATATATCAAAAAATATAAATCTCAATACGATAACAAAGTTCAAAGTATACTCACTATATATACTGGTTTACAACCATTCACAATATGAAATCTCACATCACTCTCTATGAAGGGAACACATTGTTCCTCCAGTAAACTCTTATAAAAATATGTTTTGTGTTGATTCACAATCATGTGTGCCTTTATTCTATTTTTTCTTCAATAAAATAATAAAAAAACATGGTTTGAGACTCCTCCAAAAGGACCCTCCATGAAACTCCTTCGTAATTAATCCTTAAGATCATGCAGATTGAATGAATTTTCCTTGAGACTCTATTATTTTATACAGACAGTGTGTCTTTGATAGGTTGTATGACCACAACCTTTTCAAGTGAGGTCTCTTGTTCATTTAAAGGTACTAATTTTTAATTGTTTTGAGTTGATTTTTTGGGTGTTTCCATGGTGTGGGTTTGGATGAAATATTTTGAAACAAATGGACAAATTTCGGTAGTGCACGGTTGGCATAAAAGTTTCCTAAACTGTGCACCCCAGCCAAAAAAACCATGAAAACATGAAACATAGTGGATTTGAATTGATTGGGAATAATTTATAAAAACATTCACCATAAAAAGGGAAACTATTCACCCCCATAAGAGGAGCATGGTTAAGACACATAGATTGGAAAACCAAGCACCCCTTCCCAGCATACAATGAGTGACATTATAATTAACCCCAATTTTTTTTAAAAAATTAATAAACCCCCATGTTAACACCTAATTGTACTTAGTTTGACCCTAAGATATCATTTAAAATTTTGAATACCCACAGATAGATTCGAATACTTTCTAAACTCCATTCACCCTAATTCAATGTCTAAATTGACTATGTGCACCCCTTCTAGGTAAAAGGATTTATTCCCCTATTGTTTCCTTCTTCTCTCTAGTCTCTCCATCATATTGTAGAAGGAGGTTATAAATTTTCATATTAGATATAGATATTGGATTGCTGTATCTAATTTTAGTTTTGTAGGATATTAATTGTTCAATATTCAATTAGGGTTTATGATTCCAAATATCATTCAACATAATTATTCTACTCAAATTGAGGATTTATGTTGGTGAGATTTTATTTTCAAACATTAGGTTGGTGGTCTTTAATTGAAATCCCAACATCTTGAATTAAATTACATGTGTAATGTATCAGATTTTCAATTTATTATTTTTAAATATTATATGGAATTATTTCGAGACCGTGCGCGATGACGAAACATCATTCCGATGTCCAGTGAGCCCGGAATGGTGGTTTGAACTTTTTTTAGTTAAGTGAGTCGGTGCTTGTGCGCGGTTGTGGCGGTTTTCAAATAGATGCCCGAATTAAAAATCTGAGCGCAGTGTTACATCCGGGATGACGACTTTACCTATGAATGAGGCTAACCTCGACCAGCGCGGGTCGAGGGAAAAAGTTAATTTTCGGACGTTTTAAGTAAAATAAATTAAATTAAATTAACCAGTTTATTTTATTTAAGGAAAAATCTGCTGCAGCGTGGCGACGGTGCAGCTGTTTCCTAAATTAATGAATTGTCATAATAACATCAAAATGGAAAGTCAACGTCATTAATTCTTCTGCGTAATTAAATGTCAACCTGTTTCCCTTTTTAATGGGTTAACCAATTGTTGATCGTTGGCAACGCTTGGGAAGATCCTCTGCCGAATCCGCGAGGCGTTGGAGCAATTCTTGTTGACGAACGACAACAGATCAAAACCAAGGATCATTGCGCCGGCGTTGAAGGATCATGAAGACAACGGCAGCATGACGCCTTCTTCAACAATCGATCCTTTCAAAAGGTAGGGGTTGTTGTTTTGATTTTATTTTCCCCGTATTTGAATTTAAACAACAAACGCGGATCATCCATGAACAAGTTGATCCGCGGATTCATACGTTTTTGCGGGAGGGTTTTCATTAGGTTGATTTTGGGGAATTAATACATGCTTTTTATTCATGTTGATCTCTGCTCCATTTAAATCTATTAACGGGAGTGGATCAACACCGTGACGAACGACGACGGAGGTTCACTCCTCAATTTGTTTATTTGGATATCTTCCTCATTTTTTCCCGCGCGTTCTTTGCATTCTTCATGGGGTGACGAACAACGGATCTTTGCCCATCCATTCTTTGATGCAACGATCCCAAACCGAAGTTTCGACATTGCAACGTTCTTTTGGAGGTGCGACAATGATGGCAGATGGAAAATCAGACTAGATCGGAAAGGGCGTTCTTCGAGCGTTCTTCGCGCGGGAAGATCAATCATGGTTTTGGAGCTGATCGGAGGCACGAAAATGACGGAAACAACTTCGTGGTGATGGGGCGACCAAAACATGAAGGTTTCGTGGTGATCGGATGGCCAGATCAATGATCGGAGCACCACGGGAGGTGCGACGACAGAGGTCCGCATATATGGAAATTTCCAGAATACACGGCGTGTACTTCCGAAGAACACTCCGTGTAGTTATGATGGTGGCGGCTAGGGTTTAGGGGTCAGAGAGGGATCACACGGCGTGTGACCCCGGTCACATGACATGTTGGACCTTCCCCAAAGCTCGGCGTGTACTTCGGGTAGTACACGAACACGAGATACTCTACACGGCTTCAGGCGGCACGACGTGTATAGCTCGGCAGAGGCAGCTACGTGGAGCTCGGTGTGTATCCCAGGGATACATGGACACGGGATGGAGTAAATGACCATGTACTCCCTCACCCGGCCAGGCGAGGTCTCCAGCGCAGGTCACCCCGTGTGTAGATTACACGGGTTGGAGTACACGGTTTGGTGACCGTGTACGGGCACATGGCCAGAATACATGGAGCCAGCCCTAGTGACCCAGACACGACGTGTACTCTATAGTACACGCCGTGTATAATGTTTTCTTCATGACTAGACTCACGACACGGGCCGTTGTACACGGGCAGTACCCGGGGTCAGATAACGCGGCGTGTATCATTTCTACATGCTGTGTACTTTTTGGAGAACGGCTTGGTCCTTTTGTTCATCATGCGTTTAACATATTTCGTTCGGGTTAGTGCCCCTTATTCTTTTCCCCTGAAGGTTAGGAATCATTCCCTCATGCTGGATTATGATCCCTTCAGTAGGACTTTTATGTGATAGAGTCAGGCATCCATCCAAGAGGCCCGGATCCAGATCCTCTATCCATTCCAGACCCTAGGTAGAGTCAGGCATCGGCATGACAAACTTTACCGGTCATTGATCCTTTACCTAGCAGGTGAATTCCAGATGCATCACGGTATCCTCCATGGCTCTGGCAGTGATACTCATTTTTGTATCGAGATATTTCCCACTCAAGAGTGTGTCTCCCATAATGAGTGCTTCTATCTATTGTAACCCTTCCACTCAAGAGTGTGTATCCCGTAATGAGTGTAGCTATATCTCGTGACAGTTCCCGACGAACATCACTTCTTGGACAGACGTCATCAGAACTATAAGACTCGTGGAGTGTGTTCTCCCGGAGCGAGCGCATCACGAAATCTTCAAACGGAATCCCTTCCGGGGGTATGTGGTTGCGTGACTTGTCTCTAGACCAAGGGCCTGGGTTTTGAGTGTATCTGGTTTGTTTTATATATTCTGTAAACATATATTATTCTTAGTTGACTGTACCTTTACTTTGTGTATTGCTTTGTGGTTTTCGGGGTCCTCTACTAAGTATTGATATACTCACCCCTGCACGGGCTTTTCCCGCATGTCTGGTGTCTTGTGCAGACGAGCAACCTTTTGACAGAGTCCAGGGCGGACCAGGACAGGACCGAGCTTTCTGAGTTTCCTACAGGCCGAGGCGTTCCTACGACTACAAGCAGCAGCCCCAGTACCTTTGTGCTTACAGGTTGGACTTTTCAGTTTTTCAGACTCTTGTTTTTGGTGGGCTTGTATTCTGGCCCAATTTAATTTTACAGTACTCTACCTTTCGTCATTCTCTGTTGGTTGGGTTTAGTTGTATGCATGAATTTTTGTTCCTTAGTGTTTTACATTTCAGCATTTGTGGGGTTTGATATGTGTGTGTGTGTACAGGTACATCGACAATGCCTCCCATGTTAGTGACATGCCTACTCGGTTCTAGTCACCAGCCCCTGGCCTATTGGATGCGGGCTTGGGGAGTCACGGCACGGGCCCCACCAGGATGGGTCATGACAGAGTTGTATCAGAGCTGGTCGGTTCTACCTTAGGACCAAGAGTCTGTGAGTTTGATTTGGGCAACAATGTTGTGTGTTTCAGGTTCGGCTTTTAGGCCAAAGACTCCAGTGTTGGTGCAGCGGCTGACGTATCCATACACCCGGACACTGATAACCTTCTTTTCGACCCGGTTCACGAAAACACTGGTTTCGGGGAAATAAAAGGTACATGCATCATATAAGAATGGGTTGTGTCTTCCATATCCTTGGTGTCAGCTATCCAGAAATACTCATTGACCATGACACATCTTGTTTCTTTAGAGGATGCCTCTGCGACGCTTACCCTTTAGGATTCAGCAGCACAGTCACAAGGATGACCCCCTTGGTGATGAGGCTTTGATACAGGGACCAGATCCCCAGGCGTTTCCACCAGGTGGTGCACCTGCTATAGCAACACCGGTAGAGCAGCCAGTGGTTCCTGCACTACCGACTGGTGAGGAACGCAGGCTTAGCGTGCTCCATGAGTTTCAGAGATAGAGGCCCCTCAGGATCCGAGGCGAGCCCAACCCTCAGGCGGCTGAGGACTGGCTTGAGGTAGTGACTAGAGTTTTCTGTCTAGTGAGGACACCAGCAGACCAGATGGTGATCCTAGGAGCGAGCCTTCTTCAGGGTTCGGCTGCACGATGGTGGAGTCTGACCACGGAGACTCACGACTAGGAGACTCTTTTGTCGACGGAGTTTGAGCGACTCTTCAGGGAGGAGTACTCTCCGGTTACCCTGAGAGTTGTGCGCATCTAGGATCTTCTTCAGCTCCAGTAGGGCAGTATGATGGTGGCTGACTATTCATCGAGGTTCACCAACCTCACCAGGTACTCGATGGATATAGCCATGGATCTGTACTTCAGGACTCGGACCATTGAGCGAGGTCTACGACGAGACATCTGACCTAGTGTCGTTCCTCTATGCATATCAACCAATGCTGGAGTGATCGAGCGAGCCTTGGTGATCGAGAGCTTCTTGGCGGAGCAGAGACAGCCGCCGGCAGTCAGCAGCAGGCAGACAAGTGCAGAGACACCGGAAGCAGGGAGCCAACGTCAGACACAGGGATCTGGACGTTGGAGACATCATATGAGGACCCATGATAGGGGATCGATAGTCCAGATCTCTCAGGATGTATCTAGTCAGCCTAGGGAGAAGCGATTCTACGCATGCGACAGTCGGGGGAATCTCTATAGAGATTGGCCGACACGTTGGGCTGCTGACAGGGAATTGGTGGGTGGACCATCGAGATAGAGTCAGAGAACGGAGCAGGCAGATCCACTAGGCGGCGGATGTGGCAGATGAGCTGGGAGAGCTGTAGGTGGTGGTAGACGCTTTCACTTACTTCCACCACCACCCCCAGGAGGTCCGCACCTGGCTCAGGGAGCTGGGGGACAGGGACGGGGACAGCTGCATGCGGTCGAGGCATACGACCCAGGGGCTCCAGGTATGATTCGAGGTACAATCTGTGTCTTTTCTACCATAGATGTCGTACTCATAGACACAGGTTCCGGTCATTCCCCTATAGCCATATGTCTTGTACAAAACCTCGAGATTCCGATAGAACCTTTCACTCGATCCTTACGCTTGGATACACCTACGAGAGGAGACTCGATGATCACGCACCTTTGTAGAAAGTGTGATCTTACCCTTGGAGGTGAGAGTTTCGGTTGGAACCTCTTAGTGGTAGCGTCGAGGCCTTACGACGTCATTCTCGGTATGGATTGGTTATCTTCCGTCCATGCCCAGATTGACCGTTTTAGGCGAAGAGTGCGGTGTGTCCGCTGTTATGGAACAAGGTTTTCCTTTGTCGGAGAAAAGGAAACCCAAGCAGCACAAAGTGGGCTCATGCATAGGAGGGGGAAGCCGATCGCTCATGAGTTGGCTAGCCTTACCCTCAGAGCAGTAGATGTTGTGAGCTCTCGGTTCCCAACAGTGGTGGCGGAGTATGAGGATGTCTTTTCAGAAGTTGTTCCAAGGGTACCTCCCCGCTGGGAAATTGACTTCTGCATCAACTTACACCCCAGGATGACACCGATTTCATCATCGGCTTATCGGATGGCTCCCTCAGAGCTTCGCGAGCGGAGGGTGAAGTTGGAGGATTTGCAGAGAAAGGGTTTCGTGAGACCCAGCGTTTCACCCTGGGCGGCCCCGGTCTTGTTTTCCAAGAAGGCAGACGGGAGTCTGAGGTTGTGCATGGATTATCGACGCCTGAACCAGGTGATAGTGAAGAACAAGTATCCACTTCCGAGAATTGATGACCTCTTTGATCAGCTAAGAGGGGCTCAGTGGTTCTCGAATATTGTTCTTCGACCATGCTATTACCAGCTACGAGTGCGGGATGAGGATATACCGAAGACGACTTTCATATGTCGCTACGGTCACTATGAGTACTTGTTGATGCCCTTTGGCATGATGAACGCCCCTGCAGTGTTCATGGGGTTGATGAACCGGATCTTCCAATCGTACATGGACTAGTTCGTAGTGGTCTTCATCGACGACATCCTTGTGTACTCGATGTCAAAGGAGGAGCACGCGAGACACCTGCGGATGGTTCTGGACGTACTCCGAGAGCACCAAATTTATGTAAAGCTCTCGAAGTGTCAGTTCTGGATTCAGGAGGTCCACTTTCTGGGACATGTCATCTCAGCAGATGGAGTATCTATGGACCCAGCCAAGGTGGAGGCTGTGTTAGCATGGGAGCCACCTCGGAGCGTGATAGAGGTGCAAAGCTTCCTTGGGTTGGTAGGATATTACCGGAGATTCATCCTTGATTTCTCCTGTATATCAGCACTGATGACGGCCTTGACCTGGAAGGGGCTACCCTTCGTGTGGACCGAAAAGTGCCTGCTGGATTTTGAGAAACTAAGATAGAGTTTGACGAGCGCCCCAGTATTGAGGTTGCCAGAGGAGGGTGTCGGGTACATAGTTTTCTGCGACGCATCAGGGACCGGGCTCGGTTGTGTCCTGATGCAGCGGCACGCGGTGATTGCTTATGGTTTGCACCAGCTTAGGCCGCATGAGTAGGAATATGCGACCTGTGGTCTTGAGTTAGCAGTAGTAGTCTTCGCAATGAAGATATGGCGACACTACCTTATGGGCGAGCGGTTCATTGTCTACTCTGACCACAAGAGCCTCAAGTACATCTTCTCACAGAACGATCTGAATCTGAGGAAGAGGCATTGGCTAGATTTCCTCTAGGACTATGATTTCGAGATCATCTATACTCTTGGGAAGGGGAACAAGGTGGCAGACGCTCTTAGCAGAAGGTCGAGCTCACAACTGTTGAGTGAGGTGACACAAAAATTATCCACGTTGCAGTTATCCTTTGTGGATGGTGAGGAAAAAGCCTACCTATAGTCGATGGTTGTCACCCCTATACTCTTACAACGAGTTAGGGAGGCACAGCTTGGGGATGTCGATTGTGTGGCTTTACGTGCTCATTTAACCACAGGACATGCTCCTGATGGATTTTCGCAAGGTGGGGGGCACGTACTTCTTTTCAGAGGATGCACTGTTGTACCAATGGCATTCCAGGAGGAGGTCCTGAGGGAGTTTCATACATCCACTTTTGCAGTACATCCTGGAGTGGAAAAGGTGTACCAGGATCTCCGATGACAGTTCTGGTGGTCAGGCATGAAGAATGCAGTAGCATAGTTCCTTTCTCGATGCCTCACATGCTAGCAGGTGAAGGGTGAGAACCAGGTTCCAGCAGGGTTAGCTCACCCCTTGGAAGTTCTAGAGTGGAAGTGGGATGGAATATCGATGGAATTTGTGCCAGGCTTACCACAGAAGTCCAAGGGGCATGATTCCATCAGGGTGATCGTTGACCGACTCCCCATGTCGGCCCACTTCCTAGCTATCAGGGAGCAGAGTTCCGTAGAGAGCTTGGGACGCCTCTATGTACAGGAGATAGTTCGGCTTCATGGAATCCCCTCGACTATAGTCTTAGACCAAGACGCCCGCTTCACATCTTAGTTTTGGAAGGGATTTCCAGAGGATTTTGGGACTCAGCTACGCTTGAGCACAGCGTTTCGTCCCTAGACAGATGGTCAGACAGAGGAGAACATTCAGGTTCTGGAGGATATGTTGCGGGCCTGTATCTTGAACTTTGGTCATAGCTGGGAGGACCACCTACCACTGGTGGAGTCTGCGTACAACAACTACTACCACTCCACCATTGGCATGGCACCGTTCGAGGCTTTGTATGGGAGACCCTGTCGGTCGCCGCTTTGCTGGACCGACCCCGGAGAGTCAGCACTCATGGGTCCAGAGATAGTGCGAGTTACAACAGAGAAGGTGCAGATCATTCAGGAGAAGATGAATACTGCACAGAGCCGACAGAAGTCTTATGCTGATAGACGACGGAGGCCTCTGGAGTTCGAGGAGGGAGACCATGTTTTTCTTCATGTCTCACCTCGAAATGGGTTGCAAAGATTTCGCGGAGGGAGAAAGCTATCTCTGAGGTTCATCGGACCTTTCCAGATCCTGGGCAGAGTTGGCGAGGTGGCATACCGCCTGGCTCTACTTCCCTAGTTGCATCGGGTACATGATGTCTTCCACATGTCACAGCTGAGGAGGTACGTGCATGACCAATCGCACGTCATCGACTGGGGTGAGATGGATGTTGAGAATGGAATAACCTTTGCTGAGTACCCAGTGGAGATCAAGGATCAGCAGGAGAAGATCCTTCGTGGGAGATGGATTCCCTTAGTGCACGTCCGGTGGCAGCATGAGAATCTTTAAGAGAGCACATGGGAGTGGGAGGCCCAGATCAGTGCCTAGGACCCTCATCTTTTTGAGTAGCCTTTGTTTTGGATTTTTGGGGAAGTAAAGCCCAAGGTGGGGAGAATGAAATTTTTCCCATTTTTTGTTTATTATTTTTAAATATTATATGGAATTATTTCGAGACTGGGTGCGAAGACGGCACATCATTCCGAGGTCCAGTGAGCCCAGAATGGTGGTTTGAACTTTTTTTAGTTAACTGATTCGGTGCTTGTGCGCGGTTCTGGCAGTTTCCAAATGGATGCCCAGATTAAAAATCTGAGTGCACCGTTGCATCCGAGACGACGACTTTACCTATGAATGAGGCTAACCTCGACTGCCACGGGTCGAGGGAAAATGTTAACTTTCAGACGTTTTAAGTAAAATAAAATAAAATAAATTAACCAGTTTATTTTAATTAAGGAAACATCCACTTTAGCGTGGTGACGGTGCAGCTATTTCCTAAATTAATGACGCGTCATAATAACTTCAAAATGGAAATTCAATGTCATTAATCCTAACATGTAATTAAATTTCAACTTGTTTCCCTTTTTAATGGGCTAACCAATTTTTTATCGTTGGCAACGCTTGAGAAGAACCTCTGCCAAATCCGCGAGGCGTTAGAGAAATTCTCGATGAAGAACGACAACGGATCAAAACCAAGGATCGTTGCGCCGACGTTGAAGGATCACGATGACAACAGCATCATGGCTCCTTCATCAATGATTGATCCTTTCAAAAGGTAGGGGTTGTTGTTTTGATTTTCTTTTCCCCGTATTTGAATTTAAACGACGAACGCGGATCAACCACGAACAAGTTGATCCGTGGATTCGTACGTTTTTGTGGGAGAATTTTCATTAGGATGATTTTGGGGAATTAATCCATGATTTTTATTCATGTTGATCTCTACTCCATTTAAACCAATTAACGGGAGCAGATCAACGCCGTGACGAATGACGGTGGAGGTTCACTCCTCAATTTGTTTATATGGATCTCTTCCTCATTTTTCCCCGCACGTTCTTCACGTTCTCCATGGGGTGACGAACAAGGGATCATTGTGCATCCGTTCGGCAAAGCAACGATCCCAAACTGAAGGTTCGACATCACAACGTTCTTGTGGAGGTGCGACAATGATGGAAGACGTCAAATCGGACTAGATCGGAAAGGGCGTTCTTCGAGTGTTCTTCGCGTGGGAAGATCAATCATGGTTTTGGAGCCGATCAGAGGCCTGAAAACGACGGAAACAACATCGTGGTGTTGGGGCGACCAAAACCTTAAGTTTTTGTGGTGATCGGATGGCCGAATCAATGATCGGAGCACCACGGGAGGTGCGATGGCGGAAGTCCGCATTTCTGGAAATTTCCAGAATACACATCGTGTACTTCCGAAGAACACGTTGCGTAGTTCTAATGGTGGCGGCTAGGGTTTCAGGGTCAGAGAAGGATCACACGGTGTGTGACCCCGGTCACACAATGTGTTGGACCTTCCCCGAAGCTCGGCGTGTACTTCAGGTAGTACACGGACACGGGATGCTCTACACGGCTTTAGGTGGCATGACGTGTAAAACTCGACAGAGGTGGGTACGCGGAGCTCGGCGTGTATCCTGGGGTACACAGACACGGAATGGAGTACACGACCGTGTACTCCCTCACCCGGCCAGGAGAGATCACCTGCGCAGGTCACCCTCGTGTGCAGATTGCACGGGTTGGAGTACACGGGTTGGTGACCGTGTACGGGCACATGGCCAGAATACACGAAGCCAGCCCCAGTGACCCAGACACGGCGTGTACTCCGTACTACACGCTGTGTATAATGTTTTCTACATGACCATCCTCACAACACGGGCCGTTGTACATGGGCAGTACCCGGGGTCAGATAACATGGTGTGTATCAATTCTACACGCCGTGTACTTTTTGGAGAACGGCTTTGTCCTTTTGTTCACTGTTCCTTGAACATCTTTCGTTTGGGTTAGTGACCCTTCTTCTTTTCCCCTGAAGGTTAGGCATCATTCCCTCATGCCAGATTATGATCCCTTCAGCAGGAATTTTCTATGATAGAGTCAGGCATCCATCCGAGAGGTCCGGATTGAAATACTCTCTCCATTCTAGACCCTAGGTAGAGTCACGCATCAGCATGAACAACTTTACTAGGCATTGATCCT
This sequence comes from Viscum album, assembly GCA_963277665.1. Taxonomy (NCBI): domain Eukaryota; kingdom Viridiplantae; phylum Streptophyta; class Magnoliopsida; order Santalales; family Viscaceae; genus Viscum; species Viscum album. The sequence continues at coordinate 49,351,513 of OY728122.1, forward strand.
CTACCTATCAGAAGAATTCTGGATGAGTCACAGTATCCTCCATGGCCTTGGTAGTGATCCTCATCTGTGTATCGAGATCTTTCCCACTCAGGAGTGTGTCTCCCGTAATGAGTGCTTCTATCTATCGTTACCCTTCCACTAAAAGTGTGTCTTCCGTAATAAGTGTAGCTATATCTCGTGACGGTTCCCGAAGAACATCACTTCTCGGACGGACGTCATCAGAACTATAATACTCGTGGAGTGTGTTCTCCTGGAGCTAGCACATCATGGAATCTTTAAATGGAATCCCTCGCGGGGGAATGCAGTTGCGTGACTTGTCTCTAGACAACGATCCTGGGTTTTGAGTATATCTGGTTTGTTTTATATGTTCTGTAAATAGATAATATGCTTAGATGCCTGTACCATTACTCTGTGTATTACTTTGTGGTTTTTGGGGTCCTCTGCTGAGTATTGTTATACTCTCCCCTGCACGGGCTTTGCCTGCACGTCTGGTGTCTTGTGCAGACGAGCAGCCTTTTGACAAAGTCCAGGGAGAACCAGGACAGGATCGTGCTTTCTAAGTTTCCTACAGGCCGAGGCATTCCTACGGCTATGATCAGCAGTCCCAGTACCTTTCTGCTTACAGGTTGGACTTCGTAGTTTTTCAGACTCTTGTTTATGGTGGACTTGAATTCTGGCCCAGTTTACTTTTACAGTACTCTACCTTTCGTCGTGCTCTGTTGGTTGGGTTTAGTTGTATGCATGAATTTTTGTTCCTTCGTGTTTTACATTTCAGCATTTGTGGGCTTGGAGATGTGTGTGTGTGTACAGGTACATAGGCAATGCCTCCCATGTTATTGACATGCCTACTCGGTGCTAGTCACCAGCCCCTGGCCTATTGGAGGCGGGCTTGGGGAGTCACGGTGCGGGCCCCATCGGGAAGGGTCGTGACAACATATATGTGATTTTATAATTTCTATTAGTTTATTAGGAAATTAGTTTCTTAGATTGAATTAATTAATCTATTGAATTAATTAATTTAGGGTGTTTTAAAATTGGGAATATTGGGATAGTGAATTAAAATAATAAATTATTTAATTAATTATGGAGATATTGAAATTGGTGAATATGAATAATTAATTGTTTAGTTAATTAATGTGAAAATTTGTTTTATAAAATTTATTGATTAGAAATAATTCATTGTTTAATTAATTATTTTGAGATTGAGATAATCGAATTGAATAATTAAATGTTTAACTAATTATTGTTATATTGAGATTGTAGAAATTGATTAATTAATTTTTGAAATACTTAATGGGAATATTGGGATTATGAAATTTATTGATTAAAAATAATCAATTGTTGAATTAAATACGGATATAATAAGATTATTGAATTGAATTATTAATTGTTGAATTAATTATTGTTATGTTTAGATTGTGGAATTGGAATAATTAATTGTTGAAATAATTATTAGGAATTTTTGGGATTATGAAATTGATATAGATAGTTAATAAATTCCTAAAATAATTAATAGAATTGATGTGATTAATTAAATTTTCAATTAATTAATGGAATTGATGTGATTAGTTAATTGTTGATATAATTAATGTGATAATCATGTGTCAGACATGGTCTGTTACATCAAAATCCCATAGTGAGAAAATTATGAATGATAACATTGGAATTCACATGTAATAATCATGTGTGGTGTATGGTCTAAGGCATCAAAATCACATAGTTTTAATTGAAATGATGAATTGTAATAATGGAATACGCATTTGATTATCATGTGTGGGAGATGGTCTGCTACATCAAAAAAGTATTGATTAAATTGAAATGATGTATGATAATAAGGTAATTCATATGTGAATTGGGATAATGAATGGTTACAGAGAAATTCAAATTTTAATACAAAAAAATAATTGTAACAATGTATTTTAAAGTATGATATCTATATGGGATATTTCAGACTCCGACATGGTCTAAAGCAGTTATTGAGAGTGCTGGTGTCCTCAGAAACCCGTGTGTTATGTAGTTAAAAACGAGTAATTGAATAATTTAAATTTTTAACATTATTTATTTTATTTATTTCGTTATACAAATACATACAATTTTATTAACTAAATATCGATTTAGATGTTGTTGGTGTGGGTCTAATGAGTTTCACACACACCTTACATGGGATTCATGATTGGTACCCAAATAGACATCATGTTTGCCAAACAAAATAATCAAAAATGCTTTTTGATAGATGGATGATTTGGGTTGGAGCATGGATGAGGGAACCAGACATGGGTTAGGACCTACTGGGGAGTTTTTAGTGTATTTAATTTTGGGTTTTCATTTTTACACTTCACACGTACTTTGGAATGCCATATCTATTGTTTAGTCATGATATATTATTTTCTGTTTTTTTTCATCTTATGATACTGGTATTATCCTGGTTATGGTTATATTTCATTTTCTTATTACTTATTTATTTCTATTGTGGTATAAATCTAATAAAGAGGGTATAGTCTCCCCATGATCAACATTATACCTTCACTGCTAGTCGGCAACCTCTGGCGTGTGGGGAGGCACGCCTGAGGTCATGGAGCGAACTGGTTTGGGGCACTGGTGTGTGGAACTTGGGTAAGGAGGTCAAAAGGTTTTATCAAAAGAGAGTTTTATTTTATTTCTTGTTTGTATTACTATTTGGGTAATGTATATATGATACTAGTAAGAGTGGTATATTTTTTTTGAGCTCATGGATGGGAGTTTCAAACCCATGTATAGGGAAACACATGTTCACAAGGTGGGATTGTGGTAATTAATGTGTGTTGTTACAGTTAATGATATTTCACCTTCGGAGACACATGTTTTGTGTGATGTGATTATTTTTGTTGATATTTTTTGAGATTTGAATCATGTGGAGGATTATAAAGAGAATTGAGTATGCATGTATCATTCTAGAAACATAGTAATATTTTTTGTTGTTCCTCATTTTAGGCACGCACCGAAAAACGAGTTTTGGTATGTTATTGAACATGATCTATATTTCCATTATAGTGTAACTTGATTGAAAATGTGCATAACATGATACTAATTATTGTAAACTAATTCCAAATGAGAATAATGGGTTTCTAATGAGAATATTGAATATGATATGAGTTTTCCCATTGTTAACCATGCCTTAGGTGTAATATGGTTCATGATATTGATAGAGCCTCAGTTTTGTCCATGTGGAGGGGTTTATGGAAAAATCATGTTGTAGATTTTTGTGATTTAATCTTATATAAACATGAAAAAGTGGAGTTATGTGTCCTGAGACATTTATTTGGCATTGCAAAAACATACATCCATGATGAATCTTGTTGAGAGGAAGATAGGAGGATATTGATAGAGATGGCCAAACTATAGTGGAGCATAATGCACCGATAGTGTCGGGTGAGGAAGTAGGAGAGTATTTATGAAATAAATTCACTCACATTATGTATCTTAATGAATGAGACCGAGAGGGAGTTGTTATGAGCATATTTGACATGTCACGTGAGTTTCAGTTTCATAATAATACGAATTTTACTAGGGAGGGTGGACCGGAGGGAATTATGTTATAAATTGATAATATCCAAATAACACTTGAAATTTTGGAGACTCTGATTGAGAATAGGCTCAATTTTCATACTTAGGTGAAATAAGAATCAGTGAAGAGTTGGTGGAACATTCCAGCTCAGATACGACAGGTTGAGGGTATGTTAGGGAATGACTTCTTGGATAATTTCATAGATCACATCTATCTAGATATGTTGATGCTGGAGAGAGAAGACTAATTCATGGGGTTGAATAAAGAGAGTATGTCTGTGATGGAATATTCTAGCCACATTACAGGATTTCAGTTCATTAATCCACCAATGTTAGGTGATGTGAATGATATGACATGAAATTTACAAGAATGATTTATATCTGAGAATAAGCTCCAAGTTATCCCCTTTTGGTTAATAAAGATAATAGAGGTTGTGGATTAGGATCTGATAGCTGAAAGGGACCAACTAGAGGATTCATGATAAGGATAGGCGGTTTCAGTTGGATGGTCAGGAGGTATGACTTACGAGAGAGAGAACAATTGTTACGAATTTTTTTTCCAAGGTAGGGGGAATTAGAGTATATAGAGAGATAGATCAGTTCCCTAGGATCCTACATGAGTGATTTGTCACTTGTGTGGAAGTTTATGAGACATTGAATGTTAGTTCCCCCGACCACTGGTAGAGTTCCATGACTGCGGTAGGATGGGGAATCTTTAGAGGCTCTACAAGAACCCATGATAGATGGGTAGTGATGAAGCTGCTAGACCGATCCAGAGTGTGGGAAGGAGATCTTATACATTATATCTGTATGGATGATGGATTTCTATAGGCCATGGATGTGGTTGTTCTGGAAGAGACCGCTTGTATCAGAAGAGTGGTGTCGTATAAGGAACTTAATTTGCATCACAAGTAATATGGGAATAATAGTTACATGTTTTCTTCCAACACTTGTGGATAGGGAGGCTGGACCATCGTCAGTGAGAATTATGTTTCTTATTGATTCTATTATAGTTGGTCACCTATTTGATGCCAATGCCTCCCATTATTTTTTTTTTGAAAAACATGTGAATTGTTTGAGCCTGTGGGTAGATTTCATGAGAAAGGGTATTAATAATAGATAAACATTAGGAGTATAGTGTTTAGACATTGTCTTGTGAAATGGATTTTCTCTCATGGTTGCGGATTATTGATTTTTCTGGGATCTAAATATTCATGAAATTTATGGATTCAAACTAATTTTGGGTTGGTAATTTTTAGTATCATAATAAGTCCACATATATTTTTACCACAGGAGGGTGACATTTATGTCTCTTAATGGTGAAATGTATACTCACCAAGGAGAGTAAGATATAAAGGTTGGCTATCCAGTTCCATTTCACTAGAAACAGGAGGAGGTTATTTCCCAACATTCTATTTCCTTACTAGATAATAGAATAAAAATTTGAGATGTCTTTCCACCCATAGTGGAATTATTTTAGGAGGTGTTTCATAAAGACTTCTCAAGGCTTCCACCCAAGACAGATGTGGAATTTTTTTTCAAGATCATATCAAGGGATGATCCAATTTATATCCCACCATATAGAATGGAAGAAATAGAGATTCAAGAGAATAACAATCAGTTGTAGGATTTATATGATAAAGAATTTATCCATCCGAGTATATCACATTTGGGTTCCCTAGTATTGTATTCAAATAAGGATAATAAGACTCTATGATTGTGTGTTGATTATAGGATGTTGATCTAGATTATAGTAAAGAACTAGTATCCTCTTCTGCATATTGACAATCTATTTGTGCAGTTTAGATGTGCTTGTGTTTTCTACATGATCGACTTGAAATCAGGGTATCATCAGTTGAGATTTCAAACCTCAAGTATACCTCAAACTAGTTTTTGAAGGAATTAGGTTCTATATGATTCATCATAATGCTATTTGGGTTGATGGAATTATTAGAATTATTTATGGCGTTGATGACTAGAATAATCAATCCATACCTAGATCAGTGTGTGATAGTATTTGGGGATGATATCTTGGTGTACTCCAAGACTCATTACGATCATACCCAACATATTGAAATCATCTTCAGTACAGTAAGAGAGAATCATCAATGCACCATGTTATCTATGTGTTAGTTCTAGATAGACAAGGAAATATTTTTGGGTCGCATAATATCAAAGGAAGGTGTATCAATAGAACCATATAAGGTTCGGTATGTTGTTCCATGGGAGTAAGAGAAGAATTTTTTAATATCCAAATATTTTTGGGGATATCGGGATATTACCAATGGTTTATTCAGGTAATTTTCCCTTTGGAATCACCTCTTTAAGGCTTGACCAATAAGGGGTAAAATTTTAATGGTTTAATGAATGTGAGAATTCCTTTTAGTATTTGAATAATTGGTTGAAATCGACACCAATATTAATCCTACCCAAGTCATGTGCGGAGTACAGGGTGTTTTGTAGCACCTTTGGGTTAGGTCTTGAAGAATTGTTGATCAAGGGAGATCGAGTTATGGCATATAGGTCTCAAAAGATGAGGAAACATTAGTAGAACAAACTTATTCATGTCCTCATGTTGCCTATAGTGGTTTACTATTTAATGTTTTGGGGGAATTATCAATTGGTTGAGAAGTACATTGTGTATCTATATCTCAAGAGCATAAAGTATATCATCTCCCAATGATATTTGAATCTTCAGAAATAGAGATGGTTCGAGTATATGAAATCATTCTATTTTTTTCTTGCACATATTCTCAAAAGGATAAATAGTGTTGCAGATACATTAAATACAAAAACATGTAAATAAGATGTTTAGAAGTCTAGTACAGAGTGGAAGATGATGAATCTACTAGCCAAGATCCTTGTAGTGTTTTAGGAGAGCCTGGAGAAAATGAATCTTGTATCAATTTTTGTGTGCTATACACTATTTATATGGATAAGATACAAGACATATGAGGATCTAGAATGTTTGAACTTGAGGGAAATCCTTAAAGGTGGAAAGCCACATTAATATTAGAGCATAGATGTGGGTGAAATCATCTATGTCAGGAATCAGGTTGTTGTTCCTAGGAGCATGTGGGAGGAGCTGATGTAATAATTTCATTCCTCTATGTGGGAGGTAAATCAAGATGTGAAAAAGTGTACCATGAAGAATGATGATAGTTTTGGAGTGTATTCCTGAAAAAGGACACATCGGGGTTTTTGAAACAATTCTACACATTTCAGTAGTTGAAGGTCGGGCATCAATGAACTAGTGGTTTTCAAAAACTGTTTCCCATTCCATAATGAATGTTTGAATGCATGACCATAAAAATTGTGGGGGTCTCTATAGAATTCCTTAGTATAATGATGCAATTTGGGTTACTGTGGACTGTTTGAGAAAGGATTCACATTTTGTTCCAGTGTGATAGAAATTCCTAGTGGATCATTTTTGAGAAATTTATGCTTGGGATATAGTTATCCTACATGGGGTTACAAAGATATTTGTTTCACACATTAACTCATATATTATTTTGTGCTTTTGGTATGGCATGTAGAAGGTGAATGGTATTTGGGTTTTATTGAATACAAATTTCTACCCACAAAAAATGGGCAATAAAAATTTACTATATTGGTGCTCAATGATATGAAATGAGGATGTGTTATAAATATTAGTGGGTATTTTCAGAAGCACCTACAAATTGAGGATTTTTCCTATAATAGAAGTAATCAGTTAACTATATAGATTTAACCATAAGAGGATCTTTATGGTAGACCATGAAACCCCCAAATGTTGGATGAAGATAGGTGACTTCGAGTTTTTGTGACCGAGTCTCATGTAGGAGATGTCATGGCAGGTTCAATTGATATAAAAACGTATGGAAATGACGTAGAACATACATAGGTCAAATGAAAATAGATATCAATGACCCCTAGAGTTTACATAGGTTGATTTTGTATTTATTTATGTGTCACCTAGGTTGGGTAACCATAGTATACGAAGATAAGTACAGTTCGCACTAAGGATTGATGGCCCATTTTGGGTTATAGAGAGAATCGGGTAGGTGGCATACAAATTGACACTTCTACAAAGATACAGTGTTATTCATGATGTTTTCCATGTTTCAAAAATCAGTAGTATCCCCTTGACCCTTGTCAAGTGATTAATGTGGATGATGATGATCTTGAGATATATTCATTCTTTGAGGAACATATGATATTTGTATGATATCATAATGATAAATTATTTTTGGGGAATACCATGAATTAGTTTGTATATTGTTGAAAAATGGACATGTTTAAGAGGATATATGGGAGAGAGAATTATATATGAGGGCATAGTGTACCGGTACTTCTGACATGGAATCTTAGAGATGCTTGGGTGTACAACACGAGGATGGGCTATTAAAAAAGTTGGTAGATTATAAAACCACTATTTCTTTGGGATGTATTATGCTTGTTTAAGGGTACCCTTTGTCCTTATGTTGCATAATTATCAATTGGGTTTTACCTTTTTGTCTATTTGGGTGAAATGTTTTGAAAAATTGAAGAAATAGGGTAGTTTACGGTTGGAACACAGTTTTACATAACTGTGTTCCACATCCCATGAAACTGTGAAAACTCAACCATAGAGGATTCATATGGCCAACACACAGTTTTTCAAACCATGCACCCTAAAAGGAGAAACTATGAAACCACCATATAATAGGTTCAAGGTTTTGGTGAACAATGTGGGAAACCTACAAACGCTTTCCCAACAAACCGTGAGTGGTTTTTTATGTAAACGGAAAAACTAGTTTTTAAATTTATTGAATCCCCTATATTTACACATAATCTGACCTAGTTTGAACCTAAGATCTATTACATGATTATGTAAGCTCCATGATATATTCTAATAATTTCTTACTCTCTTGATTCATGATTCATTATTCGGATTGAATATATGTACCCCTCCCAGTAAGAGGATCTAATAACATGTGGTTCCATTCCTCAATCATCATTTAGAGGGAAGTTATACACTATATTGTTAGATACAGATACATGATTGTTTGATATAGTTCTAGTATTTTGGGATCATTACTATCTAATCATGAAGTAGGGTATCTGATCTAGATCTCATTCTACATTATTGTTCCACTCAAATTGGGGATTTCCATTGGAGAGGGTTTATCTTCAAATTTATGGTCGGTTGTCTATAATTCAAATCCCAAATAATTGAATTCAATTACATGTATTTAATTATATAATTTTATACTATGATTAAAAATTGATATTCTAATATATACATAATTAATCTATTTAATTAATTGAGAGAATTATGAAATTGGATATATTGTAACTATGAATTGAAATAAATAATTGTTGAATTAATTATAGAGAAGCAAAAATTGCAGAAAATGACTAAAAAATTATTGGATTAATTAATGGTATTTTTTGGATTGTGTAATTTATTTATTAGAAATAATTAATCATTGAATTATTTATGGATATATTTAGATTAATGAATTAAATAATTAATTATTGAATTAATTATTATTATATTTGGATATTTGAACTTGATTGATTAATTTTTAAATTAAATAAGGTGAATGTTGGGATCATGAAATTGATTGATTATAATTAATTAATTTTAGAATTAATTTTGTTGAGATTGAGATTATATTATTAACTAATTAATTTTTGAATTAATTATTGTTTTATTGAGATTGTTGAATTGTAATAATTAATTATTTAATTAGTTATTGGAAATTGTTGGGATTATGAAATTGATAATCTGGAATAATTAATTGTTAAATAATTAATGATCCGAATGAAATTAATTATTTTTTGAATTAGTTAACGGAATTGATGTGATTAATAAATTTTCAAATTAATTAATGAGATAATTGTGTCTGAGGAATGGTCTGCTATATCAAAATCACATAATGTGAAAAGAAATGATGAATGGTAAAAATGTGATTCATTTGTGATAATTTTATTTGGTACATGGTCTACTGCATCAAAATCCCATAGTGTGAATTGAAATGATGAATGGTAACAGTGGAATTCACATGTGGTAATTGTGTTTGGGAAATTGTGTCTTGCATCAAGAGCCCATAGTGTGAATTCAAATGATAAATAGCAACAAGGGAATTCATGTGTGATTTTTGATAATGAATAGTAACAGTAAAATTTTTATGATATTTGAGATGAAGAATATTAATAATGTAATTATAAGATATGATACCCCTTAGGGATAGTTCAGTGTCAGACATGGGCCGAAGCAGTTATTGAGAGTGCAAGTGTACTACGGAACACGAGTGTTATGTTGTTAAATTGAGAGTAAATGAATAATGTAAACTATTTAATTTACTGTTTGTATGTATTTATTTATATAAAATCATATAGTTTTATTGAATAGATATTGATTTCCGTGTTGTTGGTGGTGTCCTAAAGGGTGGTACTCACACCCTACTTGGGCTTCTTGATTGGTACTAGGATAGAGGTCAGTTATTCAAGAATGAATAAGATCAAAGGCCTCGAGTTAGATGAATTATTTGGTACAAATCATGGATAAGGGAACCAGAAATGGTTTAGGACCCACCTGGGAATTTTTAGTGTCTTTCATTTTGGGTTTTCATTTTGAAACTTGTCATATACTTTGGCATGGCATATATATTATTCAGTTTTGATTTTTTATTTTCAGTTTTGGTCATCTTATGTTACTAGTGTTATCCTACTTATGATTATATGTCATTTGGTTGTAGATTATTTATTTTCAGTATGGTATTACTCTGATAAATATGTTATATTCTCTCTTTGTTTGACATTAGACCCCAACTACTACTTGCATCCTATGGAATATGGGGAGGCACACTTGAGGTGAAATAGTGAATTGGATTGGGGAATCGATGTGTGGAACCTTGGTTAGGATGTTACATTGATATTAATATTACTTTTGCATAATACCATTCATGAAACCATTTTTAGAACTTATATTGTTCACATGTATCATGAGACATTGTTTGAATCAAACATATTATGAAACCTTATTCTGAACATGCAGATCATGGGACCTTATTTAGATCACATGGATCAGAAGGCCTTATTCAGATTAAGTGGAACACTAGATATCAACTGGACTTTCTATATGTGAAAACACCCAGTGCATACTTCATATCATGAGATTATTTCAAATGATTCATTCATAATACTTTCTACTGATTATGTGGAACAAAAGACACCAGTGTGATTCATTGTTTATGTCATGCAATATAATTTCGGTTTGGATAAAACCACTTATGAAAAATAATTCACATCATAAGGATAGGTTAATGGGTATTTATATGCCTAAATCCACCACCTTAACTCCTCATATCATGGTTATACATCCATTACACAGCCATAGAAATTGTAATCACCTGCTTCGCATGATCACATCTCATAATCACCTACTGCAAGTCAAATGTGCTTCACGTGATCCTCATCATCATCATCTTCATGCACTTCCCATGATCTCATAATGAGATGTGACCAGTTCCATTTTCTTATGGTTATTTTCCCGACCCATCCTAAGATCAAATAGAAATCATGCGGTGTTTGTGGAATTGTCATCAAGAACATCAGGATATAAAATAGTGATATCCTTTAAAAATCAGGTGGTGTCTTCCAGAGATTCTGATGATCTCACCATCATATCCTATGACAATAACTTGATGTCTTCAATTGCTTCAAATTATCTCTATGAAATACATTTTGTTAATCATGTGATACTTCACTAAAATGCTATGAGAAATTACTTCTCACATTCATGATTCACGGGATTTGTTCTATCATTCACAATCTCTAAGATCAGTTCAAAAATTCACGCTCCACCAGATCTGTTTAGACATTCACACTTTTTGTGATCAGAAATTCCATCCCCCCTGATAGTAGGCATTATTTTCTCCATTATATTGTATATCCATTCCCACTCTTCACGCATCCATTGATAAACAATGTTTTTTCAACTACCACAAACCATGTCAATAAATACAATCAAACAAAAATCCACACTAGGAAGGATTTATTCAAACAAAAATATTTGAAGATATAGGTAGGATTAGAAAATTTGGTTGCAATTCCCATTCTCTTCCACCATTTTTTAGTTTTTTTCCGTTTAGGGGAAGAAGTTGAAGTGAAATGACAATGAAAGCAGTGGCGCAGGTGGTTTATAGTATCAGACACACTCTTCAACATAAAAATTTTCCATTAGCATGATCTAGAATTTATATTAGTGTGGAAAGTTATGGAACACCATGAATTATTTTATAGCACCCATGATGGTGTGAAATAATTTTGGAATCTATGAACATATACATAGGTTCTTCAAGGACAAGGTTATATCTCATTATGGTCAAGGATCATTATCTTCAAGGTTCACTGCACTTTGTTAAATGATTCAAAGTCTATCAAGATACATCCGTAGGTTATATTAGTGAATTACCTTCATGGAGTTAATGTGTTTATATTAGAGGTTGATATAGACATTGCTATATCCAGAGGTAATAGTTTTTTCATATTCTATAGAAACATCACTATTGGATATTGGTTCCCTACACCCATTTATATATGTGCAATCTATTGATATTGTATAACACCGAAGAGATCTCATGTACTTCATAATGGATCTAGTGGGGCCTCTTGGAAAGAGGTAATAATAGGGGTTTTATTATACATCTTATTATATTTAGATAGGTGATGCATATAGGTCGGGGATTTTCTGGTTCTTGGTCTAGATTTTGTTTGACATCATCAATTGGATGGACTGGCTAGTTTCTCTCCGTGATAAGGTTGATTTTTATTTTCAGTGTGTTTCACTACATACAAAAGGTGGAAGATTTTATATGTTATAGGGAAAGTGGAATCTGAGGTATAGACTTAGAATAATTTTCCACCAATAGATTAGGAGTTTGTTGTCTTCCATTACAGCGAACCTCGATGAAATTTCTTCTTTTGTTGATCTTCCCATGGGTTTTTGTGATTTTACAAATTTATTACCAAATGAATTATCAATTATTATCAATGATTGGTAGGAAGAGTTATTGGTTTTTCTTGTTTGATGAACACATAAAATAATCATACCCCATATCATGTGGAAATTATAGAGATTAAGGAGGTAAAGATCCCATTAGGTGATTTTATGGATAATGGTTCTTCTCTCCATAGTATTTCACCATGGCTTACCCCATTATATTTTTTATCATTGATAATGGTTTACTTATATTATGTATGAACTTTTATATTTTTAACTAGGTGGTGGTTATGAATAATTACCCTTTTTTCCTATGTGGATTACTTTTTTCATCAGTTGATGGGTGTGAAGTTGTTTGGAAAGATTAGTTGTTGTTTAGGTTATCATCAGCTCAGGTTTTAGGATTCTGATATTGCAAACACCACATTTAGGAGAAGGTACGTCTACTATGAATATATCATTATTTCATTTGGAATGTTGAGCACTCCTGTAATATTTATGGGTTTTATGAACATAGTATTCCAATAGTATGTTAACCCTTTTGTCTTAGTTTTAATTTATCATATCCTAGTTTATTTGAGATATAATAATAAGCACGAACTCCATTTGAACTTGGTTTGGGAAATATTAGAGAGCCACCAACATTATGTAAAATACTTGAAACACTATTTATGGACTAAAGAAGTGAATTTTAAGGTATCAGGTTTTTTTAAAATTTCATATTTGTCGATCCTGAGAAATTGAAGGATTTTTTTGTTGCAGGATCCATGGATTGTCTTCAAGATACTTTTTTTGTTTTATTGGATAATAACAATGGTTCCTAAAGGATTTCATAAATGTGGAGACAACCTTGACAATTCTTACTATGAAGGGGGATTAATTTAATTGGGATTCAAAATGTCATACTACTTTGGGTGAGATAAAACATCTTTTGAGGTCAAATCCAATTTTGATCTTACATGAGATGGGTAATATGAATCTAGAATATAGTGAAGATTCTGGTGTTGTTATTGGTTGTATTATGATATTGTATAATGTTTTGACCTATGGTACGCATTAGCATTGGATTCATTGAATAAGTAACCACTCATAGTTTTGAATTTAATGTGGTCATGCATGCGATTCAATGTGTATGGAAATATCTTTTTAGAGATATGTTCACAATATTTCATGATAATAATAGTTTTAAATATATAATTTCTCAAAAATCCAAGATTATCAGTTATAGATAGTGGGTGTAATACCTTCAAGATATTGAAAATAAAATTTACAACACCCTTAGGAAGGGGAATATCATCATAGATTCCCTTAGTAAGAAATATACACCGTATGATATCCTGGGATAGAATGAAGTGTGGGACATGATGGGGTCATTACTCAAATGAATCCAGACACTCAGGTGGTGATTTAGGTACCGTTATGAGTATTTCTTAATTATTATAATCAATTCATGAGTCTATTATATAGGGTTAGTAAATAGAAAATGAGTTTAGAGGAATTTGGACAATTCTTAACAATGGGGAGTCCATTACTTCTTAGTCTCTACCTTCTAATGGTATTATCTATGGTAAGTTTTAGTTTATATCCCCATAATACAAGGGAAATATAGTGTTTTTTGACTATAATAATTCTTCATGAGACATTCATTTGGGCACTATGAAGCTGAATTATGAAATGAGATGATGATTCTAATGGATGAGAATGAATCACCACATTACTGATTATGTATTTCTTTGTTACACCTACAAATAGATAATGGTAGAGATCCCAAGGCCTACTAGTTTACTTCAACCTCTCTTGGTGATGATTCGAAAATGGGATTAAGTGTCCATGGAATTTTATGGTGGATTTTTCATGGATTCCCCAAGTGAAGAACACTATCTAGGTGGTGATTAATTGGTTGATGAAATTTTTTCATTTTATTCAGATCGTGGGAACTAATATGGAAGTAGATTTAGGTAAACAATATTTTCTATATATTTTGAGGTAACATGGGGTTCCCTCATAAATTACATTAGATAGGGATCCCAAGTTGACTTCTTGATTTTGGAAGAGTCTCTAGGATGTTATGGGGTCTCAGGTAATGTTGTGAATTACTTACCAAACATATAATGATGATCAGATGACATATTCTATTAATAACCAAAAGGATATAATCTATGCCTACATATTGTATTTTGGTGTATCATGGAATATGAATATAATTCATGTCATGTTTTCTGATAATTATAGTTAACAATTATCTATCAGAATGGATGCCTTCAATTCATTGAATGGTTACCCATGGAGGTCCCCACTTTTTTGGAAATAGGTTGGAGATACCTCTCTTGTAGGAATGGGTATCATTATGTAGACATTTTCATGGATCTAATATATATATGTCAATAATTTATTTCACCTCAAACTCAAAAAATATTATATGTAGATCTTCAAAATTCTCCATTTCAGTTTTCTATTTGTATTTGGGTTTTCTTGTATATTTCAATTCGATTGGGTCACCATCAGCTAAAGAAATAAGGAAAGATTGATCTAATATTTTTAATACCATTTTAGGTTACTAATAACATTGGAAAAATTTCATATTAGTTAGTGTTAATTTCTCTTTTGAAAGGTATCCATGATATTTTCCACGTATCACAACTTAGGAAGTTCCTTCCTGACCCCTCTCATGTATTGAGTTTTTAAGATGTTGAGTTACATCCCGATGTTTCTATTTTGGAGAAACCATCAGAATTAATTGATTATTAGGTGAATGTATTCTATGGGAAGATTTTTGCATTGATTAATGTGTTGTGTTAACACATGTTATATTCTAAAGTGGTTTAGGTGAACAATTCATTCATTTGAATGTGGTGGCATCACATATTTTAGATAACCCATATTCTATATAAATTCTTGAGGAATGATTGTTCGATACTGGTGGGAATGTAATAGCCCGGATGAAAATTTATTTTATTTTAGTTTTAAGAGATTTTTTCTTTATGTTTAATGGGGTGTGGGGGGCATCATTGAGGTTTATACAAAACCTGGGTTGGGATCCACCTATAAGGAACATATACATTGTAAATGTATGACATAAAAAATATATTTTTCTCCAGAAAAAACCTTTAGAAAACATTTGGAAGTAAAAAAATTTGGGGATTAAATAGAGTTTTACATCTAAAATTAATTTCTAGCTTCGGTTTTTAGATTATCTCTAGGATTGAGAAATTTCATCTACATATTGTTATTGGTTATGGTAGTGATAGTAGGATGTATCTAATGGATGTTTTGATCTTATGATGATACTTTTTCCCTCCCTTCTAGATCAATCAAACTCTTGTCATCTAGAGGATGCCCCTTTCACTTATTGTGGTGTGGTGTGCATAGTTCTTTTGGTACGTGTAAACAAAAATTCAATCCATTAAATATTATTTATATGATTAGATTATATGGTAAGAGAATTGTTGATACGTACTCCTTTTTTCATTATGTGTTCCTTAGGTTGGTTGTGGTCTCATCGCGTTATGTGTGAGACCAATCTTGATATATGTTGTTTCATCTCTAATCTATGTTGTATTAAACATTAATAATTTATTTTTATAAATTAATTTTTAAGTATAGTGTAAGGATTCATTAATTTGTGTGTGTGTGTAACTGAATTTTTGAGAAAAAGTTTTTTCCACTTATTTAGTAGAATAAAATGTATTTTAATTGAATTTTGAATTGTATTTTCTAAATGGTATTCAAAGAATGGTTTTTATGAAATTATTTGGGATATGTATCACATGGGAAGACTTGGATACTTAGGTGAATGGTTTAGAAATAGGAATCATCAATTGATACAATCAGGGGGTTCATTCATGGGTTGTTTCTCTGATCATTAGGATAAGTTTCCTAGTTATTTTTAGATACAGTTTGGGTGGGGGTGGTTACTTTTTTGGTTCTCCCTCCACTCCCTATATTTCATGCATATATCAAGGTACATTATATGCGTTATTTCTTAGTATGAGTGATCTAGCTAGCCTAAAATATAATGATCCTTGGCATGTTTTACATTTTTATTTGGACATACTATTTTGGATTTGGTTACCTTATTTAATAAATGCAATATTCTTTGAAACTTTTTTACCAACAGGATTTTTGAACTATGGAAAATGGGAATTTATTTAACATGTTTTTTATATAAAAACAATTTAAATATTTATAATTCCTTGTTTTCATAGTAGTTTAGAATGTTAAAAAAATTTACAAAGACATGATACAGAAAACCTAGGTGGGATCCAACTGATCTTGATTTCTCAGACCTTGCACATTTGCATCAGAATTTGTAGAAATGATTATGAATTTTGATGAAGAAAAGGGAAATCTGGCATGGTGAGGTGGTGAGGTTCATATATGTTGTTTGTGGGTTACTGGTGGAGAGATGGTGGGTATTTGACCACGCAGTACACCGAGTTGTGTTTTTTTGTTTTAGTGTACTTTATGGTTATTGGTTATGTATCTTGGATATTGTTTTTAAGTATCAATTTGAATCACTAATATTGTTTCGTATGATTATGGAATTTATTATGGGGATTTTTTAACACTGTATCCTTCCAATTAATATATATATATTCCATGTATCTTGTTTTGTTAAGGGAAAACACTTCCCTCTATTTCTGGATGATTCCTAGGTTCTAATCGACAACCTGTGGGGATTTGTAACACCCTTTAGGTCATTAGTGAACTAGATCAGGATCCTTTTTTAAGGGTAACTAGGGTCCGTTTGATAAATAGTTTGAGAAATGTCTTTTTAGAAATATTAATTCCACATTTATTGTCACAATTTATTCAAACATGTCAAGATTGATAACCATTATATTATTTGTTGAGTTTCATCAATATAATATGTGCACCAAAACTACTTGAAACAATATAATCACCTTCATTAGTATGTAATGAAACATATTTCTATAGATTACTATACAATGAAATTAGATTCTTTCCCAAAATTGGACCTGTTCTAGAGGATCTTTTCATATCTAACTTACAACCATTAAAATAAGAAATAGAATAACTAACTAATTAAAATGCATGAACTCTAGAGTAGAATTTCCTAAAACTTGTTTTACTTTTTTTGTATTTTAAGATTCATTAAATAATACTTAAATGAGATTATTTTATGTTTTAAACACATAAAAAGATTAAAAATAATATCATGATAACTAATATTTAAGTATAGTAAACTTCCAATCATACCTATATAAGTAGTTTTGCCAACTTAATTTACAATTTCCTCCATATCATACAAATATCATGTAGTCATGCGGGTATCACGAGATTTAGTTTTATCCACACGAAAATTATTTAAAAGATCCATTTTCAATTTTATTTGATTTTAAAAAATCTATCATTATTTTGAAAATTTTTAAATCCATGAAATAATTTTATTTCACCCATCAAAAATCATTTTCATCAATTTTAAAAACATGGAACATATAAAATGTTTGGATGATCTGAAAATAAAATCATTGACATATATTTGATCTAAAAAAAATATTTCAAAATAATTTTTATAAATAGAGTCATTTCATAATGTCCTTTTCTAAAATCATTTTAAATAAGAATATTATTAAGCCTACCATACCAAGATCTAAGTGCTTATTTTAAAACTTATGGTGGTTTTGATAATTAATTTTTTTTTTGAAAATGATTATTTTAAAATATGAGGGAATGTTTTACACAAGATTATTCAGTAACATAACCTTTTAAAAATTTACTCTTGCTATCATTTTGAAATTGTTTAAAATAATGATGTACTACATATGAAAGAATTATTCTGATGGATTAAATTCAAGATACTGGAGAAAAGGTTTCCTTTTAGTAAATACCTTCTTATTGAATATATCCTTGTGGAAAAATATATATATTTTGTAGTCATTATACCAGATTAATCAACCCCATTACAATATTCTAACATGGTGCCTATATTTTTGTATTCCTTATGTCTATCTAATAATTCCATGAATTTATTTATTTTATATTGATATCATTCTTCTTTTATATCTATTACCCAATATTAAGCATTGATTTCATTATTAATGTTATCATGATCAAGATAATATAACAAGGTTCGATGTTTGAAATTGTTTCAATTTGATGCTTGTATTTGTCTTCTTTTATATTGGTCTCCTACATCAAAATCAAAGGGATGATTTATAAGTATTTTGGGTAGTAAAGTACTTGGTTCTTTCAAGTCTACTTCAATTTTAGGATGTTTTTAATGATATCTTCTAAGAGATATTTTATGTAGATTACCATAAAGATCTGAATATTTAAAGGTGTTATTTATATTCAAATTTGATATATCATCCTCATGGGTTTCTATAGAAGGTTTGAGTTCATGTGGTTCTATATCGTAAAAAGTGACATGAATAGTTTTTTATATAACATTATATTTACTCTATAAGTTTTTATTATGGTTGAATGATCCTAAAAAACTCCATCATAGATCTTAGGTGATTTTTTCACTAATTTACATTGTATTTAAAATGTATAATTTTCATCCAAAAACTCTAACATAATTTACATTAATTATTAATCCATTGCATAATTAACATATATTATATTCCAAGATAGTTCTAATAAGGATACTATTAATGATAGATAAAATTATGTAAACAATTTTACACCAAAAATATATAGGTGTAGCTTATTCATTTTACATAGTTCTGGAAATTTCATGAACGAACATAATTATGCTTTCAAGAACCCCAATATTTTTCTCAATTTGTGGTACATAGAAATTTTGAGTATTGCCATGTTATGACAATTTGTATTCAAAGTGTTGATTCCAAAAATATTTTCGGTGATTACTTTACATGGATTTAATTAAAATTCTAATATGCCTATTTATTATCATTGCATGTTTTACAAAATTTAAAGGAGCATCACTCTTATGAGAATGAAAAAACAACCTTGTAAATCTAGACTAATCATCTATAATGAATGAATAATAGTGTTTTCTGGAAAAACTATAAACTCTATATGGTTGAAATAAAATAATATGAACTAGTTCCATTGTTTTATAGTTAGTGAATAATTTCTTGTATTTAGATGATATATTTAATTTCATTCACTTTTTAAAAGGGTTGCACACTTTTCTATTAGGTAAATCTAGATTTGTTAAATATTATATTAAACCATTATAATTTATATTTATAAGAGATTATATATTATAGTTGACTAGTCTCTTATTATATAACAAATATTCTATATGAAAGGAACTCAAATAAGTATCATTTTGAGAAAATATGGGATTTAAACTAATAGCATATACATAATTGTTTGTTAAAGTAGTAAATACTAATGAATTCATTGAATCAGAACTCAAACTTGTATTGTTCTAGAATTTATCATTAAAACAATCATCATTAAATTAATAAATACTATGAAGGTTATATTTAAAACCCTCAAAAAATAAATCATTAGAAAATAGTATAAATTCAGTGTTACCAATTCTACAAAGTCCAATAATATTTCCTTTTTCATTATCTTAGAAAGTGACTTGTCCACCGTCACCATTTTTTTGATTCCAGAAGAATTAATTGTCTCTAATCATCTGCATGGAAAATTATATATATGGATACTATATATTTTTATGGATGGTTTTAATTTATTTCTTATTCAATAAATATGATAATCATTATTTTAAACTCTTAAAACTATTTTGGTCTATAAAAGTTTGAAATCAATGATTTTGGAATCCATATGTTCTTCACATGTTTATTATAATTGAATTAACATATTTGGACAAAAAATAATTTTGTAGGTTGAAATGTTTTACAATTATTTGCAAAAATATTATTTTTTCATGAAACTATAGTTTTATTTGGAAGGTGTAAAAATATAATTTTTTTATATCTCCATTTCTATCTAGATTTATACCCGATTCTATATTTTTTCTTTTGATTTTGTTAATTCACCAAGAAATATAATCCATGATTTTCTACTATTGATAAATTATAGAAATCCTTTTTGATATGGTAATTTTTAAATTTAAGATCATAATTATCCATATCTTGGTTAGAATTATTTTCATTATTTATATTAAGAGAATATTTATCGATAAAACATAAAACAAGAATCTATTTATATATTTTTTTTATTTCTATTTTATCGCATTCATTGTGTATTACTTAATCAAACAAAACTCTTATAATTACTCATTATACTTTATAGAATGTTTTGAAATACAATTAAAATAAGATGGTGCCTCCAAATAAGTAGCCATAATGTATAAATTTTATTTGCCACTTATATCTTCTCAAATTGAATCTGAGTCACTAGATCTATCCTCATATGCACTCTAAAATGGACTTTATTTGTTTCTTTTGTTTTTTGCCTTTATCCTCATATCTATTATTATACACAAGATTCATAAAATCAACTTTTATGTGTCATTTTCTTTTACATTCATTACAAGTGATCTAATTTGAAGAATCATCCTTTTTCAATACTTTCCTTTAGTTTCCATATTTTTCACACATTCCATTACAATTTGACTTATGAAAGAACATTTTATTTTTGTAAAAATATATTAAAATTATTGATATTTGTTCCATTTCGTCATCACTACTTGCTTCATGTTAACTTACTCAATAGTTTTCTAATTTGAAAACCTCTTATTTCATTCAAATGTGATATTTTAAATGCAATATATTTTCATTATAGTTCATCATACTCAGCATTTATTTTATTCTATAATTCATACACCATCATTATTCCTATTAATTCTGTGACGTATAGTTTAACGATGTCACATGATTATCATATAGATATAATAAAACATTTACATCAATCTAATTGGCATCTCAAAATCAGTATCTGTTGAGATTTATCCATCATTTTTTATCTAATGGTAATCAAAATGTTCATGATCTCATTGAACCAATCATACATTTTAGGTATAGATTTATCATGTTTCATTTTCAAAGTATCATATATAGTAGTATACATGTATAATATCTTTTATAAAATTTTAAAATTTCGTTCCAGAGATATAGAACTTGTATACCATATTTGATAATTAGTATCTCAAGAATATATCATATTAAATTCATCCTATTGTAAAAAAATAGAGTAATGTGTTTATGGATTTTCATTTTGAATCATAAGATGCTTTAGTTGGAGCATCAAATTCTTCTCTAGAATTTTTGGGTTAGTCCTATTTATCATCAATAAAATCTCAAATGTAAAAACCCATTATTTTAATATGTATTTTAATATGTATTTTCTATTGAACATAATTTTGATGATTATAGTATGGAGGGAATTTGGTAGCATAACAATTAGACTTAATATCCATAATAATAAATTAATGAATAAACATAAATTAAAATAATCCTATTAAAAAAATTGATCAAGTATAAAATTAAGTATAGATAAATATAAACCTTACTTTGACACCAATTCTTAGTCTTTGTGGACATATCAAGGGTGTGGGGTAGGGTGAGTTGAGAAATAAATAAGACTTTTTTGTTTAAAAATAAATTTAAAATAAAATCCCTCAATTTATAATAACGTCCCAGTTAACTAAAATTGTACATATATATAATTTAATGTTTTCAAAATATTTCTCAATATCTCATTCATAAACCAATTAATATAAATTTACAATTTTCATTATCATTTTAAACAAATGTAATTTAATTAAAAAAATAATATAAACAAACAATTAATGTTAACTACCAGAGTAATGTTTTACCAATGAATTTTAAAAAACTAGAAATTATTTTATTTCAAAATGATGTAAAATATTAAAAAAAGAGGTTCAATATCAAGTCGAGACCTAGTACTCTCCACTTAGATTTCACCATATTCTATGCATTTAATTAAAATTTAATATTAATGAATATCTTAGATGAATATTTTTCAAAAAAATAATAACAAGTTAGTCCATGTTAAAAAAAACCTCTTCCACATTTATATGGGAGATAATATATGTAAATAAATAAAATAAATAGTATCTATTACTCTTCAATAATGATCACTATCATATAATAGTGAATATAAATAGTAATTAAAATAAAAAAGAAAACATAAGGTAAAAAAGAGGGTGAAATATACAGAAAGGTTGAAAATATAAAGAATATAAATCCGACTATAATAGGTTGATGATGTTTGTTTATATATATCCTTGAAAACATTTCAATCGAGTGTTTCACTGAGAATTCAGAAATAGAGTGGTGTTGGAGCATATAATGAAATTACTTTTCAGAGAAAATCCATAGTGTGTCTCTATATCTATCTCACTCTTCCCACACAAGGATCATATTATTAAAGAGATCACCAAATATAATTATATATTTGTAGTATATTCATAAATTCTTCCTCGTACTCATTATTCTAAAATGGAAACCTTAATTTCTTTGAATGTTCAGTAAATACTTCAAAATATACTAATTAAAGATTTAAATATTCATCACTTCTTAAGATATACATAGTTATTTAGATTGTTCTTAAGGAAAGTTAATTTAGCATGCAAGAACATTATTTTGGTGACTATACATTGTAGTCACATATAATTGTAGTCATCTTCTTGATGTAACTTTCTCTCATGGTCACATGACACGACCACCAGACTTCTTCATAAAGTCACTTTATTTATTTATGTATTCACTTCTATTATTCATGTGTTCAATTTATTTATTCCAATGGTTAATTCATTTGTTCATGCGGTCACATCATTTATTAGAGAAACTTTTCTCATCTTAAGTATGATTAATTTTTTACTCATGCTATCACTTGAATTTCAACAAGTGGTAGAAAAAACTCGAACATACATAAATGCGATCTAGAAGGTGTGTAGTGGTAAAAAACATTTCAAACCATATATAAGGGTAATAATATAATTATACGAGAGTGAGGAACAATATTTATGTTATATTTCTAAAAATATTCATCGGAATAAATAAAAATTCATAAAACTTATATAAGGGTAGATAAAATCCCATATAGAGGTAAGAGAAATATTTTAAATCATAGTTATGTGTAAATGAAAACATATAATATTTATATAAAGGTCAAATGAAATTGAAAATAAAGGAATCATGAAAATGAATTATCAGAATTAAAACATTGTGAGAAATGGATTTTCTTTACCAATTCAACAAATTTGATGGATATATTCCATAATGACTTTTATATGTGTAACATATATTGATTGTTTTCATGAATAATGGGTATATGGTTTAATTATGATTATCTTTGTGGATGAATGATTAATAGTTATCGTTCGATTCAAACTTTCATCTAGTTAACATTCAATGAAATGTTTCATGAGATGAAATTTTTGGAAGAAATTGCATTCATTTATATGATGCATGAATAGGTCGTACCAATATTTACTCATGTGTTTTAATTTATGATTAAATCGAATGAACCAAGTATAATAATTGAGTTTTATAATTCATACATCCATATGAGGTCTATAGATGTGAATGATCGTATAAATCCTTGAGAAAAATCTCAATCCCTTTGAGATTTGTTTAACATACTCTTTAGAATTAGAGTTACTTGTAGGTCATGGAGGAAGGAAAATCCCATAAAAATGTAAGATGATTATATTAAATCAAAGGTACCTTATAGGTATAGGATTTTTTCCAATTAAATTTTTTGATCTTTATCAAACCATACTAATTATGTTTGAATATTTCATAGATTCTATTAGTTATAAGGTATTTCATTTACAACATCTCTTGATTTCTGTTTGGGAAAATTTTTAATATTTCTTTCATGGATGATTTCTAATAAGGGTTTAAATTGCTTCCTCATGTTATAATATGTGTTATTTTATTCATTTAAAACCATTTATATATGTCAGATCATTACCAAGGTTTATATTTATGAAATTTGTATTGAATTGATGAAATTGGGAAAAACAGATAATGACATTTTTATATTATAAAATACGTGTTTAAAATCGATTACTATTATAGAAACATGTCACATAACGGTAAACAAGGAATTTTTCATTCCAAAATTGTTTTTCATAAGGTTCAATCCACCATACAATTACTTAGAATGGTCTTCATAAGGATCATCACAACTTACCTTTATACAACATAACGGTTGTACACAGGTAGGTTTATTTTTGAAAGGGTTTTGTAATTGTAACATAGCCTACCATTATGTGAAACACTAGTTTTTAAAGGAATCCAAGGGAATAACTTCAAACTAAGGATTTCACATAATGGTAATGTTGTCTTTTAATATCTTGAATAAAGGTTACTACAAGCTACTATGATGAAGATAGTTTTTTTATATTTACATAATTAAAATACATTGTTTTAATAGTTTATGTAATGGATAACTTGTAATTACAAATACATGAAGAGTTAATGTAAAGGTAAGACATATTGTACCCTTACACAATTTCTTCTTTGTAAGGGTCATGGATATCAACCCTTATATAGAACATCTATTGAGTTTTTTAATCTCCCCACCATGCTTCTTTCTTCCCTAAGAAAGTCAAAAATCAATATGGATGTTACAAGAAGGATTCCCCATCCACACCCCATAGAACAAGCTGAGTAAAATGATAATCAACTAGATATGATCTATATAAGGAAATGCCTAAATAGTTATGATTCAACCATACCAAACCATTGAGTCTATAAAATCAAAAGATGTCTCTAAGATAATTAAAACCACGATCATAAATACAAGATAGAGATGGGATGGTGACTATGAATATTCTTCCCCACTAAATAAAAATTATCTAAATGGTGCATCAAAAAGATTATAATCCACTAATGGAAACATAAACTATGAGAAAACATATATAATAAATCTGAGGAACACATTAGAATAATATATGTAACAAATTATCATTTTTAGAAGGAAAAAAACCTGAAGGAACTTAATATATATAATGAAAATCCATAACTAATATTCACACACATCACATATAAAAGGGAAAACTCATCCAAATGAAAACATTGAATCAAAATGGGATCTCGAACTGGGTCACCATAATCTGTGGATAAACAATGTCCTAAACCTTGAAACACAATCCCATAAAAAACCCCACCAAGATAGAACAACCATGTTCTCAACTTTCACCCAGAAAAATCCATCACGATTACCAAAGCACTAGCCAAATGGATTGTCATGACCATATCATTAAAAAACAAACCACAACATAGTCACAAATTAGGAAAATAACTGGTCAACCAAAATTAACAAATTAAACACCAAGGAATACTCAAAATATTAAAAATAAAAAGGTTTCCACACAATCTAGAATGTCCACACACTAGTTCAAGAATCCATTAATATCCACAAGATAAAATGTGAATCATCCAAAAAAGAAAACCAAGAGAATATCTTTGAAAAAAATAGAAATGTTAATCACATGACATTCCATGCAAACATCCGCTATTATTCTCTAATAAGATGAATTATAAGAATATTCTTACAAGAATCAAGAAAATTGTCTTAACCAACCCATTCCAAATATGGGACATACACAGTATAAAAAATAATTGATTATTAAATGAGGCTCCAAACCTTATAAATCAACATCTATTAGCACCATTTTCAAGAATATAAACGTTGAAATCAAAACAATGGAAGAAACTACATAAGGATAACTCCCAAAAAGAAAACACTAAATTCCAGTAAGATTTTTAATAGAGGTATAAATAAACAAACACAAGACATGATCACAACCTCCCATGATCCAAAAAAGAAAAATTGACAACTCAAGTAAGGAAATAAATAAAATAACTAACATCAAATATCCAAATGAATTACCTTTTAAAATGATCATTTCAAAAAATATTTTCGCATTCATTTTAAAATAACATTTTGAAACACAACTATTGTGTAAAAAGATCCCTAACAAAAAAATTCATGTCATTAATAAGGCCCACTATTCCTAAAATCATTTAAACTAAGTTCTCTCACTATGGTTTTTGAAAAACCGCATAATTTTTTAAAAGGATGAAATTAAATCTTTTCCAAAAACGATTCTAATCTATTTCAATTCCAACAATATTTTTAAAAGATTCCATGGGAATTAGAATAGACTACGAAATCTATTTAGTATAAATCAGTTTATCATCCACAAAAAAATTTCATAATATTAGTTTTAGATAAATAACCATTTTTGAAGGACTTCAATTTATCATTTCATTAAATATCCCTTTTTAAGAATTCACTATTCCAATATTTTAAAATTTTAATCTCAAAAAAAATTATAATAGAATATTTTCCTTATACTCATTTTAAACAAATTAACTCATTGGTTTTAAAGAAAAAGTAATTTTTTCCCAACCCATTAAAAAATTGTTCTCAAAAGAAAAACACATTAATAAATTCCTCCTTCTCCTCTAAAAAACCTTGTTTTCACCACATGCCACAAAATACACAATTAGAGAATCAATGAAATAAAGATTAAATATCAATTAAATTAAATTAAGGTAATTTAATTAGAAAAAAAAGCTATAAAAAATCCTTTATTTTATAACACACCAATGGAATAATTGATTGAAATCAATATCGAGAGAAGTGGAGTAAAAACTAAAAATATAGAGTATAAAATTCACTTTACACGGTTTCGAAACATGGGTGGGTAAATTTTTTACAAACCATGCATTAAGAACATTCATTATTTTATATCCATTCTACATGGACAATATACAGTTTACGAAACCTTTCTTGATAAACATATGAACCTATTTTGATCACCACATTCACCTCTAAAACTCAACAAAACACCCAAAATAACTTATTCACTCAAAATGGATCGAAAAATCATATCAAACAATCCAAATTCATTAATTATATCTAAATTTTAACTCTAAATTAAGAATAAATACCTAAAATAACCATGGATACTTAGGGTGCATTTCAATGGGGAGAGGGATGAAAACCCATCCTAAAAACTCCAACAAATTGATGATAAATTTCATATCCTTCCGAATACGTAGAAACACCCTAAATAAGAAGATGTAATTATTTTTTCTCATTTTATCATGAACCAACATAATTCATCAACCCATTTAATACTCGAGAGTTCCCATGACATACCTTAGGCATATTCCTAATCGTTCACACTGGAAAATAGTGCTAGGGTATTATAGCATTATTCTTGGGAATGATTTCACCATTAATAAAACAACCAAATCAATAATAAAAAAACCACAATAGAATAAGATATGTAAGTAAAAGGAGAGATTGTGGACTAAACAATAATAATGGAAGCATCCATACAAATAAACATGTTATATTAATTAATAATCACTCTCCACATAAGTATAATGAATAAAGATAATGTCTATACATATAAAACATGAATGGAAGGAGAGAAATAAATATTTTACCCTCAATACCATGAAACCCACAATAAAACTCCACATACCATGAAAAACATCATGAAAAACCCACACATTCAACATAAGGGATACAAAATCCAAGGAACCTGAATAAAATTCATATGAGTTGCAAACAAAATATGGTGTATGTGGGTGAGTGAAAATTTTGATCCTAGTAGGTAAAAACATAGATTACATAATTATTTTAAAATACACTTTATATTATTTCCATTTGAAAATTAATTTTTAATAATGATTTTAATCTACAATTATATAAAATCCAAATAATAATCAAATATTTCACAAAAACAATTTTATTTTGGTCAACTGAAAAAAATCAAGTGAAAATGTCTTTTCATAGGCCTTAAATGCCTTTTTTTAAAACAAATCATCAATATTTTTTATGAAAGAAGAGATGATTCTAAAGTTTTCATATTACACATAAAAAAACTAAAGGAGGATATTTTATTTAAAATGGTAAAAAACCCCAAGAAATATGTTAAACCCCTTTTAAAAAATATCTAAAATAACCATTTCAAATAAACCAAAATATTCTTTTCAAAATCACTTTCCATTATTTGGAAAAGTCAATTTGAATGAGGAAAACAATAAAAGTCTGTGCTAAGGCTAAATTGTACCAAAATAAACCAAATACACAAATGAGGACAAAAGGATCAACATTTTCATAAACGAATCATTTTTTAGTATATATATATATATATAAATATTATACATTAGATTCCCCTAATTTTTGTTTTGACAGATCAAATTTTTATGGGAATCCTCCTATGGCACATTTACGACATTTTAAACAAGAAAAAGAATCCCTATAGCGGAACTACTGAATCTACATCATCCCCAATATTCCAATCCCACAAAGAAGAGATAAATTTACAAGGTTGAAAATGTTACCGTGGTCCATGAAAAGAATATTGAGTCAATATGGTTTTCCTTATAACTTCTCCATTCCTTCGTACTTGGGGATATTGTTGAGTCATTAAGGTTTCCTTATGACTTTTTCATTTCATCGTGTTTTGAAAATCAGAAACACCTTATCTCAAGGAAAATATCTTTTTCCCTAGGATTTTCTTCTATTTAGAAAATTTTCCTTGTCGAAGGAAATTTATCCTTATCATGTCATCATTTCTCATATCACAATTTTCCTAAGTATAAAATTCGGTTTGAAACCAAAACCGCAGAATCCTATAATTACCTAGATATGAAGCATTCTGTTTTAGAATCTAAATTCTCAGAATTATCGTTACGAACTCTTCTGAGTTCCGACTCCAAATTCTTGTTACGAATTCTAGATACGAACTCTTCTGAGTTCTGAATCCAAATTTTGATTACGAATTCTGGATACGAATTCTCCAGAGTTCTGACTCTAAATTCTGATTACGAATTCTGGATATGAAATCTTCTGAGTTCTGACTCCGAATTATGATTATGAATTCTGGATATGAATTCTCCTGAGTTCTGACTCTAAATTAGAAATACGAATTTTGGTTACGAACTTCTTTGAGTTCTGACTCCGAATTCCAATTACAATTTTTTGTTACGAACTTTTCTATGATCTGACTCTGAGTTCTCTAAATACAATCTCTGATCACTTTTGAGTTCTGACTCTGAATTCTCATGAACTGTGACTTTGAACATTGTATGTTCTAGTTAGGAATTCTTTTGAATCTAGATTCTGAATTTCCTTGAAATTTAGACTCCAGAATTCTATAGAATTCATGTTCTGAATTCCTACAAAATAGAATCTGAATATCCTTGTTTTATAGACCTTGAATTCAATTTTAGTTTGACTCCAAACATTGATTTACATACATTCATAATATTGGATTTTAGTTATGTAACCATATTTTGTAAAATAAATGTTTTGTTATAAAACGATGCCATGATTTAAGTTATTAACTAACCGTTGTTTGAGTGACACGTGTACAGGTCCCTCCAAAATTCAAGAAAAAATATGACCGTTGGAGGAGGGAGCTGACCGTTCGAGCTGTGCCTATAAATTGGAGCTCATTTGAAAGAGCTCGTAACTTTTGGAACTTTGGGAATTTTTGAATCTCGGAACTTTTAGAAGTGATTTCAATAGAGAGAGGCTCTTATAAACTCTCATGATTCGTGTATAATTTTTGAACAGATTGTTCAAAATTTTCTTCGTGCATATTTTCTTAGTGTAGAGGTGCAATTTCCTTGAAATCAAAGACATCGGGTTGTGAAGTTAGTGGTGTTGATTTCCTTACAAATCGAGGGCTTTTGGGGATAGCAAGACAGACTCTGATATTCGTATCAATTGCTTACCCTGGTGTGGGTAAGGCATACATTCTTGAAAGTGAAAATCAAGATACATTTTATCCAGGGTTGTTGGATACCCTTCTCTTTGGGTTAAAAGAATTACTACTTATTACTTGTAGTATTTCTATTTTTTTCTGCTGTACTTTTAGTTGTTGAGGAATGTATAATCTTCTTATAATTCCTTAGACTTATACACTGATTATATAGGAGTCTATATGCTTTAAGGTAGAATATTAGTTGTTATAAACTTTTGTTAAGTTTCATTTCTGGAATCACTTTACCGGAATCAAGAAAGTTATTAGAGCTTAGAGGTGTTGTGAATTTTGGTTATGCAAAAATTTCCTTATGGATTTTTATTGTATACCATTCACCCTCCTCTTGTATTTTAGTATCTCATCTTTACATATTCAATCCTACAATTCATATTAGAGGAGGTGACCTCTGAATTAATCTCAAAATTTGGTTCAGAAGAGAATTCTTCTTCTCATTACTTTCAGAATTGAATTTCTAGATTCACACAATTTCGGAATCCGATTTTCAGACTCGTATAGTTCAGATTATTTTTTTCTTATAGATACTCTTGTTTTATATTTTTCCTTCCTTGGGAATATTCTCTTTATTTACAAAATGTTTTCTATTAACAACTTTTAGTGGAGAGATTTATCTTTAAGATGGAAAGAATCAATGTTTGTTCCATAGACAATCTCAATCCAACTAAACCACCTATATTTAATGGAAATTATTACGAATATTAGAGAGATCCCAGGAGGACTTTCATTATCCATAATAGAGTTGAAAATTTTGTTATTCTTACTGCAGGATATAAAATCCCTGACAAAGAAGTTAGTACCTTTACCAACCAAGAAAAGCATGAATATCAATGGAATTATAAGGTATGAAATAATTTTCATTCTTCCATGACTAGAAACATATATAGCCAAATTTCATCTAGTGAAGAAAAAAATTGTATTTGGAAGAAACATGAAGTTACTCACATTGGAAAATCCAAATTTATTGAACCTAGAAGAGACATGCTCAGAGCTCAATATCATTGTTTTTTCTTTCTTTATGGAGAACCCATATGTAAGGTGCAACAATAATTTATGACTATTGTGAATAGTTCACAATACATGAGTGAGAAATGATTAGATGATGAAGATCTTGTTGATAAGATCATATAAATCATGCCGAATGAATGGAAATCCAAGAGAACTGCTATTGAGAAGAACAGAAAGGTTTCTCAGATTTCATTAGATGAATATTATGGAACCCTTCTTCAGCATGAGACTAGAATGAAGAGAGATGCTGATAACGTAAAGAAGAAGAATGGAAATGGCAGTGTTGATTTTACTACAACTTCTAATCATATGAAATCCAAGAATCCTAAGAGAGTAACTAAATCTGAATCTAAGAAAGTTGTTATCCAATCAGAATCTAGTGGAAGTGAATCCTTAGAAAATGAATTAGAAAATCTTTCTCGAAGGATGAAAAAGATATCTAGACAAAGGGACTTTCAATCAAGATAAAAGTAAAATGAAAGGAATGATAAGAATGATTCAGAAGTTACATGTTATGAAAGCAAGAGAGTTGGACACATAAGACCTAACTATCATGTGATTACGAGAAAAAAATAAATGAAAATCATTCAGAGAGAAACATAAAGAAGTATTACAAGACTAAAGCTAAGAAAGTATTGAAAGCTAATGACACCTAGAGTGCCAGTGGTGGAGACTCTTCAGATGAATCTTCATATTACGAATCTTCTGGACAGAAGAATCTTGGTCTAATAGCCAGAATACGTATTGACAATCATTGTTAAATAGATACCGCACACAATGCAGAATCATTGTCCTATTTTTATTTAAATGCAAATTATAGTAATGATAAATATTAAAACACTTCGGATAAAGATTCTTTTTCTGAAGAAGATAATACTTTACCTTCCTATGAATAAGTTTCTAGGTTTTCCAAACATCTTGATATTGATAATTCAAAAATCATGAAAAAAATGATGAGGAAAATTCATGAAATGGTATTCTTACTAATGAAATATTAGATCTTTCTAAAGATCTTGATAAGAAAAATTTTGATTTTGAAAGTATTTCAAAAATCATAAGGAAGTAAATTCTGAGAAGAATAAACATTCTAAATATCTAGACAACATAATTTCTAAGAAAAAAGTTTTTGAGCCTAGATCTAGTTCAAAATCAAATTTTTTTGAAGAAAATAACTTTGTTATCAAACTCAAATCTGAAATATTTTCCTTGATGAAGTGTTTTTCAAACATTACCTTAGGTAAAGAAAATTTTGATAAAATTTATTCTCAAATCCATCCTCTAAGGAATAGTTTTGGTTTTAGTTACACTAGTTCTAAACCGATTTTTTGTAACAATAATTTTGTTCCTCAGAGTTCTCCATTCTGTAGTAAGTGACAGTGTGGTGGAAACTGGGAAAAAAATTGTTCCTTAAACAAAACCCAGTCTTTAGGATTTCATAAATCGAATTTTTCTATTAAGATGTGGGTGCCTAAAATTTTAATTTCTGAAATTTACAGATCATAGAATGTTTGGATTATGAAAGTCTAACTCTATTGTTTTCCAGAAAGCAGAGAACGTACCAACAGAAATAATTGGTACATGGATTGTGGATGTTCCCGGCATATGACTGGTAACAAAAACAACTTTTAAAAGATTATCAATACAAAAGGAGGAAAAGTAACTTTCGGAGATAATGATCCGGGATAAATTATTGGTATAGGTAACATCATTATTCTTGTAAAAATATTGATTTCAAATGTTTTATTTATTAAGGGTCTTAAGAACAACCTCATTATCATAATCCAATAATGTGATGAAGGTTACCTTGTGAATTTTAGGAATGACAAGTGCTTTGTACACTATTTCAAGGAACAATTTATTTTTTATTCCCATAGGCAAGAGAATGTTTACATACTAAACATAGATGGAATTAGGAGTCAAGATCTACCATGTCTTAGTTCAATGGAAGATCATTCTTGGTTATGGAAAGGAAGGTCAGGTCACTGTAACCTTATAAACTTATGCAAACTCTCTATGAAAAGGATAGTTAAGGATCTACGGGAGCGTAGATTTGATTTGTCAAAAGTTTGTGACCCTTGTCAAAATGGAAACCAACATAAATAAAGTTTTAAATCAGTCGGTGAATTCTCAACTACTGATGCATTACAGCTAGTGAATATGGAACTTTTTGGTCCAACACAAACTGGAAGCATTGGAGTCATGTACTATGTATTTGTCTTGGTTGATGATTACACTAGATTTACAAGGGTATATTTTCTAGGAAAGAAGTCCGAAGCTTTTTCTTATTTCAAAAATTTTAGAGTACAATTTAAAAATGAAAAAATTCTTCCATTGAAAACTATTCAAAGTGATCAAGGAGGAGAATTCAAAAATTCTAATTTTGAATCCTTCTGTTGAAGAAAAAACAATACTCACAACTTCTCAACACCCAGAACACCTCAATAGAATTGTGTTGTTGAATGAAGAAATAGAATTATTAAAGAGATAACTAGAACCATGTTGAGTGAGTATTCTGTAGCCAAACATTTTTGGGCTGAAGCTGTAAGTACTTCTTGTTATACTATAAATCGAGTTTTTATTAGACCTTTTCTTAATAAAACATTTTATGAGTTATATAATTCTAGAAAACCTATACTTTCCTACTTTAAGGTTTTTGGTTTCAAGGTATTCATTCTGAATACTAAGGATAATCTACATAAATTTGCACCAAAATCTGATGAAGGAATTTTATTAGGCTACACCAAAACTTCTAAGTCATATAAAGTTTTCAATAAAAACACTTGTACTATTGAAGAGACAGTACATGTAAAATTTGATGAAACCGATCCTTTTGTTTTTAAACAACCCCAACCTACATCTTCAGATGTGTATTCAATAACTAATTATCAACATGTGATAGAATATCCTTTTGATATGGAAAATGTCCAAGAAGATTCTTCGAAAACATTTACACCAAAATATTTTCTTCCCTATGTTGATGAACATGTTTTACAAAACCCAAATCAATTATTTCTAAATAATCATCCTAGTCATAGCATCATTGGAGATGTGAATAAACCTCTAAGGACTAGAAGTTCTTTATGAAATGAATTAGAACATCTAGAATTCCATTCCTAATTTGAACAAAAAATAACTGATGAAGCTTTAGGTGATGATGATTGGATTAAATCCATGCAATATGAACTAAACGAATTCGAAAGGAATAAAGTCTGGACCTTGGTTGAAAGACCTATGGAAACATCTGTTATTGGAATAAAATGGGTCTTCAGAAATAAGTGTGATGAAAATGGAATCATTGAATGAAATAAAGCATGATTAGTTGATAAAGGCTATAATCAACAAGAAATAATAGACTATGAAGAAACCTATGCTCTAGTAGTTAGACTTGAATATATTCATATTTTATATGACTTTGAAGCATTATTCAATTTCAAACTTTTTCAAATGGATGTAAAATGTTCTTTCCTTAATGTTAATATTCAAGAGGAAGTTTTTGTTGAACAACCTCCTGGATTTGATGATACAAAACATCCTGATCATGTTTTTAGACTTTCTAAAGCTCTGCCTGAACTTATACAAGACTCTCGAGCTTGTTATGATAGACTTACATGATTTTTGCTTCAAAATAACTATGTTAAGGTAAATGAAGATCCAAACCTTTTTATA
Organism: Viscum album; assembly: GCA_963277665.1. Lineage (NCBI taxonomy): Eukaryota > Viridiplantae > Streptophyta > Magnoliopsida > Santalales > Viscaceae > Viscum > Viscum album. Next base: position 49,386,396 of record OY728122.1, read on the forward strand.
AATAAAGATAAGAAATATGTTTTGATTTTTCAAATTTATCTTGATGACATTATATTTGGTTCAACTCAGTAATCTTTAACCGATTCCTTTTCAGATCTAATGAAATATGAGTTTAAAATGAGTATGATGGGTGAGTTAAAATTTTTCCTTGGTTTTCAAATCTCTCAAAAACCAGAAGGAATCTATATATCACAAAATAAGTATATTAAATATCTTCTTTAAATAGTATGGATATGAAAACACTAAATGTATTAGTACTCCCATTGGTACCTCAGACACACTTGATATCGATGAAGCTGGGAAACCAATAGATCAAATAATTTTTAGAGGTATAATAGGACGTTTAATTTACTTAACAGTTATCCGTCCAGACTTAATGTTTTAAGTATTCTTATGTGCAAGATATCAGTCCAATTCCAAGGAATCTCACTTAAAGGCAGTGAAAATAATTTTTTGCTTCTTAAAAGGAATAATGGATTTAAGACTATTTTATACTTCTAGAAATGATGTTGTTTTAAAAAGTTTTTTGGATGCTGAATTTGGTGGATGTCGAATGGATAGAAAGAGTACATCCAGAACTTGTTATTTCTAATGAGATTCATTAGTTTCTTGGTCATGAAAAAACTAGCCCTCAGTAGTACTTTCCACTGCTGTAGCTAAATATGTAGCAGCTGGAAGTTGTTGTGCTCATGTATTTTGGATGTAACACACACTCACAGACTATGGTTTTAGTTTTACCCAAACACAAATATTGTGTGATAATACAAGTGTCATTTCCCTTAGTAAAAACACTACACATCACTCTCGTGCAACACACATAGATATTATGCATCACTTTCTTAGGAATCACACAGAAAAGGAGATGTAATTTTTTAATTTATCAGAATGCAAGATCAACTTGGTGATATTTTCACAAAAATAGTTACCCTCTGATAGATTTGAATACATTAAATAGAAGTTAAGAATGATAAACGTAAGATATTCATCCTCAATAAATTCTTTTTGAACTGATATCCTTACAGTAAATAACTCGTTTTCATAGAGGGAGTACATTTGGTTGATACTTTTTCATATTTTTTGTAATGATGTTTTTAATATTTTTCTTAATGAATTTTTTCATAAGTTTCGTAATGATGCATTTTCATATTTTTCGTAAGGAAGATTTTTCATATTTTTTGTAATGAATCTTTTTCATATTTTTAGTAATGGTGTTTTTCATATTTTTCATAATGAATCTTTTTCATATTTTTCATTATGATGTTTTACATATTTTTTGTAATGAAGTTTTTCGTATTTTTCGTAATGAAGTTTTTTATATTTTTTATAATGAAGCTTTTTCATATTTTTTATAATGATGATTTTCTTAATGAAGATCTATGTACTCATTTTTGGTACTCAATTTTTTTTGTAATCTAAAGTCCTTCAAGAATAATTTTCCTCAATACGAATAATTCACCTGACAATCCGAAAAGCATGATTATTTATTTAGTTTTCGTAATTACCTTTTAAATGCTGTTATTTTCTTTTGTTTTTAAAATTTCTCAGATTCTAATTTCCTTAAATCCGAATGTTTTCTTTTAAAAACCACAAAAGAGAGGGTCCTACCAAATTTTCCTTGCAGCCATCATTTCAATTGTTAGATTAGAGCATAAGAACTCTCAGCCATTGGATTCAGATGGGAAGTTCAACTGTCACTTCAACACCTATAAAAATGGAACCCCCGATGGTTGACCCACATCTGTTTTCAAATATTTTGTGTGTCAAAGATCTTCCCATCTTCAAAATCCCTTTTTGGATTTTCAATTCTTTCTCATGTTCTAATTTCTGTTGAAGTTCCTTCTCATGAAATGTCTTCTGTCAAGCCGATTTCAGAGTGGAAAATTTATAGGGAGAGGTTGGTGCCTTCGAACTTCTTCAATAAGTATGAATCTATTATTTCAAATAACATCAAGCTTAATGGATGGGAGAGTGTATCCATTTCGAAGGCAATAGCTCAGGATGTTGTGTATCTTGATCTTATTATAGAATTTTACGAATCAATTTTCTTTTTCAAGGAAGATGGAAGAGATAAATTTTCCTTCAAAATTTATGGTAAAACTTATGAACTTTCTTATACCAAGGATGCTAGCTTGGTAGGTCTATCTTATGAAGGATAATCCAAGTTTTGTATGAAAAAATAACCAGATGTGAAAGGATGTTTTGTAAAAGTGATGGCTATGCAAAGTCTTGGACTTACAGATGTCAAGACCAAAAAGATTGATCACACGTCTACCAACAATCAGATCCTAGAGTTATGGGTTCAGGGCCTTATCGTACCAAGAAAGGGTGACAAGGACACTCTCATGAAAAGTGATATGTATATCTTATATTTTTAGATAAATCTATGGAAAATAAATTTGATGAAGAATAATCTCATTATGACAGAGAATATCGTGAATTTGAATTTGAGAAAAAATATTATCATGTATCCTGCCATACTCTTAAAATTGATGGTTTAGTGCCTTGAATCTTTCAAGATCCCTTGCAGTTCCAAGCCCAGGAATTGAAAAGTAATGCTAATCAGTGATGATACCCTCAAGAGGATGAAAGTAGGTTTTTCTAAGGAGTCGGGTGAGTTTTATGATCTACCAGAGGATGAGGTAGAAGCCATTCCGAAAAATGATGAAGAAGCAAAATCTTCAAAGAAGGCTACAAAGAAGAGGAAACTAAAGGAAGTAGAAGAAACAGAGAAAATACCTAAGGCCAAAGAATCCAAGTATGCACCTCTAAAATTAAAAAAGCAGAAAGCCTATCCAGATGAGGTTGTAGCAAAGAGGTTGGAGGATATGAAGAACTGGAAAAAAGGGGATCCATAGTTTGTCATAGACCCGGCAGAGGACAAAGCACTGAAAGAGAATGATCACGAAGATCTTGAGAAGCAAGCCAAAGAGAAGAAGATTAAGAAGAAGATGTCGGTGGCAGAGATTGTGCAATCTCTTTTTAAGGCTACTAAAGTTGCATATGATAACATTCCCGTACCAACAACATTCCTAGTTGAACCACTACCTGAGACAGCAGGGAAGAAGTACATGACTCCGGAAAAAGCATAAGAAAAGGTTGCTGAATAAGTAAAACTAGTGGAAGAAGTGAAAGAAAAGAAATATATTAGTAGTCACACTGATTCTCTAATTAATTATGTTGAATATTTTCATGAGAGAGAACATGCTTCTAAAAAATTTTCAATCCGGACTTCTGAATTAGGATCTTCGAAACTTGCTACCCCTGGAATTGATGAGAAGTCTGAAGAGGAGGTAAACAAGTTATCTGAGGAAGAGAGTCATAATCATAAATTCATTCTCCCAGAAAATATTGAGGCATTAGATGAGAAAGAAAAAAATTATGAATATAGGATTGTTTAGTTGTCTGAGAGTGAGCTGGAGTCTCCAGATGAAGAAGCTATTCGGAAAACCAACAAGGGAAAACAGGTTGTTGTTGATACCCCAACGAAAGAAATTTTGAGGAAGAACGAAGATGGTGGAACATATAAGAGGAAGATAGTTGAGCTAGAAGAATAAATATCACCAATAAAAATGACAGATTCCGAGTCATCAGCTTTAGGACATGATTTTGTCATTCATTCCCTGAAGAAGCCACTGGACACCATTCTGATCTTTCTAACAATTGACTCTAGATGCTAGATGCTCCAGCATAGAATGTATCTGAAATTAGACTATGTATCCATGGTTATGGATAGGTGTGTATAGATTGAGGCTGAATATAACAATTTCCTTATCAATTACGAATCACATAGAAAATCTTAAAAGAAAATGACCAGCTGGTCGAAGAAGATCGTTGAAGATTTCAGAGATCTTGATCAATTTAAAGAATATGTCAAGGAATATTTTGATACTGAAGACACCAAAATCAACAATATTACAAATAGATTTTAGGAAAATCTAAATCTTGAACAAAATATATAGATTCCGGTTGTCAATGTTCTGAATGGGCTGTTGAATTATGTTTTCAAAAGTTGGAAAACAGAAAGGGATATCTGGACCAAGATTCAAGAAAAGTTAGTGAAGCAAGATGACTTGCTGAAGGCTCAGGCAAAGGCCCTGAAGGCTCAAGAGGACATGATCAAATCCTTAGAGAAATCATGCACAGGAGGATCACAAAGATCTAAAGAAGCTGAAAATCATCGTGAAGAAGCTGATACCAAAAGAAAAAAGAACAAAAATAGATCCAAAACCTATCTTTTGTTGTATCTATTTTTCCTTGTACAAATTCTTCCAATACAAATGAAATTATGGTTCCTTGTTTTGTTTGGATGTTTATACTAATATTTCATGAACTATATTTCTTTTCCAATCCCTAAATATCTTTTTGAAACTCATAAAGGGGTGGAAAGGAAAAAGAATTCTTTATAAAGAGAAAATATCCCTAAGTAAGGGGGAGTTTATCTAAGAGGGAGTTCTCATTACGAAGATTTCCATAATCAAGATAATAAAAAAATTTATTCAAAAAATCTAGAATATGATCCTTAGTGTTCCAAAGCCTATGGGGGATTTTGTCGTATTCACCATTAACAATAAATAATGGGAGACATGTTTTATTTTCAAAGTTTAGTAAAATGTTATCTAAGTCCTTATATTATTTTTCACAAGGAAGCTTGTGATTTCCAAAAAGGGGGAGATTTTTGAGTCAATAAGGTTTTCCATATGACTTTTCCATTTCTTCGTAGTTGGGGGAGATTGTTGAGTCATTAAGGTTTCCTTATGACATTACCGTTTCTTCTTGTTTTGAAAAATCACAAACACCTTATATCAAGGAAAATCTCCTTTTACCCTATGTTTTACTTCAATAAAGAAAAATTTCCTTCTCCAAGGAAATTTATCCTTATCATGTAATTATTTCTCATATAATAATTTTCATAAGTATAAAATTCTGTTTGAAATCAAAACCTCGAAATCCTATAATTACCTAGATATAAAGCATTTTGTTTTAGAATCTGAATTCTCATAATTCTAGTTACGAACTCTTCTAAGTTCTGACTCCGAATTATGATTGTGAAATTTGGATACGAACTATTCTAAGTTTTGACTCTGAATTCTGGTTATGAATTATGGATATGAATTCTCCTGAGTTCTGACTCTAAATTCTGAATACGAATTCTAGATACAAACTCTTCTGAGATCTGACTCCGAATTCTGATTATGGATTCTGGATAAGAATTCCCTTGAGTACTGACTCTGAATTCAAAATACGAATTATGGTTATGAACTTCTCTGAGTTCGGACTCTGAATTCTAATTTTGAATTCTGGTTACGATCTTTTTTTAGATCTGACTCCGATTTCACTTAATAGAGAATCCGAACTCTTATGAGTTTTGACTCTGAATTCTGATGAACTCTTGCTCCGATCTTTGTAAGTTCTGGTTTTGAATTCTTGTGAATCTAGATTCTAAATTTCCTTGAAATTTAGACTCCCTAATTCTATAGAATTCAGGTTATAAATTCCTAAAAAATAGAATCTGAATATCCTTGTATTATAGACTCTGAATTCAATTTTGGTTAGACTCTGAACTTTCAGTTACATACATTCTGAATATTGGATTTTAGTTTTGTAAACATATTTTTAATTACACTTGTTTTCTTATAAAAGGATTTCTTGATTTCAGTTATTAACTAAACATTGTTTGAGTGACACGTGTACAGTTCCCTCTGAAATTCAAGGTAAAATATAACCGTTGGAGGAGGGATCTGACAATTGGAGCTGTGATATAAATAGGAGCTCATTTGAAAGAGCTCAGAACATTTTGAACATTTTGAACATTGGGAATTTTTGAAGCTCGTAACATTCAGAAGTGATTTTTTAAAAAGAGAGGCTCTTATAAACTCTCAGGCTTCATGAAGAATGTTTGAAAGACTTGTTCAAAATTTTCATCATGAAGATTTTCTTTGTGCATAGGTGAGATTTCCTTGAAATCATAGACTTTGAGTTGTGAAGATAGAGGTGCCAATTTCCTTCCCAATCGAGGGCTTGGAGGGATAGCAAGACAGACTCTGATCTTTGTATCAAGGGCTTACCCAGGTTTGGGTAACACAAAATTTCTTGAAAGTATCAATCAAGGGACCTTTATTCAAGAGTTTTTGGATACCCTTCTCTTTGCGTTAAAAGTGTTTCTACTTATTACTTGTAGTATTTCTATTTTGTTTTCCACTATACTTTTAGTTGTAGAGGGAAGTATAATATTCTTATACTTCCTTAGACATGTAATCTGATTATATAGGATTCTATACGCTTTAAGTTAAAATAATAGTTGTTGTAAACTTTTGTTATGTTCCATTTCCAGAATCACTTTTTTGGAATCAAGCAAGTTATTAGATCTTAGAGGTGTTGTGAATTTTGGTTATGATAAATTTTTCTTTGGGATTTTTAAAGTATACAATTCATCCCCCCTCTTGTATTTGAGCATCTCATATTTATTTATTCGATCCTATAAATCATTCCCATTAGCTCCATCAGTTTAATAGCCACATTAGATTCCAATAGACCACTTAATCTAGCTGGTCACACTCCATGGTAATTTCACTATCCGTACAAGGATTTTCACTTATTCGGACCTGTTGTTGGTCAAGTAGAACCCCATTACATATATCCAATAATGGTGACTATGTAAATGCATCAATTTATCAAAAAAATACCAACATATCACTTTCCAAAACCTCTCATTCAACAATAACACTGAATTTCATTCATAACACATGAAATATGCAACATTTCCCTTTAGCTACAATTTATGTTAAGTAATATGAATGGCCCCCATGGGGTAAAAATATAGAAATGAGATCAAGGGTGTATCAAAATCACCCAGTACATTTGGAAGTCAATGAAAGATCCAAATGGGACTTATCATAAGACTAAAAGTGCCAAGTCACATCAGTGTAGTTAAAGGCCCCACTATAATTTTTTTAATAAAATAAATCTCTTCAAAAGAATTTAAAAAAATCAACCAAAATAAATTAATGAAATATTGTATAGTAATAGTTTTATAAATAAAAAAAAATTATTTATTAAAATCCCATATAGTTCTAAAACCCATTTCCCAATTTAAATCATGACCCATTGGGGGTCAAGGTGTTTTACACAGAACATAAAATTTGAAACACTTCTTCTATTAATTTGGAATCTCTTGATATTTTAAAAAACTACATAAAAAACTAAAAAAATAACAAAAAGGTAAAAACCACACTTACAATTTAATTTCATAACCCAAATGTGTTCAAATTAGTATATGAAATAGATTTTAGTTAAAAATAATTCTCAATGAATTTAACAACCCATGGAATTTCATGAAACACATTAAATTCCAAGTGAAACACTTATAACACGAGGAGAACCACCATGAATACCATTAAGAAAACCAATCCATGACACATGGACATAATATTACAAATAGGGAGTTGTAAAATATCAAAAACTCAATGGAATGCGAATTTATGAAATGGAACAAAAACACATACCAAGGATCAATGAAAACTATACAAGAAGACATATTTTATGAGAAAATATAAATAAAAAGTATAACAGGGCCAAATTTAAGACACCAAAATACAAAAAAAACACATGAATCAGTCAGTCAAAACACTAAAATTGATCTATAAAAACCAAGAGTTCATAGGACATGGGGAAAATATTAAATAAAGGAAGAGGGAGGAGAAGGAAGAGGACATTTAGGATCAAATTAATGGAAATAAAAATTAATGAGGTTGGAGAGGCTTGAAAATTCTATGGTATGAAGAGAGGATCTTGATAGGGTGCACACTTGTAATGGATTAATGATAGGTAGAAGAACGGAATTACATTGGGCTCTTAAAAGTGATGGTGATATTTTAGAATTTTAATTTTATATAAATCTGGGTAACCCAAATGGTTAGGCCACATGGTTTGATAAAATGTGTTCCTACTATTCACTTGGCACAATATGAGAAAAATGACTCCCCATGGTTTCCCAAAAGAAATTTTGATGGTGTTTCTACAAATTTTGTAACTGTATTTAATGGAACTACCCCATTATAGATTTATATCTCACACTTTTCACATTGTCTTCTCAACAATGAAAATGGAATCCTCTAAGAAAACTCAAGGAAATGAAGATCAACATAATCACTACTATGTGTCACTGCCAAAATTAAACACCATTTAATTTAAAATAGTTCATACTAAAAAAACTAGAAAATTCACCAAATATGGTTAGCTATATGGTTGAGGGGACCACTTTATGATATATTAAACAATGAAAGTGGGTATGAATCATTATTCGAAACTCATTCACCTTTTACATCTTTTTACCCTTCTTAATATTAGTCCTTCTGTGATTATGATTATGCTATTATTTTTAATTACCCTAGGAATGTATATGAATGAAGGTAATAATTCGAACACAATATTTTTACATGTTTCACTACACAATATGAGAATATATACCTTTACTGGTATGGTGATGACTAGTAAATATATTCTCTGCTATATTGAGACACTTAATACTATGGTTTTGTAAAGGAAAAAATCCTCATCCTTGTATGGTTCCCTACACTTTAATTAGGGGATGGGAAAATTCCACCTCCCAAGATTGCTGAAAATGATGACCAAATTTCATATCCTCAATGATTCTCTATAATTCCTTTGATGAAAGTATTCACCTTATATGTATGTTTCTTTGTAACACCAATAATATCTTCCACTAGATGAGACTTATATTTGATTTAATTGTTATTCTTTTTCATCCACATACATCTTCTTTACTTTGTTACTTATACATGTTGTATAAAAGAAAATATTCTTCTATATCACACCAACAAAGTGAAAGTTTCATTGATAAATTATTATTCCTTATAAAAAACTTAAAGCTTCACCTATTCCTTCTTCTTCTATATCCATTAATAATAATCTGAATACAATATGTTATAGTAATCTAAATCTTATTCTTTGAACTTAATTATAATTAGCATCTAATATCTCAGTGTAATTTCCAGACACGACATACCATCGAACCAGTAGCTAAAGCATTGGCTCACATGGATTCAAGCGAGTCTCCCAATATGCCAGAGGCTGGTGACTAGAAATGAGGGTCGCATTAGATGATAGTGGGGATACTATACCCACTTATCAAATATTAACAATGGTATTATAAGGTAGTAAACAAGAGAAAGTATCTGAAGTAGTATAAATCAATGATGAAGCAGTGAAATACCTTTTCTATATTAGTGAACCAAAGTAGCCAATTCCAGTTTATACAACAGATTTATTCATGAAATAAATAAGTAAAAAATAAAATATTATTTACAATATAGTAAAAAAAAGAAAATAGAAAAACTCCATGATTGAACTCCATGATAATCTTGAGCTCCATCTCAGTCCTTTTCTCCTAACTACTAGTTAAAATCAATACAAAAATTAATCTAGATCCTCCAAATAAAAGGCCTAATCAGGTACCAAGTGTACCCGATCAGGGTGTGAGATATAAATCTTATAAGGACTACACTGATGGCGACTAACAAAATAAAAACAGTGTAAAAAAATTTAATAAGTGTGCAGTTGTAGAGAAGAAAAACAAAACTGAATAAATGTGCAACAACAAGCCTTGGTTTGTAAGGGACACATGATGACTGTACATTCTTTAGATCATATAGATAATAATTCTGATTAGATATCATTTATATATTTAGTAACAATTTATGGATAGGGCACATTCCCTAATTCCCTAGAGAGAGAGACATCCTGCAAAAATTATCGGATAGGCGAGTGGGCCCGAAAGTATCATCCTAATCATGGAAGGTGGAGAATAAATCTCGATGCCCATATAGTATATTAATAACAATAATGATATATAATTTATGTAAAATGAATGTTTTAGAAAACGAAGGTCCAGATCCAAGGTTTACAAGAACATGGAATCCTCATCGAGCCCCATGAACGTTTTCATGGAATGTCCGTAAAGGTGCTTGTTGGAGTCCTAGGAGAATGTATACCGACATTTCCTATGTGAGTCAAAGAAAGATGGATCCAAGGATTAGATAGTCCTGAGGCATCCCATGGAATTCCTACATTGGAATTCATGTATCATCTAAGTTATTAATATAATAAACAATTGATTCTATCCATAGATTTCCTACATGATAATCCATGTATCACCCAAGATGTTAACTTGAAAAACCACAGAGTATGTCCATGGAATTACTTTTTGGAAATCCATGCCTCACATATTTGTTTATATGATAAAACTATAAGTACTTCCACAGTATTCGTACTTGGGAATCAATATATCATCCAGTGTATTAACATCATTCAATACATTCGAATGAAATTTATTATATTCGTTTGATTCTTAATCATCATGAATTAACCATTAATTTAATTCAACTCATTATATATTCCAAACATGTAAACTATATTCATATGTCTCTATGAGTCATTTACGAGGTGAAAATGGAAAGAGTAAATCACCTATATGGTTAATTCCAATATAAAAACTAGGGTAAGCCCTTCTACGATGCCTTGGTTCATTAATCATTTAAAATCGGAACTCCATTTTTATAATGACATTATAATAAATGTCCTAAAGTTGTCATATTTGAAACGTAACATCACGACATAAGTAATTATTAGCACAAAAGGACAAAAAAGAATAAAAGTATTATGATTACATTTTATATTGAAGATAGTGCACCACCTTTGGAGGGGTTTTATTACAATAACTTGAATTTGTTATGTAATAAATCATTTATTACTTTTGACCATTTCCCTTACATTATCAAAAGAATGTTTTAAATTGAAAATAAAACTTCACTAATTAAACTATAGAAAGAGTATAATTATTAATTATTTTTTGAATTACTAATGTTGAAGGGGAGACGAATGGGGTCCCACCTTAGGGTTGAACCAATTTAATACTATTTTGGAACTCGATAGATTGGCTATGACTAAACATAACTACTCCACATATGCACACACATGCGCCTATATATATATATCCCTTAACCCAATGCGTTTAATCCTTATACTATGATGGAATACTTACATGGAAGATATATATATTTATATATATACATACCTAAGTACATGTGTGTGCATCCTCAATGTTTTCCAGAGCTCATACAACATCAATTGGAACTCAAAATTTAAGTAGAAAGGACCAAAAAACCTCAAAAAAATAAAAGGGACTCATAAACACCTTGAGACTCTCAAACAAAGGATGTGAAACAAAAAATGAGGTACAAATAATTACTGTGGATGGTGATGGTGAATCAAATCAACTCAAACCACTTTGCTTTTAGTGGTGGTTGTTAGAACCTACAGGAATGGGTCCCCAGAGACCCTTCATACAACCTAAAACAAAGAGAAAACCAAAAATTGGATAACCCATTTGTCCTAGGGTTCATCTGAATTTCATAGGTCAAAGGAGAAACGAAATCATGGATGGAAATGAATAAGATAAGGGATAGGAAGTCTTACCATGACATATCTAAGAATAAACATGATGAAATTTAAAGTTAAAAATTATTCATGTAGGATACATGGAGGTGGTGTTGCATGACCTGGAGGGAGCCCAAGGAGGGGGAGGGGGGGGGGGATCGCAAGCGGGCAAGATGGGGAGGATAACTTCTGTTTCTCTTACATAAACCATGGAACAAAATTAATAATAAACATAATTATTATCTTGTTATTATTGTTGTTGAAACATTTATATATTTAATTTATCTCTATTTAATTTTTAAATAATATAATTCAATTTCATTAAAAATAAACATCACATGGTTTGGATCACATAGTAAATATGTTTACCAATAATGTGAGGAATAGTGTGGTCAAATTGTAAATTTAGAAACTCTGTACAGGACAGGTACACGGTTCGGAAAACCAGGCCACAACACCTATCCACATGCAAGATTCCATAAAATTACCTAGTGTGGGCCGCACAATTTTATAAAAACCATGTGCCCAGTTGCAGACCCATTAAAACATTGATTTTTCGGGTCCGACACTCCCAAAACTCAACATGACACCAGATATACTTATCAAACCTTTACCCAATTCCAAAAAACATCACAATAAATTGTTCTAACTCGAGTATGTGAGTTCCAAATCATTATTTTAAAATTGACCTGTCCAGAAGATGAAAACGATCATAATACGTATGATTTTTGTCTGGTTAAAAAACACAGAACTCTACTCTCTCCCAATATTTGATTTTCTCATCCCGAAGAAGATTTCTAGAGACAAATAAAACATTGCCCGACCTACTGGGGTGATTAATTCTCATTCAAACTATTACATTGTGTTTCCTACAACCAATGAACCTGTAATCCTTAATTAGGCTATCAAAATCTGAGCCAAAACTTTCTTTCAAAATGATACACCAACACCGAGACTACATGAACCCGTTAATGTAGAGACATGATCACATCAATATCTCTATAAACATATGATATGTGGTTCTCCCCATAATATGTCTTAACTTAATAATGTGGCCAATTCCAAGCCGCAATACCACTATGTTTGGATTTTTTGTGAAAATCCGTCCTCTAAGAATCTGAATGAAACTCCTAGCATGATTCCATAAAAAGGAATAATAAAATCTCAATCAACAGAATAGAAATTGATTTCATTATATTTCTTATAAGACAAACCTGAATTTAAAACCACACTAACATTAACCTAGAAATGTTATTTAAAATGGTTCTTTTGGACTATAATCATTGAACAAAAGAAGAGAGAATGATCCAATCCACTTGGATGAATTATCTCAAAGATTACTAGCTTATAAGACTGATTTATTTCCAACCAAACTGCGATACCTTCCACCAAGGAATATTTTATTTATAACGAGCATGTTTTCCAAAGCCTATACATGACTCTCGATGATTATTTATAGGTCAAACCTTCACTCATTCATTTAGAATGGAGTATGTGGAAATATTATATGGTAGTTAACACACTGTTTTACAAAGAAGATAATGTTACATGCCCAAAACATGAAACATTGAATATTAATTAAGCCCGTAGAGGCATGCACCTCATAGTGAAGTCAAAATAAATGGCTGGATTCCATTAGTCTCACCAAGGCATTCATACTTGTAAACCCAAAAATCAATTAGGACTTACCAATCACTGATAAGAACCACACATCAATATGAAACAGCATGAAAAGTCGCCCAGGACGATCAATAGCTAAAATTTTTGTGAGATGTAGGACTGAAACACTGTTACAGTGTCAAGTATAATGTCAAGAGAGGGGACGTGCTCCTCCCTAAAAAGAATATACAATGTGGATTTTTACTACTTCTAGGTAAAAATACCAAAATATTGGGAAGGAGATCATTCAATCCACAACTAATCAAATTCTTATAAGAAACATGGAATCACCTACCGACATGTCATTACAACCGATCACAAGCCTTTACCCAAAATTATTTTTATGAACACTTAAGATTGTACCTCTAAAGCCATCCCTGAACAACTGTTTTTTTCATAGGTTACATAAAAAAATGAGATCAAATTTAGGCTTCTAAAAAATTATAGACATTCACAAACACGAACATCCCCCAAGAGCTTTTATATAGAAGAGACCATTTTAAATGGTCCTCTTGGATTGTGTTCCTTTTATTTGGAAGGAACACATTTACTAGACACTATATGAAATTAACCATCAAAGAATTATCCCATTCATTAAAGGAAAAGAAGATAAACTAGACACTAAAAAGTGCACTAACACCAAAACACCTTATTCGTATGTGTGTTTCACCTAGGAGTCACTCTCACATAAGTCAAAACATACCAAGAAAGCCAAAGCAATGAGACCGATGTGTAAAAAAACTTGAGTCTTTAGAAACTTCATCCCAATCATTGGGATGAACATGAATCCTTTTCGCTTGGGTCACTGTACTTGGAGATGACTCCAGACCGTACCCAACAACAAAAAAGATTTCATTCAGAGTCACATTGCCTAAAACAACCTTTATCCTGGATGACACCATAACCAGTCATCCATTACTAAAAAGAAGATTGTTTTGAAAGAACCCTGAATCTACTGGCCATGCTTGACGCATGTCTAACCAGCTAAAAGTGTGCATTACTCACTACTCACACACAAAACAATGGTTAAAGAAACCATGCCCACCCAACTGAATAAGGGTTTCAATGAAAATACGAACATCCTATAAGAGAAATCAACACCTGAATAACACAAAAAAGTAAGAATGTTAAATGGATTTAAGAAAACATTTAAACTTAAGGTTTATACCTACCATGAGAGAACCCCTTATGAATAAAAAATGTTGATCCTGAAACCATTTCATGCTAATAAAAGTATCATGTCTCAAAAGGCGATCATCAAGCCACTTCCTAAACATAGAAAGCCTATAGAGAACACTCACATATCCATTCAAAGGAAACTCAAAGATGCTTTATCTTCCCTTATGAGAGGGTCCTAAATAGTGGACAACAATATAGGTTCCATTTATATGCCCTTTAGATTTAATCACTTTTAACCCTTAATCACAAGAAGATGTAATCAAAACATCCTATGGAATTTTTCAAAAACAAAACACAAGGAGATCAATTTTTATCAAACACCCCAATGGAAAAACAAGAATGTATATCAATCATATTTTTCAATGTTAAAAATTAATTGACATCCCATCAGTATTATGAAATTAAAAAAAACAATTTCATTTTAATAGTTATGATGATATACAAGGGTCCCATTTTAACTGATTATGTTTCATCAAAATACTACCCAATATCAGTTGTCAAGTCATTAAAATTTGAACAATCCATTTCAGGTCATCTTATAAAAAGATTACCCAAATAACCTACTTAATAAAAGTTGTGCCATTATTAATTAACCATTTGATTTATAAAAAAAAAATTTAATAGGTTTTTTAGAATTTATAGACATTTCACAATAAATTATACAATTATATTTAGTATGGGTTTCCATTTCCCAATTAATGAAGAACTCATACAAATCACAGATTGAAAATTGGATCCCATTAATCATATCCAATCCCAATAAATAATTTAACATGATTACATACAATGGTCAACTTAGATGGGTAGCCATATACAAACCAATAAATCACCAGCACTCTTTATAGGATAGTATTTGGTTCCTTTTTACTAACCAATTTACATTTTTATTTAAATTTTAGCATCTGTTTACAATGGTTCTAATACACATGTTACCTTTTCCCATATATAAAGAGCACATACAATATTGAACTAAAAACTTGCTCCCATCATAATCAAAACCATTAAATTTACGAAATGAAACCAATCATATATTTCAATGGAAGCTGGCATGTCCCTACAAGCATCTAACAAAGAGAACATTATGAAATCACAGAAACAAGAACTTTTAATCAAAGAAGTATTTTATAATTAGTAAACACAACAGTTATTCAAATGAATTACCTTAATCGGTATAAATCTATGCATGGAATATTAGTCAAGGGATAAAATAAAATCAGCAAGAAACTTATAAAAACAACATCTTGGCATGGAATATGCATGACATGATAATATCAATGTTCCTTGTATTATTATTGAAATAAAACATCCTTATTGACCATTAAAATGGTAAAAATACCATAAAATTAAAAAAATACACAAGTAGCAGAAAATACTACAATCATTCATGGTGAAATCATATCAATTGAGATAGTGAACAACACGAACAACAATTCCATCACTGGTCATTCGGTGATTTTCTGTATGCAGGGTAATCAGTCCCAAGAATGACTATTAATCAAGAATTTAAACATTCCTAGTCTCCACTATATCAATAAAAAATAAAAATAAAGTAAAAAATTTACCTTTGGTACAACTTTTTAACTTCTTGACCCAATATAACATCAAACCGGTATCCAGACCGGTGTGTCACATGGCCTCAAGTGAATCTCACAAATATCTGAGGTGTCCAACTAGTAGTGAGGGTATCAGGAGGTGATAGTGGGGTCATATTTTTATTATCATATTGAAAACAACATATAGTAGCGAAAGCAATATAAATCTATAAAGAAGTAATGGAAGACAAATTTTACATAACTAGAAAAAAGTTGCTACCACCATTTTATACAATGGATGAATGCATTCCGTCAACTAATAAGTAATAAATCATGAAATAAAATAATGAAAAAACTAAATGAGGGAAAAAATCCCCAAAGGAGATCTCCATGACAATCCTAAGCTCCAGCTTGGTCATTTTCTCCTAACTCCAAGGTCCAAGCAATACAAAAATCAACCTAGATCCTAAAAATATAATTTCTAATCAGGTACCAAGGGTACCCGAGCAGGGTGGGAGAAATAAATCATAGTAGGACATTTTACACAATGTCTATCCCAATGTAGATTATGTAACCTATTTTATTAAGTGTGAATGTATATAGAAAACAAAAAACTGAAGAAATGAACAACCACTTACCAAGTTCTTAAGGGACAACCGATGGTCATACCTGCTTCAACTCATATCCACAATAAGTATTCTTAGTAACCATATATATAGAAATTAACAATTTCTGGATTGGTAAAAATTCATATATCCCTATAGAGTGAGATATTCCATGATACAATGCTCGGGATGGTGAGTGGGCCACCAGGAATCACCCAAATCAGGGAACATGGAACATAAATCCCAGCACCCATATAGTATCTGTGTAACAATACAATCACATACTAGATGTATAATGATCGTTTTAGATCCTGAAGGGATGGATCTAAGGTTTAGAAGTCCCGGGAATCCTCATTGAGTCCCACAATCATTTCAATGGAGACATGGAAAATTCACTAGTTGGAGTATTAGGAGCATGAATACGAACATGTCCTATGGGAGTCCAAGAAAGACTCACCCAGGGGTAGGAAGGCCAAAGTAATCCCATGTAATTACAACTTCGGAATCTAAGTATTATCAAGGGTATTAGTATAATAAATGATTCATCCTATACATGTAATTTATATGTAGGAATCCATTTACCACCCAAGGTGTTAATATAATAAACAACTGAGTACATCTATCACATTTTTACATGGGAATCCATGCATCACCTGAGGTGTTAATATGATAAACCATTGAGTAGGTACATGGAATTCCAAATTGGGAATCCATATATCATCCAGGTTATTAATGACATCTAATACAATACAAAATAATTCAATAAATTCAATTTATGGTTAATCATCATGTATTAACCATTTCATTTAATTCAACTCAATAAATTTACCAAATAGTTAAATAGTATTTAAAAGGCTCCATCAGTCACTAAGTTGGTGAAAATAGAAATAAGGAATCACCAACATAGGTATTAATATTATAAAAACTTGGCCAACCACTTCGACGGTTCCTTGGTTCATTAATGATTTAAAAAGGGAACTCTGTTTTTCCAACATCATTATTGGACTTATTGGAAACATGTCATATTTCAAACGCAACATCAAGGAATAAGGAATTATCATTACAATATTCCATGAAAGCAAAAAAGTTTAATAACTAATTTTTAGCTTGATGATAGATCACTTCTGTTGGAGGGGGTTTACTACAAAAAATTACTTTTTAATCAAAAAAATCATTTATTAATTTTGAGCATTTCACTGACATTATCAATGGGGTGTTTTATAAAAAACCATACTTCATTAATTAAAAAATAAGAATATTGTAATACATAATAAATTAATGAATTACTAAAATTAGATGGGAAATGAATAGGATGCTACCTCATAGTGGAACAAATTTAATACTATTTTGGAACTCGATAGATTGGTTGTGACCACACAGAACTACTCTCCATATACACTCACATACCCACATATATATATCCCTTATCCCAATGCATGTATTCTCTACACCATGAGGGAACACATACAAGGAGAATATATTTATTTATATATTTATATACATAACTATGTACAGGTGTGTGTGTCCTCAATGTTGGTCCAAAATAACTACAACATAAATTGGAACACAAAATTAAAGAGGTAAGGACCAAAAAACCTCAAAAAATACTATGGGCTCATAAAAAACATGATAATCTCAAATAAAGGGTGTGAAACAAAATAATTGGTATAAATATTAACCTCACATAGCGGTGGAGTAGAGAATAGACCATAATCGCTCCTCCTTCCGGGGTGGTTGTTAGAACCCGCATGAATGGGTTCTGAGAGTCCCTCCACACAACCTACAATCAAAATAAAACACATAATCAGATCACCCATTTGACCTAGGATTCAGATGAATTTCCTATGCCAAGGGAGATACTAAATCTCAGCTATAAATGAAGATTATAAGATAGAGGGAGTCTTACCATGTTGGAAATAAGAAAAAAATAATAATAATCCAATGAAAATGTGGTATATTGAGGTGGCTTGGAGGTGGGTGTCGTGCGGCCTGGAGGGACCTCAAGATTGGCATCGCGAGTGGGAAATAAGGAGATGAATCCTCTAATATTATCTCCATTAAACATAAAAACTAAATTAATAATAATAATAAATATTATTATTATCATTGAAACATTTTGTTATTCAATTTACCTATATTTAAATTTTAATTAATTTAATTCAATTTAATTAAAAAGTCACATCACATGGTTTGGGTTACCCAGTCATCCAAACCTTGACCCAACAGTGCAATGAACAGTGTGATTAATCTATCCATTTGTCCACACCATGTGGGATTGGAACACATTTTTGAAAATCGCATGCAAATTGTATGAAAAATCATGTCCACCTGCAAGAAGTCACACAATTAAAAACTATGGGATTCATGGTTTCAGACAAAACATTCACCCGGTTTGAAAACCCTTTAAAACATTGATGTTTTGCATCTACTGATCCCTAAAATCTCTGAGATTCTTGAGAAACTTATCAGACCTTTACCCAAGTCCATCAAAATTACATTAATGTTTTCTAACTGGATGGAGTGAGTTCTGAATCTTATTTTTATAATTGACTAATCCAGTATATAAAAACATTCCAAATACCTGAGATTTTTCTTTGGTTCTAAAAATTGAATCTCTACACTTAGTAACAAACTCTTCATTTATCTCTAGAATTTTACATGAGAAATATAGAATAGTGTTTAGTATTAGATTCTTAGTCAATCAAGGGTTGGGGAAAATTATTCTACCTTATTATAATGAAATCTTGATCTAACATAATTAACACAAAATAAATATTTCATGTGATGTTAAATTCATGAAATTGTTCCATGAAGCTACCATGGATAAAATTACACATACTATATATTCTTCTTTTTATTATTGTTCAATTATTCAAATATTTTTATTATTTATCAAGAGATTATTCATTCATGTATGAATATGATTAGTAAGGACATTTTGATGAATCTACATACACCATCCCCTTCTTTTCCTTAATTATTCATGGAATCCATGTGTATGCACACATTTCCTATTTATATTACTCATTTTCAAGACATTATGTCATGTACTATTTAGTTCTCAAAAAAGTCCTTCAACCAAGTATATCACATCGTCTCCTCCACCTTCACGCAACACAACATTTCATGATGCATATTCATAACCTAACTCAACGAGGTAGTATCAGTACCATTAGATTATGGTATAAATAATCATGTAGTCTTAAGGGTTCAAACACAAAATGAAAGAATTTTACTCTTCTTGTTCACACAAGAAGTGCACAATTATTCTTCATTATGTAAATTTGTCTGCATAACTCCCAATCTTTATGTCGCCAAGAGGCTCATAGATCATTTTATTCTTTATATAAAGAAACTGGAATATTCCTTAACTAACGAGAAATAATATCTCTAAAATAATTTTAAAAATGGACGTAACTTCTCTCATTCGTGGATGTTCTCCATTTATAGGTGTGTTTCAATACATGTGTCCTATGAGTTTTATGCCACATCTTAGCTCTGCATTTTTTTTTCTATCATGGGATTTTTATTTAGAAAAAAAATCTTAATTTTCAAAGAATATCACAATAAAAATCCTTGAATCTTATTAATACTAGATTATTTCATGATAATAGAATCATGTGTTTGTTTTTCATTTGAATGCATAGAATCATTCATGTACTATGCATGTGAAAACGGCCTATACTACATTGATTTCATATTGATGAAGCATGTTATTAAAAATAATCTTATCATGTAAACTATAACATGCATGGATGAAGCTTCATTCCATCAACATCCAAAAATCTTGAGCTCAATTTTATTCTCGTAGATGTAGGATCGATTATGGGAGGTTAATCTTTGCACTTTAGTGATCTGAAGCACCATCAAATGTATAGAGTTTAAAGATGGTTATTTTGAAAATTAATCATCTAATATGAATTTGATCATGTGTTGCAAGTTATAAAAACATCTTTTTTAAATATATGATCAGTAAGTGGGTAGTCTCTATCCTACACTAGAAATGGATTTAGGTGTCCTCCATTTATAAAATAAATCTCCTCCATTATCACTTCGATTCAATGCATTATGGTCAACAACCTATAATGACCCATATATTACATACATTGATACTAACTCATAATTCAATTATATTCATTACAACTTATAATAATTCCATTATTGGACTGTATAAGTACACTGTATTTAGAAACTGCGAAACATAAACAACTGGTTTATAAAAAATTTTCATTGTCTCTAGTTTATTTCATCATAATAAACACATTTTGGAATATCATACTTAATAAACTTCCTCATGGACATTTTAAAAGAATCTTATGAAAGGGATTACATGAAATTCTTATTAATGGTAAAAAATGGAGAATATAAATCATCTCACAATCCAAATACAAAAGAACATAACATTTGGAAGTCTTATCATGCATGTCAAAGATTTTGATATCATGTCATGGGATAAAAGTTCATAAAAATTAATGGAAATAATAACAAAATTAGAAACATAATACATGAAGTTTTTTGAAATACACATAAGAATATAAAATCATTTCAAAGTTTGGAAGGCTCATTTCAAAGACCATCATAGTGAAAAATGTCCAATATTGAAAAAGTTCACACCTTATTCCAGCCCTGTATTTCTGAACTGGATTTACATTCCATTCTACTCATGACTATATCATGAGATATAAATCTTTAAAAAATTCATTGGAGGGAGATATAGGTACCACCCATCTCATAATGAAATAATTCTTAAATATGACACAAAAACACAACTCATTAATCATACTATAACACAAGAAATAAAATGGGTTTCTTAAACATCATTCCATCATAACAAAATCACTATAAAATAAATGGATTTCAAAAAAAAAATTCCATAATAAACACAGCCAAATAAAAGTAAAAATAGGAACATAAAAATAACCCTATGTTATCATATATGGAAAATAATTTTGATAAAACACTGGAAATTAATTCCTGAGGAAAATATTCTTTCTTCATCAAAAATGCCTTTTTTCTCAAATTGTCATTATTTTTTAAAGAAAATAATTTAATTGAAATAAACATGAAATATTGTAATGTAATATACATGGAAATAAAGAATTATTAAATTGTAAAAATCCATTCATGTTGTATAATTTTAAATAAAAATTCTCCGTGTACTTTTACCAGAAAAGTCAAAAGGTACATCATATCAAAAAATGACAAATGATTACTTTAATAGAGTTTAATAAGAATTTACCAATGGGTAAAATTGACTTTAAATAATTTTATAATAATAAAAATAATATTTAATATTTTAGAAACAAAGAATTTAAAGATAAATATACCACCATAAATACTTACGAATAAACAATCTCATATATTAATGAGACTTCCAAATAATCCTTTACCTTGGGTCCATTATCCTTAATATATATCCAAACCTCCTGTATAATGATTTAACTAATGTTATTTGATTACTCTGGAATCAAAATAATTTTTATGATATCAAATGATATTATATTATCATTCGTTTGTTAGTAACATTTCATTTTCACTCGTTATTTGGATATTGTCTACTTTATGTTCTTATGAATGATGCTTTGGATATGTTCATGTTCTAGTTATTATATTATAGTAAAATAATTAAAAGAATTATATTAGTATAATATATATCATATTTATTCATTCAATAAATTTATAAAATCTACTTTTAATTATTATCATGTACAATGAATCACATCACATCCTGGAGATGATATGCCATACATTCACTCGAGTGATGATATCATTCCAAAAATTATCGAATGGTATTGAAGTGGATGGTGTATGATATTACTGAATTTTTATAATGTAATTATAATCATATATAGTTAATATTTCCTTCATTATACCCATCCAGGTAAGGTGGTGGGGAAAAACAGATTACACCATGGCGTGGAGACAATAAGCTGTACATACGCACACATGGTGATTTCATTTTTTATAGGATGGATAGACGTTGAAATATGGTGGTTTCATATTTATAATGACATATAAGTATATTTTTAATACTTATGTTATTACTATATAATGAAACAACTAATGAAGAGTGTAACACCCTGATATTTTATGAAAAATATTCTTTTTAATGTCTTGTGTTGTATGCTACACCAAAATTAGCTTGCGATATACACAACAACGTATTTGCTTGCAGTATATGTTACACTATTCTTGGCTTGCGTTACAGACAATTTCAAGTTAGTTTTGTAGAAACTATTCTACGCAACATTATGTATAGATTTTGTTTAATGTATAAATGAAATAAGTTTTGATTATACACAAAACCAAACAGAGATTTCACTACACACATCCCTGACTTGTCTTTCATTACACACAATAAAGACCTTCCTCGATAGCATGTGTAGTACACAATACCAAGTTTCACTAAACGAGATATTATTATAATATTATTATTATGAATAGTAATACCCACTTTTTGAAATTTTATAAATTTTATCTTTCAAAATGGACTTCATTTTTGGATTCGGAATATCAAAATTATCTTAGGGTGAAATTTTGGAACTTTTCGGATAACTTTCATATTCTAATGAATAGTGAAAACTACTAAATTTTAATTAAAAACAACTTTTTTAATCGAAAAAACTAATAGTGATAAATAATTAATTTGAGTGGTTTTAAAGTATATTTAGAATATATTTTTACAATTTAATACAATGTTGGTCATTGGATGTAATTTCACATTTAAACCAGACATAAACAAGTGACAATCTTTTGATAGTTATTATCTCTTAAAAACACGCTATATGTTTTGAAGACAGGAATTAATTTTTAAATTAAATAATGCAACTGATATGTTTTTAATTTGGTAAAATAGACATCATTTTTGAATTCATAATATCAAATATAGATTAGGCATAATTTTTTGTATTTTTCTGGAAACTTTCTTTTTTTGATGAATAGTGAAACCACTAAGTGTTAGTTAAAAAACTGAATTTTTCATAAAACTTAATTATACCACTTCTGTGAGTGGAATTTAAAAAATCTGAGAAACACGGTTAATATCAATGACTAAGATGAGTTTCAATGAGATGAAAATATTTTTTTGGTGAATAGTAACTTTTTGCTTTTATTTACCACGGTTAAAAGTAAATAGGATAAATAAGGGTAAAAATGATATTATTATTACCCTAACACCTGTCCTAATTCTATTGTATAATAGTAATTCGAACAAAAACAACCTTAGGAATACAATATGACCATTTAGGCCCACTTTTATTAGATTAGGACATTTAATATTAATTTATTTAAAGAAGGGATAAAATAGTTAAAATCAAGGTTTAATAAGTAAATCATTTTTAATATAGGGTTATACATAAGATAAATTCTACTATACATATTAATTAGAAAGATAAAAAGATTTCCTACATAATGGTATTTTATTTATAATTTTTAGACATTAAATAATGTAATTTATTTATGACACAAAGATGATGGAGTAATTATCTTATTAATGAAATATTGACATAATTGATGTTATAAATACCAAGATAAATGAAATTGAGACTTTTTATAAATTACACTAATTTTATAGGTTAATATGATATGTTATTATTGATTTAGTTAACTTTTTTCTAACTAATCATTCTATTATGATTTTCACAAAAATCAATTACCAAATAGTGTCAAAATTGACATAAAATAGTTTTTAAAACTAATATTATATTATTAATTGTTATTTTATTCTTAAAAATATAATGTTCGGACAAATGACATAGATAGGGTTATATATATTAATAATAAACAACTTTTGGTTCGTTTGGCTTGTTATAGTATGTTTATTAACCTTATAGTGTAAGAAAACAAGAAGACACAGTAAAAGTTAAATTATCTAACTTAAAGTTAAATCTAAATGATAAGGTAAAAATAGAAACTTAAACTTGTCTAAATTATATTGGATTAGAATATTTCTACCCATACCCACCTTAGTTTCTAAATAACTCAATTTGGAGCTTTTAAAAACCGAATATGACTTTATAATAAAATAATATTTTTAGTTATTCCAAAGGTGCCCCTCTCCTCCCTTATAAAAGGGCACCTCCTCCCTCTCTTCCACACACCACATTGAGCCTTAAAGATCGTCCAAACCCTGAGAAATTCTCTTCTAAACTTCAATAGAAACATCCTAGAGGTCCTGGTATACTTCAAAGACCAATTTTGGTGCCCTAAAAGGAGGTCTCAAAGAGGCGCTTCAAAGAAGAGGTAATGTCCGTTACCTATCCTTTCAACTTTATTTCTTCTTCCACTTCTTCTTCTTTAGTTGTTTAATTATGAAGTAATAACATCAGTATCACTCATATAATGATATGTTATTATAATTATGAAACAACCATATTTCACCATCTATCCATCCTACGGAAAACTAAATCACCGCACGTGCGTACGTACGGAATACCGTCTCCACGCCGTGGTGTAATCTATTTTCCACCACCACCATACTTGGATGGGTATCATGGTTAAAGTAATGAATATATATGATCATTTTAAAGTTATATTTATTCTTAAATATTAATCATACACTTTAATACAATTTTACGATCATGGGAATGATATCATCGCTCGTGCGTACGTACGGAATACCGTCTCCACAACGCGATGAGATTCATTCTAAATGATTAACCATTCATAAATGATTATACAGTATATATAATAAGTAATAATGAAATATATGACATAATAATGATACTTTATTTATATATATACATATATGTCATCCAATTAATTCCATTCAATTAAATGAGGAAACGAAAACAACGTTCATGCGTACGTATGACCTACCGTCTCTTTGAACGATGTATTTCTTTCCATTTATCGATCAATTATATATATATATTCTAAATATATATTATATATAAAACATTTTTTATATTCTGGAATTAAGTAATCATGATCTAATTAATCATATGAATAATTACAAGTCAAAACACGGACGACAAAGGAAACGATTTTACCCAGAACGCTACTTTAACATGAATTTACAAAAGAACGGGTAATATAAAGTCATAAGTGAACCATATAAGATATAATAACAATGAATATGATTCATTAATAAGTCAATGAAATTATTTAAATCATTATACAGGAGGTTGGGATATGTATGAAGCATATCGGACCTAAGGTAAGGGATAATTTTGAAAATCTCATTTTTATCTGAGATTGCTTATTCGTAAGTATTTACTGTAGTTATTTAAATCATCCATGTCCATGTTTTATAAAAGTGTTTTCATGTATGTTTAAAGTCCTTTTTACCCATTTTTGACGTTTACAACATGGTATGTAAGGAATCTTTCTTTTGTTTATGTTACAAGGTACTTTTTGACTTTTCCGACAAAAGTACGAGGAGAATGTTTTTTTAACTTATACGGCATGAAAGGATTTTCACGGTTTTATAAAGACTTATTTTCATGATGGTTCTGCAAAAATATTTTAGGACTATATCCAAAAAAATATCTTTCTTTTAAAATTTCATGACGTTTTGTGAAAAGAAATTGATTTTGTAGAAGAAAGGATATTTTCCTCAAGAATTTATTTCAAATGTTTTATGAAAACCATTTTCCATCAAAGATGTCAATACTTCATATGTGTAATTTTCAAGTATAATGTCTCTATTATTAACATGGTTTCACTTTTCTTATGATGAAATGATATCCATTTGTTTTATATGGATTATTTTATGATGGAATGATGTTTATGAAACCCATTTTATTCATTGGGTTATGATGAATGATTTATGTTTATGTTGTGGAAAACGTAAGAATGATTTCATTATGATATGGGTGGGACCTATATCTCCCTCCAATGAATTGGGTAAATATTTATATCTCATGAGATAGACATGGCTGGAATGATAAGTTATTCCGATTTAGTGTTACAGGACTGGAACGAGGAGTGAACTCGATTCAGAAAGGGACTTTGTCCACTAAGATGGTCTTGGCAGCAATGCCTTGGCTAATATGGAAATCATTAAATGTTCTTAATGGATGCCACAATTACATGTTTTATTCAAATTCCATTTTATCATGGTTTATGTTCCATTATGATCTATGCCCTATGTACTTCCATGTTTTATGTCGTTGCTCAAGATTTTGATGTTTAAACATTACGTTCATGTTGTTAAGTTCAAATGTATATGGTATGTTTCATTTTATCCATGCTTACCCTTATTGAGCATTTGAGCTCACCCTTTTTATGTTTTATTTTCCCCTAGGATTAAAAGAAAGATTTTAGGTAAGGAAACAAAAAGTAGAAGATCTTTACGGGAGATGTTGAAGATCTTTCACCACGATTAGAAGATTACGTTCCATGTTTCCAAAGACACTAAAATATTACGGTCCTTGTGTGTATTTTTTTATGTATTAATTATTCCGCAAAAATAATGTAATATCTATGTACGTCAACCTTTGGGTTTCTAAAATTGGTATCAGAGGAAAGGATTAGTTAACCTTTGGAAACTAGGATGCAAAAACATTAGTGAGATCCCTAGAGATATTTCTAAGGTATGTCTAGGGATGTCCATAAGGTTAAGTGTATGTATAGGTTATAGTCCTCGAATTTTTCTAACGATATTAGAATTAAACCGAAGATGTTAGATATTTAAGGTACTCCCCCTTTATTATGTTGTTTTCCCTAGCATGGTATTTTCCTCTCACACTATTATTTTTGGGTTTTAGACGATGGCTGGAACCCGAAGGAACCATGTTGATCAATGCAATGGACAATACAATGATTGTCCTCCTAAACAAAAAAATGTTATGGGAGATGGAGTGCAAAATCTTATTTCTATACTTACACAAGCTATGAATCATTCTGGACATCCAAATGAGCAGAGAAGGGATCAATATTCTATTGAGTCCTTTATGAGGCAACGCCCACCTTCTTTCAACGAGTCTTCTGGTCCACTTGTTGCTGAACAATGGATCAGTACCACTGAAAAGATATTTTCAGTTATTCAATGTTCTGACCATGATAAAGTCATCTTAGTAGTATATCATTTGGAAGGTGAAGCTGATCAATGGTGGAATCTTATCAAGAATACGAGGCCAAGAGATGAAATTGAGTCCATGTAATGGGACGAGTTCAAGAACTTATTTTTCAATAAGTACTTCCCTCGTATTCTTCAAACAAATATGGAGAAGAAGTTTCTTGAACTAAAGAAAAAGGATGATGAACCTGTTGGAATATACGAATCCAATTTTACAAGGCTTGAAAGGTATGCATTTGGCTTTATCATCCAACTTGAAAGTAAAGTTGATAGATTATTCAGTGGCTTAAAACCAAATATTCGAAGGGAATTATCTATAAGAGACTTCAGTAGCTATGAAGAAATTGTGTGTTGTACTATCAAGGTAGAAATGGAAGTTGGTGTTACTTATCCATCTCATGGATTTGACAAGAAACGAAAGATGGAGTTCAAGGAGAATTCTCAGAATAATGGTGAAAAGAAGATGAATGTTTCCTTATGCTCAATGTGTGGAAAGACGCATGGTGGAGATTGTCTTAAAGGGACTATAAAATGTTTTAAGTGTGGAAAAGAAGGTCATCGAGCAGCTGAGAGTCGAAGTAATGGAAAAAGGGTTTATAATGATGTGAATAAAGAAAAGACTGCAGAGGACACACCACCAACACTTCAATGACTCAAGTTCAATGAAATGGAGAATTATGCTAATAAATTCCCTAATCCTAGGGTTAGTGATGATCGACATGAGAAACCACATAAGGAAAAGGACAAGGGGAAGTCACATGAGATCACTATTGGCGATGTTGAATATGACAACTATAGGGTGGAATGATTAAGTGTTTATGTAATGGGATTCCAGAATAATGTTGTATATAGTATCGTGGAATATTGGATTTTTTATGGTCCATTGTGGTTTTCAATAATTTTATGGTACCGGTAAACATAGAAAGTGATTGAGATATTTTTGGAAAAAAGATGATATGCGCATAATGAAGGGACAAAGAGAAAATGAAATGTTTGACAGTATTCATGAGCTCATGACTGATATAAGGAAATAGTTATATCATGGTTTGAGGTTTTGGTATGTGAAAAGAGTTAAATTTTGACAGCACTCATGTTTTCACAAAGATTTCATGGGTATTCATTTTTCAAGATAATACATGATTAAGGCCTTCTAATGTTTGGAATGTGACCGAAAAGACATATCTTATGATATATGGGGATCAACGATGGTATTATCATTCTTGTTATATATAATCTCTGGTAATCGTTTTCACTATAATATGAGAGTGGACTGCAGTATTATGGATAAGCCTAAAGATTGGAATGGATTATATTGGACATAAGTTAGTATTGTTTAATGATAGAAGATTTTTTCGATATTATTGATGGGATGTTATAGTAATCTAGTTTTAGAAAAAGGACAACGTACAGGATGGGCGACAACCCATCTCATCGGACAAGGCTATGGGAATCAAACCCACAACCGATGTGCGACTGTCCTTTATCTCCTACCACTGGCCTACAGGAAGTCCCTGTTTAGTAGAAACTAGTTTTGTTATATTAAGCATTATGATATATTAAGTATAAGTCAATTTTAGCAACCATATATGATAGATGGACTTATGTATTTTTGATAAATTTTTATCCTTTTGTTTGAGACAGATGGAATGACCCATCATTCTATTGCATGATCTACTAACACTTCACGAATGACAAATTCAACTTCATTTCTTTAAGATAAAAAGTGGAAATTGTCCAAATAATGACCAACGGTGAGACTGTACCAAAATCACGAAAGTATTTCTTCTAATTCCAATTTCATCAACTTCAGGGAAATGATCTTGAAAACCAAAAATGTTGTCCTAGTGCCCTTATATATGATGAATCAAGATGTTACCTTAGATCATCACAAATCTATGGCTTTGTTATTGATGGCTTTTTCATAGCCATGTTCTCTACCACTCTACATTAGAACATGATGGTCAGATTTCTCCTTCATATCTATATTTTCACCTATGTTCTCTTATGTGGAAACCCAGTGATGAGTTATTTGGGTATCCATTTTGTTTCTAACATTCTTTTTTTTAAATAAAGTTTTAGTATTCCTTTTTACGATGTGGGTTTCTATTAAAGAAACTCTCGAGTAATAAACCATTTATAACCCCGACGAATTTTGAGGGTGAAGGTCATTTTAAGGGGGATAAAATGTTACGCCCTAAGAATTTATGAAAAATATTCTTTTTAATGTCTTGTGTTGTACGCTACACCATATTTAGCTTGTGATATACTCAACACTGTATTTGCTTGCAGTATATGCAACACTATTCTTGGTTTCCGTTACACACAATTTCAAGTTCGTTTTGTAGAAACTATTCTATGAAACATTATGTATAGATTTTGTTTAATGTATAAATGAAATAAGTTTTGATTATACACAACACCAAACAGAGCTTTCACTACACACATCCCTGACTTGGCTTGCATTATACATAATAAATACCTTCCTCGATAGCGTGTGTAGTACGCAATACCGAGTTTCACTAAACAAGATATTATTATATTATTATTATTATGAATAGTAATACCCACTTTTTGAAATTTTATAAATTTTATCTTTCAAAATGGACTTCATTTTTGGATTCGTAATATCGAAATTATCTTAGGGTGAAAGTTTGGTACTTTTCGGATAACTTTCATATTCCGATGAATAGTGAAAATTACTAAATTTTAATTAAAAACGACATTCTTAATCGAAATAATTAACAGTGATAAATAATTAATTTGTGTGGTTTTAAAGTATATTTATAATATATTTTAACCATTTAATACAATGTTGGTCATTGGATGTAATTTCACATTTAAACCAGACATAAACAATTGTCAATCTTTTGATAGTTATTATCTCTTAAAAACACGCTATTTGTTTTGACGACGGGAATTAATTTTTAAATTTATTAATGAAACTGATATATTTTTAAATTTGGTAAAAAAACATCATTTTTGAATTCATAATATCAAATATATCTTAGGTCTAATTATTGGTATTTTTCTGGAAATATTCTTTTTTTTGATGAATAGTGAAACCACTAAGTGGTAGTTAAAAAACTAAATTTTTCATAAAACATAATTTTACCGCTTCTGTGAGTGGAATTTTAAAAATCTGAGAGAAAAGGTTAATATGAAGGACTAAAATGTGGTTCAATGCGATGAAAATATTTTTTGGTGAATAGTAACTTTTTACTTTTATTTACCACGGTTAAAAGTAAATAGGATAATTAAGGGTAAAAGTGATATTATTATTACCCTAACACATGTACTAATTCTTTTGGATAATATTAATTCGACTAAAAACAACCTTAGGAATAAAATATGACCATTTAGGCCAACTTGGATTAGATTAGGACATTTAATATTAATTTATTTAAAGAAGGGTTAAAATAGTTAAAATCAAAGTTTAATAAGTAAATCATTTTTAATATAGGGTTATACATACGATAAATTTGACTATAAAAATTAATTAGAAAGATAAAAAGGTTTCCTACATAATGGAATTTTATTTATAATTTTTAGACATAAATAATTTAATTTATTTATGACACAAAGATGATGTAGTAATTATCTTATTAATGAAATATTGACAGAATTGATGTTATAAATACCCAAATAAATGTAATTTGAGACTTTTTATGAATTACACTAATTTTATAGGTTAATGTGATATATTAGTATTTATTTAGTTAACTTTTTCCGAACTAATCATTTTGTTATGATTTTCAAAAAATCAATTACCAAATAGTGTCAAAATTGACATAAAATAGTTTTGAAAGCAAATATTATATTATTAATTGTTATTTTATTCCTAAAAATCTAATGATTGGCCAAATGACTTTTATAAGGTTATATATGTTAATAATAAACAACTTGGGGTTAGTTTGGCTTTTTATAGTATGTTTATTAACCTTATAGTGTAAGAATACAAGAAGACACGGTAAAAGTTAAATTATCTAACTTAAAATTACATCTAAATGATAATGTTAAAATAGAAACCTAAAATTTTATAAATTATAATGAATTAGAGTATTTCGACCCATCCCCACCTTATCTTCTAAATAACTCAATTTTGAGCTATTAAAAACCGAAGATGACTTTATAGTAAAACAATATTTTTAGTTATTCCAAAGGTGCCCCTCTCCTCTTTATAAAAGGGCACCTCCTCCCTCTTTACCACACAACACTTTGAGCCTTAAAGCTCGGCCAACCCCTGAAAAATTATATTCTCAACTTTACTAGAAACATCCTAGAGGTCCTGGTCTTCTTCAACGACCAATTTTAGTGCCCTAAGAGGAGGTCTCAAAGAGGCGCTTCAAAGAAGAGGTAATGTCCGTTACTGATTCGTTCAACTTTATTTCTTCTTCCACTTATTCTTCTTTAGTTGTTTCATTATACTGTAATAACATCATTATCACTCATATACTGATATGTTATTATAATTATGAAACAACCATATTTCACCATCTATCAATCCTACGGAAAACGAAATCACCGCGCGTGCGTACGTACGGAATACCATCTCCATGCCATGGTGTAATCTATTTTCCACCACCACCTTACGTGGATGGGTATCATGGTGAAAGTAATGAATATATATAATTATTTTAAAGTTATAATGATTTTTTAATATTATACATACACTTTAATAAAATTCAACGATCATGAAAATGATATCATCGCTCCTGCGTACGTACAGAATACCGTCTCCACGACGCAGTGAGATTCATTCTCAATGATTAACCATTCATAAATGATTATAAAGTATATATAATAAGTAATAATGAAATATATGAAATAATAATGATACTTGATTTATGTATATATATATGTATGTCATCCAATTAATTCCATTCAATTCGATGAGGAAACGAAAACAACGTTCATGCGTACGTACGACCTACCGTCTCCATGAATGGTGGATTTCTTTCCATTTATCGATATATTATATATATGTATATTCTAAATATATATTATATATAAATCATGTTTTATATTCGGGAATTATGTAATCATGATCTAAGTAATCATATGAATAATTACAAGTCAAAACACAGACGCCAAATGAGATGATTTTACCCAAAACGCTACTTTAACATGAATTTACAAAAGAACGGGTAATATAAAGTCATAAGTGAACCATATAAGACATAATAACAATGAATATGATTCTTTAATAAGTCAATGAAATTATTTAAATCATTATAAATTTTTTTTGGATATGTACTAAGCATATCGGACCTAAGGTAAGGGATAATTTTGAAAATCACATTTTTATCCGAGATTGCTTATTCGTAAGTATTTACTAGGGTTATTTCTATCATCCATGTCCACGTTTTATAAAAGTGTTTTAATGTATGATTAAACACCTTTTTACCCATTTTTGACTTTTACTACAAGGTATGTAAGGAATATTTCTTTTCTTTACGTTACGAGGTATTTTTTGACTTTTCCGACAAAAGTACGAGGAGAATGTTTTTTAACTTATACGGCATGAAATGATTTTCACGGTTTTATAAAGCCTTATTTTCATGTTGCTTCCTCAAAAATATATCATGACTATATCCAAAAAAATCTCTTTGTTTTAAAATTTCATGACTTTTTGTGAAAAGAAATTGATTTTGAAGAAGAAAGGATATTTTCCTCAAGAATTTATTTCAAATGTTTTATCAAAACCATTTTCCATCTAAGATGACAATATTTCATATGTGTATTTTTCTAGTATAATGTCTCTATGATTAACATGTTTTCACTTTTCTTATGATGAAATAATATCCATTTTTTTATATGGATTATTTTATGATGGAATTAAGTTTATGAAACCCATTTTATTCATTGGGTTATGATGAATGATTTATGTTTATGTTGTGGCACACGTAAGAATGATTTCATTATGAGATGGGTGGGACCTATATATCCCTACAATAAATTAGGTAAATATTTATATCTCATGAGATAGACATGGTTGGAATGGTAAGTTAATCTGGATCAGTGTTACAGGACAGCAACGAGGAGTGAACTCGATTCAGAAAGGGACTTTGTCCACTAAGATGGTCTTGGCAGCAATGCCTTGGATACTATGGAAATCATTACATGTGCTTAATGGATTTCACAATTACATGTTTTATTACCGTTCTATTTTATCATGATTTATGTTCCATTAGGATCTATTCCTTATGTACTTCCATGTTTTATGTCGTTGCTCAAGATTTTGATGTTTAAACATTGCGTTCATGTTTTTAAGTTCAAATTTATATGGTATGTTTCATTTTATCCATGCTTACCCATAATGAGAATTTAGCTCACCCTTTTTATGTTTAATTTTCCCTCAGGATTAAAAGAAATATTTTAGGTAAGGAAACAAATAGTTGAAGATCATTATGGGAGATGTTGAAGATCTTTCACCACGATTAGAAGATTACGTTCCATGTTTCCAAAGACACTAAACTATTACGGTCCTTGTGTGTCTTTTTTTGTTATGTATTAAGTATTCCACAAAATTAATGTAATATATATGTACGTCAAGCTTCGGGTCTCTACAAAGAGGAAATATAATAAGAAATAAGTTTGATGACCTCGGTAGAAGATATTACATCTTCCTTGACGTGCTTCCGCTAATCATTTTCATAGAGAACCAGAGTTGGTATTTGATGATGAACATAACCTATATATTGAAAATAGGGATGTTGAGAAGGAAAAGGGCAGTGAATTACATAGGATGAAGGCTAAAAATGAAGTGAAGTGGTGATGAATAAGGTTCCCTTTCATAATTGATGTGAGTGTCACTTTTAGAAACTCTATAACTAATAATTTATAATAAAATCAAACACAATCCTAAAAACCACAAACATGTACCAATTTATAATATGAGATGATATATGGTTGTAATATCACCATAAAATAAAATTTTATATGTTAGTTTTTTTTTCAATTTAGAATATATCATTTTAATTGTCACTTAGTTATTCGATTTTATTTTAATTATTGTGATAATATTATAAATATTTAATAGTTATAAATATTGACTTATATGGTGTAAATTGACCATAAATTTATATTTTATGAAATTTTATACCTTATAGTTATCAATTTTTACATTTTAAATATTTTTATGATTTTTAAATAATTTAGTAAAATTTTATTTTTATAAAATTTCAATAGTTTAAATTTGGACACTATTCATTTAATTGAAATTCATAAAAATCCACACAGAAGATAAATTCGAACCATAATATTCAATACACTACAAACATGTCATAATAACCTAGAAAATTTGTGTATCACATTAATTAGTTCTTATGATGTTTATTTTAATATTTTTAAAACCATTTATTTAATATTTCTATTAATAAAATAATTTTTACATCACATTTATGTCACCATTAATGAAACACCCCAATATTTCGTATTATGCTGTCTCATTAATGTAATTTAATAGCTTGTGCTACACACAACACCGAGTTTGAGTACACCACAACTTAGTAAACTGACCGTTCGAAAAGTGGTTATGAATAGTATTTACTCTATTTTGAATATTATATACTCAATATATTTTAGCATCCATATTATGTTTTTCTTAGACATAATACAAGAAAAAGATAATTTTTTCGGTTAAAATTAGTATTTTTTAATAAAATGAAATTTTACAACCTTTTAATGGTTAACCCTTTTTAAAACCATTATTTGAAACTTTCATAAATTAAATTTAATGAAATTAAATTCTTCTTTAGAATCGGGAAATAAGAATTTAGTTTGGATAAATTTTTGGTACTTTTCAGATAACTTTCATATTTTGATGAATAATGGAAAATACTATGTTTTAATTAAAAAAAAATTAATCAAAATTATTTATATTGATAAATTATGAATTTGAATGGTTTGTAAGTATTATTATATTATAGTATTATCATTTAATACAATTTTGGTCACTATAAGTAATTTCACATTTAAATTTGATATAAACACATGCCAATATTTTGATAGTTTTTCCTTTTTTTTAAAACCGCCTTGTGGTTTTGATAATGGGAATTAATTTGAAATTTATAAATGAAACTTCTATGTTTTTAAATTGTTAAAATATAATTCTTTTTTTAATTCATAATATCAAAATTATCTTAGGGTAAATTTTGGGGATTTCTCTGAAAACATTCAATTTACGATGAATAGTGAAAAAACACTATATTATTTGTTAAAACCGAATTTTTATTTAAATAATTAGTTATTTTATTTTAATTTACTTTATTTCATAATAGATACATAATACCTATATATGTTCAACGTAATTCATTAGATTCATTGGATTCATTTTATAATAAATTTACATATATAAAATTTTATCGAACTTTTTACCGTCTTTTACCCACCTCCTAGAAGCATTTTAAAATTTGCATTAAACATAATTTTACCACTTATGTGTGTTGAATTTAAATAATCTGAGAGACATGGTTAATAATAGTAAGTAAAATTATGTTCAATAAGTTGATTTTTTGGTCAATAGTTACTTTGGACTAATTTACCACGGTTAAAAGTAAATATGGTAATTAAGGGAAAAAATGATATCATAATTACCCTAACACAAGTCCTAATTATATTGGATAAGTATAATTGGACCAAGAACAACCTTAGGAATAAAATATTATCCTCTTTGGTACACTTAGATAAGATTAGGACATTTATTATTATTTTATTTAAAGAAGAGTTAAAAGAGTTAAATTCCAAGTTTAAAAAATAAACCATTTTTAATATAAGGTTACACACAATATAAATTAGACTATAAATATTAATTATAAATATAAAAATATTTCATATATAAAAATATTTTATTAATAATTTTTATATATTGATTAATTTAATTGATTTAAGACACAATGATGATGCAGTAATTACCTTATTAATGAAATATTAAAATAATGGATATTATAAATATTCGAATAAATGTAAATTAAGACTTCTGATGAATTTAAATAATTTTATAGGTTAATAAGACTTTTTAGGGTTGGTTAAATAAATTTTATTCTAATTTATAATGTTTTTATGAGTTTCAAAAAAATCAAATACTAAATAGTGTCAAAATTGACATAATTGAGTTTTTAAAACAAATATTATATTATTAATTGATATAATAGTATTAAAAATTAATGGTTAAGCCAAAATACTTAGATAATAATATATATGATATTAATGATCCACTTGGGGTTATATTGAAATTTTAAGGTAAGTCTATTAACCATATACTATAAAAATACAAAGAGACATGGTAAATGTCGAACTAGTTAACTAAGAGTTAAATCTAAAAGATATGTTTAATATGATGACCTAAACCTATCTAAAACCTATTGGATGGTAGTTTTTCAACACATACCCAACTTATATTTTAAATAATTCATTTTGGAGCCATTAAGAACCTGAAATTATTTTATTATAAAATAATATTTCAAGCTTTTCCTCAAGTGACCCTCACTGCTCTTATAAAATAGTACCCCCCTTCTCTTAATTTCACACCTCCAAAGCAATTTTTCTCGGCCAAAACATTCCCAAATAACCTCCCAAAATTCCTCCCTTCATCATAGAGGCCTTTTTTTGTTCATAAATCCAACATTTGGAGCCCTTTTGATCAAATCAAAAGGAAGAACCAGAAGAAGAAGTGAATATTTTATCACCTCTTTAAAGTTCTTTTCTTCTTCCACTTACAATTTCATTGTTGATTACATTAAAAAATAATGAATACATTATATTTTACATAAATTTATATTACTATAAAAATGTTACAACCATATTATTTATTCTATCCATCCAATAAATGACAAAGTCACCATACGTGCGTACATACGGATTACCGTCTCCACGTCGTGGTGTAGTTTGTTATTCAAACACTCCATTGTTTGGATGGGTATAATAATGAGTATAACTCATGTAAATAATAAATATATAATTTTAATTATTATTTATATATGATATCCAATCTAATTACATATGTTTTCACCATCAATATTATGATATTTTCGCTCGAGGGTACATACAGATTACCGTCTCCACGAAGCGATGAGATCCTTTCCCACGTCCACCATTCAACGATGATTATAAAAATATATATTATTAAAAAGTTTGTAAAATATGATATAATTATGCCAATATATATATATACATATGTACTTACATATATCTTATTCACTTACATTTTTTCAATATGATATGAAAATGGAAACAACGTTTGATAGTACGTACTATTTACCGTCTCCATAAATGGTGCCTTCCATTTCATATATCTATCTATTATAAATATTTAAGTTCTAAATATATATGATATATTAATCATGTTTTATATTATGGAATTATTTTAATCATGATCTAAATTATATGATAAAAAATAACAAGTTAAAACAAGTACGATAAAGAAAGCGATTATTACCCGAAATGAAAATTTAACATGGAAATCATTATTAAAGGGGTAGTATAAAGTCATAAATGAATCACGTATGGTATAATAAATATTATTATGGTTCTAATTTAATTTAACAACATAATATGGTCATTATAAAGAAGAATAAATGTACCCTCGACTAAAAGAAAATGCAAGGTAATGGTTAATTTCACAATCTCTTTATTATCCGAGGTGGTTTTTATGTAAGTATCTACTCGGACATATCTGTTATCCATGTACATGTTTCATGAAAGAGTTTTCAATGGGATAATTTTAAGGTACTTTTTTACTAACACTTCATTTTAAATGTTTTAAATATTTATTCTTCTAAATCATTCTCATTAATGACCATTTTCTCAAAATGGTTTTTAAGGACTCATCTATATGGACATGAATGTTTTTAAAATGTTCATTCCTTCCAAAAGATTCGAAGTGGAATGGGACACTTTGATTTAAAAATGTATTTAAATATATTCTTTTCTAAATTGTGTGACTTTTAAATGTTTTCATGAAAATGGGATATTTCTCTGAAAGTGTTTTACAAATCATTTTCATTAATGTCAAAATCCTTTGAGGGATTTTAAACATGTTTGAAGTTGATTATTAATGATACAAACCATCCAGGTTATACTAATGGTTTTGTGATATTTTTAACTTTGGATGTGTTATTTTTATACCATTCATGGTTTATGGATAAAGTATTGAAATTTTTTATGCTAGTTTTAATAATAATGTTTATGTTATATTTAAACCATTTCATATGAAGAATGCATTAGAATTAGTAGGTAATTGGTGGAGCCCGCTATAGCTCCTCATTGCATCAGTAGGTATCATGAGAAAAACAGGTGTCTTGGGACATGTCCTTGACAAAATCATATTTGTAGTCATTGAACAAGGCCTTAACTATGTGGTTATGATGTCTGGAATTATGCATTTAATCATTATGAAAGTGGCTATCGATATTGCATGTGAATATTTGACTAGTAGAATATCCATGTGAACAAGTAAATGGAATTATTTTATTGTATCATTTCCATATTATGCTAAAGTTTATGTTGAAAAGGAATTTGTTTTAGTCTTATAAATTTCATTATTTCTTTATGCTTATTTATGAAAGTTTTCACTATATTGTTATCTTTACTGAGCATCTGAGCTTAACCCTTTCAATGTTTTAATTTTCCTAGGATTCCAAGAATTGTATTATGATTTATAAATAGGTTTGAGATAGGGGATTAATGTAATTCTAAAAGGTTCATTTATGTTTTGTTTAATTTTATAATGTGTAATGTAACATTCATGTATGTAATCTATTTTCCAAGACTGCAAAACTCATCAGTCATTCAGGACCTGATTCCTTGTAATCATGCTAATGTTTTAGAATAATGCACTGACTCCGAGTAACTGGGTTCGAGGTGTTAGAGTTAGTATCAGAGTACGTTTAGAAACAAACTTGGAAATACATTTAGTTAACATATGCTAAGAGAACATTACCATAACATAGACATCAAGGATTTTTGCAGAAGAACATCCTTAAATATTGGTACTTTAGTGATTTTGGGAGTTTTCCAAGCAATACATCCCTGTCTCGATACAAGCAGGTAGAGGTTCCTCAAGCACATAAGTACATAGGGTTAAACCCCAAAAACACCACTTTGAGCTAGACTTGAATGGGAATTGGTGGATGAAAATGGTCATTGCTGCACTCTTGGTTACGACACACACATGGGATATTCTTAGGATAATTCTCATTTTTATTACAAGCCATTATGAAGGATTTAGGCATAAATTATTTCTCAAAGAATACATTTTATAATTATAGATTATATGTATAATCATTTCAATTTACGTTATGAATTTTAAAAGTTTGGAATGATGCATTTCAATTCATAAACTAACCTAGTGTATGCCATTGTTTATAAATGGAACACAGTAGATGAAATACGAACTCCAGTAATATGCATGATAATGATCATATCTTGTAGGGTATTAAGACAATGATTAGAAAGGAAATAGTATCCCATGTATTATCATCATATGAAGAAATAGCATCATGTTTTAATAAGATAAGTAAATAATTCTATGAGTCCTATGGATTCGAATAAAAGCCATAGAAGAAAAGGATGGTAGAAATAAAGATGGATAAAGGGAAGAAGGGAAAGAAGGATTTTCCAATATGTGATAACTATGGAAAGAATCACCTTGGTAAATTCCTGAAGGTAATGAGAGAATGTTATAAGTGTGGAGAAAAAGGACACCAAGTCCGTGATTTCAAGGGTAAGAAAATTGTTTCAAACTTACAATGCTTCATCTGCAAAGAGTTGGTACACTACACAAATCAACATCCAAATCATCATATAATACCCTAAATGATGATATTGGACGATAATCAAGTTATGATACTACCAAAGATGAAGAGGAATGACTAAGAGTTCTTGTGTTGTTATTAAGTATTTTGTCATTTGAGTATTTTCTTAATGATGCACATTTTATAATAATTATAGAGTATATAAGGATTGTACTGTAGTACTATTTCATTAAGGACTTGAGATTGTGTAGAACCAAGAAAAGTGACTCAATGAAAAGTTAATATTTTTAAAAAATATATGGTTGAATGAAAAAAACATTAATATGGTCTTGTTACTGAGGTATTGATTTTGGAATAAGATATGTTAGATTTGGATAAATTATATTGGATATTATTAACATCCTGAGAACTAGTTAATGGTTTTTTTATTCCATTATTGTTGGAGTTTACAACATTTATAGATAGAAGGAGTATATACAGTATTCTATAAGAAATAAGGGAGACTGAATGTAATAAATATGGTATTATGTTAATTCAGGGTGAAATATTGTTTTAAAAGAATACATGATGAAGGTATTCACATGTTATTAAGTAGAAAAAGGATCTTCATTGTGTTTACCATCCTTATAAATTTTGGACTGTGAGTTTGGAGAGATGTATTTTCGATAATTATAAAGGATGGAATCTATTATATTTGAAATTGGGTAAAATTGTTAAGGTTATATCATTTCTTGAGATTATTTTTTAATTTTCATAATATGACAACTGGAGGTCGGACAATAACTCGTCGCATCTGGCAAGGCTGCGAGACTTGAACCCGCAACCGAAGGGTGAAAAGGGTGCATCATCTACCACTGGCCTATATGATTTCCAAGTCTGTATAATTTAGTTTTTTAAATAGTCTGAAAAATTAATATAATGTCAATTTTTAACCCTATACGATTAAAATAAATATAATATTTTTTTAATTTTATTATCTTTTGGAGTGAAAGATGAGTTTGTGGTAAGAATTAGTTTA
Source organism: Viscum album (assembly GCA_963277665.1). Lineage (NCBI taxonomy): Eukaryota > Viridiplantae > Streptophyta > Magnoliopsida > Santalales > Viscaceae > Viscum > Viscum album. Next base: position 49,427,615 of record OY728122.1, read on the forward strand.
AGGATGAAACTCTACTTGTCAAGTATATATATATATAAACATACATATATATATATATATATATTAGTCTATAAATAAAAAATTTATTAGACTTTAGGGAAGGGATATTAAAACCAAAAATGTGTTATCCTAATACCATATGTTTTTTTGAACCCATGATATTTTACATCATCTTAGATTGATGACTTTGAGGCCCTCAATTTTACACTTTTTTGTTCTTGATGACATCAATCACTCTTTATTTATATTTATTTTTTCCTTCAATTATGTGTATCTAATTTCCACCAATTTTCTATTAATCGAGATCATAATTTGGTGGTGGCTTTTTCATTTCCCTTTCCCTCTTATTAGGACTAAATTTTATTAACCCAATTTCTGATGTGGGTTTTCCACAAAGGTATTTTTCTATTTTTAACCATTTATTATTGAAGAAAAATTTCAAATTTCAAGGAAAAAATTTATTGAAGGAGGGTAGAATGTAACACCCCATGATTTCATAGTACGTTATCTCATTAATGTAACTCAATAGCTTGTGCTACGTGCAACACCGAGTCCGAGCACACCACAACATACTAAACTAACCGTTCAAAAATAAGTTATGAATAGTATTACTTGTATTTTGAATCTTATATACTATATATAATTTTGACATCGATATTAGGTGTTACTTTGATAAAATATAAGAACAAATTCATTTTTTCTGATAAAATATGTATGTTTCAAAAAAATATAATTTTACTACCTTTTATTGGAAAACCCTTTTAAAAAACAATATTTTACACTTTTATATAATAAATTTAATGAAATTAAATTCTTATTTATAATAGGGACATAAAATTAATTTTGGATAAATTTTTGGTACTTTTCTAATAACTTTCATATTTTGATGAATAATGAAAAATACAATGTTTTAATTAAAAACAACTTTTTTAATTGAAATAATTTTTAGTGATAAATTATGAATTTGAATTGTTTGTAATTATAATTAGATTATATTTTTATCATTTAATACCATTTAGGTCATTATTAGTAATTTCACTTTTAAATTTGACATAAACACATGTCAATGTTTTGATAATTTTTAGTTTTTAAAAAAAATTGCTTTTTGGTTTTGACAATGAGAATTAATTTTAAATCAATTGATGAAACTTATATGTTTTTAATTTGGTAAAATAGACTTCATTTTTGAAATCTAAAAATCAATATTATCATATGGTAAATTTTTATAATTTTTCTAAAAACATTCAATTCTTGATGAATAGTGAAAAAACACTGCGTTATTGGCTAAAACCGACTTTTTATTTAAATAAATAATTATTTTATTTTAATTTATTTTATTTCATAATAGATACATAAAACCAATATATGTTCAACGCAATTAATTGGAGTCATTTATAATAAGTTTAGATATATAACATTTTATTGAACATTTTACCAACTTTTACCCACCTCCTAAGAGCATTTGCAAATTTGCATAAACCTAATTTTACCTCTTCTGTGAGTTGAATTGAAAAAATCCAAGATACAAAGTTAATATCAGTATGTAAAATTTGGTTCAATAAGATGAAAATAATTTTTGTGAATAGTAATGTTTGACTTTTATTTTCCACGGTTAAATGTAAATATGGTAATTAAGGGTTAAATGTTATCATAATTACCCTAAAACATGTCATAATTCTATTGGATAAGTATAAATTGACCCAAAACAACCTTAGGGAAAAAAATATAATCCACTTGGATCCACTTTAATTAGATTCAGACATTTATTATTATTTTATTTAAAGAAGAGTTAAAAGAGTTAAATTCAATGTTTAATAACTAAACCATTTTTAATATAGGGTGACACACAATATAAATTCGACTATAAATATTCATTAGAAAGAAAAAAATATTTCTTACATAATGGATTTTTATTTATAATTTTTATGCATTGAATAAGTTATTTTATTTATGACATAATGATGATGTAGTAATTACTTTATTTATTAAATATTAAAATAATTGATATTATAAATATCCCAATAAATGTAAATGGAGAATTCTGATTAATTCCAAAAATTTTCTAGGTTATTATGACATTTTAGGGCTGGTTAAATAATCTTAATTCAAAGTTATAATGTTTTTACGGATTTTAAAAAAATCAAATACTAAATAGTGTCAAATGTTTCATAATTGAGTTTTTAAAACAAATATTATATTATTAATTGATATATTAGTATTAAAAATATAATATTTGTCCGAAATACATATGTAATAATATATATGACATTAATGAACCATGTGTGGTTCTATTGGAATTTTATAGTATGTTTATTAACCATATAGTATAAAAATACAAAGAGACATTGTAAATGTCAAACTATTTAACTAAGAATGAAATCTAAAAGATAAGGTTAATATGATGAACTAAACCTATCTAAAACCTATTGGTTGAGTGTTTTCGAGCCATCCCCACCTTAGATATTAAATAATTATTTTTTGATCCATTATAAACAAAAAATGATTTTATTATAAAATAACATTTCAAGATTTTCCAAAAGTGACCCTCACCTCTCTAATAAAATGGTACTTCTCCTTCTCTTAATTTCACATCTCCAAAGCCACTTGGATCGGCCAAAACTAACTCAGATATCCTTCCAAATTTCCTCCCTTCATCCTAGAGGCCTTTCTTTGGTCATAAATCCATTCTAAAGAGCCATTTTGATCAAATGAAATGGAAGAACCCAAAGAAAAGGTAAATATTTCATCACCTCTTTCATGTTCTTTTCTTCTTCCACTTCTTTTTTCTTTGATGTTTCCATTCAAAAATAATAACTCCATTATCTTCTATATAATTTGATGTTATTATAAAAATGGTGCAACCATATTAATTATTCTATCAATCCTATAAATGATAATTTCACCATGCATGCGTACGTACGGATTACCGTCTCCAAATCGTGGTGTATTTGTTATTCAAACACTTCATTATTTGGATGGGTATAATAAGGAGTATAACTGATTTAAATAATAAATATAACATTTTAAGTATTATTTATGTATAATATACCACCCAGTTACATATGATTTCACTATCAATATAATGATATTGTCACTCGTGCATACGTACGGATTACAGTTTCCACGAAGAGATTGGATTACTCCCTCGTTCACCATTCAACGATGATTATAAAAAATATATTATTAATAAGTATGTAATACATGAAATAATAATTCTACTAGAGATATATATATATATATATATATATTTATGTACTTACATATATCTTATTCACTTATATCTCTTCAATACTATATGAAAACGGAAACAGTGTTTATGCGTACGTATGGCCTACCGTCTCCAAAAATGGTGCCCTCGATTTCATATATCTATCTATTATAAATATTTATATTATAAATATATATGATATATAAATCAATATTTATATTCTTTATGTATTTAAATCATGATCTAAATGATACGATCAAGGATTTCAAGTTAAAACACATACCATAAAGAAAGTGACTATTACCCAAAATTTTAATTTAACATGGAAATCATTATTAAAGGGGTAGTATAATGTCATAAATGAATCATGTATGATATAATAAATATTAATATTGTTCTTTTATAATTTAATAACATACTATGGTCATTATACATGAGGATAAACATACATTCGACCAAAGGAAAGTGCAAGGTAAGGGTTAATTTTAGAATCTTGTTATTATACAATGTTGTTTTTTCAGAAGTATATACTAGGAATATTTATTATCCATGACCATGTTTCATGAAAGTGTTTTCAAAGGGACTATTTTAAGAGACTTTATTACTAAAACATCATTTTAAATGTTTTAAATATTTATTCTTCTAAATCATTCACCTTAATGTCCATGTTTTATAAATGGTTTTTAAGGATTTAACTATATGGACATGAATGTTTTTAAAATGTTAATTCATATTAAAAGTTTCAAAGTGCTATGGGAAACATTGATTAAAAAATGTACTTAAATGTCTTCCTTTCTAAATTTTAGGACTTTTTACTGTTATCATGAAAAGGGGATATTTCTCTCAAAGAGTTTTGCAAATAATTTTCATCTATGTCAACATCCTTTAAGAGATTTTAATCATTTTTAAAGATGAATTATTATGCTACAAATCTACCATATTGTATTGAAGGTTTTGTGATATGTTTGACTGTGGATGTGTTATTTTTATACCATTCCAGGTTTGTGGATAAATTATTGACATTTCACATGATAGTTTTAATAATAATGTTATGTTATGTTTAAACAATTTCATATGAGGAATGCATTGGAATTAGTAAGTGAAGGGTGGAGCCCGCTACAGCTCTTCGATGCATGGGTAAGTCTCATGAGACAAAATTGTGTCATGGCACAAGGGCTTGACAAAATCTTATTTTTAGTCTTCTCACAAGTCCTTGACTATGTGGTTATGAAGTACGACATTATGCATTTCATCATTATGAATGTGGCTATTGATTTTTATTGTTATTATTCGACTAGTAGTATATCCATGTGAATAAGTAAATTTCTTTATTTTATTGTATATATCCTATATTATGCTGAAGTTTAAGTTTAAAAATCTTTTTTTAGTCATATACATTGCCTTAAAAGTTTATACTTATTTATGAATGTTTCCTCTATATTGTTATACTTACTGAGCATCTGATATCACCCCTTTCAATGTTTTAATTTTCCCTGAATTACAAGAAGTGTATTATGATTGATAAGAAGGGTTAAGCAAGGAGATTAATTATGGTATCAAAGGATCATTTATGTTGTGTTTTATTTTTTAATGTTTAATTTAATGTTCATGTATGTAATCTATTTTCCAAGACTACTAAACTGGTCGGTCTTTCGGGACTTGATTCCTTGTAATTATTCCAATATATTAAAATAATGCACCGACTCTGGGTAACTAGGGTTGGGGTGTTACAATTAATGGAGGTAATTAATTTATATTTCTAGAGAATATATGTAGTTGATATTATCTCCTAGTTATCCATATATTAAAATTAATATACTTATATAACATGAGATTGTAACATTTTTTTCACATTGATTAGTTTTATTACATTAATGTCATCATTGATCAAATCCATATGGCCTCTGAGTGGCGGCGGTCTTTCACTCTCTCATGGGGATAGGGTTTCGCCTTCAGGGTCTCTTCCTCCACTCCATCATTTGATTGGGTTGCCGTCAGTTCCTCCATATTAGCGTCGAATTCTTCTGACTCAGCATTGGCGTCCTTCAGCTCAGCATTACATGTATTTTTATGGACTCTTCCAACTTTGTTGACTCAGAATAGGAGCCGTCTTCTCAGAGGGTGATGTCCATGACCGACAAACTCCTTGGATTTTTAGTGGACACTCCTGGATTCATCGACTCAGGATAGGTGTCATCTTATTATCTTGTGAAGTCCTCGGCTGACGAATTCCTCATATTTGTCAGGGACTCTTCCAACTTTGTCGGCTCAGGAAAGGTGTCGTCTCTTTAGCTTCTCAGTGGGCAAAGTTCTATGCCAGAATTTGTCGCGGATCTGACAGGAGGAGGTTTCTAAGCACTATCTCCTAGCCTGACGTCTGAGGGTGAACGACTTTTCCAGATCTGGTTCGGTGCGGCTAGACATCGGCCCCGGTGCTGGGTAAAGGGGAGGTTCTTTTGGTTCATGATTCTGATGGTCATGAGGTCATATTTTAGGTTTTCTCTTGATGATTCATGTTTCTTTTGATTGATTGTGTCATGGTGGTGGTTCTGTCAGCGTGTGGCATTGTTCATCGTCATGTAAAGGTTGTTTCAAGAAGCTCCATGGTCTGTTAGACATGGTCTCAATTGTTACTGGATAGGTCTTATGACCCCTTGATTTGCAGATGCATCCATACTCGTTCACAAGGAATAGACCCCATAGGAGGATTTAGAGTCGGCGGTATACCTATGTATTGTTTTGTGGATTTGGATATTTGAGAGGTTATGGGGGTAGCCATCGGATCGGCCATGTGCTTTGACATAGAACATTGCTAGCTGAACAATAATACATGGGTGGAGAGCTTCATAATCATTTATATGTTGGGTAGGGGAAATTCCTAGTTGTCAGTCTGGTTTTGGTTCTCTAAGACCCTTAAGTCCGCATTATCTTTTAATTCCATTAAGTCAATAAGGGTTCCTCCTTCTTCCCTTAAAATGAGGTTAATCATTATAAAAACAATTTATGGCCCTTGGGCTATTGGATGGATGGATTACATTCATGTCATAATCATATGTAAGTGGCCATTAAGTGATTACATTTCTAAAAATTGATGATAAAGGTATAATTTAGAAATATAATAGGATTTCTATAGGTGTTAAGGTAATTTTATAATATTATTTTTTCCTTTAATTACCCGATTTACCTTTAACCATGGTAATAAAAATAGTTACCAATGTTACAATTCAAAGTACCAAAAAATAAAAACATTCTATTAATATTATTTACACCTAATGATTCCAAATATGGATTTAATTTCTAAAATTTCAAAAGATTGAATTATTAGTAATTAATTTAAAATCAATCCAATTGTTGGAATAAGAAAACAAATTTTTTTTAAAAAGTCAATACATTATAAAAGATTGAAATGTTTTCACTTATAAATTCAAGGTAAAATTAATTTTAATTACAAAAATTATATTTAATGATTAAAATATTTTTTATTTATAAATTAAACCCATTAAATATTATAATTTAACCATATAAAATATCTTGATGAAAAAAATTCTTTTCACGTAAAATTTATTGTGTTTTACTATTCATCAAAACATGAATTTTATCAAAAAACCGTAAATTCAACCAATGTAAATTGTTATATCCCAATTAAAAATAACATATTTATATTTTCATATAAAAATTATTAATGTTCCAGAATCTTAAATTAAAATGGGTTCTCCATTCAGTGGCATAAGATTACTTTTTTTAAAAAAAGTTGGGTTTTATACAAAAAAGAGTGTTTATTCACACCCTATTATTAAAATATCCATTAGAAGAATAAAAAAATATTTTATTAATTATATAACATATATATCTCAATAATTTAATTAACATTAGTAAATCAATAAAAAATACAAATATCTAATTAATATTTTTCATAAATAATTGATAGCTAATGAATTTACAATGCATTTACATATGTTAGTTATAATTATTCCCGCTAACCTAACCACTACGCTATAAGAGTTATATTGTACTAAGGGTGTATCACAGATCATTTAAACTCACGATTTTTTAAAAGATAAGTACCATAGAATAAAAATCATTTAAACAAAATATTTCATAAAAACATCCAGGTGTTACATTCTACTCCCCTTAAACTAAATTTCACCCCTAAAATTCATCACTTGGAAACAAAAAGATGAGGATACCTCTCACTAATTATATCCTCAAGATCCCATATAGATTAATCAAATTTTTAGTTCCTCTAAAAAAATTTAACCAAGTGATTGGTCTTATTTTATATAAATTTTTTGCTACAATCACAAGTCTCTATCAATTGTTCTTTATAAGGAAGATATTTCCCCAACAGTATGACTTATAAGCTTAGTATATATGAAGGATAGGGTATTTAATTTATCAGGAGAGATACATGTACCACATCATGAACTTGAGAGATATTTTTTTGAGTGCCAATCAGTAATATACCTTCCCAACACAATCCAATATTTCAAAAGGACCGATATTTTTACGGCTCAGATTTCCATTCATTCGAAATACCAAAACTCTATTCTTGGGAGATATTTATAGAAAAACCTTATCATCCAATTCAAGAATTAGGTATTTTCTTCAGTTCACAACATGAATTTTTTGTCAACTCTGAGCTACTATAACATGTTGTTGAATAGATCTGACCTTTTCGGCCATTTCACCAACATGATCAGGCCCTAATATATTTCTTTCCAAAACTTCATTCTAGTTTGTCTGGCTTCATCACTTCTTTCCAAAGAGGGATTCATTTGGATCCATCTAAATACAGGAGTGAAAGATCTTATTGTAAGAAAATTCCACCAATTTTAGGTGTTTATCCCATCCACCTTTTAAATCCATAGAGTAAGCTCTCAATATTTCTTACTGAGTTTGAATTGTCTTGTCAGACTGACCGTCTGTCTCAGACTGATAAGAAGTTATAAAACATAACTTTGTATCCAGAGAATATTGAAGAATTCACCACAACATAGAGGTAAACATTATTTCCTGATAGTTTATAATATAATGAGATCCTCCATGAAATCTCACTACTTCATTTACATATATCATGGCAAGAAGATCAAGAGAGCATTCCTCTCTAACAGAAATGAAGTGTGATGACATCCAAAGCTGATCAACTATAACCCCGTCAATATTATTTCCTTTGGATGTTTTGGTAAGTCTTATGACAATGTCAATAGTGATGTTTTCTCATTTCCATTCTGGTAGGGGTAACGATTTTAACATTCCCTTAGACATCTTTCTCTTTGCCTTAACTTACTGACAAACCAAGCATCAAGAGACATATTGGGCGACATGTCATTTCATTACATCCCACCAGAAGTACTTTATCAGGTCCCTATACATTGTTTTGATTCCAAGATGAAAAGATAATTAAGAACTATGAGTCTCATCCAATATCTCCCTCTTTAATTCTATTATCAGAGGAATACAAATCCGGTTCCTGAACCTTATTTTTTCATCACTATCAAGGTGGAATTCAGGAACATTTCTCACATTATTTTGTAACTCTTCATCTTCCTTTTATTCCTCATTAATATTTACTTCTATAAATTATTGAACATTAATTTTATAAAGACAATATTTTTCCCCTTCTATTTAAATTTCAAAATCTATTCATTGTAAATGCCTAAATATTTGATCTTTTGTGATCCTCGCCGTGGATTGGCTAGCATGGTCTTGTCGAGTCAAAGCATCTTTCACCTTGTTTGCTTTCCTAGTTTGGTAATGTATTGAGCAGTCATAATATTGAATCTAATCCAACCATCTTCATTGTCCAATATTGATCTCCTTTTGTGTGAAAATATATTTTATGATCAGTGTAAATATAACACCTTTCACCATAAAGATAATGCCTCTATATCATAAATGTAGTGATTACCACAACTAACTCTTGTATAACAAATATAATTTATTATACTTATAACAGAAAAAAATATTATTATATCTAACACAATATATGATTTGGTTATGAATTTGTATTATCTGGTTATTAACAACTCTATGTTAATGTTACAACTCAAGTAATATCTACTATATTTTTCATATATGTTTTGGATTATTATTCTCTATCCTATTACATAGATCATAATTTAATTATTTAAATAATTAAAAAAAATTAATTATAATATATAAATATATATTCATTATATATATATTTATAATAATCTATAAAATATAGAAATATAAAATTGAATACACTATTCATGGAGACGATAGGTTGTACATACACATGAATGTCGTTTTCATTTAATTACCTTTTTGGAGGAAAGAAATAAAATGCCATATATAAGTGTGTATATAAATATTATAATTAAAGTAGAATTTTGTTTTCATAGATTTCATATAATTTTACTAAACTCATCCTTAATTCATACCATATAAACTCTGAATGAATCCCCTCACTTTGAAGAGGGAGTATTCCACACATCCACAAACAAAGTAAAATATTTACAAAAAATGTAAATCATGATGGTATGTTTTATTTAATAATTATAGATGAATAATAAATAATAAATATCTTATATATAATATAAAAATAGATTTTATATTATAATTCCTTCCCAAGAGAGGTGTTAAAGGAAAATCGAACAACAATCTTTCACGAGGTGGTAGTTCACCTTACACAAGAACGATATGTTCATATTCCATTTGATGGATGTGTTTATAAGTGTAGGATAAAACCCTAAAACAAATAGATATAATAATATTTATGATACCTAGGTTATTATATCTGAATGTAATAAGAAATTATTTGGGTGTGGATAATGAAAAAAAGGATCTTGAGTAAAGATGTTACCTCTTCCTTGGGTATCTCCACTTGGATTTCACCAAAATTCTTACTTGGATCAATTTCTAACCAAATGATGTATTATAAGAAAAGGGGATATTTTGGGATTATTTTAGAAGAGGATGGATGAGCCAATGGTTATAAAGGTTTTCAATAAGTGGGAGGGGTGAGTGCATTTTTATTGTGAAGGAAGAGTGACATTGATGTATATTTTTTAAAATGGACTTCCAGCTTCATTTTTACAATTGAAATTAGCACCAATAATTTTCTAAATTTGATCAACGTTATCACAGCATCTAAATATGGAAATAAAATGGATTTTTTTCTATTTTCAAGGTCATTTTAATGCTAATTTTTCTATTAATCGTAGTAATTAATTCTAATCACTTTTACTTATATTTTTGGTCAAAAATGAGTTGAACATATTATACATTATAAATTATCCTAATTAAAAATATTGAATTAATTTTTCCAAATTATTATAAAATAATTGGTTTGAATTAATTTGAATTTAGTCTTATAGATCGAATGCCAAAGCAGGGTTTTAAAACTAAAAATGATCAAATGTTTGAAAAATATCTATATCCAATTTCGAATGTAAAATTGAATCTATTTAAAAATTAGAATTAATTTCAATAAAATATTCCTAATTAATCTCTAAAACGAAAATAAAAGATAATTTAAATATATAATTTAATAATATGAATAAGAAGTTTTTTAATTAAAACATTGTATTTTTTCACTATTCATCCAAACATGAACTATTTCAGAAAAATTACGAGAATTCATCCAAAGTAAAATTTTGAATTAATCTTTAAAAAATTCTGTTTATATTTCCAAATAGATATTATAAAATTTTCAAAAATATTATTTAAAATGTGTTCCCTAATAAAAGGAAGTAAAATTATCTTTTAGAAAAATACTTCTTTCTATTAAAAAAATTTGATGTATTTTTATTTTAATCCTATAAAATTGATATGATGATTATAAATAATCTTATTTGAGTATATTATATGAAAATATTATAAAAAACTTTAATCAAACATTTTTTTATTTATTTATTAACTTAAAGTTGTTTTTGTACATTGAAAAATAGTTTTCTGAGAAATATAATTTATTTATATTAAAAAAGTTCATATTTACAATTTTAACAATTTATATCAAAAGGAATCATTTTATATACCTGTTTAAATAATATTTTTCAAATTTATGTAATATTATTCATAACTTTAATTCTAGTGTCTATGTGGTAGAAATAATAATATCATTATTATGTTGTTGTTTGGTAAAAAATGGCCTTGCGTGGTACACAAGATATCAATAGAACAATGAAATTTGTGTAATGAAATTCAAACATAGTGTTATGTTTACTGAATTATAACCTATGTTTTGCATCTAGCATAAGACCAATATGGTGTTGCATATAATGCAAGAAAAGCATAGTGATTTTATATAACAAAATATTTATTCAATGTTGCGTGAAATGAAAAATATCAAAAACTTAAAATAATTAGAAAAAAATATTCTCAAAATACCAAGGGTGTTACATTTTACCGCCAATAAATTTAATTTATAACTTTAATATTTTTGTGTTATGAAAATTTTGATACTTGAATGTTCCTTTAATAGAAACCCAAATTTTTAAAATGAATACTAAAACCATCATTAAAAAGGGAAAGTTGGAAACATAATCGTTACCCAAAGTTACAAACATAAGAGAAAAAGAAATCATAGACATGGAATAGAAATATTTCTATCATGTTCTGATGGATTGTGATAGAGAACATTGTTAGGAGAAAGATAATGATCATGAAGATATAAATCTGTGATAATATTAGGGGCCAATAGACTCAAGGAAAACAACGGTATTGGATAACATTTTTGGTTTCAAGGTAATTTTTCCTAAAGTTGAATAATTTCACTAGATGATATACTTAATTGATTTAATTATATTTTATATGCACAATCTCACCCATTGGTTATGTCTTGATCAATTCATACTTCATCTCTTATTCTTGGGAATGGAGGTGAATTTGTCATTCCTGAAGCATTAGAATATCTTGAGATGCCTGTATATAATGATAAGTGATTACATATTTATATAGATATCACAAAAAAAGGTTATCACATGTTATCCAATATTATTAAATCCCCATATGGTTAGAAAATAAATTAATCTATAAAACATCATCCGAATTATAACTTAAACCTTTCAATAAATGGATATCTTTTTAACCCTTCCAAAAGATGGAAGAATAAATTTCTATAAATAAGGTCATTAAATTTCTCAAAAACAAGTTTTTATTATTCCCCAATATATCATAATGTATATCATATTTTTCACATACTAAAAATGTGAATACCTTCATCATGTATTCTCTTGAAACACATAAATAACATTAAACCATAAATCCTTATAGAAAATATTCATGCTTCCTTATTCCAAATATTACTAGATATATTTATTAAATCTAAAAATGTTGTAAAACCATAAACGATAGCATTAAACACTTTTAAAAAAATAATTTATCAGTTCTGATTTAATCAGTATCATCCAATTCTCATCTTCATATTCAATATATCATTATCCTAATATACTTATCTCTATTTTAGGAACATACTAAGGGTTATATCCCCTTAGTAAAAATGTCACCATGATATGAAATCACATTTATATTGGATCATAACAATTCAACATATTCATCTAAATCCTTAGTTAAAAACATTAACTGTAAAATCCAATTATATTTCACAATTCAAAATTATCGAATCCAAAAACATAAACACAATGATTATTAAACTTCATCCTTAATCAATTACCAAGGATAACTCATTTGAATAGTTAATACCTATATCCATTCACATTTCTTATTTTGTATCATCCTCTTTATCAATATAACAATTACTCGTACATCCAAGTTGATTCTCATCATGAGCTTTCCACATGGGACACTTATTTTCAAAATGACTATTAATTCCACAATTCAAGAATTTAACTATCAATGATATCCTTGGAATTACAATATTCCCATCCATTTCATTAGATACACTCTTTATTTTTTCTTTGGATTTACTTGATTTGGGTATTTTTTTCTCAAAATCAAAACATCTTCCTACTGCTATAATACATTAAATTGTGTGGTTCTTTCCACATTATGAACATTAAGGAAACTAAATGTTTTTCCAATGTGGTCTCCATTACCTTATCTCTTTTTAAACTCCTTCTTTATCATCCAAGGTTAGTAAAAAAGTTTATTATGGTACACATTGTTAATTATGTTTTGTTAAAGTAGATTAGGAATAGTCACAATGTTGTTTCTCTAATGATCATCCAATTTAACTACTCATCAGAAAATTTTGCATCACATTAAATATTAACCCAGTCCATCTTGGTTCCCTCCATTGACTAATACTAGAAATCATAGTATGAGAAACATTTTTCATATTTAAAAATGTAATAATCAGGAAAAATCACTTATAGGTTGTCTAAATAATTACATATACTTATTTAATCTATGAAACCATATATTTATCCTTATTTATTCATAGTCATAATTTATATAATTTCATCATGATATTTTAGAATGAGTTTTTGAATTTTCAAATCATATCCCTACAGAGTGTCAAACTTGTTGCGCTAAAAGGCTCATTGTCCTGAAGGAGTTCCAGATCAAGATGAGATAAATATAGTGTTATCTACATTGTAAGAAATCAAACATAGTGGTACTTTAATATTTTAAGGAGTTAGACTCTCCCGTATTCTAATAAATTATTTCCTCATAGTTTTAAAATTCCCTTATAACAATAAACATTTATATTTTGAATTCCTTTGTAGGAAAATAACATTTTAAGAAGGCATAATATGGAGTCCTTTTGAGAAGAGGGAAAAGAAAATTTGAAGGCAACCAAAAAACTGGGTTTCTAAATATGATCAAATTAGTGGGATGTATGTAAATAATCATGGAAAAAAAATATAACTACCATGTTCTGATGTATAGTGATAGAGAACATGGAATAATGTTGATTAACATTGTAAATATATAAATCTTTGATGGGATAAAATGGTATTAATTTATAGTTTATAAAATTAAATGAATAAAATTTATGTTCCAAAATCTGTTTCCATGAGTTGCAGTTTTTTCATACTTCATCGAGTTAGAACATATGTAAATATACTTACATGATAGATTGAGTTTCTTGCATAAAACAATTCACGCCACAAACATTTTTTTCTCCAAAATACAATAAAATTCAAAAAAATTATATTCATCATAAAAATATAGGGTACCCAAATTGAAATTATACTATATATATAAATCATTCCATTTAAGTAAATAAAAACTATGTTATACAAACCAGGACATCACATAGGTCAATGGTAGTTAATGCAGCCTTATTTCCCTTAGATTGTCAATTCATGTCCCACGACCCTACCACATGCGATAGTTTGTCTTCAAACCTTAGAGATTCCCTTTTTTGAAAACAATATTAATATAATCCTTAAAACATTCAAAAATTAACATTAATATATCCAAAATTAATGAAATTTTTTAACATCAAAGGATGAATTATATACTCCATTTTTTATTCCTATGTTTCATCATTATTTCGTGGAGTCTATGATTAATTTGTGAAAAGTAATTTCATCCCTAAATCTGTGAAATGAATCTCCAAAAATGAATTTTTATGCATGAGTCACTAAATTCCATTTGTAATGAATTTTATGATATATAAAGACTGATAATTCATTCATTCTATCTCAATATATTTTTCAAAAATAATTTGGTTGGAACCTGTTATCGAATATGCATAAACACCTTAATCCTTAAACCTCATACAAAGTTTCAACCATTTTATAAAATCATAACCTTATGAATCTTCCAAAAGATGAAGATCAACAACATTAGAATTATGGTTTCATCATGCATTTTATTAAAACATGGTAATGACATAAATTAACATAAATACATATTTAAAAAAAGTTTTCGTTCTTATTTCTTAAGTAAATATAAATTATTGGATATTCTTATTATATAAAAAATGTTTTCAACACCATCAACTATAACATTAACCAATCTGTAAAAAAATTATCAATCAACTAAAAGGTATTTAATACTATCTAATTTTAATTTATCTATGTCAATCATCTCTTCACTCCAACATAATTATCTCAAAATCTAGAACATAATAAGGGTTATCCTTTAATCAAACACGTGGTTTTAAAAAATCAATTTTCCATTGAATTAGTATTACGAGTCATTTTTACCACTCAACATATTATCTCAAATCATTAATGAAAAATTAATATAGTAGAAACCTGTACATTTTATAACTCTTATAATGATAATTTCATACAATATATTTATTATAACGAAATGCACAAGCTCAATAATCATTCCATTTTAGCTATATAAATTGAAAAATCTTGACCTTTATCTAATTGATTCTTCTTTGGTATAGTCCTTTTCCACATGAGGAATTTATTTTTATAGTGCACCATCATACTATAGTTGACACATTGCACATTGGAAAACTCATTCTTGTACTTATAATCATGATAATCATAGACTTTTTGTGCACACTTTATGTAAACTAGTTTTACTTTTATGCACGTACCAACGTGTTTATTTATATAATTATAACATTTCCAAAAATCCATCATTCACTTCCTTAATTTTACCATCCTTTACCCTATGATCCCAATATTTCATTTCTTCACATTGAATATATAATAATTATGGAATTCATTAATTATCTTTTAAACACTTGAAAACATATCCACATATGATGAGAATTATTTGTAGACTAGTTCCCTTTCAATGATTAGATTAATCCCATCAAAGAAACAATAATTATTACTCATTGGATAACTTTCATTAATGAGGTTCCGATTTCATCTCCAATATGATAGTTATATATGATGGTATATACTAGATTAGATCATGACATTATGAAACATAATCCATGATATTAAATTAAGATAACATAAATTGAAGATTTTGGTATAAATAATAACTAAATATTATGTTTGGTTTCATTGGGAGTATTTGAATATTATTTTTTTGGGTTTCCCTCTATATTTTTTCCTAAATCTTGTTCCCAAGGTTTCTTCTAAACATAATCTGATACAAACTGTAAAAACCTTGACCCTAGTATCCCATAGTCGGTGGAAATTTAATAAATTGGAACAATATATAAAGAATCACATCATCAAAGACCAAATAGTTTATCAGTTTTGGAAAAACATATATATACTTGAACATTACATTAAAGTAGGAAATATATAATACAAAATGGAAATTCATTTGACGACACCATTATTATTCTATATTAACCCAGAATTTCAATCATAATAAACATCGAGGCATCAAGGGAAAAAAATTAATCATAAGAAAGGGGTGAGATATAATTATCAATAATTGTGAAGTACTGTATAATCTATCATAAATAAGCATAAAAAATTTTTCAATGTAAATTACTGAATCAAAAGACATTTAATCAATAACATAATCATAAACTAGCTATAAAAAATGTTGATAAATTAATTCCATATCAATTGTCAAATGAACTAGAAAACATAACCACAACTATTTTACTATTTGATTAATCACATAGTAAAAAATAAATAACCTCATAAGGAAATTAAAAACATGCTACATTATAAACTAGCTGTCAAGGGTTTAGCCAAGACCTAATACATAAACGAGTAAGATATCAAACAATACTAAACTAGATTGTCTCTTGAGACCTACTAATTAATCATGGGGCTATAGGAGGCCCCAACCATCACTTATGGTGTCTAATTAATTAGGAATATGAATGGGGTGAATCATGGTAAATATATAAATTCATATTTAAACTAGATTATAGAATGTTAACAATCTAATAACAATAATCCTAAACCATTGAGAGAAATATGGTCAATGGTATAAAATAATACATTCCCTAGTCAAACTAATAAAAAAACTTTACATAAAATATATAATATGGTATCATAAGAGATCAAATGCAATGAATTATAAGTTTCCAAAAAGGTTTTTTACTTTAAATGATATAATTAAAAATTTTGTAATGAAAATACCCTTCTTCACTTTTATAATGGGTAATTTTGAAAATGCTACAAAATTATAAAAGAAATAATTTTATTTGAAAAGAAACATTTATATACTTTAATATAATATTTAAATAATTAATATATCTTGATAGCAGTAAAATCCTTTAACCCTGTATAAATTAATAATGAATTCCTTCTATATTTTGTCAGAAAAGTATCAAAGAATAATTTCTAGAAAATGAAAAATATAACATTAAAATTCTTTTGTAAAATATAAAACATGAATAAAAATAAAATTTAGAAATATTATGATAATAGTAAAAAAAATATTGGAAGCAAATTTAGCAAACATGGTCATGGAAGAAAAATATAGTTTTAAAGAAATTTTATAAAAAATTATTTTTAGAAGATAGTCTCATAAATATATATTATAATTCAAGTGAGAATTAATAAAGTGTTTAAATTATTTTTATTACCTGTAAATACACATAAAAAGTATAAATTAAATATAAGATAATCACAATTAATTTCATAAATAATATTATCATGAAAAATTAAATTTAGTGTAAGTTTAACCCAATGAATAGAAATTGAGACAAGAAAACTTTTACCACTATTAATAAGTCGAATCGTATTCACATGAAAGTGAAAATTATATTCATGATATGATATATTAATGGGAATTATAAAATCCACAAAAAATAATTCTGTAGTGAATTTGGAATATATCTCACAGAAGTAAAACTGAGATGATAAACTATTACACAACACTTTTATTTAGTTTTTAGTAGTTATAAATCATGTATAATGTTTTAAAGAAGGTTATTAATTAATTAAATAACTATATTAATATTTATTATACATTATATGATACATTTATAAAATTTTACCAACCACTAATTTTTAATATTACACTATTTTTATTGTTTCAAGTGAATTTATTTCATGGTTTCATGGCTGGTTTAATTGTGAAGAATTACAAATTTTATTGTAAAATTGAAATAAAATAATATATGTGAAAGGAAATGGTATTTATGAACTTATAGAATTTTAAATTGTCACATTTAATTTTTATTTTTTTATTTGGATGATGCATTTGATAAAATGTTAATGATAAATGTTTAGTTTACTTTTTCTATTTTTTTAATGAATAATAACAAGTTTCATTTTATTAAATACTATGTATTTATAATAGTTATAGAAAAAATAATATGTTATAATATACCATTTTAAATCTAATTTAATCATGATAATACTTTTATGACAAGCCTTGAATTCGGTGATATAAAAATAATTATCCATCGAGATAGTTAACCATTATAATTTACAAAATGATTTCATTTCATTGAATATAAGGAGTAAAAAACTGTTTAATTGTAATATATTCCATTATAAATATAACTTAACTATATATACATGATCATGGTGTGATTATGATATGGTGGAAGAATGAGTTAATGGGATGATTTAAAATTAAAATAAAGTTAGAGAGGTTGTTTGTGAAAGTTACCTCTTGAATATCATCTCACTAAAGGACCAATTAAGGAACCTCAAATTGGTATTTGGGTAAAAATAGAAGGACATGGACATAGGGATACACGGTAGTTGAGGTTTTGGAAAATATTTTAGGAGGTTATAGTCTTTTTAAAGGAATGGGGGTGGTGAGGAGTGGTGTTTATTCTTGAGTTGGGGTGGTTTAATGTGATTAAAGAATCATTATTTTATATTTAAACCCAACCACATTTAGATGGAATTAATTACAATGAGTTAAAATGAAAATTAATTTTTAAAGGGCTGGTGACATTATATAAAAACATTAACCACTCATTTAATGTCATAATTATTATTTATTTTAATCCTTTTCCTTGTAACTCTAACTTGTAACATTATTCTACCTATACAATGGTAAATCATTTTTTACTTGGTATATTTTTTATGAATAAAAATGAAAATTTGATTATAATATACATTTTAACACTTGATTCTTCATATGGAATCCTTATTAATTAATAATTCTTTTAAAATTTATAAAAATAATTTCTAAATATGGTAGGCATATAACTCTTAAATAATGTTTTTTAATGGTTATAATCATAGTATTTAAAATATTGAAGCCTGTTCTTTAAATTTAAAAATATTTTTTTATGTAAATCATTAAATAATTTTTTATAAATAATAAGTGTTAATAAATTTAAAATAAATATCATATAATGATAATTTCATAAGAGTCATGGTATTTCATAAAACCAATATTTTTACTTTTTAACCAAAAATTATCATTTTTGGAAAATTATAAAAACATGGAACTACAATATTTTGATTTGATATGTCTAATACTGAATTTTTATTTTTCAAATATAATTTTTAAATGTGTAAAAAAATAATTATATTTATTTTCTAATAGAAATAACTGAAAAATAATTTTTTAGGAAAACACATATTTGAAGAATTAAAATGGCTTTACTAAAAAAATCCAGTGTTCCTTTAATAAGAATAATTTTTTATTGAAAATTAACATAATATTCGATTGATAATATAGTTTATCATATTCACACATACTAATAAGATAACTATTTTATAACTATCATGTTAAAAAAATTATATTTTGGAGTTCATTTAAGCTCGATGTTTTGTTCCCTGATACTCTAACTGAACCATTCACTAAATGAAAATTAGAATTCCAACTAGATATTTTTCATCTCATTAAGATAGAAGTTAGTAAAATTTCTTCTAAGAACATCAGTGTTAGTATAGGGATAGTTTCCAAATTTTTTTGGATATATTGATATTGAGAACTTATGTGAGAGTTTAGAATCTTAACCATGTGACTGATGATGCATGAGGGACTAAAGTCGATCCCAATGTTACAGATTTAAAATGATGAGTCTAAATGAGATTGTTAACATTGAATACAATAAAATTTGATTTATTACAAAAAATACATGTTGTAGAGACAATTTTATAACAAAGATAAAGCCTCGATATACCACAAATGAAGAATAATATTTCAGTTTGACTAACATACCAATAACCACCAAATGATAGTTACTTTGTAAGTGTATGAACTCCCTTACAATATAATAATATTTTAAGTGAATTATATCAATGTCATGTGTGTAAGGTACTTTAAAGTAAATTAAAAATGAAGTGTTCCCTAATTTTAAAATATAGATAATTGTGAGGGTAGGATCAGATGTGAGGAAGAGTATGAGTTCAACAAAGAATATTGAATCTTCAATAATTTTATTTGAAATATGCAAAGAGTGAACCAAACCAAAAATCATTTGAAAAATCATTTTTAAATAGAACATTCTTGTGGTTATTATATTTTTAGATTATTTTTTATTTCATTATTAGAGAAATAGGATCTATAGTGAATGTCTTCCATATGGTGAATTGATATTGGTAATTGAGGGTTTCTGATTGTGAATTTTGATGTTTGACATAGTGTGTGATTTATAAGAAGGACCTGCATTTTTTTATGTGGCCATAACCAATCATAGAACATTATGATTGACAGAGGGAACACAATCGAGAGAATATATATATTAAGGAAGAGTATTGCACACATGAATAATTCTATTTGGAGTCAAATATAGAGGGAGGAGATGATATTTTTGGACATATTTCTTCTTCCCTTTCTTCCCCTTTCTTGATCAACCCTATCGACATGATTTTTCTGAAGATAATTTTTATTAATACTAGAATAACCCATTAATTTTTTAGTGAATCATAGTTTAGCATATTATAATTATTTTATCGTTTTAGGTGCATGATTTTAAGGATTATTACGATTATATTTTTTCTTCATTGTGCTAATTTTTTTCTCAATGATTAGTTTTTCTATAATATTCTCTATACCGAGAGACCAAGATATTGTAAAATTTTCCTTTAAACATCATCCAAAGTACATAAAATTTCTAACATCATAAGCATTATATTATCCATAAAATTAAATCTCATTTAAATAATTTTATTAGAAAACCATTTCAAGGTGGATATTATTTATATCTTTTGAGCGCTAAATGATAGTTAATAGCAACATCACGATTTATTCACAACACTATCATAATTGAGGTTATTCTTTATCAAGAATGAAAAATATTTTAAATGGATTTAGGTCATTATATTTACCTAACTCAAAAATATTATTTTTCTCATATCTCCTATAATTACATTGAATTTTTAAAAAATTTCACAACTATTGAGAATTCACATACTCACCTACTATATCAATAAAACACATTCAATATTTATATTTTATTTTTTCTATTTTTATTATTTTATTCACACATAATCTCAACCATCAGTGTCGATAAAATTACCTGGTCACTAGCTATACTATATTAAATGAAGTGTTAAATAATTAATTTTACATGGTGTTAGTTAATTTCCAAGTAACATAATATAATTTTGGTTCCCTTTTTGGGGAAAACATGTGTGACCAAACTGACAAAGAAACAAAATAAAATAAAATATATTTCATTTTTTATATTAATAGACAATTTAAAATTACTTTTCTTATAATCACTACATAGTATTGTTTTTTTAATTGTTGAAATAAAACTTACATATAATTTTTGGAAATTCAGAGGTTTGATTAGAGAAATTATTTTTAGAAAATAATAAATATTTCACTATCCTAATAAAACAAACTAATATAGAGAATCCATAACATTAATGATTTCAAAATCTGAGTCCAAATCTGAATCCACCTCAACCTAGAAACTATAAGTCAGTGTGGCCTAGAATTATGAAATTTTAGTTTGATTCTTTTTTTAAATCCATCATGAATAAGTATTTCCCATATGTATAGAAATTATGAGATCAAAAAGTCATGCCTCTCTTTATTATACTCATTTACTCAGTTACCCAATGAGGATTCATTTGAATTCATTAGATATTTCTATAGTAATTTCTAGTATTTTCTTCTATAAGGGATGATTAAGGAAGATCATTGATTCAATGTATTTCCCTTCTACATGAACTATAGGTCAAAAAGATTCATCTTCAACATATATAATGATATTTTTTATTCGTGAGACCTACTAATATTGTATTTTTTCTAAATTTCTACCTATGCATACTAATAGTGATGTGTGGCATGAAATTAAAATAATTATTCAAGATGTGGGTTAAATCATTCATAAAAAATGGGATAGGTTTATGGAGTTTATTTTAAAATTTAAAAACCACCATCTATCACCCTATCATCTTGGGGACCATTTTTTACAATAGTATCAACACTTAAAATCAAAACATTATACATAAATGTTATCGTGTTGACATAATAGACAAGAAAGAAGAATATATTAAAAAATTATTTAAAAAAACTCAAAAAGACACAAAATAAAAACACATAAAAGAGAGTATTTCAAAGGATGTAAACAAATTACTAAGAATATGCATTATTTACATACAATTCACCATGGGAACAATGTTTTAAAAATGGGATGTATGGTCACAGTAAGAACACCTATCCAAAATTTTAAATTTCTTTCTAGCTTGATGATAGTGTTTCATTTTTTAATATAGTACTAAAATTCATGTAACAAGGATCATTTTTTGAACTAGTATAACCTTTTTTACTGGAATCGTCCAAATTTATATTTTAAGGATCATGGTGTAATAAAATAGTATAATGACCAATGTCTCCAATAATTGAATGATATTTAATTTCTATATCAGTATAATTCTGAGTCTTCAAATTTTCTAGGTGAATTAAAGGGTTTGAAAAAAAATTGCGGTAAAATCGGTCGTTTATAGAATTATATATATTATATTATTTATAAACTAGAATAAAAAATGGGTCAACATTTTAGATACCTAAGGTATAGAGATAATCCGAAGTTCTATTGTAAATGAAAAAATAATCCAAGAGACAATTTTATTGTAACTACTAATATATTTGTCTTGAAAAAATAATTAAATTGTACGAGCTAACCCATACATGATGAGATTGAAAATTTATCTTAAATTGGAAATTTAAATATTCAACAATCAAAACTAAAAAATTTGGAAAATAATGTCCATGTAGATTAATTTAATGGAACATAACATGGAAATGATAAAGAATAAAATAAAATTATGTGGGAAATTAAATAAACGCAAGAAGAAAGTAGAGTTTATGGAGAAGGCTAGTAAGCAAGAAGGATTGAATTATTGTTCCCCTTATAAACTCCTTCCCAAATAGGTCAAAAAATAGACAAGAATAAATGAAATTCCTTTATATGTTATGAAAATGTAGAATCAATATTATTTTTTTGATGATATGAATAATATAAATTATTATGTAAATGTTATAAAAATTTTGTTGGCCAATAAAAGGGAATGAATAGAATTTAACACCATTAGTTTATTTAGGATTACAGTTACGTGTTGCACAAAAAGTAACCTATGATGTAAAAAGTTCCTAAAGACATTATTATTTCTTATAAAATAAGATAAACTGAAAATGTAAATTTTCTATGTGACCTAGAATCCAGAATCTATATTATTCCATACTCCTCATTTCATCCTTTTTTAATTAGGGAGGTAAAACCAGTATTTTTCTATTTATAAATTTATAATAGGATTGTTCCTTATACATATATTAGATTAGACGAACATTTAGTCTAGTTATGGATGCTTAATTTTCCTAATGATTTCCTTATTCATGAAATGGAGTGGAAAAATAATGTACTTATCATCAAGGGAAGATGATTCCATGCAAATGATGGGTTTTTGATTAATGTTTCAATAGGAAAAAAATTATACTAGTTGATGAAGATCGAGAACATTTCTATTTTTTAAAATTTCATATACTTGTTTTATGTTTGAAAATGATTGAAATTTTAATGGAATTTAGTAATTCCGAGGATATGTAGGAAGACCATGACCATTTGATGAAATTATAATTGAACCAAACAATCCACATTTTGGAGCCTATTTTATTGAATCTGATTTCACAAAAGAACAAGAATTAATAGGGATCCACAATTGAAATATTAGGAAATTAATTTATATGGATCATGAAGTTCTCAATCCAAAATGATGCCTTTTTATTTAAAGTGCTCATCAAGATATTAAACACCATTTACACCCCTCTCATAAACTTTTTTTTGGGTTTATATCAATCTATACTAGTTACAATGTATCAGAAAATTTTTTCAATGGGTATTTCATAAAAATTTGGTTGTTTTCATGTTGAGGTATTTTCTAATATTGTTTCTACCTCTTTATATGTCCAAAATAAAATTTATCGTCGTTTTATCAGTTTAAATGACAGAATTTGGGAAAATAATTTATATATAGACAACTAATTTGGGCATCTGCGATGATAATATTTCTCATATTGAGATTAATACACTATGTAATGATATAAGAGAATTTCTTCATTATATCAAAAAATTAATTTTTTAATGATAATGATTATGTGATAGGAAGTGAGAAGTATGAATTAAATGTATTCCCAAATTCTGAATTGTTGAATATATCAAGTGTGGGGGAGAATTTGGGGATCACTGATAATCAATATAAAAATACCTATAACATGTTTTATTTAATATTTAGTCAGTTTCATGATATTGTTTTCATAAAAACTTCATTTAATAAAAAACATAGCCATAATAATCTATAAGTGATATAAATAGAAATATAAGTCAATGGTGAATTATGAATTTAGTAAGAACATGAGAAAATTACATACCAAATAGAGGGAAAAATACTAAGGATGTCATACCCACTAAATTATCAAGGAATGAAATATATGGGTGTATGTTTTTTTCTGGGACATTAAAACCAACCATTCATGATCAGAAACCCATGGTTTTTTTGAATTATAATATATTTTTCAAATAAAAATATATTTCTATATTACATGTTTCTCCATCTCAATGATCCATTTATATAAGAGTATATCTAACTATTTTAGTTTTGGTGGAGCTAATCTTTGGTGGTATATCAACAATGAAAATTCTCTCCTTTCTGTAATAAGGGGTTCAATTTGTTATGTTAGAATGAAAATGATTTCTAATGATAAATATAGGAAAATATATTGAGAAAATATTAATCATATTATAATTAAATAAATTTTGTATTGAAAATTTATTGAACCATAAATTATGGATTCATATGTATACTTGTCGTACATTTTTAGGTTTTGGAAATGGGGAATCAAAACATCTTTCTCTATTAATAAGTTAATGTTACATTTTTTTGTACTAAAATGATCAAATAATAAACATCAAGAGATTGTTTTATTTCATATATCTAATTTTAATACTTCCCATATTTTTTATAATGCTTCTATGGGTTTGTGTTTTTAATTGGAACAAAAATTCACATATTTCAATGATACATTTAGTAATATTTTTAATTTCTATTTCCTATTACTAATATTATCTATATTAGAATGATGCAATAGTTCATGTACATGTGATTTTATGTGGTCCTTTATATATAATTATTGAATTCAAAATTTCAAATAATTCATCATTTATTAATATCATGTTTTAGGATGAACTATTCTTCTAAGGCGAGTAAAATTTTTGTACATGATTTGAATTTCTCTAATTACTGATTTGTGTTTGAAATGTTTTTTAACATTCTGGTATACCATTAAGATACCTTTTACATTGATTTATTTCCAAATATATCATGACCTTCTAACTATCTAACATGTTTCTTCCATCATAATATTGAACATTATGGGACATTTTGGGGTTTTTGTGTAGTGGAGAGGTATTAAATATGCTTAATTACGATACATTATTGTATGAGTAAAAAATAATTAAAATTTCCTAAATTAACCTCTTTCATGGTCCTCCTAATAATTTTTCAGTGGGACATAATTTTTCCCCAATTTGAAGGTTGTTTTTTAGATTTTGAGAGGGTTAACATTTACTACACATTGTATTTGTTTTGGAACATCATTTAATTTTACTCTTGAGAAACTTTTCTTTTTGTAAAATTTTGGAAGTATATCTTACAAGCATTATGGAAACTAACCATTTTAGTTTGAAATAATGTCATAAGATATGTATTCAAATAGTATAAAAAAATACCAATCCTAGTTGAACTCCATATTATTGATATCTTTATTATCTATTCTTCTATTGTTGGATGAGTTTTTTATGATGTGTAGAAAAATTATTAAATTCTTTATATCCACTAGTGTGTCCATTTATTCTCATCTCCTGAATTATTTCTTTCAATTTTGTTAGGAGGTAAATATTATTTTTTACTTTCAATTTGATAAAAAAATTTATCATGTTAAATTATCTTCAAAATTTTAAATTATATTATTTTTATAAAATAGGAAAGCATATTTTTACTAAAATCATTTAAATTATTAAGGGGAAGCAACTGAATATTTTATATGGATCATTGGAGGGAAAAGATAAATTAAAATCAATACTTTATATAATTGTAGTTTTCTTGCCTTGATATCTCTTTTATTACACTAAATTAACCTAATTGGTAACTTAAGGATAGGAAAAAGGATAATTGTGAGGGGTAATATGATGTTTATTTCAATGGATATATTTTTTCCACGTCAATATTGGGAATTAAATTGGGTTTTAATGACAAAATGTTCATAAATAGCTGGATTTTTTAGTTTGGATTAGTATTATGTAAGATTTTTCATCCATTGAATATAAAAATTACAAATAATTTCCATGGTGATTAAATTTCTAGATGTTATTTGAATTGTTTTTTATATTTTTAAGAATAATTATTTTCATTTGTTTTGATTAAGAATTAATTGGTATACTATTATGGATGAAATTTCTTTCTTTTTGCTATTAATTTTTTCAATTTAAAATTATTTTTTCGTGAATATATTTTTTGAGAAAAAATTAGTAATTTTTGTTTTTAGATATAAAATTCATGATTTTATTTTATTTATTTTTAATTTTTTAATTTTTTTTGTTTTAAATCGACTCATGTTCGAGTTTCTATTTAAAATAAGTCAATTATATGAGAAGGTAGTCTAGTCATCTATAATGTATGTATTTTACCATTTTACAATTTCATAACTTCTATGAATCTAAATAGATTCAACGAGAATCCAATTTAATTTACTGTGTAAATGTTACCATGCATCTCATTCTTTTCATCTTCCATTTGGTCCCTATCTTTTGGAGCCTTTCCTTAATTAAGATAACTATTATTCTATGAAATAAGAAATATTTAATGATGTTACAATCTCCATTCCACACTTCACTAGCATTTCATCCATTCCCCCCTATCCAATGTGAAATCCGAGTCTCCAATACCGACAATAGACATATCATTTGTGCTTAATCTATCTGACCGAAATATGGATCGACCTTTCCCTTTAACCCAAAATACCATGAAGTTTCTGGGAATCCGAATATGAAGAGAGAGAGAGAGAGATACCATTAATTAAAACTAAACTGGTTATAATTAGGTATAGTGGAACATTTTACATTAACTTGACGATTCCAGGAACGTGTATCTCGATATAGGACGTGTCTAAAGATTTCTGAAGAAGGAAAATCAATTATAACAAATGTTGAAGTAGTCACAAGGATGTGAATACACATTGTATGACCATGAATGAAAGGGTATGATATGAAACAGATGGTTTATTATAAATATTTATGAACATATACAAGATGTCCAGTGATAAAGAACCATCACTTTAGAGATAATTAATATGAGATTTTAATGTATTTGAGAAGATTCTGTCAACATTAGATTGAAATTCACAAAGGAAGACATGTGAGACTGGCCCAAATATTCGTCATATTTAACCAAATGATTAAACATTTTTTGAGCCATGTCATTACATTGTGGTTTAATACCACCTTTTTCTAAGATGTTTTTGGTGAAAATGACCCAAATTTGAAGGTATCACATTATGTCTATTTTCAATGTGCTCGAATGTAGATATTCATCACTAGATCGAGTATGGATGAGAGTTTGATGACAAAGAAAATTATTATCACATTTAGAATGAGAACATTTTATATTTAAATATGGGATGTGGGATGAATCAGTTTTGATCGATTTGGAAGATCCCAAAAATTTTATCGTTGAGGTATGATATTGTTGATGTTGGATGGATAGACCAATGTCTAATATATTTCAGATATAAAAAAAATCTATTTGAAATTTAATTTGAAAATTGGACTTTGCTTAATAAAAAACATGAGTACCCAAGGATTATTTGAATAATGACTATATTAAAAGAATTTAATAATTTATGTAGTTGATTTTTTTCATGGGATAGGTTCTATTTGTAGGTATATTAACTACGAATAAAGGGTCTATACATTCTAAAATTAATCAACCTCATGTATTGAGAGGCCCAAACCCTTGTTTCCTATGAATTTCCAATATGAACATTATATTTTATAGTATTATGATCTCTATTTTGGGTTTTAAATAAAAAATTCAAGCCCTGGTGTATCGGTTTTTGATAATAAATTCAATAAAATATGATGAGTGAGGTATTAAAGTCACAAACAGTGTCAAGAAATTACAAATATGATTCCTTATGAGATGGTGTATTTTTTAACAAATAAACAATGACTTACTATAAAAAGTTATGTTTTTAGTCAATTTTTTAATAATAATTAACCCATGATGGGTCACAATTTAGGAACATGTATTGAGTATGAATGAGAGACTCATAACCACCCCATGGGTGTGATTTCATAAGTCCGAGAACTCTAAGGAAACATGGAGATATTGGAAATTAATTTCATAATCGTTTCATATATAAATGTTCATCATATAAAATTCAAAAATCATGGATCCCAATTTTGAAATCCAAATTAAAGTGATTGTAGGATTATTGATAAGCTTAAGTAGGATTTTTTTGAATACATTAATAGCTTCTAATTTTTTTAATGTTTTCTAATATTAATCCAAAATATAATTCAGGACGTGATTAAATTACAAAAAAACACAAGGGGTTATAGTGTCTATTATAGGTTCTTTTCATGCATTGATATTGGAATATGATCTACAGATAAGGTGTTTAATGTGGAGAATTGAGAGTAGTAATTAAGGGAAGTGGATTTTGCAGAGTGATGTTGGACATGGTATGTGATTATATAATAAGACAAACATTTTTCCAATTAGAACACAACATGAGAGATCAATATCTTGAAATGGAGAAAGGATCTATACTTCAAAATAGTAGTGTACACTCAAACCAATAGCTTGGAAGGTGGAGGTAGAAGAAGTATTTGATCACTGAGGAGAAAATTTCTCTTCTATTTATTCTAATTTCAGGATTTTATCTATTGATAATATTTTAAGGATTAAATGTTTCCGTTACTACTAGCATGAGTAGTTAAAAATAATTTAGGGAAATGTATTGTAATGTGTTTAAATTCTTTCTTATGTTCTTCTATTGATTTTCATGGTTCTTACCATGACATATTTAGTGTAGTGTGCTTATTTACATTCACAATGTATACTTTTTCTATATTATTATATATAATGGAAGACATTGATAGTTGAAAATTTCCTTCGAAAATAAACCGAAGTATATATATATTTGGACCATTTAAATGATTATCTTTTACATTAATGAAATTTTCTTTTCCTTAGTTTTTATTGATAAACCATTTTGATAAATATATCATCAAAATTTGTTGACCAATGAGTGATAGTTCGATGTTTCATCTCTATCTATTCATAGTTCTTCCTTAACTTATAATTATTTTATAGAATCAATGATTTTTTTGAAATAATTTATACTTGACCAGTTCCCTAACTCATAAATAGTATCTTGCAAAAATTTAGGAAAAATATTTATAGAGAAGGTGTTCCATGTATAGATTCAGGAGTGTTAATTGTGGGGAAATTATTTTGAGCTACAATGTTATATATGTTACATGGTTAAAAATAATTTCCAAAATTTTTATGATTGGAAAAAAATGCGGGAGATCAATATTAATAAACGGAGAGAGGAGTACACTAGGTACTAGAAGTGCACACTAAATCCAAGGCTTGGGAGGTGGGGGTATAGGATGTATATGATCACTCCAAAGAAGTTTCCTATTCAATTTACTCTCAATTTTTGGTTTTTTATATAGATATTATTTACTGAATAAAATTATTGATACTTCTAAAATGAATACTTAAAACTCAATTAGTGGAATGGATTTTAATGGATTAAAATGAATTCTTATATTCTATGAACATTTTCACAATTATTACACAATCATCTTTAGTTCAGCATACTAATTTCAATTTAAAATGAATAATTTTTTATATTACTCTATATTATGGAAGATTGTGATACTGAAAGACTTTCCTTTGGACAACAAATTATGTATATAGAAATTTGGAAAAGGTTAATCATTCTCTTTTACATTAATGAAATTTTTATATTTTCAGTATGTATTGGTAAACCATTTTGTGGGATATCTCATTAAACTGTGTTGAGAAATGAATGATGGTTTGGTGTTTCCTTGCCATATACTCAGAAAACTTCCTTAATTTTAATTATTTTATAGCATAAATGAAAAATATTTTTAATCAATATAGATTAGTCTACTTATCTAAGTCATAAATGGTTTCTTACATTAATTTAGGAATAAGATCTATATAGATGGTGTTCCATGTGGTGAATGGGGAGTGGTAATTTAGATTTGATGAAAGTGAGCTATGATAATATACATGGTATGTGATTAAATTGATGGACTAACATTTTTTCAATTAGAATGCAATCTGAGAGATCAGGATCAAAAAACAGAGGGTGAATCTATGCCATGGAATATTTTTTCACACTCAAACCAATGGCTCAAGTGGTGGTGGAGGGGGATTTATATGATTAATCCACAGTATTTTCCTCTTCTATTTATTCTATATTATTTATTTTATATACTATGATAATTATACCTAATAAAATTGTTGTTACAACTTGTATGAGTAGTTATATTATATTTAGGGAAACACATTGTAATGGATTTAAATTCTTTCATATTTCCTACTATCGATTTTCATGATTATTATAGCATAACCTTTAGTTTGGCATTCACATTTCTATTCATAATAAAAACCATTTACATATTGTTTTTTATAATGGAAGATGAAGATAGTAGAATCTTTTCCTTTGAACATAAACTAAGTTACATAGAAATATTTGAAAGGTTAATGATTATATTTTCCATTAAAGAAT
The DNA here is from genome assembly GCA_963277665.1 of Viscum album. Taxonomy (NCBI): domain Eukaryota; kingdom Viridiplantae; phylum Streptophyta; class Magnoliopsida; order Santalales; family Viscaceae; genus Viscum; species Viscum album. Next base: position 49,458,840 of record OY728122.1, read on the forward strand.
ATTTAATTTCATTAGTTTTTATCGATAAATCACATTGAGAGAGATTATTTAAATGTTTTGAGAAATGAGTGATAGTTTAGTGTTTCATCAGAATTTATTCGAAGAACTATCTTAATTTAAATTATTTTTTAACAAGCTTGAAAAATATTTTAAATTAATCTAATATTACTATAATTCCCTAACTTATCAATAATATCATGTTTCTCTCTCACACTCCTATTTCAACTTCCAATACACTTTTCAGAACTATTTCCATTTCACATGATCATTGTCACTATTAATCAAACACATATGATTATTTAGTTTTTTTATTTTCATACATAATTCCTTCCTTTCAAGTGTATATGAAAATGTACATAGTAGCATTACTAGATTATGGTAAGAAATATATATTTAATTTTTCTTCGTTATTATAAATTATTTAGCACACTGTTCATAGAAGAGATACCAACATGTGGTAGTAACAACTTCATAGCCACAACCTAACTAGATGTGGATAGTTCCTAAAAGATATCCTATTTAAAGGGTTTAAAACCAAAAAAAATTATTGGGAGGTATCCAAAAAATTACGAGGTTTTAATTTTTTATATATATACTTTTAATTTTTAATAATTCATATTTCACTACATTAAGGGTGTTCTTGAGATTTTTCGATGAGTGAAATAGAATGGAAAAAATCCCAAACATTGATGGAAAACACATGGAATTAGAAGAAAATAACTATTGGGGGTATTTTACTACTCCCTTTTTTTATTTGAACAAAATTATTTCTTATTGAAATTTTATACCTCTATCTATTTTGTTATAACATAAAAACCTACTGTGGGGTAGTTGTGAGTTTTTATATGTATTGTATGTGATTAATTATAAATGAGTGATTCTATCCATCAAGAACTAAGAGATAAAAATTTACTATAACCATTGAAATTTAATGAAAAAACCAATGTAAAAACGTGAAAACTGATAAATTTTAGTGGAACCAAAACTGAGACATGTTTCAGTTGAATTTTGAAAATAAACATGGGTGATTTGTTTTCTTTGAAAAGGTAGAACAACTTGAAGAAATATTAAAAAAAATCACATAAGTTATATTTAATGGATTAAAATTGATAGTCATTCTATTAGATTATTTTTTTATGAATAATGGTAATGGGTGTGTGAGTGACAAAATAAATCCATTAATAAGAGTAATAAATAATACTTGAGATCTTACTGTCTTAATCCTACTTCAATTACCTTGTTATAAAAAACTAATCCTCATGGGATGCATACCATAAGGTATTGTTTTTTATGGATTAGTTATACTAACTAAATATGGTCAAATAATATTACATGTCACTAAAATATCCAAAACAAGTTTAATTAATTTCTTTGAAAATGAATCTACTAAGAGGGGTATATTAAACCCTGTTTAATAAGGGTAAATCTAAGTATAATACAACTATTTATATTGGATAAAAGCTGTGTGAAATAGATTAGTAAATTAAAATCCTGAGGGAGGGGGACTTCTAAAGGCATCAACTATTAAAATATTGAATCGACCAATCTCTTATAATTTAATTTTCATTGATATAAAAGTCAATTTTTGTTGAAATATGAAAACTTTGGTTTTTATTGAAAGTAATTAATTAAGGATTAGTAATTGTTCAACCAAAGGAGATGTGATTTGAAAAATAGATTCATTGTTTTTAGAATGGTTTTTAATATAATTTTGATTAATAATTTGGTACTTTCTGAAGATTAATTGTTAGATATATGTTTTTTTAAAATGTTCATATTAATTGACTAACTTTTTCAAAAGTGATGAATTTCATTGATCATTTATTTTTTTAAATATTTATGTTTTAAAATTTTATTTAATTTGGATGTTGAATAATTTTAGGAACAATATATTGAAGAAAATATGATGAATTCAATTGGCTATTGTAAAATATTTTATGTTAATATATACACTATAATGGTAGGGAAATTTATTATGTGGTGGACCTCAAGGCAGAATCATCCATCCAATATAGTCTTAGTTTTGAATCCCTATATTATATTCATGCACCAAAAACATTTGTTATGTCCCTTTTAATGGTATCAAAAAATTAACATAACATGGAGGAAGACACTAATAAGGCGTTTTCATGCTAAAAAACCAGGTCGTGACATTTGAAAACATGTCTGATGGCAACTATAAACTAGTATGCACACATGAGATTCCGCCAGATCACTATCTTTTTCCCATTAATCAGAAAATGTTACACCGCCCACCAATGTATCACTAAAAGTACAACATAGATACTATCTACTAAATACCATATCCTTTGGGGTCAATACAGAATAAACTATATTACCATATATGGATCATTGTGATGCTCAATAATTTTGAAAATCAAAATTCCATTAGCGATATTTTTTTAGGGAAGCACGAACAATGTGCTAAGCTCAATAACATCATTATACTATAACTAATATATCCTCCAACATCAATATAACATATGTTATCATGAAAATGAAATGTTTTTTCTGTCCCCACAAATATGTCCTACCAACAACCTAACCTGTATTGAACATAAATTAAATTTAACACAGGGAAATATTAAGAAACATCAGCTCATTATTTCTATCTTTATATTCTTTGGAATTCATGGAAATACATAAATTAAATTTATCAGACATTGATGATGTCTTAAGTTAACATGGATAACATGAAGGCCATGTGGACCACAAATATTCCCCTATATAAAAATTCCATACAAAATTGATAAATCCTTAAATAAACTGTCTATTCATATATATATAAATATATAAATATATATATATAAACTAGATATTTGATATTTTCATATCTTATGATCAAATATTAAAAAAATTGTATATAATGAAGGTGTAGAGAATCCCTTGTGGCATTAATCCTCTCTTATAATCCCATAAATTTAGATCACACAAAATTGAAACCAATTTTTATTTACTGGATGAGAATAAGAGGTTTACATTGAAAAATTGAATAGATTTGAATCAATCAAAGAACAATTAACATTGATATGAATATAAATATTGAGCCAAGGTAAGGGATAATTCATTTAAGAAGATGAAACTGGGAGGAGACATATCACGATCAAGGGGATGATTAATGAACTCTCTGCATAAGTTTTATAATCATCATAATCAATTATTTTCATTAAATATTTAATAGTGTTGTGTATTAGGATATTTTAAATAAATAAATTGGGATTGAATTTTAGTTTAGTTTAATTTTTTTAACTTAATATGAATAAATTTATTTTTTAATTCTAACCTTGAACCTAATTCTTATCCAATGGCTATTTTTAGGATTCTTTTGTGGGTGAGTCATAGAATGAGTGTTGTGATTCATCAGAGCATTTTTTATCTCATCAAAATCATGGGATATTGGATTATGAGGGTGAGAAACAATATAATGATAACCCCATAATAATAAATTGAGGATAAACAATTTTTTAACTCAATTTGGTTAGTGAGATGTGTGACACCGATGATTGTGATGAAAACCAATCTAGTAGGGATTAATATAACTAAACTAGACCCCCCCGCATGATGAAAGAGATAGTGGAAAAATTTCCCATCATAGAGTCAGATTCCTAATTATTTTAGTTAGGTCTCCAATGGAAAACATAAAAGAACCTACAACTTAATTATAATAGTCTTGGGAGTATATTGAGAGTTTGTTCCTAAAAAATCAGTCCTAGATGCTCATCAAAATATCATGAATAGTGGGAAGACATGGGGTTAATAGATGTAAAGACCCAAGCCTGGTAAGTTTTTATGTTTCATAAATAAATGTTTTTTGCATATTATACAATACCATACACATAAAAAATAATAAGAAAAAAATTATATATTTAAAATTAATAATTACATTAGTTAGCTATGAAATCAATTAAAATGTCAAACATTACAATTAGAAAAAATATTAAATAGAATAACTAAAATGGGAAAGTATGGATCACCCCAATATACTAGAGTAATATACCCAACTAAAAATCATACAGAAATGAAACAAAATATTGCTAAACAAATCAAAATTTTAGGAAAATTAAAATATAATCTTATGATACATTTTAGTGTTTTTTGAGTGAAATAATGAAGCAGTATTTATAATGTGTAAATGGAAATGGGACTGTAGGGATTCAACGGTTATATGATTTTTGATCAATATGAAAATATTTCAATATGACCATTGGGAAGTATAAATTTGATTGATAATATTACTAATATAATTACTGTTTATATGTGGTAATGACATATGTTAAATGATATTGAAAGTATAATAGATGGCCTCAACAAGCCGGTTCATGCCATTTGAAACCCATTTTTTTGAACATAGAAGGGAGGTATCATAACTGTGTTTTACCATTATCTAATCCCAATACCTTCTTCAACTTGTGAATCTTTAACTAAATTTTCTATGATTTAATTTCAAGTGATTACAGATTACCACTCGATTACTATTATCTGAGGCAAACCACATAACTAGCATCTTTACACACCTTATCTTTAGGGTGTATGTGGGAGTAATGTTGGGTTACTTGTCCAAAACTTATTATATAAATTAAAAATTGATTTTTATATATAAATTTTTTATTAAATAAATTCCACTTAATAATTATTTTTATAAATACAATTTTTTTTAGTTGGGATGAATTTGATAATTCTATTTTTGGAGTTAAATAAAACTTAATTGTATATTTCTATAAAATATATTTATTTTTTATAATAAACTAATGTATTCTAAATAGTATTTGTTATAATTAAATAATATTTTAAAACAATTTAATTTAAACAATAAATGGTTCTATTTTTTTAAAGGCCTCATGAATGTTTTATAAGTATCATAAATTAGATTTTGATTGAAAAATGAATATTTTAAGTAAACAAAAATTTTAATATTTAAAAGTTAATATTATAATATTTAGATAAATTTTTATATTAAATAATAATCATTTTTGAAATCCACATGTTGAAATTTAGTTAGGGTTAATTTATAGAAAATCACATAAATAATTTATTTTTAATGAATTGTAAAAAAATACGATTTTAGGGTTTTCATAACATTTGTGAAATCAATTTAGGTCATATTGATTTAATAATTAATTAATTAAATTCAAAGACCAAAATTATTTTATTTTATTAATATTATGAATTTTATTATATTTATTTAATTTTTAAAACTAAAAGTTACTTTTCAAATTATAGAAAGTAATGTTTGATTTTTTAAAACATTACATTGTGTAATATTCAGTTTTCCACACTAAAATAAGTATTTAGAAATTAATTTTGGGGTTTTTTTTTTATTAAAATAACTTTAAAGGTGACCCAATTGTCTAATACCATGTTCAAAAACTAGGGTTATTCCAATTTGTTTCATTTTCCACAACCTCGTTTTCCAATACCAATTTATTGGGAAATATTAAACAATTCCTCCATTTCGCTAATAAATACCCCCATTTCTCCATTCACATTTACTCCCAATCCATCTTATTATAATATATGGTAAATTTTCCTCTAAAAGAGTCCACAAATGAGTGATTATTAACCCAAGGTCCCATTCCTCAAGATCTAGGTGTAACTCACCAAGGTAAGGGAAATCTTAACTTCTCTTTTCCATTTATGTTCACTTTTCATGTGCCATGTTGTCTAATTTACTAATGTAAGTTATTTTTTCACCTTTCTATAATCACATTAATATAATAAGGTTCTTTATGAATGTTAGACCTTCGTACCACTCATTTTTCATTTTCTAAAAGAATGTTATATACACATTATATTGCCGAATTTAGTTCTCAAATTTTCCTCTTTTACATGAGAAATTATCTTTACCATTTTTATTTGAATACCCAAATCACTTTTATTCTCACTAAGTATTCATAAATTTTTATTACTAACTTTTAAATTTTTGTATTTACATATATGAAACCCACATCTCCATTCATGGGTTAAAAATGATATAATGATTATGTCATTAAGCTCTTTTGTATTCCAATATTTTTTGATAAGAATCATATTATTTATTCTCCATGGGTTTGTAATGAAATTATTTATTATGATCTTTAGGGATGACATGAAATTAAGAAATTCTATTGTTCATCATGATAGAGATCCAATTAATTGGGTAAATAAATTTAATCAGTAAACATGACATGTTTTATGATACCTTTGGGAATAACATTCATAATTTTTATTTATGACACCTTGGTGATTAATATTGATGATATTATTATGAATGTCTCACTTATATATTTTATCAAAATTTTCATTTTATGATTAACATTTTTATTATTAGGATATGGATCTATCTCATCCATTATTGTTATGTCTTATTTTCTTATTCATATGTCACAAGAACATGTTATATGTCTCTTTTTATTATTCCATTATTGGACTTCATGCTCACCACATTATTTGGATATATGTCTCTAGAATAATATATGTAGTAAAATTACCATATATTTAACTCATGAATATGTAATTTAAGTTGTTTTAAAAGACTTTTTTATGTTTTTAGGTATTATATACATTTTTACTAGGAAAGTAAACATAAAATGATCCTCATTTCTATACCACATAATGAATAGTTATGCAATAAAATGATGTATTCTATTATTACTATTAACTATTTCACTATGTATATTTGCACATTTAACAGTGGAAACAATGAATTTATCGACCGTGTTTTGGTAACCTCTATTATTTATCATTCTTCCCTCTCCATCACATATTATCACAAATCTTTATTGTGTTACTATTTATTAAAAATAATCCAATTTTACATATAATTCCACTGTCCTTGTAGGGATACAAGACATGGTACTCTATCTGCATTATTCTATGATGAATCTATACATTTTTATGGGAATATAGAGGTGGATCTACATATTGCATCGAGTAATTGACTCACACTGAATGGTAATTTGTTACATCATTTTTAATTACCGAATACCTAACAGAACCTCATATCATTATAGGAACATAATTTAACCCTAATTCTTGATTATATGATTAGAAACTTCGAATACATTAAATAAAATATTATATCATTTTTTTGAAATTATATGTCTCTAGATATAAATATGAATTTGAGTGAAGAAAAGAGCATATAAATAAAGAACCTTACTGCCTCATCAAATTCACTAAAATAAGCCTAATGACCTATGGTATAACATAAGTCATATAGGGTTTATTCAATAAGAAAAATGAGTATATAATGATATTTAAATTGATGTAATTATTATCTATGTAATTTTATATAGTGTTATTCTTATGATCAGGTAAAATTTGAGTAGTGAACTCTATATTTGAGGAATATATTATATCTCAATTTCAAAGAATAGAAAATTAATGTTTAGTTATGTGTTAAGAATGTAAATACTTGATGCTGAGTGATTCAATTCAACATTTCGTACAAGATAAGTCGTAAAATATTATAAAATTATATCTATCTATAATCAAGTGTACATATACCTAAGTATAATGTATATAATTACTACAATATTTCATATGAATATTCTAAAAATTTTACAGTATTACATTTTCAATTATTATAAATTTTTATTTTAACTAGAAACAAGTTACATATTGAACTTATTTCTTGAAATATCTTTAGCAACCTCTACAATGATCATTATAACAGTACCCTTATATAAATATCATACCTAGAACCTCCCATGAAAACTCAAGGATGTGAAAAATAATAATGGCTGATCTCAGATGCTTAGTAAGTGTAAAATGGTAGATATCAATCATAATAAAATATAATATAATCGTAATGTCATAAAAACATAATAATGTTCATGTTCATTATGAAATAGATTTATTCACATAAAAGGATAGATCATAAAATAAAAAATAAATTCATATTAAGAATCATGATCAATAATGGTTTCAAACTTGTAATTAATATTCAAAAATCATATTATATCCTTATAGAATAATATGTATAAGAAATCATAATCCTGCAAACATAACTATGCACAACCTTTTCCTCACATAATCTTATGAGTAAATTTTGATGTAATAAAACTCATGTATCAAAATACAAACCTAGAAATTTTCAAAAATGAATACACATAATCTTGCAAGCATATATTAAAGAAATCATACTCACACATCAATATATGAACATATCTTTTTTAAATCATTTGCAGGAATAATCTTGTGATTATAAATAGAAGAAATAATAATCACACATCAAAACATAGAAAATGATTTTCATAGACAGGTACAACCTAACAACCATCATCATATTTTATATAAATGTCACATTACCAAATTAATAGGTGTATTATTGAAACAACTATCACAGATTCATAATCCATTAATATGTATTCCATATTTTCTTCAATTATTTTTCGTTTTCTCATTACATAAATCATGAAAATAAAATGGTTTTCAATAGTATTTCATCATCATAATCATAAAATATCTAGAGAAAGAATTAATAAATTATTATTTTTATCTTGTTCCAAATTAAGAATAAGTAACATTAAAGAATGTTATAATGGATTAAAATATCAAAAAACACCATTAGAATATTTAATGTTGATGGTAACCTTTTAATTTTGAAATACATTATTTAAATTCAATTAAAATCATGAATATTAGGGAAAAATTAATTTATAATCCCCAAGTGGTATTCTAAGGTAACCTTCAAACATTATGTAGTCAGGAAACATGAATATTAATTCATGTGGTATACGTTAAAATAATTATTTCTTTCACACAATTTGTAAAAATAGCTCCTTCGAAAAATGAAAAGAAGATTAATTTTAAAAAATTATTTTAAAAATGAATATATAGGTAAAGTCAAATTCAATATATTAATTAATAATATAGAAAAAAATTCCAAAAAACAATTTATAGCGGATATGGACATGGAATAAAAATATTCCCAACCAAAGTGGAAATAAATAATATTTTTTTAAAAAAAATTTCTCAATCAGTTTAAGTACTCATGAGAATAAAATTGTTTGATGATTATAAAATTTTATAAATAGTGATTGGAGAATAAAATAGAGTGGTATTAAAGAACAAGATCGATATAATTTTAATTAATTAAAATTTATAATAGAATATCCCAAAAGGAAATGAGACTGTAACATAAATCCCTTACCTAAAGTCCAGTCTTGCTGTGTACATGTTCATACATCCTATATAATAAAAAATTATTATAAAATTATTATAAAACCATATTCATACATATAATACCATAAATGATTTAATTATGAGATCTTATCACAAATTTATTATCAATTCTTTATTAAGATCACTTTTCTAAGATATAACTGTTTCATTTTTTGTGCATACTATAGTTTAATAGTTCTAAGAATGGAACCTAGATCATGGATATATCTTCTCTAGAATATTAATAATGTCATTATTATAATATATAATCATTATATATAATTTAATAACTATTAATATAAATATTTTATGAAAAATTAATTACTTCACTTCGTGGAGACAGTAGTTTGTATACATGCATGGGTGATGTTTCCACTTTTTGATGGATGGAATGAAAAAAATTAAATAATAATTCCACATAACAAAACTATAAAAATATCATAATTCTCATACATATTCAGAAAATAAATTATTATAAGCATCAATTTTAATTTATAAAAAATTTAATAAATCACTTCGTAGAGGTGGTTTTCAACACAAATACACGGGCGATGTTTTATTTTCCCATAAGATTGAATGAAGTGGATAATGGGGTTCTATATAATCATAATAAAAATTTAATATATTGAAAATACTAATTTAATTAATTAATATGGGTTAAAATTGGTTTATATGTTGTTCAATAAGAAATAAAATTGAAATTACTCGGTTTAGAGTTATACCTGTTTGTTGATAAACGTCATTTGGATTACACCATAATACATGAAAGTATTATATTTTTGGAACGAAAATAATTTCTAAGGAACATAGAAAGAGTATAGACATATATCATTGTAAGGATTAGTTGATATAGAATTATAAAACATTGTGATTAAGGGAGGATATGATGTTCACTTTTATAAGTGAGGGAAATGACATTTGAAATTACATAAAATATTAATATATATATATATATATATATATCATAATCATTTAATGTGGAACTAAGTCACCCCAAATTCAAATATAATATTTTATAAATTTGAATTTATATAAACCAATGAATTTTAGAAATTTATTGGAAAAATTTTAATCCTTATCTCCTATTTAAGCAATATAAAAAAAATTTATCATTAACCGTGATAACTGAACTTCTTCCATAATAACATAATTACATGAACAATTATAGCAGGAGCCTTAAAAAAATTAATGCAAATTATTATAATTTTTTTAATATATTCTTTTATACATTTTATTGAATGTAATATTAATATAATAATACACATCACACAAAACATGGTTTGTAGGAAAAAACTGATTTAAGTGTAAAAAGAATTTTACATTGAGATTAGGTAAACCATTAATTTACATGAATTATTTTTTGTTTTTTAAAAATAACAGAAGTTTTTTCTAAATTTTTAGCAATAAAAAAATAAATGACACTTTAAAACCATACCATTAAACAAAAATAGAAAAAAAATTTAATTAGAATAAAATATAAATTACGTTCAAAAATATGAAGACTGGGTTCCTGAATTCAAAATAGTGTTTAAAAAACTATTTAACTAATTAGACATATATGTGGTTGATAAAATAGTTTTAATTTTTTTTAATTTATTGTTACATCATAATATTTCATAAAAGTGAAAGTGTTTGAAAATTCAATAATTACACCATTCACCAAAAATAGAAAACAAATATTTTTTAATTGGAATAAAATATAAATTATGTTCACAAATTTGATGACTGGGTTCCTGAATTCAAAATAGTGTTTAAAAAACAATGTAACTAATTAGACATATATTTGGTTGATAAAATAGTTTTAAATTTTATTAATTTATTCTTACATCATAATATTTCATAAAAGTGAATGTATTTGAAAATTCAATAATTACACCATTCACCAAAAAATAAATTATTTTAGGAAAAACTCATAAATTCACCCTAAGATAAATTTTATATTCTGAATAAAAAGATGATATTCTTTTTTTCATAAAATTTTTTAAAAAATTATAATTTTAAATATAACATTCATGAAAAAATGAAAAAAAAAATTTGGAAGAAAATATATTTTTGAAACATAAATAGACATTACGATAAATTGAGTACTTATATATTCAGAATTAAAAAATTTGAATTATATAAAAAAAATTATATATATTTTTCATAATTTATTTATAACTATTCATATATGTAAATATAATGGCAAGGATATAATAGTTAAATTTAAATAAAAATATTTTTATATCGTATCACCGTTCGCAAAAAGATTGGAGTTTTCTTTTACAAAAGCTACTAAGCATATTAAATTTATTTAAAGAGAATTTTATAATTAAATATTTCGATGTTAAATTCTAAAACCAATAATAATTTCTCTCTAAAAATTGAATCAATTTTATATAAACAACTATGTATACGTTTTCTTTATCACATACTTGAGTTCCCAAATATCCTTTTCAAATTTATGGTTTGGACACCAACCTTCGACTAAGTGAGTGGTTTTGTTGCAAAACAATTTCTCACTCCTATCTAAAATTCCAATAATCATTCAACATTGGAGATAAATTTATACTATTGCATTAACCGTATGCTTATTATTTGTTATGGATAATGTATGTACATCTTTAGGATAGATTTATTGAACACATTGTGAATATGAGAGAAATTCAATGGATTTTCCATGTGATAGGAAACAATCCGAATATGACCAATAATTTTGAAGAGATTGATATTTATAGGTATCAAATTTCCCAAATTTAAAAATATCATAACATTATTCCACTGTTTAATTAATAATAATTATTTTTCACCAATATCAATATCTTTATCTCTTTGACGATTTTCAAAATAACATTTCTATTTACGTATAGTTTCCCTGAGGTGATAATGAACTAATATAAGCTTCTCTAAATTTTTTTCCATATTAGGACCCAATATCATTTTTTCACCAAGATAATCTTAGCACATTGGATTTGTTTTCTATATAAAGATAGTGGGATTCATAAGGATCCATTAAAATGACTAGGTGAAATATATTTTAATAAGTAAACTTGTGGATAGAAATGTGTTCATTATAACTTCCATTGAAATAAATATATCTATATCTAAAAATATGTTCATGGGTTTTAATGTTCCGATAATACTGACCATATTTTGGAGGTTGATATGTTCTATTAAAACTCAAACCTATACCAAGATCTTGTTGAATACATCTCCAATAAGATGATGTAAACTTTTATCCCAATCAGATATAATAAACTGTTGTACTCCATAAATCCTTACCACTTCCATAATGTATATCTTTTGAGATTTATAAAGAGAAAAATATTCTCTAATTCTAATAAAATGTTCTATTTTTCTGTTGATATACTAAATCCTAAAATTAAATTTATCCAATTAGATGTTTTTGGGAAATAGAAAATGAAATCCAATGTAAAATAATCCCAATTCCCTTATAGTATGGGTATTATTTATTTAATTTCCCTATACTTCTTTATGTAACCCCTAACTTACTAACAATTCAGTCATCTAGATAAATAATCTACAATATTTATTTTCATATTATCCCAGAAGAAATACTTATTGAAATCTCTATACATTTTCACACGTATATTAAGAATAGAGAATGATTAACAATGAGTGTAATCTAATATCTTATTTTTCATGTCTGTTGTTTAAGGGTATCCTACTTTTTTCCTAAACCTTATAATTACATTATAATCCTAGATGAACATAGGAATATTTCATACACAATTTTATAGTTTTGAATCCCCTTGCACACCTCATTAATCCTCAAATAGATGGTTGGACTGTAACACGAATATATTTTTACAAATAAATTTAATTTCTCTGATATCTTCCATTACATGAAACACTGAGTTTAAAAGAAACCACAATATACTATTAATATATTATTATTTAATATTATAGTTATAACATAGTCAGTAAATTGATAGTTACATGTCACGACCCTTCCCCGGGTCCCGTTTCGTGACTACCCCAAGCCCGCCTTCTATAGGCCAGGGGCTGGTGATTAGCACCAAAGGCATAATTCCCTAAAATTGGGAAGGCATTGCCTTTATAGCCTGTAAACACATACACAAGAATGCACATAACTGGATACAAAACACCAAGTAAACTATATAACAATAGAGTGGTGAATGTAAAAGGTGCCCGAATACAAGCCCAACTGGAAAGTACAAGTACAACTATGATACAATACAAGTGAAGAAAAGGGAAAGTCAGTTGTTGGGTCTTCCTTCAAGGTTCCTACCAGAATTGTAGGTGCAGATTGCCTCCTCAGCACTCCTCGTCCATCCATCTCCTTCATGTACCGATGCATCGTAAGGTCCACCTTGTGGTACCATCCAGACCTGAGTACTCTCGGCCTCAGTCAGCACTGTCTGTCATCTGCAACCAAGACAACAAGGTGCGAGCATAGCCCGTGCAGGGATGAGTATAACGATACTCAGTAGGGACCCCGAGATCGTCTAAGTCTCACAAAATCCATCAAGGATAAATAGAAAGTATGAAATCCACATATAACCTTACATAGGTTTATTAGCATACATATACCTATGTTATCAAATAATCCAACTCAATCATGAAGAAAAAAATAGAGGAACTGACTCAAATCATACAAGGATTTATTCTAGGGTAGTAGTAACATGTAACATTCTGAACCCTCAGCTGCTGGAGAACTCCTCTTCTATTGAGTATATTTGGCCTTCCATGTCACACAGAGGCGCTTCCCACTAGGCATGAGAAGTTTAGGTACTCCACCTGTCAAGTAATATGGGTCTGTCACATCCCTAAGGCGCTCCCCACTACGGGTATTCCGCATCCCCAAGGTTCCCCCTCAGGGTCTGCTAAGGTAATCCTCATATTGAGTATCATGGGTCTGCCGCATCACAATGGCGCTCCCCATCGTGGGTCTTCTGCATTTCCAAGGAGTTCCCCATAGGGCCAGTCGGGTCACTCTGAGTCGAAATGGTCAGCAGTCGTCAAGTCTCAGCCATCAACTAGGTTCCCGCACAATGCTCGCTCATCTCGGGAAGGATCCGCTCCAAATACTACTGGTTGATACTCAAAATTCCACTAAGTCTCACAAATAAGTATCTCAAGTGTATGCCATGTCATTGGGGTCTCAACGTAACAGATGGCACGTCAATCGGACCTTCGGTCTGTGAGTTATTAGCCTTTTAGTATCGAGGACCCGATTGGATTCGTGCTCGATCCAACCTGACCATTCCCCATCTCAATACAAAAATCTATGGAATATACTCAAAGGTACCGTCTCACTCCACGATTCCCAACACCACTGACGGTTTGTGAAATGGGCAACCGGAGCCAAATATCAGGCCAAATGAAAGTAAAAGGGGTCGTAGTGGGCCCGGGTCCGGTCCGACCCAGTCGTACCGACATGGCCCGACCCGACAAGACATGAGGGGCTGTGAAGGGCTGTGGGGAGACTCAGAGGGCCAGCGGGTGGCACGAGCCAGGGTGGCTTGGAGGGCCATGATGAGGGAGGTTCGGTCGAGGCATGGGGATGGTACAGCCAGGAGGCTGGAGCGCCACGGGGGCGTGAGGCTGGTTCGGTCGGGAGGCCGGAGAGCCATGGGGCAGCTCAGCTGGGGTGCACGGCCGGTTCTTCCAGGAGTCCAGAGTAATTTTGGTGGATCGATCGAGGCATGGAGCCGAGGTGCGCGGTCGGTTCGGCCAGAAGACCGGAACATCGCGGCGGTGGCACGGGCCACAGAGGTCGCGGGTGGCGGCGTCGTTGGCTTCGTCACCTTCATCACCTTTGTCTCCTTCCTCCATTTCAAAGTACAAATCAATGGAGAACGATGGTGGGGTCCGGATAGGTTCGTTTGGCCCGAACCCTATGCATTTAGACTGGTAGAAAGTAGTTCAACTCCCTCTTGAATTTCATAGAATAATCAAGAATGGAAGAGAGAGGAATATCAATCAATAACCATATAACTTCCTACAAATAATCAAATATAATTAAACCCCTACCTTGTTCGCTTGATGATGTTGGCACAAGAAGTTAGAACAGTCGTCGAGTCACCCTTGATGAGGACATCCCACTTTGGAATAATTCCCAAGGAATAAGGTCGAAGAAGGTTGAAGGAGGTCGGTGTTCTTCGTTGGAAGAGTGTTCTTCGTTGTAGAGCTTTCTCCCATGTTCTCTCAATCCTCCTTTTCCAATACATTTCCAAAAAATTAATATCCAACCAATAAAATATGTTTATCTATTTAATTTTTTGGCAATCAATTTTGGATTAATTAATTGGAAACAATAAATGTGATGTGTTGGCATACATTTCAAATTGTAGGACACCATTTTTCACAATTAATGTGGAGGTGGATAGGCATAATTAAGTGGGGAGTCAAGAGGTTTCTCCCCACTTAATTGGTAGTTTAAGAGGTTTCTACCTCGGGTGGTCCCCACCACCATAACCTCTCGTGGGAGGTTAGTTTTGGGTGGTACCCACCACCATAACCTCTCATGGGATGTTATGGTATGGTGTTCCCCACTTTCCAACATCCATAAGGTGGTTTTAACAAATAATATAAAAATAAAGCTACTCACCTTTATTTTTATTTTATTCATTAATGGAAAAACCAAAATCTATTTTCACCCTTGACCCATTGTCGTCAAGGTGAAAGTCTCCTTAAGTGAATATCGGCACTACGAGTACATCGATGTCCTCAGATTTCATTTCCGAGAACCAGTTCAAAAGATAAAAAAACCCACTCGCACGTTTACAGAACACACATGAAAGAAAATTTAGAAATTAAATCTGGGTACTCCAGGCCTTGGAATCATACACCGTCAATTTTCATTAACTCATAAAATTTCCATTTAATAAAAATATGAATGGTTAATTATGGGTCTTTAAATTCTTCCCACCTCAATGATCTACATCCCCGTAATCCACCACTCAAACTAAGGGAATAAGTGGGGGTACTGAGCACGCATCTAAGCTTCTCACTCCTATGTGATCTCCTGGAGGATCTTGTGCTGCCAACGAACGTGCACCAGAGTTATCGAACATCCATGAAGGACCCACTCCTATAGATACTCAATCTCTACCGGAACCATCATAAAATTTTCCCCATAATTGAATTCCAACTCGCCATGTCTGATGATGTGATAAGTGTCGTGCACATATATCCTATGCTAGGATACGTGGAAGACGTCGTGCACCCGGTGCAACTGAGGTGGAAGAGATAAGTGGCAATCCACCTCTCCAACTCTTCTGAGGACCTGAAAAGGTCCGATGAATCTCATATATAACTTTTCACCTTGGCCAAATCTCTGTAATCCTCATTGAGGTGGGACACATAGAAAGATGTGGTCTCCATCCTCAAAAACCAGAGGTCTCCGTATCTTGTCGGCATTGGACTTCTGCCTACTCTGTGCAGTCTTCAACACCTCCTGGATAATCTTCACCTTCTCTGTGGTAGTCCAAACAATCTCTGGTCCCAAAAGTGATAACTCCCCTCGGTCAGTCCATCATAATGGTGATATGTAAGGACACCCATATAACGCCTCAAAAGTTGCCTTCCCTATGGTGGAGTGATGTCTGTTGTTGTATAAAAAATCCACCAAAGGTATGTGATCCTCCCTAATGTGACCTAAGTCAAGGACAGAAGCATGGATCATCTCCTCGAGGGTCTGAATAGTCCACTAAGTCTAACTATCCCTCTGTGGATGGATGGTGATGCTCAAACGAAGCTTCTCCCCGAACGTCTCCTGGAACCCCTTCCATAGTCGGGATGTAAAATGTGTATCACGATCAGAGACAATTGTCATGGGTACTCTATGTATCTGCACAATCTCAAGCACATAGAGGCATCCCAAGCTCTCTACTGATCCCTGCTCTCTAATCGGTAGGAAGTGGGCCGACTTGGTGAGTCAGTCAATGATCACCCAAATTGAGTCATGTTCCATGGATGTACGTTGGAGTCATATCACGAAGTCCATGGATATCCCATCCCACATCCACTCTCGGACCTCTAAAGGATGAACCAAGACTTCAAGTACCTGATTCTCCACTTTAACTTGTGGACATGTGATCCACTAAGAAAAAAACTCTTCAAATACTTTCTTCATTCCCAGCCACCAGTGCTATCATCATAGATCATGGTACAACTTCTCTACTCTTGGATGTACCTCTAGAGGGGATGTTTGGAACACCCTGAACACTTCATTCTGAATTTAAAATGGTACCATGGTACATCCCCAAAATAGGATAACATTCTTTCCACCTTCAAAAAATACATCACATGCATGTCCTGTGGATATCTGAGCACGTCATGTCTCAAAGTCAATGTCCCCACGCTGTGCCTCCCTGACTCCCGGAAGAAGTGGGGGAGTGACTGTAAGAGACTGAAGGAAAACTACTCCATCTATATCCACAAAGGATATATGCAATGCGGAGACCTGCTCTGTCACCTAACCTAGAAGTTGTATACCAGATCTCTAGCTAAGTGCATCTGCAACAATGTTCCCCTTCCCTGGATTATAGGTTATCTCAAAGTTATTGTCCTGGAGGAACTCAAGCCAACGTCACTATCTCTTGTTCAGGTCCTTCTAAGAGAAGATATACCAGAGTCTCTGATGATTAGGGTACACGGTAAAATGCTCACCCATCAGATCGTGTCGCCACATCATCAAGGCGAAGACCACTGCTGCTAATTCCATGTTTTGGGTAGCGAAGTTCTACTCGTGTTTTCTCAGCTGCCGAGAACCATATGCGATCACTGCTCACACCTGCATCAGGACACATCTGATTCCGTTACCTGATGTGTCACAGTAGAGTACGTACCCTACTCCCTCCTTTGGAAGCGTCAAGATGGGGGCACTAGTCAACCTCTGCCTCAGCTCCTAAAAACTCTACTGACATTTCTCTGACCAAACGAAAGTTTTCCCTTTCTTTGTCATGGCTGATAGTGGTGCTGCAACTTTGGAGAATTCTATCACAAATCCCTTGTAGCAACTAGCCAATCCCAGGAAACTTTCTACCTCGGTCACACTCCTGGGTGGCTCCCAAGCAAGTACCACATCAATATTTGCTGGATCTACTACAACTCCGGCCTCCAATATGACATGTCTTAGAAAGTGAACCTCTCAGATCCAAAACTTGCACTTCGAGAGATTAGCATAAATCTAGTTTTTCAGAGTGAGTGCATTACTACTTGAAAATGATACGAATGATCCTCCTAATAAGTTTAGTAGATCAGAATGTGGTCGATGAAGAAAAATACAGAGTCATCAAGGATGGCTGAAAGATCCTATTCATGAGTCCCATGAACACTGCTAGAGAATCGGTTACACCGAATGTCATAAACAAGATCTCGTACTGGTTGTACCGATATTTGAATGTTTTTTTCTGTATATCCTCTTGTCGTACTCTGAGCTAATGATATCTTGATCAGAGGTCTATCTTCGAGAACCATCGTTCTCCCTATAGCTGATCAAAGAGGTCATCAATCCTTGGGAGTGGGTATTTGTTCTTCACGGTCACCTGGTTCAGGAGCCGATAGTCGACACAAAGTCTAAAGCTCCTATCCACCTTCTTGGAAAACAAAATCGGTGCTACCCAAGGAGAAACACTAGGCCAGATGAATCCCATCCCCTTAAGGTCCTCTAGATGTACCCGCAGCTCATGATGCACCACGAGAGCCATCCGATATGCTGGTGTAGATATCGGTGTTGTCCCGGTGTACTATTCAATGTAAAAGTCTACCTCTTTGCGAGGAGGTAGACCTGGTATATCATCAGGGAAAACATCCTTGTACTGGTCCACCACTACTGGATAACTCAGACTCTCCACTTCAACTACTCTGAGGGTAAGGCTAGCCACCTGATAAATAATCAGCTGCGCCCTCCTCCAGGTAAGTCCATTCTACGCTACAAAGGCTCCCTTCTCGCTGGTGATGGTAAACCTGGTCCCATCCATGTAGACACACCGCACTTTTGAACCTAATATAGTCAATTAGAGCATGGAATCAAGATAAAAATTCTATACCCAAGATGACGTCATAAGGCCTCGATGCCGCTACTAGGAGATCCCAGCGGAAGCTCTTGCCTCCTAGAGTAAACTCGCACTACCGACACCAATGAGTAATTGTTGAATATGCTCCCATAGAAGTCTCTAGCCATAAAGATCGAACAAACGACTCCGTCCAAATCTCCGAGAACCGAATGAGGGAAGTGGAAATGAGATAATGACTGACACCAGTGTCTATAAGTACTGCAGCTATGGTGGAGTAGACACAGATCGTAACTAGAATCATCTCTGGAGCGCCATGATCGTAGGCCTCAGCTGCCTATAACTATGCTCTCCCTTGTACACCTTCTCCCTACGGTCAGTGTGGGCCTTTTGTGGTAGTGGAAGTAACATCTTGAATCATCACCCACTGCCAGCTGCATGACCAGCTCCTCTCCCATGTCTTCCTGCTCCCTGTGGACCCCCTCAGTCGAACCTCTGTCACTGATTGGGCGGTCCTTCGACCATCAAATGTTCATCTGACTGATGGGTCAGACATTCATGGTGCATTTGACCATGCCCATCGCATGAGAAACACAGTCCGCTCCTAGCATAACTGGATCTACATTGGGTTCCCCACACAGCCGATCCTGAGTCATGCGGTCATCCACCAGTATGTCTGGTCCTCTTGGACCTCGGCGACATCTATCTGCTACCTGATGCTGAAGACTTCGCTATGTGATGACTAGTAGTGGGTCTCACTGCTGGTGAATTATCAGCAAGGAAACTCTCCACCAAGGGGGCTCTCTCTAACTTCCATTCCTACCTCGGGATACTGAGTGAGATCATTGATGCACTAATCTTCTGCCTCAGCCCCTGCTCAAAGATCCGGGCCGAGGTGAATGGGTCCCGCAACATATCGGTGGAGTAAATTGAGAGGTTACTGAACCTCACTGTGTACCAAGAAACAATCATGTTTCCCAACTACAGATAAAGTAACTCATGAATGCACACTACGTGAAGAGTCCTTGGGACAAACTCTACCCGAAACAGGCTCTCAAAGTTTCCCCAAATAAGATTCACGTCATCATGAACCTGGATCCTCAAGCTCCACCATCTGTGTACTGCTGCCTGTAGAATGATAGTGGAAAGGATCACCATGAAATCAGCTGGTTTCCCTACCAATTGGAAAACTCTCACCACAGCCTCCAGCCAATCATTAGCTACCTGTGGGTCCGTCTCTCCCTTGAACATGGGTGGCTTCTGGCGCTGGAAGTCATGCAACTCACTCAAGCATCATGCACCATCTCCTGCTGTGGTTAGTAGAATATGTGTCCCAATCAGGAGTAGTACCGATGGTGCCTCCAATGGTGCCTCTACTAGAAGAGGGCCCTAGACCAAGGCCTCACCTCTCGGTGGGATATCAGTGCATATAACTCTCGGAACACTAGCTAGCTGTCTGCATGGTGGAATGCTGAAAAGAAACAGGTGTGATATGGTCAAAAATTTATACCTGGTGAGCTAACCTGGTGAGCTGACTCAAAGTGTTCAAAAAAGAAGACTCTTGGAAACACACAGTCAATCAATGTTTTTGTGCACTGTGTCAGCTATCAGAAGTATGTGTCCTGGTGTATCGATACGTCGGCCGCTACACCAACACTCGATCCCCTACACTGATAACCACACTCACTACACTAAACACTATTGCAATTAAAATGATAGATCAGAGTCCTATGTTCTATAGTTGAATAAACTCCTCTGATACCAATTTGGCAAGACCTATCCCCTGGGCCCATGACATGACTACCCCAAGCCCGAATTACAAAGGCCATAGGTGAAGACTAGCACCAACGATGTAATTAACTAAAACAGGAAAGGAATTGCCTTTATAACCTGTAAACATACACAAGCAAGCTCACAACTGGATACACCAGGTAAACTATATAACAAAAGAGTGATGAAAGTAAAAGGCGCCAGAATACAAGCCCAACTAGAAAATACAGGTACAGCTGTGATACAATACAACAAAATAAATGGGAAAGTCAGATGCTGGGTCGTCCTCCGAGGTTCCTACCTGAAGGGTAGGTACAGATCGGCTCCTTAGCACTCCTCATTTGTCTTCCTCCTCCATGGACCAACTCTTCGTAAGGTTCACCTCTAGGTACCATCTATACTTGAGTACTCTCCGCCTCAGTCAGCACTATCTTTCATCTACATCCGACAAAACAAGGTTCAGTCATAGCCAATGCAGGGGTGATTATAATGATACTGAGTAGGGACCCCGAGACCCTCTTGGTCCCACAAAATCCATAAAAGGATAAACACAAATTTTGAAATCCACAGATAAACATACTTAGGTATATTCCCATACATATACCTATGTTATCAAGAAATCCATATCAATCTTGAGGAAAACACAGTGGAACTGAATTATCTCATACCAGGATTTATTCTTGGGTAGTAGTAAGAAGTATCAATCTGAACCCTTGGCTACTGGATAACACCTACTCTATCGAGTATAGTGCGCCTAATGCATCACACAGAGGCACTTCCCACAATCCTTGGACTGTTAAGGTACTCCTCACATTGAGTATTGTGGATCTGGCGCATCACTAAGGTACTCCCCACCGTGGGTCTGCCGCGTCACCAAGGAGCTCGCCATTATGGCCTTCTACAGTATTCCTCCAATCGAGTACCGTGGGTCGGCCTTGTCACCAAGGCGATCCCCACCATGGGTCTGTCACGTCACCAGGGCGATCCCCATTAGGCCAGTCGAGTCACTCTAAGTCAACATAGTTAGGACTCGTTAGGTCTCAGCCATCTACTAGGTTCCCACACAATGCCTGCTCGTCTCCGGAAAGATCCACTCCACAAGCTACTAGTAGATACTAAAACTTCCAAAAAGTCCCATGAAAAAGTATCTCAAGGATCCACCATGTCATTGGGGTCTCAACATAAAAGATGGTTCGTCAATCGAACACACTATCTTTGAGAAATTAGACTTTTAGTCATGGGGGCTTGGTTGGATTTGTGCTCAATCCAACTTGACAGTTTCCCATATCAATCCAAAACTCTCTGGATAATACTAAAATGGACTGTCTCGCTCCATGAATCCCAAAACCACTAAAGGTTCATCAAATAGACCTCTAGTGCCAAAGATAAGGCCAAAATAATGTAAAAGAGGTCATAGTGGGTCCGAGTTCGGACCGACCGGGTCGGACCAACCCGACCCAACCCGGTCTGGGCCGACACATCTTGGGTCGCCCCAGCCCGATAGGCCACGAGGGGTTGCGGGGGACCACGTGGCCGCACGACATCTCGGTCTAGTTGACATGGAGGGCCAGTGGGCGGCGTGAGCCAGGGCGACGCGGATGGTCGCGGGTGACACGAGCTAGGGAGGCGCGGAGGGCCTGCGGGTGGTGCGAGCTGGGGTGTCTCAGAGGGCCGTAGGCAGCGCAGGTAGGGATGGATCAGAAGGTCATGGTGAGGGCAGTCCAGCCGGGGCACGGGGCTGGTTCGACCGGCAGGTTGAAGCATCGTGGGTGCGTGAGACCGGTTCGGCAGGGATGCTGGAGCATCGTGAGGCGGTTCAGCAGGGGCATGGAGCTGGGCCATAGGCCCGGTTGGGTTGAGAGGCCGGAGTTCCATGGGTGGCCTAGCCGAGGCACTTTACGGAGGCAGCTGGCCAATTTGGCTGGGAGACCGGAATGCCGCGGGGGCATCGCTGGTCGCAGAGGCTGCGAGTGGCTGCGCTGTTGAGTTCGTCACCTTCATCGGCTTCGTATCCTAACTCCATTTCAATGTACACATCAAAGAAGAACTACAGAGGGGTGGGGCCATATTTTTTTGTCCTGCACCCTCCCGGTTTAGAGTGGTAGCAAGTGGTTCAATTATCTCTTGAATTTCATAGAATTTTTCTAGAATGGAAGAGAGATGATTATCAGTCAACCACCCTATAAATTCCCACAAATAATCAAATCACAATTACACCCCTACCTCGTTCACTTGATGGCGTTCACGTAAGAAGGTAGTACGGCCATCGATTCACCATATATGAGGATGTCCTATGTCAAAAGAAGTACCAAGGAAGAATGTCGAAGGTGGTCGGCGTTCGTCATTGGTGGAGCATTCTTCATTGGAGAGCTTTCTCCCAAGTTCTCCAAATCCTCCTTTTCCATTACATTTCCATCAAATTTATAGCTATCCAAATAATATATGTTTATCTATTTAATTTTTTGGCAACAAAATATGGAATAATTAATTGGAAACAATAAATGGGTTGTGTTGGAAAAAAATCCAAACTGTAGGATACCAAGGGTTGGAACAATTAATGTGGAGGTGGGTTGCCATAATTAAGTGGGGATCTCAAGAGGTTCCTCCCCACTTAATAGGGAGTTTAGGAGGTTTCTACCTCGGGGGGTCCCCACT
This sequence comes from Viscum album, assembly GCA_963277665.1. Classification (NCBI taxonomy): domain Eukaryota; kingdom Viridiplantae; phylum Streptophyta; class Magnoliopsida; order Santalales; family Viscaceae; genus Viscum; species Viscum album. Next base: position 49,482,392 of record OY728122.1, read on the forward strand.
ACCATAAACTCTCAGGGGAGGTTAGGTTCGGGTGGTCCCCACCACCATAACCTCCCATGGGAGGTTAAGGTTTAGTGGTCCCCACTTCCCAACTTCCACATGGAGGTTTTATCAAATAAAATAAAACTAAAGCTATAAATCTTTATTTTTATTTTATTCATTCATGAAAAACCCAAAATTGATCTTTCACTCCCAACCCACTGCCGTTGAGGTGAAAGTCTCTACAATAGAATAATATCGATATGAGTTCAACGGTGTCCTTATATTTCATTTCTGAGCACCGGTACAATAGTTATAAAAACCCGCTCGAACTTTTACTGAACATACCTGAAATAATGTTCAGAAATTCATTCTGGGCAGTCCGGGCCTCGGAATCACGCACCGTCAATTTTCACGGACTCATAAAATTCCCATTTATTAAAAAAAATTATATGGAAATTCTGGATCATTACATTATGGATATGAATAAAAAATAAGGAAAACTATTTGTTTTATATATGTATTAAATAAATTAATTGGTTACCAATTGGATAAAAATGTAAATAATGATCATTTAATGTAAAAGAATCGAGTTTCTAAAAAAACATTTTACCTTGCACAATGTTCTCTTATCATAATAAATTAAATTACTAATTTTTTCTGGGGGAATTTAATGATATTTTAATGTTATATATTCAATAAAATGTATTCCCATCTATCTAATATTTTTTATGAAAATGTGATAAGATGAAATCTAATTTTATGCTGAAAAATAATTTTTTTTTATAAAAAGTTATTTCATCATGTTTTAAGTGATTATTTTTAAATTATTTATTTCAATTTTTTTGAAAAAATAATCTTCGTCATTGATGAAATTATGTCAAAATTAGAGTATAGTTAATTTCTTTTAGAATTTTATGAAAAGAATAAATTTTTTATGAATAGTGAATAAAATAATTTTTTTAATGAAATTTCATTTAATATAATTTAAAAGTTACATCTTATTTTATTTTTTTTTTTAAAAAAATTACTAAATTATATTATTATTATTCTAATCTAATTAATTTGAATCATTTTCATGTATAATTTGGAAGCACAAACTTCGTATACTTTTGAAATTTTTTTCCATTGAAACATAATTTTCATTACGTCTATAGGTTTAATTTTATATTACATTCCACCAATAATTTTATTTGAATTACAAAAAATACATTCCATATTTTTAATCAAAATAATAAATATTATTTAATAATATGAACTTAATTTATTTCATAATGAATGAAAAAAATAGAAAATATTAATTATTGGGGTTAAGGGTAAAAGTATTTTACATGGGGGGTTAAAACATATAATGGTATGTTTTCGAATTAAACATGTCCAAATACTAATATAGGAAATATATAGACATTACAGTATCTGAAATTATAATCTATGTATCTTTTTAATCATTTGAATTGGGAATTAATATCATATTTTATCTTTTGGGAAATTTCAAAGTGGTTTCCAAGTGTGTTATTTACACCATTTATAAAATGACACATCCTATCCTCTAATATCCCAAATTAAAAATCCTTTTATCTCAAAAAAACAACACAAATATCTCCTCAAAATATATATCCATTTTATAGAAATTATTGGGTTCTAAAAAGACCAACCCTAGGGTCCTCAATAAGAGATCCAATAGGGAATTTTATAAAAAAATAATTTTCTTCAATAAGATCGTTATTTCCAATTCATCTCAGAAAAACATAAATTATTCCTTAATAACTCAATTATAATATCAGTTTTATGTACTGTATACTGTTATGTTATTATATTTATTGAATAACCTATATCCTTCCCCTCATTCATTAAAAGAGAAATAAAAATTTTTTTATCGTGTGTACAAAAGACTACTGCTATGAGAACTGATGTATTTCATATTCCATAACCACCTATCTTCAATGGATATAAAGATTGATTCATTTTTATTTATTAAATTTATGTCATTATTATTCATATATAATTAAAATATTGCATCTCTCTTCTTACCATCCAATTCATTGGAAAATGATAACGTCTCTTGTGCTTACATATGGACTACCACCCCCATGTAGTGATGTGGCTAATTTTTTATTTTATCTATAAATGGAACGAAATAAGGATATATTTAAGGAATAAATATGATATATATGATATTGTCGTTTTTCTGATGATGGATTATTATTTACCAATATTTTTTTCATTCTATGAATAAATGAAAACAATATTCATGCGTACGTATGACCTACCATCTCCATGGACGGTGTAAGTCATTTTTCTATCCATAAATTTTAAGTAATATTATAAATAAATATAGAATAAATATATATTATATTTATATAATTGTTAAAAATATATAGATAATGGTACCATTTTCAATTTACATGGATGAATACTAATGAACCAAAACATACATGAAATATAGAGGAGCTTTCACTGAGAATAGTGATTTTGATAAAGATGTATTAATTGATAGGTGGTAAAAATATATAACTAAGGCATAAAATGTTGGATATATGTGATTATAATGTTGTAATATATGTATAATGAACCAATAATTATTATATTGGTTGTTCAGAATATTATTAAGAATGTTGATACTTTAGGTAAGGGATTTTTTTCTCAAATTTTTTTATTTGGGACACATGTTATGTTGTGTAGATATCATATTTTATGAGGTTTATATAAATCCCGATGACTTTTTATATATTGAGATTATTTATTATCATTAAATTTAATTTTATATTGATGTTTAAGATTTCATATGGCTTACGGATTAAATGTGACCAAAGAATGTAATGGAATTTCATCTCACATTTATTTCCATGGGAATCATTCTATATTAAAACTATGTTTATTTTATGTTGTGTATATACAAAAAATGAATATATTTTATTATTATTAAAATTAAAATTGTTTTATTTACATATCTATCAAGGTTTCATTCATTCAAGATAATTAAGATTCAACAGTTATCAATGTGGAAAGGGCATTATGTTACAATCTGATTATTTATTGGGATTGTATTTTAATATGATTTCAATAAGGAAATCATATAATATATCTATGAATAAACACAATAACATTTATTATCCTAAAGTTATCTATAGAAATAAAATGTTTTAATTTAATTTTTCTTGATATATGTATTCATGTAATCGAAAGAATATGTTTTTATGAAAATAAACAATATTTGTCTCTTTATTGGAAAATAATTTTTCATCTATTTAATGTTTTATAAAAACATTTCAAGATTGTTTTTAATGTTACTAGATTAAATTATAAAGTCCATTTTCAATTTTTTTTAATTTATAAAAAATGGATTAAAAGGAATCTTCTAGTCATTTTATGAATGTCATGGTTTATGATTTTTACCAAAAAGTAAAAGGAATCATTGTTTTAATTAGTAAAACAAGAATTGTATTTCATATGGTAATTACTGACCTATTATATAAATATTCATGTTAATCTTTAAATGGTTATATTATTAAAAAATTCTTTCCATAATATGTTGGATTTTTTTATTTTAAAAATTTATCATCAACATTGTAATGTTATTTTCCTCTAGATTCGTTTGATGATAATTTAATGGTATTTCTAGTCATAAAAGACTTATACTGTTGATTCTACATACACTAAACAAGGGATATGGTTTATTGATACCATTTCTATTTTTTATGTCATATTTTTATTATAACAAGATGATTATAAAGTTTATTCCTTTACCACATGTTATTATATGATGAATTGATGAAATAATTAAGAAACTCATGTCCTTTCACAGGTTATACCATGTTGATTTTTTTCATGAAACCTAATTAATTTCAATGGGTTATGCTATGACGAATGTTTTACCTTATTTTGGAACACATAGATATAATTTGAATTATGTGTATTGTGGGACCAAAATGATATAGTCATCCAATTCATTGGGATAAAATGGATGAATCATGAGTAAATATGTTAGTTGTGGACAAGATTTCCCAATCACAATTTATTACATGAAATTTGTTTTCATATCCTGATGATTAAACATTGACCATGATTTTATTTACATAAGTTTATGTATTTTGCTAGATTTAATTTGCATAATATTTTTCATAGACCCGTGTTTAACATATATAAGTTGAAGAGAGTTCCTGATTTAATTTCCCTAATGTACGGAGTGAACCTGTTACTTTTTATACATGTTTTTAAGGTTATAATCTTACAATAATTCAAAAAAATTATGTTGTATTCTAATGTATGATCTATTGAATTATTTTATTTTATACCCATATTATTCATGTCTCATGAACTTCTAAATATTATTCCATGACTCATTTTTAAGATATATGATGTGCTAGGTATGGTTTACAAATTTCATCCTCATATTCTCAAACACAGATGCAAATTTTTGTTGATATATCCCTTTTTAAACCATAATGATAATCTGATCTCACCCTTACTTATTTTTCCATTCCTATGGTTGTGAAAAAGGTTTTATTTATGATATATTTAATTAGTTTTCTCATTATGAAGTATATATTGGGAGATAATGTCGTGCATTTATAAAACGGTTTGTTAAATTTCTATGTATCCAAAGATATTATACATATATGGTTTTTGAATATATCATTTTGAAATAAAATTAATATTAATCTAATAAGATATAATATCTATGTATGAAAATTGTGGTTCACTATTATTGGTATCCAAGAAATGTCAAGTTAAACTATGGAATCTTAGATGAGAAATCATTAGTGACAACCCATATGAAAATCCTAAGAACATACTAAGTTATTATAAATAAAAGAGTGTGGGTTTCTATGATATTATAACCCTATTTTGAGAATACAATTAGATTTGTATCTAGGTCTATTTTACTCAGGTTTAATAAATTTAAAAAGGGTATGTTTGGATTTAACTTGATCTTAACCTAGTGCACAACAATGATACCTGATGCAAACATGAGTTGAAACTGAAACATGATATTCTTAGGTTAATTCAATTTTTTTTAGAACTATAATTACGGATTTGAATAGATAATTATCATGAATGTACAAGGTATAACCTATGGTTTAATATATTGAAAATATGGTTTCATGGTTTATAAAATCAATAACTGATTTTTCATAGCTATGAATATTTTTTCTCACACCACAATTTTTGGTTTTAGTTATTGGATAGAACCAAAAGGAATCACAAAAATAATTAATATTACATACTATTCAATGACTACCCTCAGGTGAAAGAAAATTTATCAGAAGGTGGGATGAGTTTATTTACTATTCTCACTCAACTAACTCAAGATATATACGGTTACATGAGTGATGTTGAACTTCTAAATTTAAAATTAATAGAATAACATAACCTTGAATCTTTTATGGGATAATTAATTCTAAAATGATATTAAATATATCATCCAGTTGTTGGTGATTAATAAATCAATGTGATTGAAAAGTTATTTTTTATTTTCACTAGTCAAACCATGAAATTATTTTCTGAGATGTTCAGTGTTTAGATGATGAAAAATTCATTTTCATAATCTTTTTCAGAATATGAGGAATGAGGATATAATCCACTGTATGGAATTAGAAGAGTTTAATATTATATTTTTTATTAAGTTATTCCCTCATATTTTATGAATAAAAATTTATAATGATGTTCATGAACATGAGTAAATAGATAATGAATCTATTGGTACCTATGAGGAAAATTTTACAAGAATTTAATGGTATTATTCCCATTTAACCATCATCCCTAAATAAAAGATTTTTTGCTTATTTAGTGTTTTGACACAAATACTTTAAATGGAATTAACCAAAATGGATTACAAAATATATGAATAAATAATTTGATATGAACTCAAAGTGGAAATATAAGATGTAAAACCTCATTATTATGGTTATATTAAAACAAAAAAAAATATTTTCTTAGTAACTTTATAGGAATATTAAATTTTGGGATAACAAAACTCCACCCACCTACTTTGCAAAATTCTGGGAAGGAACGCCCCTAGGAATGAATCACTGGACAAATATAATTTTTTAGTTGTGTTAAACCAGACCATCATAAAAAATATAGTATAAGTATGGTGAATAATATAATAAATTAATTGGATAGAGAGAGGGTTCAACATAATAAAACCTCCATGCATTATTTCCAAAGATTAATGGATTTTTGTAATTCATTAAATCACAACCATAATCAATGGTATAATGAGGATAACATAACACAAAAACTATACAAAAAATGGAGAAACGGGAAACTTATGCAATCAAAACTATTCAAGTGAATCATTTTAATTAAGCCACACATATCCTTCCCTTGAGATTTAGGAATTTCATGTTGAAGTTTGTATGAATATTCCCTATGAAAATGGTATTGTTCTTACATTAAATAAACTTTATGTGATTCTTAGAATTTATTATCTCTATCTATATAGATTCTATAATAATCAAATCACATATAATATTGAAAATCAAACTATGATTTTTTATCTATTATTATATTTACCCAAGATTTGAATAAATTTTATTTATATGATAGGAGATTATTTAAGGGATAAGGGTGATTTATCTGTTGGAAGAAGGCCATATTTTATTTTGAATTTCTTTTGTAAAATTATTTTGGTATATAAATTTTGGTGTGATACATTATGAGTAATTTTAATTATTTCAAGATAGTGGTTATGTCGATCCTGGAAGAATGTGAGACCAAATCATTCTTATCAATGGGATTCAAATATGTTCAGAAATATTTTGGAGGACCCATAGGGGTAACTATTTATTGTATGGGTTTTGATGAACATATGGCGTTTCGGTTGATGTTTTATAACTTAATGATTTCTGATTATCTATATTGGAATAAATTTTTTATCCATATTGTTTTTGGTAAATATCTTGATATAGGAGGAAGATATTTTCATCATTTTATGGATCCTAAAATCCATTAATTTTTTTCGTCGGTGAAGATAAATTTATGTCGAATATTCAAGTATTGGAGTAAGAAATAAAGTGTAAACTGATCGATACATAACCAACAGATTAGATTATTCTTATGAAATGGAATGAAATAAAGTCAGTATATTTTATAATGAATATTAATTAACATTAGTGAAAGGATATGGGAAAAAACATTAGTCCTATTACCCATATTTCTTTTGAATGTATTGTATTTTTCTTACCTATTTTGTTTATTGTTTTATAATTATTCACTTTTTCATTATCATTAAATTTTTTATAATCAATGATTTACAAACATTAAATTTATTCTATATTTATTTAATCGCATTTGTAGTGACTCACCCCCAGAAATTCTAGAGCTGGTGAAAACTACCAATACATTGTTAGGATTACAAGGAATCCAATCTTAGAAAATTGATGAGTTTAGTAGTCATGGTAAACCAGATACTTAAATGAATATTTTATTAAAAATGAAGACACTAATTACAATATATATTTTTCTTCTTTAGAGGAAAACATTATTCCCAAATAGAATATCCATTAGTATCATTCTTTGTACACTTCTTATATTCAAGGGTAAAGGAAAGAAAATAAAGGGTATCTCAAATGTTCAATAAGTTTAATGTTGAGTGAATGTAGTAAAAAATAAATGAGAGTAGTCAATATGGATAGGTAATAACTCAAGACTCATTAAAGCTAATCAATAACACGAGGATGAAGTTTATAATTAATATGGACAAGTAAATAACTATAAATACATGCCATTCAAAAAATTGGATAAGGAAAAATTCATATATATAGGTAAGAAACAGAAAAAACATGCCAATTAATCAATAAAATGAGAATGAAATTCATCCATATACTTTTTCGTAGTGAAAATATATTGAATAATAAATACTGAATATTAGAATAAGAAACTCTAAATTATTGGACTTCAAGTTTCATTGTCACATGATATCATTACAATGAAGACCTTTCACGAGATAAATTATGTATAGGTGTAGAAACCCATCTATTATACATAGAAACAAAATTGAAGGGGTTTTCACCAACTAATATCATCTCATGAGCCTACTGATGCATATCGGGGTTGAATTTTACTAGTCTAAAAACCATAGGGCTTGCATTAGCCTACCACAACCTCTTACAGTGTGTATCTATTGAATATAAATAAACAAAGTTCCTTGTAAAATATCATTATTGAATAAAGGATGCTTATATAAAAATATTTCCACAAAAAATTAAATAACTACTGAAGTAAGTACCATTGTATGAATGGTACATTGTTTATTAAATAATATTATAAATGATAATGATATGGATAATTATGTGAAATTCAATGTTTAATGATCATTATAAATTAAATATTTTATGGGGAATAAAATTAATCATGGTAGTGAATTTCAATACTATCCATTTTAAATTAAATCAAAAACCTCCAAATTTAATAATATGGGTTGTATAAATATGAAATATATACATTAGAGTTAGAATAATGGTTTTTGTCATCGATGAAAAAAAATAATACCACTAAAAACATTCTTGAGGAAAATATCAATTTGTTTTAAAAAAAAGTTCATTGAAAATCCCTTTTGAAAACATAAAATTTTTTAATGGTTGAAAATTAATTTGATAAATCATTTTGAAAATTTAAATACATTTTTTCAAAATAATTTTATAATATATGGTTTTAAGTTGAAAAAAGTTCTTCTAATAAAAATTGAAACAAAGTCGGCTTTCTTACAAAAATTATGTAATATATTTTGAGTACGAAAGAGTAGAAAAATGTACTATTACATAAAAATGTCATTAATAACCTTCGGATTGGAAAATTAAAGGATTTATTAAAAAATTATTCCGTTATTTTCTCTGATGTAAATCTATGTAAAAACAATCCCATATAAAATTAGATTGTGAATTAAATGCTTGGATAGACCACAATGTTGATGTGATGATGAATCAATGAATAAAGTATGAGTTTCAAATTTAAATAAAAATAATACAAGTTTCTGTTAAAAAATATATATTAATAATTGATTAAACACATATTTATTGAATGTTAATGATAATAAAGAAGTAATATAACCTATAAAAAAGGAATTAGGTTATGAAATTTATTACTACTTGGTTGCTTTTAACTCAAGACCCACTACATAAAATAATTATAATCAAAATTATTATCAAAATGAATATAAAAATATTCATGATATAATATATCTAAATGGGTAGTATATATACCGGAAAAATTAATTTAGTGGTGAATATGACATTTATCTTTGAGATGTATAAAATTAGATCAAAATCCATTACATTGGATATACTTTTGGGTGAACAGACTTCAAATATACCTATAATGGTTTTATAAAATTTAATAACTTATTAACAAAAAATATTAATTTTTATGATATAAAATATTATTTTATTATAATATCTTATTACATTCTTGTCAGTAATATTTTATTTTTTTCAATATTTCTGTAGTTAATTGACTAGTTTCTAATGTATATTTTGAGTTTTACATGTTTTTTATATAATGGTTTCATCATTTAGATAATTTAAACCACTATTTTAACATCAAATATATTTATTATATTTGATTTTATAATAATACATAATTTTTTTAGAGATAATAAATTAAATGGGCCATTCATGGAGATGATATGATGTACATACACATGAACAAAAATTTCATTTCATTTCCATATTTAAAATAATGAAAAGTAAATGATATATATATATATATGATAATTAAATTATAATATTTACATCATATATGTCTCACAAGTTTTTTAAAACCATAATTTATACATTACATGTATTGCGTTAAAGAAAAACATCTCTTTGAGGTGGTGGTAGTCCACACTTCCATAAATGATGTTATTGTATTTAAACTAAACACAAAGTATAAAGGTATGTGTAATAAAATAATTAAAAAATCCAAAATAAATAATAAATATAATATAAATCATATATTAACAGACTTTCCCACATAATTACCACTATGTAGGTGATATTAGAGAAAATTAAAAATTATCATTTTTGAGGTGGTAGTTCATCGTACACATAAATTGTAGGTTAAGTACCCATTAGAATTTTTGTGTGTGTAATTTTAAGGATAAAATAATATAAAAACATATCAATGTGTTTGAGATACTTTTTTATTATATAATCTTCAAATAATAATAGTTTAGGGGTGTATAATGAAAATAATGAAAACAATTTTGAGGAAGGATGATACTTGTTATTTAGGTAAATCCTTTTGGTTTCCAACAAAGGGATTACTTTTATAGATTTAATTCAATTATGAGACTTATAGGTTGGGGGGAGGTATGTTTAGGACATATTTAATTAGATATTGGTTGATCTAATGTGGCTTTATATGTGTGTGGAAGTGGAAGGGGTGAGTTCTTGTTTATAGGGGAATAGGATTGTCATTCTTGATTGTTTTGGAAAAGGGAATTCCACCCCCATTTTTTCAATGAGAATTGGTTCCCATAATAAAATAATTCTTGAAAATTTTTTATAGGTAAAAAATATGAACATAAAATGTAGTTTGGATATGTTTGTAGGTCATCTTGTCCCTTATGATTAAGGATTAGTCCCATGTAAAGAAAATAATCCAATTAGTCGCAATAATTAATTATAGTTACCTTCACTAATATTTTTTGGTGAAAACAAGTTCAAATTATTGTAAATTTTAAATTATTATTATTCCAAACATGGAATACATTTTTTAAAATTACAATCACATAATTTGGAGAAAATAATTTAAATTTAATCCCATAGACAAGACAACAATACATGTTTTTATTGTAAAATTATTCAATAGTTTGAGATGTGTTCATATACCATTTCAATTTGAAATTGATTCCAATAACCTAAATTTTATTAATTTTTTAAAACATTCTCTAATTTTACACTAAAAACATAAAAATATTATTTATCCTTATAAATAAAATATATGAAAAAGTAATTTTGAATTAAAATTCAATATTTTCCACTATTCATTACAAAATGAAAGTGGATAGAAAATTTGAAAGAAATTACCATAAGATAATTTTTATTTTACAATTTCAAGGAATGATTTTATTTTTACTTATAATATTTATATAAATTCCTTAAATTGTTTTTAAAATATATTCTACATTAAATGTTGATAAAACCACCCTTATAAAAATATAGGATTTATATGTATTAATGGGTTTGTTCATATCTTATGTATATATAATACATTGTATGAATATGAAAAATATTTTATTGAATAAAAAATATATATTAAATTAATATGACTAACTAATTTTAATTCATTTAATTTGATAGGATAAAATAACTTTTTAAGAGAAAAATATTCCATTTATATTTAAATGGTTGTTATATTCATTTGTAATTAATTTCATACCAATGAATACAACTATATATTTTCATAATTTAGTTGATCATATTCACAACTAAAATTTAGCACCTACGTTTTATCTTATTACATTTAATAATAATGTTTAATAATATACAAGTGTTCTGTAAAACTCAGTTTTACCTGTAATGCAAGCTATTGAAGAATATATTTTTTGCTTGTAAAGCAAGATTAATCGCTGTTTTAGGAATTCAAACGAATATCATAGATTTAATTTATTTATTATAGTTATTATATTTTTAATTCTTCAGATATTATGTTCCCTTACACGCTTGGTGTTGTGTGTCACACTCTCTATCGAATATAATTTTCTTACTTTAGACTATATGGGTCTTGAATTCTCATAACCATAATTAGATTATGTCATCTCCATTTGAACATGATCTTAGTAATACATTATTTGATATTTTATATGATGAAATACCACATTAATAGAACAGTTCATACAATATACTTTATAAAAGATAAAATGTGAAGTTAAAAGGTAACATGGACTGTACTATAAATAGGTCACTATGTAGGATAATATTTGTGGTGTGTGGAGATAAATACAAAGAAGAAAAGTGTAAATATTTATATAATGTGATTTTGGACATAATTCACAAATAATTGAATGATTAATTGAACTTTGGGGGTCTAAAATTTAAAAATAGGTGATGATTTAACGCTCCATTGTTTCAACAAAAATAGAGGGTTTTGGAGAAAATTTTATTCCTAGATCATTTTCCTATTTTTGGGTAATTATTTTACAATATCGGAATTTTAAGAAATATATTGACAGTGAAATGTTTATATTTCATATGATCAATTCCATCTTTTGGTTGTTCTTCAATGAATTTCCCATTCACCAATTACTTCCATAAATTGATATCTAAATATAATCTTTGTGACCCGAATCGGTAAAGATCACTTTTAACATATATTGAGGAACACGAAAGAGTGACAAGTTAATGTATTTGGATGTACATATTTTCAAAAACTAATATGGATAATAAATTAATATCTATATGTAAAAATTGATACTACTATTTCATTATTAATATTTGATCAATAATTTTTCCAACTAGAATAAATGAAATATTAATAAGGCAATTGTGTAGTTCAGTGGTTAGTGTTAAAACCAAATCATAATTCAGTCATGGGTGCAAGTCCCATGACCTTTCTAGACGTTATAGGTTATCACCTATTAGATATGTTATCCTTTTCAAAATCCATATTAATATAATTTATAAAATATTTTTTACATACTTGAAATAATCTAATTCACTAATTAGCCTTTTAACTACAGTTTTTAATTGAACCCCAATACATAAATACTTCATCAATTTATTTCAACATTGGTCCTTCCTTTGTCTACATTTTATTCTTTAGAAGATGGAATTTACTAAAACATAAAACCATAGAGTGAGAATAAATTATCATTTTGGAAAAACCATATAATCATTTTTAGGATGTCTAAATATTAACCCATTATTTTCAATATAATACACCTTATAGGTTTAACCTAGGTCATTTATTTGCATAAAATACTGAAATACATCATAATTATTTATCATAAAATTATGATTTATATTATGTATATCCCCCTAGAGTGCAAAACCAGGTGTGTAGTAAGGCTCGTTGTTATATTCTGGGTTATACATGGGTTATGACCAACATACATTTTTAGATTTATTATCCCTTGGTACATCGACGCTAGACCTACATAAATATGTAATATCTAGATAGGGAAATATTATATTGATATACTACATAATCGTCATATTACCAAAATATTAGGATATTTGTCCTTACATATTCTCAAATTCTTCCTTGTGGAAATGTTTTCTAATATATTTTTTCCTAAATCTTGATCCCAAGATTTCTACTAAACATCATTTGATATAAACAATAGATACTTGATAAAAGTAAGGCATGATATGATGTCTACTACCATTACATTGACATGATTATAGGGAATCAAATCCCGAAGGAACAATGAGTTTAGTAGTCTTTTTCAACCGAATACATACATGAGTCTAGTATTATAAATGAATACAATAATTAGAAAATTATATTTTCCTTTTGAGGATAAATTTATTCCAAATTATTATATAATTTAACATATTTTTAATTAAACATCTTGTATTCATTATGAAATAAATCATAATAAGGGTGAGATCAAATAATCAACAAGGGTAAAGTAGAGAGGAAATAATAAGGAAGAAATGGGAATAGTCAATACAACAATGTAAGGAATTATAAAAATGTCATTTAATCAATAAACTGAAAAGGATGAGCCTATTAAATTTAATGGTTTATAAGTGAAAATAGTATCCATTTAAAAAAAAAAGATAAGGAAAAACAAATATGAACTATAAAGTAACAGAAAACCCATGCAATTTAATCAATAAACATCTAATGAAATGAATCCATAGACTTTTTTAAAGTGAAAATATCATGGATAATAAATATTGAATATTAATTAATAAATTTCTTAATTTATGAATTTCATGTTTCCTCAGAACATGACACCATTACCAACAAGACTATTCCCATGATAGTTTAAATATATGGGTGAAACCGGTCTGTTATTCTTGGAAAAAACTCTAATATTTTATCACTAAATAATTTCATCTTATTTTCCCATTGATTGATTATGGGGAATTTTTAATAGTTCTCCAACCCATAGGTCTTTCATTAACTAGTCCCCAACCATTAAGGCTTACATTAACCGTTCCTAACCTATATATTACATTTAAAAAGAATTTAAAAAAACAAAGTGCCTTATGAAAGACCTGTAATGATTAAAGGATATAGATTTATCAATATTTCTATAGTTAATCTTGTACTTATAAATGTAAACACCATATTTTGAGATGATATATGATTTATTCAAAAATATATCCATTATCAATGAAATGGAAAATTAGGGGAAATTTTATGTTTAATTATCTTAGTATGTTAAATCTTTCTAGGGGACAAAAAGGAAAAAAGGTAGTGAATTTCAACAATATCCTTCATCAAATAAATCTAGAAAAATCACAATAAAGAATAATTATGTCATCTATGTGACATATACCCATTAGAGGGGTCGTTTTTAGTGATAAAATAGCATAATAACTTTTAAAGCATTCATGAGGAATATACCTTTTCTGAAAAATATTTTCAATGAAAATAACATTTTAAAAAATAATTAAATTTAAATGGGTGAAAATTCATTTCTAAATTATTTTTAAAAGGTTAAATACATTTTTTAAAATATTTTTAAGAAACAATGTTTTTAGTAGAAAATAAGTTCTCTAACTAAAGAATGAAATGATGTTGGGTTCTCTTAAAAAAAATTAAATCATTATGAGTGCCAAAAGTGTATAAATGATACTATTACCTAGAAAATTACATTAATAACCAAGGTATACTAAAATTAAAGGATTTTTTAATGAATGATTCAATAATTTCATCTTATGTAAATTCATGTGTAAACAATCCTGATCAAAATGAGAATATGAAGTAATCCCGTGTGAAGACCATATCAATAATATAAGATTAAATAAATGAATAGATTATGTGTGTCAATTTTAAATCCACCTAAAAGATGTATAAATTCTAAAATAGGAAGTAAATTTTTTTCCCACACATAATCTAAAAATATTAAAATTAATGAGAAAGTAATAGAACCCAATGGAAAATAATTCTGTTATGAAATTATTTACCACTAGGAAACTTTTATGTTGAATCCTCATAGAATAAATATTTCATATTTAAACTAAATATAACATGAGTGCAAAAAATAATGATATAATATACCAATATGGGCATTAGATACACCACAAAAAAGAATTAATTGGTCAATATGACATTTATCTCACAGATGTAAAAAGTGAGATGAAAATCCATTACCTTGAATTTGATTTAATATATAATGTTTTTAAACAAGTTAATAACTCATTACATAACAACATTAATATTTATGATATCATATATTATCTTATTATAATATATTATTACTCATTTCTTAGTAATATTTCATTATTTTCACTACTTTAGGTGTTAATATCCTCATTTCTAAAGTATTTTTGACGTGTTACATGTTGTTCCTATAATTGATTCATCATCACCAAAATGTAAAACATTACGTAAATATATATATATAGTATATATGTATATAAAATAATTCATAACATTTATGGATAATAAATAAAATTCACCGTTCATGGAGATGGTAGTTCATATGTATGCAAGAACAATACTTTCATTTGTTTTCTATATTTAAAAGAATAGAAATTCAATTACATATATGTTTATTATAATTCTTGTACAATATAAATGTAACATATGTCATATTTTTTTAGAGCTATATTTTATATATTTTACAAATAGTTTGAACGAATCACATCACTTTGAGGAGGCAATATTCCCCACTTCCACAAATGATTTTATCATATTTACAAAACAGAGAAAGTAAAAAGTTATCTATATTAAAAAAATTAAATTAGAATAAATATTTAAAAATAATATATATATATATATATCAAATATTAACATAATTTATATCATAATTTCCCATGATAAGAGTACGTAATTGGATAACAAACAATCATTATTTAGTGAGGTTGTAGTTCGCAGTACACATAAATTGTAGGTTCATTACCCATCTGATGAATGTGTGAGTAACTATAGGTAGAATAATTCACATGAAAAAATATATGTATGTTGACTATAATTACTTTATTATATAATCATTTAATAATAATAGATGAGGTTGCGGATAATGAAACTAAATCTATAGTTCATTAGGAAAGATGTTATTTCTTATTCAGGTAACCCCTTTCGGTTTCCCCCAAACGGGTTCCATGGATGGATTTATGAAAACATTGAGGCTTCTAGGCATGAAATATGGATGTTAAAGAGATATTTTGGTATATTTTGGTCATGATAAAGTTGTTAGAGAGGTGTGAGGACGTAGTAGGGGTGAGTACCTTTTTATTGTGGAAGTGGAGTTACAGTCATGGAAATGTTTGAAATAGCAATTACACCCACGTTTTTCTTAATACAAGTGGATCCAATAACGAAAAAAATTATATTAACAGAAGGATAGGGTCTATATATGATCATATAATTTATTTTAGACAAGTTCATAGGTGATTTTGGCCCTTATGTTTATTGTTTAGTCACTTTTTAAGAAAATTTGTCTCTTAATCATTGTAATTTATTTTAATTACCATCAATAATATTTTTTGTAAAAACTATTAATAACATATCTAAAATTATAAATTATTATAATTCCAAATATAAAATCAATTTTTAAAAATTACAATCATAGAAGTGTAGTAGGTAATTTTAATTTAATCAGGCTTACTGGATGATAAAGCTGGTTTTTAATGTAAAAATGATCAAATGTTTAAGATGTGTTTATATCCAATTTTATAGAGAAATTAAATAAAATGATGTAAATTGGATTAATTATTTTATAATGGATAAAATATTAATTTTATACCAATAAAAAATTATATTTATCCTTATAAATAAATTTTACTAAAACAAAATTTTGAATTAATATCTAGTATTTTAAATTATTCATCAAAAAATGAAACCTAACAAATAGATTCCAAAAATATAAACTAAGATAAATTTTATATTTTAATTTAAAACTTTATGTTTATTTTGATATATAATATTTATAATGGTTCCAAATTGGATTTAAAATAGGTTCTCCATTAGAAGTTGGTAAAAACGCCTTTATAAAAATATTGGGGTTTATGTGTAGTATTGGGTTTCTTCTTATCTTATACATACCAAATATATTTAATGAATATAAATAATATTTTCTAAAGAATTTAAAATATATATATTACTTTAATATCACTCACTAATTGTAAGTAATATAAATTATTTAGATAGAATAGCTATGTTTTCATAAAATATAATAACATTCCCATTATATTCAATTGATTATTATAATCATTTGTAATTAATTGGTAATGAATGAATTAAAATACATATTTTCTTAAGTTAGTTAATCATATTCATAAATGAAATTTAATATATAGGATATATCACATTATATTAAATAATTACGATTTAATAATATATTTTTGTTTGGTAAGAAAAGTCTTATGTGTAATGAAAGCTATCAGAGAAAGTAATTATTGTCTGTAACATAAGAAAACTCAGTTTTTTATGAATTTAATTCTATAAAATAGATTTAATTTTTATAATATAGTGATGATATTGTAAATTATCTAGATATTATACTCCTTTACATGATTGGGGATACTTTTCATGCAAACTAAGAAGTATAATGTTCTTATATTATAATTTCAAGCCATTAACATTTCCCTTTAATGTTACCATATTTGGGAATGTAAATATTTGTTAATATATAAAACCATCATAATTTATTTACCCACTTTTTAAGTGGTTTTTTTGAACCCTTTAATAATGTGGGTTTTTAATAATGAAATTTTCAAATGTCAAACCTTTGATGGCTGAGAAAAGGTTAAAATTATGAGGATTAAAATTATTAAATTAAAGGGGTAGAATATAAGTCCCGGATATTTTTTTCAAAAATTATCTAATTTCATTGAATGATTAAATTACATGAACTATGAATTTTGAATGAACCATCACAGACAATTGAAATATTATTAATTAATGTGATAATAATAACCAAGATGATAAATTGATGAGTATGAATAGGAATAATTAAATTTTTAAATTTATAAGTCTTAAACATGAATTAAATATATTCCTTAGTCAAAAATTTGTGATAAATAAAAATAATGATCATTTTACAGCAAAAGAACTTTTTTTCGGGAAAACTGTTTTCATAAATTTAATGAGTTTTTATCTTAAAAATGTAATGAAATAAATATTGGGGAATGACTTTGAAGAAACTTATGTATTATTTAATCAATAATTTTCTTTACCATTCCTATAATATTATTTTAGGTGGGGGTAAAACTAAATTCAGTTTTATACTTAAAAATGTAATTTTTTTTTCAAAAAATAGGTTTCATCACATTTGGTTTACTATTTTCAAATTAAAAGTTTCCACACATTTAAATTTTATCTAAAAAATAATGATTATTTTTTAAATCAAAACACAAAATTATCTTATATTTTCATTTTGATAATATTATGAATAAATTACATTTTTTAGTGAATTGTAAAAAATTCATATTTTCATAAAAAAAACTTTTGGTTAAGTCATTTACAAAGGTTTAACAAAATATTACAATATATTAAAAGTTAAAATAGTTGAATTATTTTATTAATAATCCTGTTAATTTAATTTTAATCATTTTCATAATGAATTTTGATATAATTATTTTTATACTTATGAAATATTTTTTCATATAAAACCAATTTTAAACTTATTTAAAATTAAATTATGAATGTTATATGAAATTAATTTGCTAACATGGATTACATATTTCAAATCTTAGTCATTAATATTAGGTAATAATTCCAACTTAATTTTTTTTATCAATGTGAATATTGAAAACTGTAAAACATTTACCCTGGATAAGGTTAAGACTAGAATACCTGGGGGTTAAACCAAAATATAAGTGTATAGATTCATATTAAAAATTTAAAAATCATTTTTTATTGAAATATTTATCCTTAATTATATCAAAAACTATAATATATAGTCTTTTTTAAGCATCCATCTTAGTAATAAACTTATCATTTTGGATTCTTTGGGGAAATTTACAAGTGGATTCCAACTATGTCCTTTAGAAGACTTATAAAAGGAAATATTTTATCCTCTCTTATAAAAATATAAAAATATTATTTATATACACAAAAACATGAAATAATATCTCCCAAAAATCACTATCCATGTTATAGAGCTTTTGGTCTTCCCAAAACACATACACTAGTGTCTTTAATAAGAGATCGATAGGATGATTTTCTAAGCAATGTTAATTGTTTTATCAATAGTATTTCATTTGGATTCTTTCATACCCTAATAAATTTTGACTTAACAAAAAATATTTAATTACAATATTGTCTAACATATTTTGAGATGTTATTATATTTACAGAATGACATATATTCATGTAATCTTCAGTCCAATTGGAAACAAAACCATTGATCATATGTTAGACAAACAACATCCTCACCAATTGATGTAAATCATATTCCATCACCATATCTTATTTTTGGATAAAATTATAGATTTTATTATTATATATAATTTTTTTGAAATAATTATAATTATAGGATTATAGTTTTTCAACTTCTTTCTTACCTTCCAATGCATTTGAAAATGATAATGTGCCTCGTGTATATGTGTGGACTACCACCTCTACATTGCGATGTGATTCATTTTTCATTTCCATTTTATATGAATGGTAAAAATAATACATTAAATGGATAACTATTATATATATTATATAATTATACTTCTTTATATGTTATTTAATATTTACATTTCTATTTTCTATCCACCAAATCATGAAAATAATGTTCATGCATACGTATGGACTATCCTCTCCATAAATAGTTTAAAAAAAATTTTGGTCAATAAATTATATTGAATATTATGAAAACATACATAATGAAAATATATGATATTTATATCATGGATTAAATTTTGGAGATAATTTAACAATGATCAAAGTTGGAGGTCCAAAACTTCTAAACCAAAACATAAAAGAAAAAAAGGAGTAGTTATCATCCCAAAAGATGATTTTAATAATGAATTATTAAAAAACATATATTAAAATGAACAATGTAATTAAAATATAGTATTATATACATTATTATGGTACTGTAAATTGTGTATAATAATCCTAAATTTATTATACATTATTTTATAATGTGTATTAATAAATTAGAGACGTGGGGTGATGTGAAATTTTCTCAAATTTTCTTATTTGGGACAAATGTTATTTTATCCAGCTATTTTCATTTATGAGGTGTATATACCACCCCATTGAAATAATATGTAATTAATTAATTTATTATCATTTTATTTAATGTTTTATTTTATGTTATTCTTTAATTGGGACTACGATTCAAAAGTAACCCAAACATGTAAGGGATTTCCATCTCATATTTATTTCCATGGGATACATGAAATATTCCCAACTTTTTTCATTATTGTAGTGTATATACGACCAATAATTATATTATACTAATATTGTTTTAAATGTTTTTGGATAAAAATATCCATATGTATTTTAATATTTCAAATGGATTATGATTCAAAATATACTAATGATTTCAGGGCCTTATATTACAATCCCATTGTTTATGAGGAATGTTTATGATCATTCTTACAATGATAATATAATATGATATACCTCTGAAGAAACTCATGAATTGTAGTCTTATATTATCATTTATAATAATTATATGTTTTAATTCATTTTCATCTATTCTTTCTCATGATACCAGAATAATATTTTGTTCAATGAAAATAAATTTTATTTCTCTCTCAGGTCAAAATTCATTTTTCTTATATATCGATTTTTTCAAAAACTATTTTCATGAATGATTTTATTGATACTGTTTGACTTTTATATTTAAATTTTACCCAAGTTTTATTTATTATAAACAATTTTAAAAGGAATATTCTTATCTTTTTCCAAATAATTTTTTTGACTTTTTAATGAAAATGTGAAATTAATATCTGTTTCATCTGTACGACATGAATGGTATTTAAATAATTCATGAATGCTTAATGATTTAATGTTTTTCTTTTAATTATTCAAGGATATTTTAAAATAAATATTTTTCTTCATTATGTGGTGTTTTTTTCAATGCGGGAAGGTTGTTTTCCAGAAGATTGTTTTTAATGGTATTTTATTGGTATTTCTATTTATCAATACGAACAACCCTTGATTACACATCACTCTATAGGGGATATTATCCAATGATAAAAAACCTATTCTGAATATATATAGTTTGTGATTATGATAAAAAGAGTTTTATGAAGCTCTCTCCTTTTATAGTTGTTATACAATGATGAATTGACGAAAAGATTTTGAACCCCGTTTGTTTTGTTATATTATACCATGATGAAAATTTTATAAAACCAATTTATATTATATGGCTTATTATGTGAGAAATTGTTTATGATCTTTTGGATTAAATATATATTATTTTAATTAGGTTATTGGTTGTACAATAATTCTATTTCTCTCAAATGTATTGGGTAAATTTGGATAACTCGTGAGTAAATATATTATCCATGAACCTGATTTTTTTTCCCAATTCCTTGTAAGGGCCTGGTTTTCATATCCATAAATATAGTGTATAAATAGATTTAATGTACATTTGTTTATGCTTGGACCCTAATTTGATTTAAATTATATTATGCATGGACTAGGGTTTCATGGCCATAAGTTTATGCAAGGTCCTGATTATGTCTCCATAACATAAAGAGAAAACCTATTTCTATTTATCCATATTTCAAATGTTATAAAATTATGTGTATGAAAGAAAATTTTTTGTTATGGAAATTTTATGACATCCAGTATTAGGTTTTTTGATTTTTTATGATTCATATATTATTAAATTCTAATATTTATTCCATGACTCAGTTTTCACATATATGATGTGTAGGGTATGGTTTACAAAAGTTATAATTATGTTCTCATACCCATATGATAATGTTATGTCTTTATCTCCATTTTTCACCCTTACTGAGCTTGTGATATCAGCTTTCATATATATCCCTTCCATAGGTTATGAGGAATCGTATTATGGATGGTATATATAAGAAGGTCGAAGGTTATGATGTACCTAAGGAGGTATTTTTTTGGCTCATTTATAAACCAATTGTTTATGGGGACATGTTTTCAAAGATATTATACATATAAAATTCAGGCGTGGATCATAATATTATTAAATTAATATTTTTATAATAAGATGTAATATATAAGTATGATATTTTTGGGTCTCTATATTATCATTCATTTTAG
This sequence comes from Viscum album, assembly GCA_963277665.1. Classification (NCBI taxonomy): domain Eukaryota; kingdom Viridiplantae; phylum Streptophyta; class Magnoliopsida; order Santalales; family Viscaceae; genus Viscum; species Viscum album. The sequence goes on from OY728122.1 coordinate 49,504,666, forward strand.
AATTAGATGATATGTAAGCTTTTATCAAGATTTAAGGGTCCATATTATTAAATTCCTTTAATATTGGATATCATTTAATACTGAACTTCAAAAAACTAGTATATTGTTTCCAACTTAGAGAATCATACAACTTTTTTATTGTCACTTGGTGGTAATGTATTTATTAGTGATAATATTTAATCAACTCTAATAATATTCTCTAACATAGATTGAACTCCTTTTATGTGAATATATGATTTAATATATTATTATCAATATATATACATAGATCTCAATTTTAAACTTTACAGATAATTCTTCAATTTTTTCAATGAAACAATTACTACATACATCTCGAAATCATGAGTCAGGTAATTTTTCTTATAAATATTCAATTGGTGTGAGGCATTAAATATAACCATATCTTTCTATATACAAAAAATTCCTAGTCCTTTATTTAATGGATAACTATATAACCCAAACCCCTCTTCACCACATGGTACTATGATCATGGGTCTACTGAGTTACCTTCTTTTTTGCTATTCAATATTTTCATCACATTAAACTATTTATAGAAACATGTATCCCTTACATATCAACTTAGTCAGCAGATTTAGTATATATTAGAAACCATTCACAAATAATATATAGAATCCATACAACCTATGAAAATAGTATGTCTTATTTACCTTGGTTGGTCTAAGACATTGATCAATAACTTTCATCTTAGAATCATTTACTGATATAACCTATCATGAGATTATATTAATGAATAATAAAGCCTTATATATCCAATATTAACACTTGGTATGTTTGGAGTGCAACTCATCCTTCTTCTAGGACTACAACATGATATTAAGATGATATCCATGGTCCTACTTTCTATTTGAATACATATGAATATCATCATTAAGGGCTTATACAAACAAAAAAATTAATATCTAAACACATATTTCATTAGATCCATAAATATAGGATTTTAATTGGTGATTATAAGAGATATTACAATAAATTCATAATGGTTGTACCTCATATGGAAGGTTATCTTTAGTATATCATCCTTCCCTAAATTGAAATAATCTAGAATAAATTTCAATCCTTTATAAGAATGGATCTCCAAAAATTTGATCAAAAAAGTCATCAATATATGGTAATAAATAATTTTCCTCTATAATAATGATGTTACATTCTCAATAATCAATGTTAAGATGAATTAACCCATATACCTTATTTACCAAAAAGAACACGTGTTTCCCATGGTGATACACTTAGGTGTATAAATATGTTATCTATATTATCATAGATTTTATTCTTTTATTCCTATAACTCAATATGTTCTTTCTATATGAATCCCTCGAAATAGGCATACCTCCATATATGAATTCTATCAAAAACTAAAATACACTATTCAGAGTAATACTTTGAATGTTTTCAACTATATCCAAATCATATTTATAAAAAACAGGTATATATTCAATGTTGAGTTTCTCCATAACCATTTTAGAAAAATATTCCTGATGAATAAGTTGTATCGACCATACAATGGAAGTAATTCCCAGTGTAATTTCTTGTTTATCCATTCAACAATATAAATCATTAGATGATTCTTAATTTCAAACTTAGTTTCCCTACATTATTAGTTGATATGAAATTAATAGAGATAAAGAAAATTTGTTTTTAGAATCACATCAATTTCAACTAGAGGGAGAATTTCACTATTTTTAAGAATTATATTACTACCAATTTCTTTCAGATAGATGTTATAGACTTGAGATTCAATAACCATTCCATTATGGGTATTTACTATGAAATAAACAGTTATTTGATGAGGTGTTCATATGATTTTGATAAAAAGTTTTATATATATAAAACAATGGGTAGATACTGAATTAAATAAGAACTTTATTTTTATATAGTATATATTATATGTATATTTCATCGCATCATTCTCTTCATCAACATTAGTTGTAAAATAAAAGTCATTCAATTTATCATTTTAATTTGGGGGTGTTGAGGCCAACAAACCAAATTATCTATTTATTTTTTGAATTTATTGAAATAATTACCAATCTAAATAAATTAGAACTATTTTTATTCATTGGTTGAAAACTTTTTCCCCATTATGTTAATTTCGTACCTTTTCTTCCCCAACAAAAATCAGTCAGTTGGTGGATAAACCTTCCACAAATGAATCATTTTCATGTTTCATTTAGACTATTTAAAACATCATTTACCCCACCCTATTATCTTGTTGTTGGTTCGAAATTATTCACTCCATGGGATTAATCATTAGATTTTCCATAAGGATCTATTTTTCACATCATTTCACTAAAACTAGATCACTTATTATAGTTCCCAATATTCACTTCTACATTAAAATCAACTTGAATGAATTATCCATTGTTACCAAAGTGATATGGATAATTATATTCAATGAATATTTTTTAGGATTATAAGTAATTGATCAATTTTTCTTGTAGGATCCATTATAATTTCTTTAGCATACCTTGAATGTCTTGTAAAATTTTCATTACATGTAAAAATGGATTTACCATCCTTCCAATTTTGTTCTAGAATGAACCTTTCCATATTATTATAAACAGTTTTATGAAATTATTTATTGATAAATACTCTCTAAAAAACCTCTTATTGGACTGATTTAATTTCTTTTTATTTACTCATTTTCTTGATAAGGATACACCCTTTATTAACATCTCTTTCCATATCATAGACAACATGGAATGTTTTCCCACGGTTCATGAAATGAAAAGAAAAAATATATTTTTCATTTCATAGATCAATTTATTAGAAATTATTGATTTATAGGACCCACAAAAGGAAGGTTTATGTTTTCACATAAAATACTAAATAGAATGTTTCTCCCTCATTGATTAATTAAGAATATAAACACGGTCCATATTACCTTTTATAGATTCAGTGATTTTAGTGATAATATTCCCAAGTTATATCATATCAAATCCCAAGATTTCTTTTCTCATGACTACATTAATTTCATTGGCATTGAAATTTGTTGTTCACGTGATTCCTCTTGAATATTGGTGTTTTGTAAAACAAAATACATTGAATAATGATCGATCTTCAATAATCAGAGTAAATAGTAATATAATCATGATAATAATTTTTGAGATGTCCAAAATTATGAAACATTTTTAAAAACTTATTTAACACTATGTTTAGCCAAGTTATTATATTTTCATTATCTATTCAAATAAATATTAATGGTACATAAATAAAATGTGAATTAACCCCTAAAAATCCCCTGACATTTTAAATATAGGATTGAATTCGTAGGCACACTCATAATGCACCAATGATGATCGAGTTATTTTTTAGTCATCCCCATTCAATATTATTTCATCAAGGTGTATCTATTATTTAGCAATATACACTATCTAATATTGAAAAAGGTTTGTATTTCAAAATAAAATAACACACCCTTATTTACAATAACATAGTATGTTCTCATATATATAATATTATTTTAAGGATTGTCACTAAAGTTTTCCCATTATAGTTTCTAAAAGAAGATAAAAATTTCTCTGATACTGACTTTAAAAACATTATATTATCAATCACAAACATTATATCATATTATATTAACATTCTATACATTTCGTAAACACACATTCTTGAGGATCGTAAAGGTTTAGAGTATTTGGAAACTAGAAAAAAAATAAACTTATTTATCAAAAGATCTTAATCATCTCCAAAAAATATATCCATATTAGTACCATTATAGACATGTCATACTATGAACATCCCATAAAAACATTGGGAATGAAAACATAATAAAGGGTGAGCTCTAATGCTTAGTAAAGGTAAACATGAGAGACATTAATCATAATAAGTCATAAGATAAGAAAAAGGATATGACAATATAATCAAGTGTATAATGTCAAAGTAATAAATTCATAAAAAGAAAATATTAGTTCATAATCTATAAAATGAAGTCATTTCTAGAATCCTAATCAATAAGGTTGTCAAAGAAGTTATCATAATTCATGATTTATAACATAGCCATGTGGCATCGTAAATATAGTAAATAATATTCTTGGGAACATTAGTCTTCACAATCATATCCAGTCATAATTTTTTCAGAATATATATAAGAAATTATTATCACACATAATAATGTGAACATAGTTATTTAAAATCATGATTATCTATTTTCATTTGAGCTTATCTAGAATTAATAATACCCATGCATCGAAATATGAACTTATTTATTTGGAATCACGTCAATAAAATCTTATCTGGTTATTTAAGTGAAATAAAATTCATGCATAAAAATGTAAAATATATATTTATAATAATGTAATCTATTAGCAGCATTATATCATGGTATATAAATAAAAAATTACACAATAAATTGGAGGTATATTTTCTACCAACCCACACATAATCAAAATCTTTTCATATGTATTATAGAATGTCACAAAAACGTTTATCATTTTATCTGATATTAACCTGTGAAAAGAAAATGGGATTCAATAAAACATCATAATTAATAAAATAAGCATATAGAAAATTAATAATGGTTTTATAAATGGGTCATTTCCCATATGATTAATAAGTAATATTAAAGGATGTTACCATGGATGAAAATATATCAAAATATAATTAGAACATTTCTTAATGGAAAACACCCATATCATTTTGGAATCACTTATGTAAAATCTAAAAAATTACATAATATTAAGAGAAATATTATTTTAAAATATCCATTGAATTCATTAATGTTGTTTTTGAATAAAATAATATTTATGATGGTGGGTAAATTCATTCATGTTGTATATGTTCAAATTATGATTTCATTCACACCTTTGGTAAAAATTACCAGTTTATAAATTGAAAATAAGATTACTTCTAAAAAACTATTTATAAAGTTAAATATATGTAAAAAAATCTTTAATAAATTATTTTATAATATAAAAAAAATATTTAAAACCTTTTAAAGATAATATAATCATGAAATAATATCATTCATAACCAAAGAGGAAATAATGTATCTTTTTCTTAAATATTTCCTAAATATTTTTAGGTTTAAAAGAGAGGAAATTGGTACTATAACATGAATGTTCCATGATTAAAAATAATATAAGAAAATATACTTCATTTTAATTATTTTAAACATATAATTTCCTTCAATTTATATATAGTATAGGAAATCCTGAAATAAAATGATATTATAACATAAATTCCAATCCTGAAGTCCTATATTTTTTATACATGTTAAAAAATATTGTATAAGAAATATATATTTATTATAAATATTTTATATAATAATAGTCATATTTATCATACCATTTATTATTTTCTTATAAAAAATCATTCAATAATAACCAATAGTTCATTATTAAAATCACTTTTAAGATGACAACTATATTTTTTTTCATACATGTTTCAATTCAGATTCTCTAGTCCTTATACATTGAGTATGGTTCCACCATATCTACAATGTTATTAATATTAACAGTTTCATATTTAATCTCTATATAAAAAATTAAACATAATTATATAATTTTTATAAGAAGTTGAATGACATCACTTTGTGGACACAATAGTCTGTACGCACACACGAATTATGTTTCCACTATTTTGATGGATGGAATGAATGAAATGTAAATATCAATTATACATTATATTATTATAATAGTATCATAAATATCATATATAATTAGTAAATTCATCATTATTACCAACAATTTGATGTTTTAATGAAAAATGAAATGTATCTCTTAATGGAGGTGGTGGTCCATACATACGTATGATGGATGCTTTTCTCTATACACTATTACAAATATGGATTTTATGAGTTCTAAAAATGGCCTTTAAGAGTGCTAGAAAAGTGTTGTTAAAGATGGTGAAGATAAAGGGTGGGTCCCCTTTATCAGCGCTTCAAAAAGCACTGATAAAGACCCCTTTTATCAGTGCTAAAAGAAAGCATTCATAAAAGGGGACTTTTATCAGTGCTAAAACAAAGCGCTGATAAAAGGGTTCTTTTTCAACATTTTCTTTTTAGCACTGATAAAACTCCCATTTTATCAGTGCTTTTAAAAATGTTCTGATAAAAGTCTAAAAAATAACAAAAATAAAAAAATAAAAAAATCCCCCCAATATGGGGCTTTTATAGCGCTTGAGCCCTCCTTTTGTAGCGCTTTTCCGCCCTCCTCTAGTGACCACACACACCCCTCCACCCTTTATCAGCACTCGCCCCCAGACTCACCCATGCACATGCATCCTTGCCTCCACTCAGATTTGATCTCGATACCTCCCCCCTGCGCGCCTGATGCCTTTTCCACTCCCCTATATTGATTTGTTCTCCTATTAATGATATATATATATATTTAGTTATATTTATTTGTATAGTAATATATATTTATATTAATATATATAGTTATATTAATATTAATATATATATTTATAGTTATATATATATATAATTATATTAATATATATATAGATATATTAATATATTTATATAGTTAGATTAATATATAGGTATATAAATAATAATATATTTTTATTTAAAATAAAATGGATATTAGTTATTATTTAGATAAAGCTAATATATTTTATATGTAAAGATATTTTATTATTTATATATATAATTAATTTTTTTTAAATATATTAAAAAGAAGTATATATTGTTATATATTTGATTATAAATAGGAGTTCATTATAAAAAATGATAAAATTTCAAAGGCATAATATCAATATGAATTTAATACCTTGGAATAAATTTAATACCCACCAAAAAATCAAATAATACCCCCTTAAATGATGCTGAAAATCCACAAAATGTTAAAAATTCGGTGTATCCCGACTAAAAACTCAGTTTTTGAGGCCTTATGGGCCTTTTTAGGCTTGAAAAATCCTTGACAGGGGCTCTCCCCAATCACAATGGTGTAGAGCTCGTTGCATGTTTCGATTCGATATGTGGTAGAGCTCAAATGGACACCCGGATCAAAAGTTTTGGCCGTTTGAAGTTCATGTTGCGTTTTCAACATATTTTTGATATTTTTTAAAATTTTTATTTATTTATTTAGTCTTAAAAATGTTATTAAATGAATATTACTCCATAATAATTAGGAAATTGTTAATTAAAAAATTTAAATATTTTTGTAATCCATTTTCACTAAATATCTTATATATTATGTGTAACTGTATATTTACACTTATCTAAAATATATTTAAAATTATATTTAAAAATATATATTTTATTTATATCAATATAACCATATCTATATATTTAAATATAAATATATGTTTTAATGAATTTTTTTGAAGTAAACCCTTTATCAGCGCTTTGAAAAAAGCGCTGATAAAGACCCCCCTTTATTAGCGCTACTAAGAAAAGCGCTAATATACGGGTACCCTTTAACAGCGCTAAAAAAAGCGCTGTTAAAGGGGGTTCCTTTATCAGTTCTTTTTTAGCGCAGATAAAGGTACCCCCCTTTATCAACGTTTTTTCGTTAGCGCTGATAAAGGGTGGCGCTGGCCTTGCCTAGTTTTGTGGTAGTGATATAAGATGAAAAAATGGTGGATAATGGATATTAAATAATCATAATAAAAATTTATTATGCTGAATTTACTAAATTAATTATTTCACAATATAAACAATAGGAATATAGGAGGTAGAAGAAAAATTAAAATTTTAACTACATTGTTAAGAGTTATACCACTTAATTGAGAAACCTCCTTTAGATTACATCTTAAGCCTTAAAAGGATGGTATTTTGAAATGAAAATAAGTTATTTGATGTGTTGAATAATTATTTTATTTTATTGTTTTATGTATTGGATGATATATACTACTTATATATTATGAATAATGGAATAGGGATGGTCCCCGTTGAAATATGAGAGAAATGGAACACTTGAAATTACATTAAATTTTAAATAATATATATACATATATTATAATAATCTCACGTGAATCCAATGAACCTGAAAAAGTAATATATTATTTTATATAGTCTAAGTAAACTCAAAATATTACATTTATATTGATGTTTTTGTATATTTTATGCCTTATATCACTTTTAAAATACTTTAATCCCATTTTAACCATAACCGTGATAACTTAAATTTTTTGGATAATAACATTATTATAAGACCAAAAATAAAAGGTTCCTTTAATTAATATATGTATGTGATAACTAAAAATTTTGAACCAATTTTATAATATTTATTTTATATAGGTTTTTGAAATTTGAATTTTTCTATGAATATGAATACATGAAATCAGTATTTAAGAAAATACCCTATTTAATCATAAAAAAAATTTATATTGTAAATAAGTAAAAATATGGTTTCCGTAATTTTTTATATTTTTAGTAAAAAGGATATGAATATATTAATTTGTAACAACTTAAAAAATAATGTAAGCATAAAACCATACAATTAAATTCAAAGAACCCAAAAAAAATTTTATTTGAATTAAATATATATTATGTTTGAAAAAGTAATTCTTAGGATCATGAAATTCAAAACAATAGTTTGAAATACATAATTTAACAAAATGAACATATATTGGGTTGATGAAATGTTTTTATAATTTATTAATATTTGTATACATCATAATTTTTTCATAAAATTTATAATATCTAAAAAATAATTATTTCCACTTTTCAAGAAATTTATTATATAAACCACAAGAAAAATTCACCAAATTGTAATTTTGATAAGTTTTACCCAAAAATTATATTAATACTATGTTTTTTAAAAATTAATTGAAATTTTTAATAATTTCTATTCAAAAAGTGCCAAAACCCATTCTAATGAAAATATTTTCTTGAAGTATAAAATTACTTAATTTTATAATGTGTATTTATTTATTATGCATCAAAGAATTTGATTTTTATAAAAACATTACACATATTTTTCATAATGTGTTTATCATTATTCATACCACCAATTTTAATGTCTTGGTTATAATGGTCACATATAAATAATAATATTTTTATAGTGTATCATAGTTCACTTAAATCACCATACTGATTGTTAAGAAAGATATTAAACACTAAATGTTTATTTAAAGAGAAATATATTATGAAATATTAGGTTGTTACACATAGTATATAGAATAAAAAAATGATTTACCCTTGGGTGATCAGTGAGTTATCCTTAATCCTAGTAAAGGTTATAAGCCCTGGTGTTTAGTGAAGATGATGAAAATTTCTATCCATCAAAAAATGAGTATACCAGATTTTGGTATTCTAGAACATTTCTCACTTTATTCTCTTTATATATATCCCAATGCAACCGAACTAAGTAAAATAAATGTCCTCGTATTCTTTATATTTATGTATCTATCATTGATATATGGTGAGAGGGAGATTAAGGGATAGTTATAGATTAAATAATTTTCTTGAATTGATATAGAAAGATGTAATAAATAGTGAGTATTAATGTAAAGTTAAAATGTTAAATTGAAAAGTGATGTGATTTGATCTTACTTAAGGTGAATCAAGACATTAATCGTAACATTTTCTTCCCAAAATATTATCATAGTGGTGGAAAACAATCCTGAAGTCTACAAAATATAAAGGAAATTTTACAATGAAAACATAGGTTATGTCAATAATATACGGTTTTGAAAACAACATATTTAATAAGAGTAGTAAATAAATTCAGCTCATCCAGAATATTTTCTATGTTCTCACACCTTTATTTCATTATTTTGACAAAACTATTCATTGGAACACCAAATGAAGATGAAATATACCAAATAATTTTTTGTTTCCAGGAAAACCATTTGAGCCCATAAATTTAGATCAAGTTTTATGAATATGAAATCCTTAAATTTAAAGGATTAATATTTTTTCCCCATTCTTGGATTTTTAAAATCAAGGACTTGGTCACTATAAAATGAGTCTATAATCATGAAATATTAAACTCATTACTAGGGAAGATTATGTAGTAGATTCCACAAAAATTAAAGACATACCCTACTATGTAAAAACAAATATTATATTAATTCACATGAACATATAATTGAATTTCCATGGTTATTCACCACCTGGAAGGAGAATGTATTCAATAATTGAAAAAATATATATAGAGACATTTTTTCTTTGATTGCATCAATACTAATGTGACGCCCCAGGTTTTATGAACTAGTTCAAGTAGGAAATGTTATGCCTTTAATGAGGTCTCTTGTTGTTTTGGTTGTGTTTTGTTGTGATAATAAGGAATTCGAAATAAAATAAAACATGGAGAATAAGGTAAACTGTTATATATTAAAACATTACTTTGCAACAAGACCCAACTAGTTTAAAATACTATGCACAAGACCCAACACTGCCACATCAAGACTACTAAGAACCACAACTCGAGTAATTGGATAGTCCTCATCTTCAGAGTTCATCAGGGTGAAAAATATAACAGCCAGGGCCACAACACACATGCTCAATGCCAATGGTATGAGGAGATCCATCCTTCCTGTTCAAGTGTTTTGTTTTTAAGATGTACCCCACACCCCTATATTTATATTATTTATTTGAGTTATGACCGTTATATTTATATATCCGTTGGGTTTTCAAAACGACGTTGTGTTTCCATTAATAATGTTTACTTTAAAAGAGAAATCGATTTTTATTCCCTCATAACTTTATGATATTCTTAAGACATTCTTTCATAAAATATTCTTTGTTTTATAATAAAAAATAGTATTTTTAGAAGTTAATCTCCTCATTTTTACAAAATCCCGATGAATACCTAGGTAGTTGTAAACATGGTATTCTTTTTATGAAAAATATGTTTAGAGGGAATTCGTAATAATTATATCTTTTGATCTCATAAATTATGTAATTTTTGGGAAACTGTTGGTCTTTAAAAGAATTTTATAAAACAAACAGTAGATTATTTTAAAAATTATAATGATTATGATAGTATAATACAAAAAGTATATCTTTTAAAGATTTATACCAAGACTTAAAATATTTTATCTAAACTAGAAAGTGGTTTTCAGATTTTAAATTAAAACTGTTTGTTTTTATTCAATTTCTACGAATTATATATATTTCACCCTATTTTGAGCTAAGTATATAATAAAACTAAATTCTTATAAAAACATTTTGTGGGACCCAGCCAAGCCAAGGGCATCCCTTATTGGACAGGCCCTCCAGGCCATGGACGAGACACCCTAGGGTCCTAAGGTGCCGCCATCGGGCTCCCCAGGTGTGTGGTGCAACTGACCCGAGAGGCTTGGGGGCTGAGCATAGGTTACTCGTGTCGCGTGTGGGCCTGTGTATAAGGCCGCGGCTCGCGCTGTGTGAGGTTGGGCCAAGGCTCGGGGGGACCCGTGTGTAAGGCCACCTGTGCGTTTGTGTTTGTGCTATTGCACCACTCCCCGAACAACTTGTTATTTATACCGCACCTCAAACTCATCCCATTTCGATGTGGTATGCGCTCCGTGCAACCAGGACCGTCTGATTGACATCCGCTTCGATCTCATCCATCCAACTCATTTTTAACTGAATGACCTCCCCCATTCCTCCGTATGCCATCCGATCTCTTTAGCGTTTTAATCACATCCCTCCATCCCTTTAAAATGTTTAACCCGATTCCCGCGCAGTAGGCCTGCACCTCAGTTTCCTTTGTCGCACTGCTCCTCTGACCCTCACACACCGCCAACTGCTAGGGCCCTGTAGCTTCGTCTTCTCTATACCGGGCTATCCCTTAGGCTGAGCCACTTGGTTGCGCTGAACCCTCTACTTAAACTCTTCCCAGGCCGCATGAAAGGGAGATCTTTTGCTCCTTCTCCTCCGCAGACATCCAGCAGCTGAGCACCAAGCCTCCTCCTCAAGCCAGGTAAGGGTTCTGCATTTCCTTCCTTCCTTCAAGAGCCCTTGTGCTATAATTCTGACTTACATAGTTACATAGTTTATATTTATATATGTATATAAACCCTCAGGTTCTTTACCTTAAACAAAAAAAAAGTTTCTGTTTTTTTCCCTTCATGCTTCCCGAAGAGTGCATGGGAAAGGGAGGACATTTTTTATTTTTGTTTTCTTTGGGAGAAAAGAATACCACTATACATGCGGTATATATATATGCAGATTATGTAAAAAATATCTTTCGGTATGAAATACCCTCAAAATGTGTTTATATTTGCGTTATAGGAAGAGTTATATACCCATGCTCTGTGGTGATGCGGTTTTTCATAGTATATAAATATATACATATATGTACAGATAAACCCAAGACTATTTTTTTCATATATAGTGTATATACTGTTTTATATATATATAAAAATTTGTACACATAGACCCCAAAACCCTTTCGGTTTAGGGTACCTATGCTCATTTAGGGGGTAATATTTATGTTAAAAGTTGCATTTTTAACTGATTCTTAACATATGTCATGTATGTAAACTTTATATATATATAACTAAAAGTTTTTACATGTTTATAATTTTTTTTCAAAAAAAACCATTTTATACATTTAGGGGAATGCTACAAATAAATCAAACTATGGTTTACCATTTTTGGGGGGTTTTATCACCATCTACGATCACAAGTGTTTTCTTTAAGCAATCTACCTCCTTGAAGTAATAATTTTAAAGACTCATCATTTTATGTCATCATTTTCATGCTTTAATGACTAACTTTTGAAATGGGAAAAGAAAATGTTTTACGAAACTATGTGTGCATTTGTTTAATTGTCAACATATTTTTCCAATGTTATCTATCATTTCATGTATAAAAAAATGCGTGTGATGACTTGTGACTTGTTTTAGTCATTATTGTACATAATTTATACTAATGACATATCACTAAATAAATTAAGATTTTAGATTACCCAATGTGATAGAGGACACATTGGGTAAAGTAAAAATGAATGAGATATTCAAGGTGGTATGGGAAATCTTGAATATACGAATGGTTTATGTAAAGAATGAACGATGTGGCTCACATGATAATAAAGGAAAATTTAAGGGTGCGCCCTGATAGCGCTCCAATGCATTGGGTAAAGGCTTAATCTCTAGAGATGACTTTTTAGACTGATACCTTGGTGAATAACCTTGGTAATTTTTAATGACACCTTGGGGATTGACCTTGGTGAAATGAAACGATTGTCAATATTAAATGTTGATGACACATAATTCAAGTTATGTAACAAGTTCTTTCCAAGATAAGGTTCTTTCACGACTGATGCCTTTAAAGTTTTCATAGAGTCCTTATTTTCTTAGCTTAAAGCGTGATGCATGACTAGTGTTATCACTTAATAGAATGGTAACCCGCATATGAAAATTTAGTTCTTTCCTTGTGTGCAACTCTGATTATGCATTACTTTTAATTGTTTAAATTTATGCCTAAGTGAATCACATGTAGTACTTGTTCATAACAACCATTATCACCCCTTCAATAATTGACATAAATGTTTCAAGTTCTTCTTGAAAACCTTGTTTGAGAATTTGTATGTCATATGTTGTAATAAGTGTTCAATCTCTTTAAAAAGGAATGTTTTAAAATGTTACAATGTTTTAATTTCTTTTTTTTTAAAACCCCCTTACTGAGTATTTTAATGCTCACCCTACATTTTGATTTAAAATTTTCAGGTATCATCTTTTGAAACATGAATTGTATCAGATGTTTCCGGTTTCCCAGAACCCGAACCGCACACGATCCTCTGTATGGGACATGATGTGTTGTTAACAAAGTGTATTTTATTTTAAGATAACACATCATGTTCAGAAGGCACCGACTCTTGTGTTTCTCGGGTTGGGGTCTCTACAGTTGGTATCAAAGGTTCGGTTTGGATAACTCTGGAAAGCCAGAAAGTGAAACAAAAATATACATATATGTATATATATTTCAGTTTTATAAAAAATTCGGTTTTCTGAAATTTTAGATGGAAAACGAAGGAACAAATCTCTTATCTCTCCCCATAGAGGCCCTAGAGACCATTGTGTCTTTAGAAAGCCATGAGGACTTTCTAAACTATGCCCATATCCGCATGACATGCAAACACCTTTATGATATATCCAATTCACCACGGGTGGTTCAGCTACACCAAGGGGTAGGAATAGATTACCTCCTTATGATAATAACTCAGTTTCCCTCCTATGTACGTCGAGGAAGGTACTATGAGAAACTTTTCCAGATTTTCACGGAAGGTGAGAGCTTTGGCACTATGCTTGATAACCCTTTTCAAGAAGCTGCTGCTGACGGAGACCTCCGAGCGGGCTACCATTGTCAAATTTTAAATTATGGCTTTTGGGGTCAGTTGTTGGACTTCAGAAGGTTAGAAGACGAGTCCACCCGACTATCTTGCAAAAGACAAGTGTATGAAGATGTCTCTCAACTTCATGCACCCCATGCTAGACTCATAAGACTTCATAGGTGTCCTCATGAGTTTTCCCTGAATGCTCGGCCTGTTTTTAGTTCGAGGAGTTAGGGAGTTTTGCTTCTCTATGTGGATTTTGTTTAGTCAATGAGTAAGGTAAACTCAAGCACCAATAATAATAAACTTATGTTTATTGAAATGTTGTCCTTCCCCTTCCTTGTCTTTATTTTATTTTTGTCCTTGAATGATTTTCAAGTGTTTGAACTCCTATCTTAAAACTTTCAGATAGAAGGAAAAACCCACCTGTTATCTCTTCCCACTGAGATTTTGGAAATCATTGCGATCAAAACCTGTGAGGACGAGTATGAAACCTTCGCAAGTATGCGAAGAACATGAAAGAAGTGGTTTGAGGTAACAAACGGTCCGGAGATTCTCCGCACCTGCCAGGGTAATGCCTCCATCTATTACCACATTGGCTCTGCATAGCAAGCCGGATGTCAACGATGAGGAAGTTACCACGAAGGGCTATTTCTTTGTTTCACCCTAGGCCAAAACTACACGGCCAGAGGGAAATTTCAGGAGGCTTCGTTAGAGGGAAATCTTTATGCGGCTTATATGCTCCAACTTCTCAGCTTTATCCTGTTTGACCGTATCTATGGCTTCGATATCCTCGACCGAGACATAATTCGACAAGTCCTTCGTACATTGGTCTGCAAAGACATTTCAGAACTTTGTACTGTTCGAGCTTCCCTCTAGAGGCCTGAAGGCCCGGAGCATAAGTGCAACCCCTCCTGCCTTAGGTGTATGTGGATTAGGGAGCTGGAAGAGGTGAGCTTTTCTACGGGGATCCCTCTAAATGCACCTGTTGACCCTATTCATTGGTGGAGGTGGTAGGAACATTTCTGAACCTTGTAGTGTTGTGAAATAAATTGTGAGGACGCAATTTTCTAAATGGGGGGATGATGTGACGCCCCAGGTTTTATGAACTAGTTCAAGTAAGAAATGTTATGCCTTTAATGAGGTCTCTTTTTGTTTTTGTTGTGTTGTTTTGCGCTAATAAGGAATTCGAAATAAATTAAAACATGGAGAATAAGGTAAACTAATATATATTAAAACATTACTTTGCAACAAGACCCAACTAGTTGAAGATACCATGCACAAGACCCAACACCGCCACAGCAAGACTACTAAGAACCACAACTTGAGTAATTGGATAGTCCCCATCTTCAGAGTCCATCAGCGTGAAAAATATAACAGCCCAGGCCACAGCACACATGCTCAATGCCAATGGTATGAGGAGATCCATCCTTCATGTTCAAGTGTTCTGTTTTTAAGAAGTACCCCACACCCCTGTATTTATATTAGTTCTTTGAGTTATGACTGTTATATTTATATATCCGTTGGGTTTTCAAAACAACCATTGTGTTTCCATTAATAAAGTTTACTTTAAAAGAGAACTTGGTTTTTATTCCCTTATAACTTTATGATATTCTTAAGAGATTCTTTCATAAAAGATTCTTCGTTTTAAAGTAAAAAAGAGTATTCTTAGAAGTAAATCTCCTCATTTTTGAAAAATCCCGATGAATACCTAGGTAGTTGAAAACTTGGTACTATTTTTATGAAAAATATGTTTACAGGGAATTCGTAATAATTATATCTTTTGATCTCATAAATTATGTAATTTTAGAGAAACTATTGGTCTTTAAAAGAATTTTATAAAACAAACAGTAGATTATTTTAAAAATTCTAATGATTATGATAGTATTATACAAAAAGTATATCTTTTAAATATTTATACCAAGACGTAAAATATTTTATCTAAACTAGAAAGTGGTTTTCATATTTTAAATTAAAACTATTTGTTTATATTCAATTTCTACAAATTATTTATATTTCACTCTATTTTGTGCTAAGTTTATAATAAAACTAAATTCTTATAAAAAAATTCTGTGAGACCCGGCCAAGCCTAGGGCATCCCTTATTGGACAAGCCCTCCAGGACATGGACGAGACACCCTAGGGACCTGAGGTGCCGCCATCGGGCTCCCCAGGTGCGTGGTGCAACAGACCCGAGAGGCTTGGGGGCCAAGCATAGGTTACCTGTGTCGCGTGTGGGCCCGTGTATAAGGCCGCGGCTCACGCTGTGTGAGGTTGGGCCAAGGCCCGTGGGGGGCTCGTGTGTAAGGCCTCGTGTGCGTGTGTGTTTGTGCTATTGCACCACTCCCCGAATGACTTGTTATTTATACCGCACCTCAAACTCATCCCGTTTCGATGTGGGACGCGCTCCATGCATCTAGGACCATCTGATCGACATTCACGTCGATCTCAGCCGTCCAACTCGTTTTTAACCACGCGACCTCCCCCACTCCTCTGTATGTCGTTCGATCTCTTCGTCTTTTTAATCACAGCCCTCCATCCCTTTAAAATGTTTAACTCAATTCTCGTGCAGTAGGCCTGCACCTCGGTTTCCTTCGACGCACTGGTCCTATGACCCTCACACACCGCCACCTGCTAGGGCCCTGTAGCTTCGTCTTCTCTACACCGGGTTATCCCTTGGGCCGAGCCACTTGGTTGCGCTGAACCCTCTACTTAAACTCTTCCCTGGCCACATGAAAGGGAGATCTTTTGCTCCTTATTCTCATCCGTGGACATCCAGAAGCTAAGCACCAAGCCTCCTCCTCAAGCCAGGTAAGGGTTATGCATTTCCTTCCTTCCTTCAAGAGCCCTCGTGCTATAATTCTGACTTACATATTTATATATGTACATAAACCCTCGGGTTCTTTACCTGAAACAAAAAAAAAGAAAATATTTCTGTGTTTTTTTCCTTCATGCTTCCCGAAGAGTGCATAGGAAAGGGAGGACTTTTTTATTTTTGATTTCTTTGGGAGAAAACCATACCACTATACATGCGGTATATATATATGCAGATTATGTAAAACAAATCTTTCGGTATGAAATACCCTCAAAATGTGTTTATATTTGCGTTATAGGAAGAGTTATATACCCATGCTATGTGGTGATGCGGTTTTGAAAAGTATATAATTATATACATATATGTATAGATAAACCCAAGACTATTTTTTTCATATATAGTGTATATACTGTTATATATATATATATAAATGTGTACACATAGACCCCAAAACCCTTTCAGTTTAGGGTACCTAAGCTCATTTAGAGGGTATACATGATAAAATATTTATGATAAAAGTTGCATTTGTAACTGATTCTTAACATATGTCATTTATGTAAACCTTATATATATATAACTAAAAGTTTCTACATGTTTATAATTTTTTTTTAAAAAAAACCAGTATATACATTTTGGGGAATGCTACAAATAAATCAAACTATGGTTTACCTTTTTGGGGGGGGGGGTTATCACCATCTCCGATCACAAGTGTTTTCTTTAAAAAATCTACCTCCTTGAAGTAATAATTTTAAAGGCTCATCGTTTTATGTCATCATTTTCATGATTTAATGAATAGCTTATGAAAAGGGAAAAGAAAATGTTTTATGAAAATATGTGTGCCTTTGTTTAGTTGTCAACATTTTTTGCAAATGTTATCTATCATTTCATGTATAAAAAAATGTGTGTGATGACTTGTGACTTGTTTTAGTCATTATTGTACATAATGTATACTAATGACATATCACTAAATAAATTAATATTTTAGATTACCCAATGTGATAGAAGACACTTTGGGTAATGTAAAAATGAATGAGATATTCAAGGTGGTATGGGACATCTTGAATATACGAATGGTTTAAGTAAAGCATGAACGATGTGGCTCACATGATAATAAAGGCAAATTTAAGGGTGTGCCCTGATAGCACTCCAATGCATTGTGTAAAGGCTTAGTCTCTAGAGATGACTTTTTAGACTGATACCTTGGTGAATAACCTTGGTAATTTTTAACGACACCTTGGGGATGGACCTTGGTGAAACGAAACGATTGTCAATATTAAATGTTGATGCCAAATAATTCAAGTTATGTAACAAGTTCTTTCCAAGATAAGGTTCTTTCATGACTGATGCCTTTAAAGTTTTCATAAAGTACTTTGTTTCCTAGCTTAAAGCTTGAAGCATGACTAGTGTTATCACATAATAGAATGGTAACCCGCATATGAAAATTTAGTTGTTTCCATGTGCGCAACTCTGATTATGCATTACTTTTAACTGTTTAAATTTATGCTTTAGTGAATCACATGTAGTACTTGTTCATAACAACCATTATCACCCCTTCAAGAATTGACATAAATGTTTCATGTTCTTCTTGAAAACCTTTTTTGAGCATTTGTATGTCATATGTTGTAATAAGTGTTCAATCTCTTTAAAAAGGAATGTTTTCAAATGTTACAATGTTTTAATTTCTTTTTTTTAAAACCCCCTTATTGAGTATTTTAATGCTCACACTACGTTTTGATTTAAAATTTTCAGGTATCAGCTTTTGAAAGATGAATTGTTTCAGAAGTTGCCGGTTTCCCAGAACCCGAACCGCACATGATCCTCTGTATGGGACATGATGTGTTGTTAACAAAGTGTATTTTATTTTAAGATAACACGTCAAGTTTAGAAGGCACCGACTCCTGGGTTTCTGGGGTTGGGGTCTATACAACTAACATCCACATGTATAAAGAATTTTTCATAATTATTTTTCTCAATGAATGATTCATATTGGAAAAAGAACACATTTTATTGGATGTGACATATGAAGCCATATTATTCACTTAAACCTTATAAAAAATTGATCCTTGAAATATTATTTTTAGAGTTTACTGTAACTAAATAAATTCTGATAGCCATCATATTGAGAGGTATAAAAATTATTTAAGCTGAATCTCAGATTCCAACCAACACCACAAAGATTTCTTAAATCATTCAGATCAACCCATTTTCAAGAATTTATTAATTAAGAATAATTAATAACATTAACAATAAATAATTAATTATAAAAATTAATGTTAATGAATAATTTCTCAAAAAATGAATAAACAACAATGATGTCATTAGTAATTCATATCTAATAATGTTATTAAAAATTTATCATTAATAAATTTATTAATTATTAATAATTATTTTTAGTCACTTTATTAATAAATAATAAATTCAATATTAATTATTAAAAAAAATTTCAATTATTATTATAAACATTATTAAATATTATATATAATATTTTAATTTATAATAATTATTCTTAAAAAAATTAAAAATTAATATTATATATACTTATTATTTATTAGAAATATTATTAAATATTGATTATTTATAGTGTTATTAATTATTATTATTCTTGGTGTTCTCATTAAATATAATAATTAACAACAAAGTTTACTATATTACATTATTTTATAATTATTAATAATCACATTATAAATTAAATTTTCAATTATATTAATAATCAATATGAATTATTAAGAACATTATTTATTATTTTTAATCATTATTATTAATAATTAAGATTAAATTTTCTAATAATAATTTGTTATTTATAATTTTTTATCCTCATTCATAATCTTTAGAATAGCTCTAGGATATCTAACATAATTGATTGATCCCCTAGGGGATACTTCTAGTACACAATGGGGTTAGATATGGGGGAAAACTCCTATAATTAATATTTGGCCTTATGGGTTATTACCATAGAAAATGCCTCAACAAGGTTGTAGACTCTTGGTTTCATTCCCCAAACAAGGATATTAGGAATATAAAAGCTCCTTCAAATATCATATATGATAAAAATATCCTCATAATCTATGTAAGTGATAATAAAACATTTGATGTTAAAAAATACATCTTTAATCATTAGGAAATGGTCTCACACTAATCCATTAGTTAGAGTAAATTCAATCAGCTTTGTGGAAACACATGATTCCAAATAAGAGGAATCATATGGTTAGATTCCATAGAGTTAAAATTGAAAATCTTATATTTACCTACATAGTTATTAAATGTAGTTGTTAAAAAATAGTATTTGGCAAGTATTGCTTCCAGAATCACTAGGAAACTAGAAAGATGGAAGGTGAAGTCTCTCCCTCTCAAGTTGGTGAGATCTATCTTTTTAATTAACTCATCTCTTTGATGTTTTTATATTTCCATTGTTTTTTCTAATGAGAAATATATCTTTATAAAAGGCATGAAAATAAAATCCATAACATCATATATATTGAAAACATATATATGATAAGGATAAAATTATATTCCCTTAGGTAAGGTGTGTTAAGACTAATGAATTTTGTGCATTGGGTATACAAAATCAAGTTCTTTTAATGAACTTCTTTTTAAAAACATTCCCTATCAACTATTTTAGAGTTAATTTACTTTTTCCTTCTTTCTTAGGAATATATGTATCACAACACTTCATAGGGGAAACTTATTATAATTTATATCCTCTATATGAACTTCTTTGAGAGACTATTTTTAGCCTATAATGTCTTAAGATAAGCGGGATCCATCTAAGTGATCGTACATAATAGTTTAGACCAAAAATGGCCCTTGGGCACTGTTTATAACACCTTCATCATTCGCATTTTTTTGGATGATATTTCAATCAGTTAATCTAGTTTTTATATATCAATTTGGGACTTTGAAGAGATTTTGTAAATAAAATTCAAAGCTAACGATTCACTATTAAAGATAAATTCCATTGGATATCAGTATGTATATGAAATATAAATTCGAAAATATATAATGTCCACCTATGAAGAAATAAAGTATATATACATGGGTAGATGTGATAAATCCTGAAAGAAGATCCCTCAACTTATAGAATAATTTATATTTGGAAAATTTAAAAGAATAAACTAAAAATAACTCATCATATGTTTATTTTTTATATGCATATTCCCTCATATTTCTGTCTTTATAGGAAGGAATTTTATAACAATAAACATGTATATTTATTGTGAATTTAAAAAACATGTTAGGGAGTTTTTAAATAATTATTAATTGAACCGTATATTAGATAATTTTTCTATTCCATTATGGGTTCTTTCAGGAAACTCAACCAGAATCATGAAATGAAAAATCATGTCCTTATAGTTCTGTCTTATAGAAACATTTTTATTTTGAAAGATATTAAAAATCACTTTGATGATCTTATGATGAAATTTAATGTGACAGGATCTTGTATCAATATGGATATTTTGATTTCCACCAAAATAAAAAACATGTTCTATGAATAACTGTTTTAATGATCTGATTATTTATCATTTTCTTGGTATCTCCTATAATCCTAGGAAACCACCATATTTTAAATATATCATATGGATTCCACCACTAACACCTTTTATTATAGTCAATGTGGATGAGGTATCTATGGGATCTCTTGTTCTAGCTAGCTATATAGGTATATTGCAGACAAGTATGGTTTTTTTATGGGATCCTACTAATGGTTTCATAGATCCCACAGTACTTCAGGGGTAAAATCATGTGATTTTATTTATTATATAAAATACACATGGAAATTAAAAGGTTGTGATATTTTTATTGAGAGTGGCTCAATTATAGTATCCAAATAGGTTAGTTATAGATCTTGTAACCTTTCATGAAAACTCCACATAACATGGAAGAACTTCTTAGATATGATGGAGATCAAAAAAATTCTAATTTCTAATATTTTCATAGAGGGAAACAAGGTTATATAGTCTTTCTAAAAGATGGAGGTTGATGATCATGACTCGTCTTAGTCTTATCCCATGAGTGATTATTTTACGTATTTTCATCATTCATGTGTTCTGGTGGAAAATTGTACTCATATTTTCTAGCATTCCCCAGTAATGAAAACCATTTTTTGGATAATGAGTCACTTTGATCCATCTAGTTGAATATTCTTAATAATTAATATATTATTATTAATAAGATATTATTTTCTAATTCTATAAATTTTGAACCTAAATCCTATATAAAAATATATAACGGAACTACCCTATATAAAATGGTGGTTGTTCTAGAATTGTAGGTATCATATCATGAATAATTTAATCAATGTAAAGACAAATATAATAACTGTTAAATAATATTTAATATATACATATATATATATACAAAAAATTATTTCATTAAAATATACTATTTGGGAATCGGTATGCATACAAACACATAGATATATATGTATATATTAAAAATATTTTTTAAAATGAATTAATTTAATTTATGCATTATTTTAGAAAATTAAAATTAATGCATCATTTCCCTTAACTTATTTCAACAATTGGATATTTTTTAGTGACAGAAACCCATTTTCTAATTTACAACTAGTTTTTATATACTAAAAAAATTAATATATATATTTTTTGGAAGCACATTTAAAAAATCCAAAGGAATATATGCAATAATATTCCCCCATTATTTTTTAAATTCAAGTGAATAAAAGCTTGGAGGTGTTCGGAACCCCCCAAAATTTAAACCATTTCCCCAATTAAGGTGATAGTATCTTAAAACAACTAAATTCTAGGAGAGTTCCTAATATGTACGTAGAGGAATGAGTTGTGTGAATCTCCAATATCCTAGCCTACTGGACTCCCATTATGTTACCAAGGATCATATAGTGGGGTCTAAAGTTACACATCAAATCCTATTTTCATTCGACCATGAACAAATTCTAATGAAAAACATTTTTGTGAGTGTTCTAAAGTGTAAAAATCATTTTAAACCTTCAAATACCATAAGACTAACTTAGAAAAAAAAGTATATTTAAAAAAAATAATTTACCCTAACATCATATCAACTATGGAAAATAATTTATCTAGTTTCAATGACTTGTGAAGTATAATGTTGTTAAAAGTCACTGACTAAAGTAAATTGTTACAAATAAATGAAAAAGGGAACTCATTTCCTCCAAAATCCATGTACATAACACATATTACCTCCTCAGGTATACCAACCATCCATGATATATCAACATGTATAATCAAACTATCAAGACCCCATGGAAGTCCATGACATACTGATATCTATATATGTATCAAAATGAACATAAAATTCATAAGGGAAACTCAATTATCTGGATAATTTCTATAAAATGAGAATAATGAATTCAACCAGACACAACACCCCATCCAAATCATAATCCATCACTCAAAACCCCAAATTTTTAAACTTATTACTTAAAAAAGAAAAAATCAAAAAATAGCCAAGATATGAATATAGAAAGAAACAAAATCCTAGAGTAACATCATTTACATTCTATAACACCCCATTACCTGTCTTTCAGGTATGTTATGATCTATGTTTTTTTATTTCATTTTTTATTAGGTAAGAATCTTGGACACAGAATTGGGAGGATACCTATAATAGTTATTTTATGCTGTTTTTGGATTGTCAGATTTTCAATGGACTTTTCAACTATCCATAAGGAAATTACATGATGTATAGTGGGACTAGACGACATGTAATGGCCTCTATAAAGATTTGGGATACTAGATTACACAACATGATAACGTTACATGTCATATAATTAGTTAAACATAATGTAATATGAAAAATAATTTTTTATTATGAGGCATTGTGTTTTTAAGAGTTACATAACATAGAAGGGTTTCATTATGTTTGAAGGTATTATACACCTTTTTATTCCAAAAGTTCTTGTTTTTAGAGTGATGTGTGGGATTCTAAAGGATTATTTTTATAGCATTCTCCTCTCATCCAGAGATCTTACCCTATGTGATTTTGGGTGACTTCTATCCTTTTGGATAGATCTATTCTTTTATTGATCAGAAAGGTTAGGCACTTCATCTCTCTAGGTAATCCTTCCTTTCAGTTTCACTCTTGTTAGTGATTGCATCCACTTTTGTTTTAGGGATTGGTAAATGGATGCTTTCCTCTATCAATCCTTTTTGGTATCAAGTCACACATTATATTCTGAAGGCATATCTAATGGGTTTTAATCCTCATTTTCGAAGGCAGTTAAGATTTATATATTCTTGAGGAAGGTGGATCTATTAAATTGTTCTAATTTCTTTAATTTCTTATTGTTATTATTGTTTTCATGAGATTTTTAATGGGATTTCATGTGCTGAAATTGAAAATTGGGATGGGTTCACATTTGAAAAAGGGGGTTTTTTATTGAAAAAGAATTCACCTTTGTTGGAAATGGTAAATGTTTTTCAAACCCTCAAGGATATTTTCTTTTATTTTAATTTTTTTATAAAAATTCGACCATGGTTTCTATAATAGAAATTGAAAAACATTTCATAATGCGTACCATGGGTGTGTTAAGATTGAGAAATCGGTATCCTTAATGTTTATTAAAACACTAGCATGTTCCCTCTTATATGTTGATGGTCTATGCAATGCCTCAATGTTAGTTTGGATCCAAATTTATGCTTTATTTACATTGTGATTGTATAGTATATATTGTCCCATAGTCTAGAGACCATATGGTAGGTGCATTGTTGTTTTTTATTTCTTATTACATGATATTTTATTTCCTGGATGGGCTCTATAACACATATACTTTTATTTTGGTATCTTTATGTTATTTTTATTTCATTGAAAAAATGGCATAAATTTTTTCAAAACATGTTGATTATCTAAAAAGGGATTTTAGATTGATGTATTTATAAAACTACAAGTAAAAATGAATTTTTTAAAGATTGGACTTGTGAATTTTTATTATTAGAACATGCTTATATCTTTCTGTGGTATCCGATATGCACTGAAAAATATTTGACTTTTTCCGACATAAATTTAATGACAGATAACATATTTCATGGTAAAAATGAGTAATTCCAATAGATATTATGTTTTATTGGTATTAATTTGGACTAAAAACACTTTTTTTACCAATAGATATATCTATTGATATTGATGGTTCAATACCAACGAATATTTGAACAACATTTATATTTTTTTGCTTTATCATACTAATACCATCGTTTTTAGTGACACATAAATATGTTATTAATAATAACTATTACCATCAAATCAATTACCACCAATAATTTTTTTAAACAACCAATTAAATAAAATTAATATTTTATCAATAACCAATTAAAAGAAATAAAAAATTATAAAAATTATTATTTTTATGAAAAAATTCAATATCTATTTACTAAATTTATATTAAAAACATCTCATTAATTGATTTAAATTTTAAAATTTATAAGAATATTAATAGTTTTTTATTTTTTTCAATGTTGTTATATACATTATAAATATAATAATTTAAATCATTATGATATTTGGTATATTTACACATATCCTTGATACATGATAATTTAATTTTTATATTTAAATTCAGTAAACATAATTAAATCTAATCAAAATAAATTCAAAAATCAATTATTTACATTTAATAAATAAAAACATAATAATCAATTAAGCAATATTATTATATTAGTAATTTTATATTTAAAATAGAAATTATTCATACATATACTAAGTATTTTTTTAATTTAAAATATTAAATTATATTTGTTATTTGATATTTTAATTATTTGATTTTAATATTGAAAAATTTATCCCTTACCATTTGACTAGAGACCCCAATTAATCTCTGACCTCGATGAGTCCTCCCCAAGCAGTCTCTACCTCCAATCCATTCCCGCGATTGTGAAATATCCCAGCGATCCCAAATCATTTCCAAGGTTGTTCCGGCGACAAAAATTCCAATCTATTTCGGTGTTCTAGAAGGTACCGTGGAAACCTTAAATGATCTGGTTGTTTTTACTTAGTTTTCACATAACGTTACATAGTTCATATTAGGCTTAGAGTTTTTTGAATTTCTTTTATGTTATATCCTCTTCATTATTTCATTAAATCATGCTTTACCATGGCCCTCTTGTGCCCTATCTTCCACTGCACGAGTGCTAATTTTTATTTACGCTTTCAATTTCGTCTATTTCCCTAGAAAATGATGAAAAAATGAAATATTAATATACAATTTTAGTTTTTTTCCTTTTATGATAGAAATTATATAGTTTTAGTTTCCATGTTAATGAAATTTATAATCAATATTAAATTGTAATAAGATTTATTAATACCTTTGGTTGAGGAATTTAAGTGAAATCATGACTTTAATTTTAGAGAAATTTCATCGAAATGAGTTCTTTTTATTTCTACCCTATTTGAAGATTTCATGCTTTTTTTTATTGCTGAAAAAGGCCTCTCAGTCTGGTTATGGTTATTTGATGTTTTCTGGGCCGGTTGCTAAATTTCTATTGGTTTGTGTCGAATTTTCAGGTTTTGACTGATGATTTCATTGAACTGGATAAAAATGTTGAAATTTTTTGGAATCTGTGTTATTTTGTTGCAGGGATTTATGCTATAATGAAACTGCTAATACTGTTGAATGCTTTTTGGAGTGTAATGGCACAACATGTGTGCCTTTTTTTTGGCTATTTCACAATATACATATGGAATTCTGAAAAATCACCATGACTCTTATTCTCACAAGAGCATGAGGGATAATTTTCATACTCTACCTGAAGGTATCAATGGAAAAAGGTGTTTCTTCTATTGATGATAATTGTCTTCTTATAATTTTTACAGTTACCAGAAATTTTGGCTCTCATATGATTAATTGAGGTCAATCTGGGCTACAATGACATTCTGATGAAGCTATAAAGGAATCATCATTCAAGGACTTGGAGTTCACCTAATACATTAGCATATTCTGATTTAACTACGCTTGGAGGTTTGAGCTGACCTAGGGATGGTCTGAGGAGATAATTGAATTAACGTCTTGTCCTGGTATCTCCTCTAAAGTGTGTTTCATGTCAGGTTGTTTGTTATTTCTTTTATTTCTTTGATGGTGTAATCTCATTGCACCTGATGTTTTCACTCTATACTTCACTTTCTTCACAAAATTTTTGAGTGGAATGGGTTGTGAAACCAAACCATGTCTCATTTTTAGTAAAAGAATCATTGGAAAGCTTATAATAAGAATCGTTTCATGATTGGATGATTTTTTATTTTTTCATAAGGAAAACCATGCCTTGATAATTTCCCATATTCCGATGCTCTGTGGTGGAAGACTACTAATTATGGAAGAATTATGAAATTAAAGTATTTTTAAAAAAAGTAACTTTAATGGTTTTGTATCACTTCCTCTTGAAACCAAGTATCAAACCACTAGATTTCGACCAGTTTAGCCTTCTCTACCTAATACAGATCATGGAGGTGGTTATATAGACCCATCCGCACCTTATGGGCACCAATGTAAGGCATCTTGGCCATCATGTTAAAAAAAGTTTTAGTTCATTTTTATTCTTTTTTTGTTCTATTATTATTGCTCACGCTTATTTATAATGGTTCTTTGTGGTGGAGTGCTGGTGCTAATGACATGTTATTCCTTGTAGAGGGTTGTTATCTAGTTGGTCCGAAATAGATATGTGGAATAGGGATGCATGTTGTTGATGATACTAGAGAATCGATGTTGCTGAAGATTGGCTGGGTGTTGCTGAGCATCATTGGAAATGTTGCAAGTATCTGTAGGAGAAACATATGTTTAACTTAGTATGATTCTAATATTAAATATCAGATTCACTTCAATGGTATTACCATGAATTCCAGCATCTTGTGACTTAAATAGTAATGCTATTGCAAGATTTATTTTTTCAGTTCTGTATTTTCCTTGAATCTTATTATACACTTTGAAAACTGTATTTTTAATATCATAGTATTTTGATATGATTTAATCGTCTTTCTGAATGAGATAACTCTGGATTATCGTAGTACACTATTCTTGGTTAATATTATAGTAGAATTTTCTTCATATTTAATATTATAGCATATTACTCTAAAGAGTCACTGGGGGGAGTAAGAAATACCAGATAT
Organism: Viscum album; assembly: GCA_963277665.1. NCBI lineage: Eukaryota > Viridiplantae > Streptophyta > Magnoliopsida > Santalales > Viscaceae > Viscum > Viscum album. The sequence continues at coordinate 49,532,739 of OY728122.1, forward strand.
GACCAATAGTTACCATTATAAATGTAATGAGAAATTCGTCTTCTTTTTCATTACATCTCTTTCCCAACAATAATCCATAGAATGTGATCTGGAATTTCATCTTCATCATCATCCATCGCATCAATGGAATCCACTATACTCACAAAAGCATCTCTTGGACATAGTCCTCTCCTGGAAGAACAGGGGATTGGTGGACCATCAGTTTGGATTGATCAACTCTCTAAAAATGACATTCAATCCACTTTTCATGGTTGAGATTATTCCCATATTCTGCACAACTATTCAAGTTCCCCTAAAAGAGATGACCTAAACCCTGGATCAACCAGTTCTGGATTTTCATGAATGGATGAGTTATACATCAATCATAGGATGCACCTGTTATATCGGTTCTCATCCCATGATATTTGTGTTTACGTTCATCAATCTATTGATAACAAGTCCAATGAAGGGTGTATTTTGGCATTGAATGGTCTGAAACATGAATTCCCTTATTTTCCTTGTGGTTTTGACATAATCCATCAACTGGAGAGAATTATTGTCTTAAATGAAAATCACCAAGGCGTTATCTGCTAGATGTCGAACATCATTTTATTTTTATATATCCTTTTTGTGGAATGACATATGAATACCTTATACTCCACGCACACACAAACACATTTCAATCAATTTTTTTGTTGTTTTAGCTTATATTAATGTTAAAATTCCTTTGATGGTCCAAACATCTATCCTATTTTAGATGTTAAAATGAAACAGTTTTTCAAGTACTTTATTAATGGTATACGGTTCTGTATTTTTAATATTATAGTATACTTTTCAGCATTAATAACATATTATTACTATTCTGCATTAATAGTTATGTATTTTTGGTGTAAATTCTCAATAGATTTTAATTATATTTATGTGTGTTCTATGTGGTGTAGGAATCAAAGAGTAATGCTTTTAGTGGTAGACCTTGGACTCTAGCTGTCAATATATTTTGATATTTTTTTGGTTTCACCTCCAATAACATTGAAAAAAATGTTCAACTTATTCACTGGTTGGCATTTCTTTTTTTCTCTATACATGGACATAATTTATTTTGAAAGGTTCAGTTCTTTACGAATTCCCTATTACGGGTCCTTAAAAGCATGTGTTGTATCTGCTTTGTCATTGATGTTGTTGTAATATATTTCAAATCTATGACCTATGCAACGTGATGTGTGATGTGCAAGAGGTTCTGGACTGTCATCTCGTTGGTAAGAAACTCATGGTGAAGGTTAAGAGGTTTTATGATCATAAGGCTATGTTTGGTCCACTAATGCTTCAATCACTTAACCCTACCAACTTCATTTCACATACATTACTACCCCAAGGCCATCAATAATAGCCACAATTTTATTGACAACAATAAAATTTTAGCAACCAGGGGTCCCTTATATGCTGCTGCCCCAGTTGTTTTTTGTTTCGGTTCCTAATCCTCAAGTTTCAATAGGTGCTGTTGGGTTACAGGATGCTAAGTAGCTATCTGCAATGGAAAGATCAAATGCACATCAGCTTAGTGTGGAAACTGGGATTGAAGGTGTATGTCTAGTGTAATATTTAGAGGTCCATGTTGAAGTTTCTAGATGAGAAAGCAGAGGGGAAGCTTGTTGGGGCCATGTGATGGTTATTTCAGTTGAAATTAACTCTCAGCCAAAATGCATCTCTAGGTATGTTGATGCTCTTCTGGTTAATTTCCTTATGAAAATCAAGATCAAAATCAGTTAATTCTTCTATCCACTAGCTTGGAAAAATCATTAAAATATGAAACTCAAAGTGTTCTATAATGTTTTCAATCTTATTATGATATTCAACTTCACTTTAGTTTTTAATACTTTTATTTATTTCTAATTTTGTTTCAATCCATGCATATATTTTGCATGGATTTGTTGGTATGCTTTTCAGCTATGTGTGGTGTAGATCATGGAGATGAATGGTGTGGCATATAATCAATTTCAAGTTCCTCCCTGACACATGATCTAACATGATTTGTGGAGATTTCAATATAGACGATGAATGAAAAAAAAATTATATGAATATCATTTTTTTATATTTTCATTTTTTTATATTTTAGTTTCATTTCATGTAGACAATTTCCACTGATTTGTGGGTATTATCTTTGGTTGTGTGTGGTGTAGATCTTCAAGTTGCAGGGTGTGACATAACATCGAATTGAGGTTCCTCACTTGTACAATAACTGACTTGATTTTTTGAGATATCAATAGGGATGATGAATGAAAAATGATCATTATATGCAGTTCATTTTTTTATACTTTCCTTTTTTGTTTCAATTTATACATATATCTTGCACTCATTAGTGGGTATGGTCTTTGGTTGTTTGTGGTGTAGATCTTGGAGTTGAAGGTTGTGGAATAATGACTTGAGGTTACTCACTGGTGCAGGAGTTGACTTGGTTCGTTTCTTCTAATGACCTACATGGGGGTGATGAAATATCATTGACTGGAGTAACTATATTTCTTCTATGATGGGTGACGGAGGATTAGAGTCAAGAGAGAGCATGAAATTTTTCATTTGGGGGGTGGGGTTGTGGATCTTGGTTTTTTGGGGTTTTAATTATCTTTTTAGGTATCAATCAACATTACTATGTATTGATTAATTTGGTATTAACATTCATTATTAATATGATTAATATTTTTCTAAGACTGAACATTTGAAAATTTACTTCAGTTTGATAATTAAAATAGGTGTGTTATATATGATAAATTAATAAATATAATATAATATTTATGCAATAAATATTGAAATATGAAAACATAATATCTTATTTAAAATATAAATTAAAAACAGATATTAATTGTCGGTATTGGTTAGGAAAGTTCATAATAACATTAGAAATGGATAAAAGTTTCATAAAATATGTTTCTAAACATATTGACCAAGAAATATATTATCTGTTGGTATTATAATAATTCCAACATAACTATTTTATCAGAGCAATAACATTTAACGACATATATTTTACCAACAGTTTAGTGACAAGATAATTTTTTTAGGTAAAACGTTTTACCAACATAAAATGAAGTTTTACCAACATATACATCCCTGTTGGAAAAATGTAATTGTTTTGTAGTGATGGATATGTTTCTCTCACCCTACATCATACTAGGGGTGTAGGTAGAACTAGTTTAATATGATTCAGGTAAAGGGAAGATATTTTTGTAGGATAAATGAATCTATTTACGTCACTGATTCATTTTAAGATATTTCATAGGTAATGTTTGGTAACATTGAGACCTTCGTTCTTGAATATTAATATTATTTATGGTTTATAATGTTTTGATCAGTGGTATCTATATTGTTTCATCTTTTATAATTTGGTTGTTTGTATTTTCATCATATATAAGAATGGTTTTGGTTATATATTTTTTACCCAAAACCGTAATGGAATAAAAAGTATGATTAGTCTTATTGACTTGGGTTAGTCTATTACAAATTTTGATCAAAGGATTTCCTCAGTCTAGAGTGATTCATCATCTCTAGACTTAGTTCCATGTTATTTTTAGGTAAGATTATGATTTTCATAATTTGGATAGTATGTGTGGAAAAGGGTCTAGGAAATCAAATACATGTAACTATGTTTGAGTTGACATGGGTTTTTTGGAAAAAATTAATGTGTTGAAGAATACGTATTTAGGTTCATTTGAATATGTTTTATGGGTAGTTTATCTATATTAACATATCTGAAATTTAAAAGGACTTGGTGTGTGTATAGTTGTTTGAATAAACTAATTGGGGAGTTTATTTAGATGGAAATATTCTTTAAAAAATCGGTGTTTCCTTTTAGTGAGATGATTCATAATTGATTTAAATTCATATTTTTTAAATAATAGTTTTGATTTGTCATGACCCCACTCCCCACATGGTGTACCCGTCCCGGGCCTACAATGTGAGAATGGAGATAGTGACCCCGCGAGTCCCTCCTCCAGTAGGCTCAGGTTGGTGACTAACACCGAGGGTATAATAAACACAGAAGTGTGTGGCATTACCCGATAAGAGAACACATAATAGACAGAGAGATAAGATAGACACCCACCAACTCCAAATTAGAAAGAAATATAAGAGAACTCCCTAGTATATGTAATATCATGCAAAACTACTACAACTAAAAGTGGAAAAAATACAAATACCAAAGGAAAGTAAAAACAGCAGCAACCACAAGCCCAAATAATTCCTAAACCCCCAAGCTAGTAGAAAGCAGCTTAATCTCCAACCGGCTCCAAGTAACCTAGAAAAATATATATATATAAATAGGGTGAGTATAACAGTATACTCAGTAGGATCCTCCCCGAAGCCTCTCATGAAAAAGTAATGAAAGCATTCTAAAGCACAGTGAACAACAAGTGAAAATAACTCATCACCTAAACAGGTATACTAAGTTCCCAGCCTCACCATGGCTACTCTCACCATGTAACGAATATAATATTATATAATATAAAAAATAATTTCAATGGTACCCCGCTACTACATCCCAATAGGTTTTCCGCTTTACCCCAACGTCGCACGTCCTAAGCATCTCTCTCCAAAAATTCTTGCCCACAGACACCTAAGCAAAGTACCAAAACATGCCCCTTTTGCAAAAGAACCACCACATCCACATAAGAAAAGTATCCCAGTAATTTCTTGGATCCACCAAATCTCACATAACAAGTATCATACATTAGGTATTAAAAATCAAGCCATTATATCCCATACACCGTGTAAGGATCCTCAAGAGATCACTTCCTATAAACGTTACACCTATAGCAGTCCATAAGAAACTATATCAAGAATATATATGTGTGAATAACCACAAGCCATTACAGTCCTCTACCCACATATATGGGAAAAAATGACCATTTTCCCTACCAGTAAAAGTAACTACCATGATATGAGTGTGAGGCCCAAGGGGGTAGTCAACCATCCATCCTCCCACTTAAATGTTGGGGAAAACTCCCCACAGGTATCAAAATCCCTAGGGTGTCAGTTTCCCTAACTGACAGGGTGGAGGATCATATAGAAACACAAAAAGTAAAGAATATACTTATCTAACAACCACACTACGGGCATAACCTAGTCTTAGAATCAACCACAACTAACCTCTCTCGGACTCTCGGCTGACACTTGTAAGACTAGGTATCCCATTAGCACAGAACCATTAAAGAGATTAATTACATTACATCATTCCCTTTTTATCAGTTTCACATTACGTTAATTAATTATTTATATATTAATTAATTATCAACAAATTTGACAATATATTTCATTAGAATCACACCCAAAGTACACTGATCCTTCAAATTACAACCTCAATATTGATCCCCAACAAGCTCCAACCCCATGGGTTAACATTATTTTTTCAATTATTCATTTATGATATTACATTTCCATATTTCCATGCATTATAAAAAAATCCTGTGCTACTAAACATAAAGGGGATTAACATTGGGAGTATATGAACTTCGCATCGAGTCTTTTCCTCCAATAACAAGAGCATAGACCCATACTTCCTTAAGAAGCTAAAAATGGAAATCATATGGAATACCTCGTGCATATTCACCCCTTTCGGAAGAAGGGTAAGTAGGAACAACTACCTTTAGAAGTGGGGAAAATAAATCAGATAAACAACAAATGAGAAATAGTACGAACCCAAACATTCACATCCAACCCATTTAATCATCTCTGGTGTCCTCCCCAACACCCACATGCATAAAATGATGCATCTCGCCACTCTTGGTGCCAACTTTTTCCACAACTAGTAGGCTTCCATGCCCCAACATATCTCAACAAACATTCATGCTCACATCACATCACAAGTAGTAGGAAAACAAACAACATACCAATTTGGATATTGAACCTTATACAAGAAAAAGGGTAAATAATAACCCTAATAATAATTAACTACTATCAAAAGTCCAATTATTTAATCAATACGTCCTTAACCAATTTATTATTCATAGGTTCCATAATCAGGGAATCTAACCAGTAAGCTATCAAAAATAGATTAAACAAGATTACCGCATCAATTTGATTTGTATCAAATTACAACAACATCAATCATATTCATAAACATGCCTCTTAATTTTTATCCAAAAAATTATCAATTAATTTAGGCTTTAGGGTCATTACCAATTTCCATCATGAATGAAAAGCTAAAAAAATAACGCATAGATATCACACTATCAAGCATATCAAGTGGAAATAACTTATGATCAATATCAATTTATTTATCTAGTTTATATATTTATTATGTAAATTCCATTGTGATCCAGTGGGATAAAACATTCTATCTATATAGTTGCATTTAAAGGAAAAGAGAAGGAACGAATCCCCTATCTCAAACAGTTCACGACGTTCTTTATATGAGAACAAGACACACAATGCGTTATGATATCCTCCCCCTATGGCAACTGTATCTACTAGAGGATTCAGAGACACCACCACACCGGTCAACACCCAAGAAAGCCTATTAGGAACATGGAGATAACATTCCATATAATAGGAAAGGTGAAATTGTAGGAGATTTACCCAAATTTATGACGATAGATCATACCTTATATCGAAGATTGATCGATACTACTTGGTTGCATCAAAATAAAGGGGAACCAATCCAAGTTGGAATGTTTGATTACACTACATTTGTTGGATGGAATGAAAGGTTCCAACGTCTCACCGCTGAGAAAATGGTGGAAGAACATGGTAGGAAGATATATCATCCCTTTGGAATATTTAACAGAGCATTGGTTTAAGATACACATGATTTTCCATTAAAAGTGGATCACATTAATCAACGTGGTTTTTCTAAGTAAAATCATCCCGAGTCTTAGGAAAATTATTATAGGAGTTACGTCTTTTGAATTGGCCTTAGAATTTAAAACATGGATTTAAATGAATTTTACATCAAAAGAAATGTCAAAGGGGTGAAGCTATAGGAAGCTGGAAACACTATTAATGAACTCAAAGTTTGGTAAAGGAAAAACAATATTCATGAACTTCACCACTGAAACCTCACCATTGAATGCTCATCGTTCTAGAAATATTGTTCATGAACCTCACCATTGGAACCTCACCGTTCGGAAAACACTTTTCATAAACTCAAATTTTGGAAAAGGAAAGTGGTCACCATTGGAACCGCACAGTTTTGGAAACACTTTTCATGAACTCCAAATTGGGAAAAGGAAGGAGGTCACCATTGGAACCTCACAATTTTAGAAAAACTATTCATGAACTCAAAATTTGGAAAACAAAGGTGGTCACCATTGGAACCTCACCTATCTAGAAACCCTGTTCATTAACTCAAAATTTTGAAAAAGGAACGAAGTCACTATTGGAACCTCACCATTCTAGAAACACTGTTCATGAACTCAAAATTTTGAAAAGGAAAGAGGTCACCATTGGAACCTCACCATTATTGAAATACTACTCATAAACTAAAAATCTTGCATAGGAAAGATGTCACCATTGGAACCTCCGCATTCTAGAAACACTATTCGTGACCTCAAAATTTGGCCAAGGAAAGAGGTCACTATTGGAACCTCACCTTTATGGAAACCCTGTTCATGAGCTCAAAATTTGGAAAAGGGAAGAGGTCACCGTTGGAACCTCGCCATTTTAGAAAGACAGTTCATGAACTCAAAAATTTGGCAAAGGAAAGACGACACCATTGGAACCTCACCGTTCTAGAAATACTAATCATGAAGTCAAAATTAGTCAAAGGAAAGAGGTCACCTTGGAAACTATTCACCTAATGCTATTGTTTCACTATTAACCTAAGGCTACCAATGAAACTATTTACATAAGTTTACCGTTTCACTGTTCACAGAACTGGAAACACTGTGCACAGAACAGGAAATTTGGAAAAGTGTTGGGGATAAGTCACCTTGACCTCCCAGATCACCATATAAATTAGATTTTAGATATTGAATGGACCAGAGAGGTCCGGGCCATTACATCAGATAACTCTCAAAACATTACTATCATCGAGAAGTCTAAAACAACTAAAAAGAGAACATAAAAGAAGTCTGAACAACCACCCATTGAGATACCTCTCAAAAGAGCGCAAGGCACAAGAAGAAACCAAAGAAATCCATCTCATTAACACTAAATGTCTATCACCATAAAGGGGAAATCATTACAGGAAAATAGTTAATCGTCAAACAAATCTGGGTAATGTGTACGTATCTATGACTCACATTACCAGGTACTCTCCTCCCTAGCACCGTGTCGCCACAAGACATGAATCAAGGAAATAGAACGCCTGTGTAACACCTTCTATTTACATTCATGGATTTGTACAGGTCTCTCCTCGAAGGTTATATCATCATTAACATTGATCTCTCCCCAATTGATTACATGAGAGGCATCGTGAAGATAACGACAGAGCTATGATACCTGAAAAACATCATGAATCTGGATCATCTATGGGGGAAGTGCTACTTGATACTCCACAACTCCAACACGAGCTAACACCTCAAAAGGCCCAACTAACTAGTCAGAAATATTACTCTCATGACCACACCTTCGATTTCCATGATGGGGAGTCACCTTCAAAAACACATGACCCCTAACATCAAACTCTTATGGTCTCCTCCTTTGACCGGAATATGATTTCCGATGATCCTGTGCTGTCAACATCCCATCACGAATCACCTGAACCATCTCTGTCGTATTCTGCACTAGTTTCAGTCCAAGAATTACTGACTCTCTATTCCCAGTCTAGAACAACAGAGAACGGCATGGCTAACTATACAAGGCTTCAAACAGTGACATACTGATGGTGGTGTGAAAACTATTTTTGTAAGTGAACTCCACCATGGGTAAGTGACTCATACACAAACCTCCAAAATCAAGTACACAAGAGTGTAACATGAATTCAAGATATTGGATGGTTTGCTCTATCCGACCAACTGTGTGTAGATGAAAAGAAGTGTAAAGGCATAGTTGAGAACAAAAATCATGCAAGAGACCTCTCCACACCTTGGAGGTAAAAAATGATCTCAATCAGAAATGATCATCCTAGGGACACCCTGAAGTCTCACAACCTCATTTAGATACTTCCTCGACAAAACCTATACTGAGATCGACTCCTTGATTACTATAAAGTGGGATAATTTTGTTAAACTACCCACTACAACCCAAATAGCATCATTTCCTCCCTGATCTCAAGGTAAACCAAGTACAATGTCTATTGAGATGTCCTCCCACAACCACTATGGAACATAAAATGGTTGGATCAAACCACCAAGAACAAGGTGTTTGGCCTTCACATTCTGGAAGACCAAACATTGAGACACAGACTCTACAACTGCACGCTTCAACCCAGGCCACAAAAATGGCTTTTCAAGGCTTGGTACATCTTTTTCAAGCCAGGATGAACCGAAATAGGAGAACTATAGAACTCTCTAAGAAAAGACTCATGCATCATCAATGGAAGAAATATCCTTCCATGATAAAACACTCAGTTTTTTCATCCTTAGACCAACCGTCACGGGCCTTTCCACAAACAACTCGGTCTCTCCAGTCCTCCACCTCTAGATCCCCCAACTAGGACTCTTCCACCTATTGCACCAGATATGATAGCACCATCATCAGAAAAAGACAACCTCTTCCCCCCCAACACCTTATATATCGTTATGTAGTTATAACAGTTCTTCCATTACTCTCCATGAGTCACCAGATTCATGCACTACATCACTACGTGACTTCTGATTCAGTGCATCAGCTACAACATTCCCCTTTACAAGTGTATACAATATTTTGATGTCATATTCCTGTAATAAATCCATCTATGGATGATGTCTCAAGTTCAAATCGTGTTGGGGAAAAACATACCTCAAACTCTTATGATTGGTGAAAACCACAAAGCGCTCACAATTGAGGTAATGCCTCCACGACATCAGATCAAACACCACAACTGCCAACTCAAGATCATGGGTGGCATAGTTATATTCATGGGGATGGACCTTCCGAGACCCATAAGAAACAAATGATATCTGTTTCATTAGAAGAAAACCAAATATCAGATGTGAAGCATCGTAGAAAGCTTCAAATTAAACTCCCTATACTGGAAGACAAAGAACTAGAGAACTTACTAACGTCCCCTTTAAATACTCAAAATCATCTTGAGACTGATTATTCCATATAAAGGATTTATACTTCCTTGTCAATGTAGCTAGAGGAGTCACAAATTGAGAGAAATCATCTAGAAACTTCCTCTAGTAGCCCGTGAGACCAAGCAAACATCGCACCTCTGACACAGTCTTTGGGGCTTCCCAAAACACAACTTCTTCTATCATCGGTGGATCCACTGCTACTCCCATCTAGGACACAACATTCCCCATGGAACGAACTTCTTGAGACCTAAACTCGCACTCCAGCATCATCCCAAATAGAAGATATTGATAAAGAACTCCCAAAACAGCCTGTAGATGCTTTGCATGCTCCTCCTCAGACGTAGAGTACACATGGATGTCATCGATGAAAACCACCACGAACTTGTCCATCAACTCATAGAACACATCGTTCATCAATCCCATGAAAATATCTGGAGCATTTTTCACACCAAAGAGCATTATAATGAACTAATAATGCCAATAAAGACAACATAAAGCAGTCTTCGGGATATCCCCATCCTTCAAACGCATTTTATGATATCCTGACCGCAAATTTATATTTGAGAACTAACTTTCACCCATAAATTGATCGAATAAATCATCAATTCATGGAAGAGGATGGTGATTATTCACTGTAACATTCTTTAAGAAATGAAAATTGACACACAACCAAAAAATTTCATTAGCATTCTGCAAGAACAAAACCGGTGCACCCCATGGTAACACACGTGGCTGAACAAAACTGCACTCTAACAAACCACCATGATGTATATGTGGATCTCATAACTCAGATGGGGACATCCAATATGGATACATAGAGATAGAAGACGATCCTGGTTATAGCTCGATCCTAAAATCAATCTCTCGTTGAGGGGGTAAGGCTACAATCTCATCTAGGAAGACTTCAGGGTACTCTTCTACGACCCTTGAAAACACCAACTATTGAACCTCTGATGAACTCAGAATTAGCTCATCCATCATGGATGATAATAATTGAACACACCTCTAGCCTTATTGAGGGTCTTACTTTCCAATGAACTCTACTGACTCTCCATCCACCTCGAATAATACAACCTACCTCTTAATGAAATCCACGATTTCCTACACTGAATACAGCCAATCCATTCCTAGGATGAAATCATATGGTTTTTTTCGTAAACATAAGAAATCTCCCACGGAGAAGTGATGCCCCAACACTAGCTCATAGTCTCTACATACATAAAAGAAGTCATCTCAGCCTCCAACTGGCATAGTCAATGCCAAGTGCACTGGATGCCTCTCTACCTCAAATCCAAAATCACGGAAAAATGTAGGTGATATGAAGGAGTGTGTCACTCCTGAATCAATTAGGGCATACACCAAGGTAGAAAACTAGAAAAGGGTACCTAGAATGAATCTAGCTCTCATAGAGATGGCAATGCTAAAGCATAAAGATGACCATGAACTCCTTCATGAATTCTGTGACCCTGATGATGACCACCATGATTACTGCGCTCTGAGCTCTGAGGATAGGGACCATCATGTTTTTGTACTCTGCCTGCCCCATCGACCCTCTTCTGATCTAAATCTTGTGCAACCTGCTACTACTACCTCTGCTAGAACACCCTCAACCGAGGAACATGGAGGGGAGCACCTGGTTCACGATGAATACTCTGAATGGTCGGGCACTCTCGCTGCTTATGAACTCGACCACCATAAGGAAAACAAGCGTCTGATCCCATGGAATAGGCCTAAGAGCCGCTACCTTGGGAGAAATGAGAAGTGGAGGTTTGGGACCTACCCCCGTCTAAAAAGAAACACTTCTACCTAAAAAATGGGAAACCTAGACCACATCTCTTCTTCATGAGGAATCATGATGACTCCCCTCTTGGGATGATCCATTTCTGGCTAATGTTTTCTCAACAACCTATGGCCTTGCTAGCCCCTCAAGATAAGTCTTTATCATAAATGGGGTGACCTGCCACTAGATCTATGGATGCAAAGCCTCCTCGAAATTATTCGCCCTGGCCTCCTCATCTAGCAACAAGTCTGAATCATATCACAAAAGGTTCCTAAAATGGATTCCAAACACTCGCACAATGGATCTCCCCTATCGAAGGGTAAGAATCTCGTGGTGACTAGAGTACTTCGTGGCTGTAGAAAGAAACTCGAATCACAAATTTACTTGGAACTCCTCCCATGATATCGTAGACTCCTTGCGATCCCTAAGGAATAAGAATCGTTGTTTCCTCACTACACCATGAAACATCATCATAACCATGGACACCCAGTTCGCTTTCCGAGCACTGATCGAACTGAATCCTATCTCGACCTCCTCCATCCAGTCTTCTTTGACTGCATCTGAAACAGAGCCCCCAAACATCTGCAGACTCTAGTGCCAAAACTCTCAGAGAGTCCACCTCCAAGTGTCTTAATTGTCATCCTCTATCTAGTGGTGATCTTCTAGCGTAGCTTGCTGGACTTTTTCTATGCGATCCTAACAAGGACGTCGACCTGGAGCCATACCTACACAATAAAAAATAGTCCAAGCTCCTAAACCTAGAATTGGGAATACTCGGCATTAATTAATTAACTGTTTTATTTTATTCATTTTATGTTAATTTATCCCATAATCTACCCATTCAAACACAGGCACAAAGAAGAATGATGCATGATTCTTTCCAAGGTCTCTACCATGCAGCTAGTATGACCAAATTTAGTAGCCATTGTAAACATAAAGGTCCGCGCATCAGATCATAGAAGGGCCTAAACGCCAATGTCTCAGCTATTCTCTAGTGTTTACACCACTTGTTAATCTTGAATGACTTTGTTTCCCTACCAAACCATGAAACCTCACTTGTCCATAACACCAAACTCCATCATATATTTCTACCATACCTCTAATACCATTGTTTTATGACCACCCTCCACATAAGGTGTACCCCTCCTAGGACAACAATGTGATAATGGAGATAGTGACCCTTGAGTCCCCCCACCAGTAGGCCCTGAGTTGGTGACTAGAACTGATGGTATAATAAACAACAAATGGGATGCATTACCCTTTAAGAGAACACATGAAAAAGAGACAGATAAGATAGACACCAACCCACTCCAAATAAAACTGACATATAAAAGAAATACCGTGTATACATATGTAATGTCATGGAAAACTACTACTAATAAAAGGGGAGAATCTACAAATACCAATGGAAGGTAAAAAAACAACAACCACAAGCCTGAACTGCTCCTACAATCCCAAGCCAGTAGAAACCAGCTGGATCTCCAACCGACTCAAAGTGACCTGAAAAACAATTTATATATAAAATGGCTGAGTATAATAGTATACTCAGTAGGATCCTCCCTGAAGCCTCTTATGAGAAATTAATCAAATCATTCTAAAGCACAATGAACAAAAAGTGAAACTAACTCATCACTTAAACAGGTATACTAAGTTCCACACTTCACCATGGCTACTCTCACCATGTAAAACATACAAGACTATATCATATAATTAAGAATATCAATGGTACCCCGATAATTCCTCCCCTCTATTTTTCTACTTTTCCCTAACATTGTACGTCCTAAGAATCTCTATCCAAAAAGGCTTTCCTGCAGACACCTAGGCGAAGCACCACATCCCACACCTCGGGCAGCAAAACCACCACGTCCATTTATGAAATGTAACCTGGTAGTTTTTGGGACCAACCAAAACTCGCATAATGTGTATCATACATCAGGTATTAATCCTCCATCCATTATAGCCCATACACCGAGTTAGGATCCAAAAACCATCACATCCTATATAGGTTACACCTATAGTAGTCCACAAGAAACTATATGCAGAATATATGTGGGTGAATAACCACAAGACATTACATCCCTCTACACACATATATGGAAAAAACTAACCAGTATTACTACTACCACAAGTAACTACCAAGAGAAGAGAGTGAGGCCAAAGGGGGTAGTTAGCCATCCATCCTCCCACATGAATGTTGGGGAAAACACTCCCAGGGCTCAAAATAGATGGGGTGTCATTTTACCTAACTGACGAGGTGGATTAGCATATATAAACACAAAAAGTACAGAATATATTATAGATCACAACCACACTATGTGCATAACCCTATCTTACACACAAAGAAGATAACACATCTCGGACTCCCAGATGTCACTTCTATGACTTGGTATCTTATAATCACAATACCATTAAAGAGCTTAATTGCATTACTTCATTCCCTTTTTATCAGTTTCAGTTTATTTTAATTAATTATTTAAACTTTAATTAACCATAAATAATTTAGCCATTATATTTCATTAGATTCACACCGAAAGTACAATGTTCCTTCAAATTACAACCTCATCATTGTGCCCCAGTGAATAGATAAACTACATGTCGTGTCATTTATGCCTATAAAAAGAGCGTAGAAACATCCTACCATGTGAAGTTTAACACGGAATGCACGTGGCATACCCCCCCCCCCCCCCCCCCCCGTGTTTTCACCCATTTCAGAAGAAGGGTAGGCAAGACCAGCTACCTTGACTAGTGGGGAAAGTAAAGTAGATAAACAACCTGTAAGAATCGGTATGAATCCAAACATTCACATCCAACCCTTTTTATCATCCATGGTGTCATCCCCGACACCCACTTGAATAAACTAATGCATCTTTCCACTCTAGGCATCAAATACTATCACAAACAGTAGGACTCTGTGCCCCCCATATCACAATATCCATTGAAGCTCACATCACAGCACAAGCAGCAGGAAAACAAACATCATACCAATTCGGATCTTAGCCCTTAAACAAGCAAAAGGGTAACATAGAACCATACAAGGAATTATATTTTATCAAAAAAATTCATTAATCCATCTTGGATTAACTGATTTATTATTCATAGGTTCCAAATTTAGGAAACCATACAAGTAAGTCTTCAAAAATTGATTAAATATGATTACTGCATCAATTTGATTAGCATCAAATTACAATAATAACAAGAAGATTCATTCACATGCCTATTTATCTTTATCCAAAAAATTATCAATTAGTTTTGGCTTTGTGTTCTTTACCAATATCCATAATGAAGAAATGGATAAAAAAGGAAAGCATATATATCACGCTATCTATAAAATCAAGAGGTGATAACATAGGATCGATATCAATTTATTTATCCTGCTCAAATATTTGTTATGTCAATTCCATTGTGATCCAGTGGGATAAAACATGCTAACTATATAGTTTCATGTAAAATAAAAGAGAAGAAATGAATCCCCTACCACAAATGGTTCTTGAAGTTATTTAAACAGGAACGAGCCACACAATGGGTTACAATCTCCTTCCCCTGTGACAACTGTATCCAACCAAGGATGTAGTGACAAAACCACACCGGTCAACACCAAAGAAAATCCTATTAGGAACACGGAGATAACATTCTATAAAAAGGGAAAGGAGAAAAATAAGGATATGGAACCAAAATAATGATGATAGATCATACCTTATATCGAAGATTGATTGATACTTCTTAGTTGCATCAAAATAGATGGGAACCAATCCAAGGAGGAAAGATTGAGTGCACAACTCTTATGGGATGGAATGAATGGTTAGAGAATCTCACAATCAAGAATAATGAGGAAGAACTAGGAATAAAGATATATAGTTTATTTAGATGATTTAACGGGGCAGCGGTTTAGGATATGCTGAATTTTCAATTAAAAGATGATCACATAAAACCATGATGTTTGACCAAGTAAAGGCATCCTGAGTCTGAGGAAATTTAATATAGGAGTTACGACCTTTGAATCGGCCTTATAGTATTTAAAACAAGTATTTAAATTCATTTTATGTTAAAGGAAATTTCATATGTGAGACACTACAGGAAGTTGGAAACATTGTTCACGAACTAGAAATTTGGAAGAGGAAAAACATTGTTCATTAACCTCACCGTTGAAAAAACACTGTTGGAACCTCACCATTATGGAAACATTGTTCATGAACCTCATCGTTAAAACCTCACCGTTGGAAAATCACAATTATAGAAATACATTCGTGAACTCAAAATTATGAAAAGTAAATAGGTCACCATTGGAACCTCACCATTATGGAAACATTGTTCATGAACTCAAAATTTAGCGAAGGAAAGAGGTCATTATTGGATCCTCACCGTTACAGAATCACAGTTCATGAACAAAAAATTTGCAAAAGGAAAGAGGTCAATGCTGAATCCTCATGGTTTTGGAAACACTGTTGATGAACACAAATATTGGTAAAGGAAAGAGGTCATCGTTGGAACCTTTCCATTCTAGAACCATTGTTCTTGAAATCAAAATTTGGAAAAGGAAAGAGGTCAACATTGGAACCTCCCCATTATGGAAACACTGTTCAGGGACTCCAAATTTGGAAAAGGAAAGAGGTAACCATTGGTAACTCGCCATTCTAGAAACACTCTTCATGGATGAAAATTTTGAAAAAGGAAAGAGGTCACTATTAAAACCTCACCGTTTGGGAAAAACTGTACCTGAACTCAAAATTTGGAAAAGGAACGAGGTCACCATTGGAACCTACCCATTCTGGAAACATTGTTCATGAACACCAAATTTGGAAAAGGAAAGAGGTCACCGTTGGAACCTCACCATTCTGGAAACATTGTTCATGAGCTCAAAATTTGGAGAAGGAAAGTGGTCACCATTGACACTGTTCACCTAAGGATACTATTGTACTATACACCTAAGGTTACCGATTATACTATTCTCAAAAGGGAACTACTACACTATTCATATAAGGGGAAAACTATTCACTTAACAAGAAATTTGGGAAAGTGTTGGGGATAAGTCACCTTGATCTCTAGAAACACCTCAGAGACTAGATTTTATTAATGGAATGGACCTAAGAAGTCTGGGAAATTACATGCTTCATATTTTTGGATTGATGGTTTGGGAATTTGATCAGGGATGATTAGTTATTATCTTCTATTTGTTAATGAATGCTTCTTATAAGATATATTCCAAATACAAGAGGGGATGCCATATGGAATTCTCTATAGGAGGCCCTCCAATGGATGCTTCTTTGGATGAAGTAGTGATCCATACCATTTCGAATATGGGCTCAATGGGCACAGTGAACTCAAGATGGGATATGGATTATATATCTGAATACCAAGAAACATTTATCGGTCTTCTGTTTTGATAAAAGACCACATGATTCAAAGGACTGGCTTGCATTGATTGAGATATCTTCATCAACTTGAATAATATAAAATTATCTCATGTGGGGTACTTAATGTATATTCTAGAAGGTCTAAGAAAATGATGGTGGGACTCAATAGTTCATTATATGTTTTTTGAAGTTTTTACCTGGGTTCCATTCAAGAAGATCATTAATTACCTATTTAACCCTAAGACATTACGTGTGGAAATGACCTGGGATTTCCTACCATTTGTTAAATGGGATCATACTCTTCTAGAGTACGCAACACATTTTGCTAAGTTGGTGGACATGGAACTGTAGCTTATCGCCAATGATTACCTAATGGATTAGAGGCTTTAGAGAGGCATAAGTGACAATGATTGGTGGATTCATGTTCTCGTGTGACTTCCAACCTTTTTTTCAGTAGTGGACTAAACAGATTTTGGTGAGACATATATAACTGGATATATAGGAATGGGAAATGATTTAGTTTGTACAACTGTTATCCATGGTGCTTCTTCTAGTCAAAAAATTCACAAGAGTAGTCTTTATTCTTCAGTACCTAATTTATGTACTTCTATAGGGAAGAAACATGTTATATGAAGATTTTGTGGGAGGAATGGTCACACTAGGCCACATTGTATTGTGGCTACTAGAATTGTTTTTCAGGTGGTTTGGCCATTTGAAGCATTTTTGTGATAAGATTTTCAAAGGTATTAAGTCATGATCAACTTTTATAAAAGAGAATATGTTCATGTTGATGCCTCTAAGGTTGGTGGATCTCATTATCTTTCTAAATGGTATGTTTAGGTGCATATTTCTAGAATTATTTACGCTACCGTGTGTGCTCTCGAAGAATCTAATGAAGGGAAAGTTACTATTAGAGGTACTATGTTTACATTGTAATTTTTGGGGAATTATTTTTTTATATAGGTTATACTCATTCATTTAATTCGTAAAATTTGGTTGATATATTGGGTTTGTGTTAGAATATTATTCCCTTCTTGTTGGATATTTTCCCACCATTGGGAAAGAGGACTCACAATGGTTTCAAAAGTCCTATGTGTCGGGTTGTGATAGGAAAATTTGTGGTGGTTTTGGACTTCTATGTGGTTGATCTTGACCTATATGACTTGATAATTATGATGGATTGGATGACTAGTGAAAAGGAATAGATATAATTTTATCACTAGCTAGTAAAACTCATATATAATGATGGGGTCACTCATGTTTTTCAAGGTGGCTAGGACTCTTAATCTGGAATGGAAAGGTAAGTTGTTCCTTATGATGGCTAAATGTCATGATAAATTTCAAAAAAAACCTTGATGCAGTTTACACATGTTAGGTAGGTCGTCTACAAATTGTTGTGTGTGCATACCTTGAGGTCTTTGTGGATAACTTTTCTGGTCCACCACCATAGAGCATTTTCTAGTTTATTGTTGACAAATTACCTAGAATGATGGCCAATTCTATACCATCCTATAAAATGGAATCTAATGATTGGTATAATATAATTTTCAACTTGAGGAACATTAGTTGAATGTATTTATTCATCATATCATGTCATTGTGGGATTCACAGGTACTCTATTCTAGTAAGAAGATGAGATACATAAAATTTTTATTGAATATTAGAAGTTAAAGATAGTGTTCATTAAGAACAATTATCGTTATCTTGAATTGATGATCACATTGATTAGTTAATGGGGTATCATTGATTTTCTAAGATATACCTATGGTTGGGGTACCATAAGTTTAGAGTTTGAGAAGAGTATATACACAAGAAAAAAATATAGAGTTGAAATGGGCATTTCGTGTTTCTAGTTATGCCATTCAGAATCACTAATGATCCTATGGTATTTATGGATTTGATGACTGGATATTTCATTGCTTCTTTGACTCATTTCTTGTTGTGTTCATAGGTAATTTAATGGTGTTCTCCATGTTAAAGGAGTATCAGATGGACCATTTAGATATTATTATTTTAACTTTTAGTGAACATCATTTGTATGGTATGATTTAAAAGTATTATTTTCATATTTGGGAAGTAAAGTTTCTAGAGGATTTGATATATGAGAGGGCCATATCAGTTGATCCTAAAATTTTAAAGGTAGTTATGTCATGGAAGCATCCTAAAAAATGTGTTTGATATCTGAATCCTCCTAGGTTGGTATGTTATTACAGATATTTTTATGTACTTTTCCATGATCACATCTTCGATGAATGATTTGACCCATAATGGAGTAATTTTGGAATGGTATGAAAATTTTCAGAGATATTTTAAGGATCTAAATATGATGTTAAATTCAAAACTAATATTTATTCATTCATAACCATGTGTGGGTTTTTACCAGAAAATCTAGGATCCGGTGTAAGCCGATCCTAATAAAATTAAATAAAGAAAGAGAGTGAAAAGAGTCAAGCATACAGGGGAATATTACAAAAGCGAGTGTGCACCACCCCACACCTATCTGCCTCCACCAGTGGGGCGTAATAGTCCAGGGTCGTAATAGACCACATCTCTCCTGCATCAGTGAGCGCCCGCTTTGCCAGTGCATCCACCTCCTAATTCACCTCTCGATAGGCATGTGAGACCTCCACCTGCATCTGCGCGTTATCATTAAGACATCCCACCCATTGCGGCAGTACACGCCACGAAACCTAGCGCGTCTTGGTGCTCAAGGCGTGGACCGTGACCTGAGAGTCATACTCAATCCATATATGTTCCCAGTTAAAGCGGACAGCGTACCTAATGGCATATACCATGGCCCAAAGTTCCGCTTCAAACGCGGTACCAATTCCAATGGCATGATGATAGCATCCCTTCCTGAACCCACGGTAGGTGCGAAACACGCCTCTGCAACCCGATGTGCTAGGAGCACCCAACGTAGCCCAATCAACATTAACCATTAGGCACGGTCCGATGGGTGGGATCCATCGAATATACTTCTGCATCCGAGGCAAGCGAGGCTGCCCCGAGACACCAAGAGTACGAAGAATTTGTAGATCTGGAACTGTGTTAGACATTGTCCCATCCTGCACACAAAATGCTGCATAGACATCCCTATGTATCGCCCTCACACCTTGCTGAACAGTGGGGCACAGATCAGTGAAAATTGCAGAATTGTGGGATTCCCAAATGACAGCAACAGGCACTGCAATTGTAGCCAAAAACAGATTAAAAATCTGTTCGCTGAACCTGCCATGAAAAACAGAAGACAGCACTTGACAAACTGGCATGCAGGTGTCAACAGTCACCCCAAACACAAACCCGATGTAATACCACAGTTGCTTTGCATGATAGCAGCCCACAAAAACAAGTTGAACTGTTTCCTCATCTGCTTTACACATGGAAGATATGGAAGCCATGTGGAGCCCGACCTTCTTGAGAGCATCTGATGTAGGTAGACGATTTTTCCAGATCCTCTATATCAGAGAAAATAGAGCAGGTTTGGTGAAGCGTGCTTTGTATTTTAGCAACCATGAAGGTGCAGGGGAATGATCCCCGCATGTGGTCCTGTAAAAGTCTCTGCTATTGAATTGCCCGGTTCTACTATGCATCCAGATCAGAGTATCCTTCTCCATGAAGACGTAACCCGTTACTTCATGCTCTACGTACACAGGAGGACTAATAGAAGCAGAGTGTAGATATGAGAGAAAACTATAAATTGTAAAATTGGTTGCCTCAGGTGGCACATTATAATCACAAAGAGGCTGTGTGAGCCATCTTGTGCTTCAGAAGTTAAGTGTGGAATCCTTGCAAACCAACCAACAGGTATCGTGCATGATTCTGACATAAGCCTTCTTGATAAAAGTCCAAACCGACGAGCCAATGTGCCATTTGTGTCCATTTAAGAGCCTCCTTATTATCCTGTTTGAGAGAAAACCATCATCATCTTCATGAGTAATCAAGTTCCAAGTGAACTCCCCAATCAACCCATCATTAAACTTCTGGAGGTCCTTGATTCCTAGTCCCCCCAGCTCCACCGGTTTGATGCATTCCTTCCAAGCCACTATAACCAGCTTTCTCTCATGTGGGGACCCCGTCAATATGAAATTCCATACCATAATCTGATGTTCCTTGATAAGACCCCTCGGCCATTGATAAATGGAGAAGGAGTAAACAAATTTCGTTGTGATAACTGAATTCACAAGAAATACCCTTCCGGCTATAAGCATAGATTTCCCCTTCCAACTAGACATCTGATGAACCATTCCAGCAGAGATTCCTTCAAGGTGCTATCTTTTCACTTTTCCCCAAAATAGTGGGACTCCAAGATATTGGAAGGGTAAGGAGCCCCTCCTCACCCAAAGAAGTCTGACAATTCTATTCCATTTCCCAACTGAAATTCCATTTCCAAAAACAATGGATGATTTGTCCCAACTAATGGATTATCCAGAAACCTCCTCATAATGACTGAAGAGGGCTTTAATAGAGGAGATAGTTTTCCTTGACGCCTGACCATGGAGCATGATCTCATCGGCATACAATAAGTGTGACGGGGCATACTCACTCACACCAGCCCTAATCCTTTTATAAATACCCAAATGAGAAAGGTCATTGATACACCTACTCAGGTAGTCCTCTACCATAGCAAAAAGATGGCCAGATATTGGATCACCTTGCCACACCCCCTTGGTGCAAGGAAAGAATCCCCTAAGGGAACCGTTGACAAGAACTGATAATCGAGGTGACTCTAGAATGGTACAGATTAGATTCACAAAGTCATTTCAGAAGCCATATATTCTAAGAACATCAAGAAGGGAGCTCCACTTAAGAGTGTCAAAGGCCTTGGAGATATCAATTTTTATGGCAAAATTTCCTTCCTTTGTGTTCCTTCTCATAAGATTGACACTCTCTGAGGCCATAAAAGACACTTTTGAATGTTCCTCCTAGGGACGAAACCGAATTGATTTGAAGTGATAATGTCATTAACCACCCCAGCCATCCTATTCACCAAAACCTTGCTAATGATTTTGGGTATCATATTCCCAAGAGAAACCGGTCTGAAGTACTTAATGTCAATGTAATTCTCTTTCTTAGGGATAAGAGCAATGAAACATGAATTCATTCCATGAGGCATATATGAGTGCACAAAGAAGTCCATAATTCCATTCACAATGTCATTCTTCATGATATCCCAATAGAACATAAATAATTTATTTGTGAACCCATCCGGACCTGGGGCGCTCTCAAGATTAAGGGATAGGAGAGCAGCTCTGATCTCCTCATTGCATGGCAAAGCATGTAAAAGCTGATTTGTGTGATCATCAATGTAGGGGATGATGTTCTCAACCATGTGATGGATGTGGGACTGCCCATTATCCGAATAAATTCTCGTGAAGTATTCAGCAACAGCCTGTGATACCTCATTTTCTTCACTGTACAGGTGCCCATCAATGCTAATCACCCTGGTCCCTGCCAGCACCCCCTTTTCCTAATGTAACCTGTTGAAAAACATGGAATTTCGGTCCCCATCCGTTAACCATTTAACATTCAGTTGATTTCTAACCAGCCTTTCCTTTAACATTAGGAGGTCATCCATCCTATTGTGGGCCATTATTTCCTCTCTGGATATAGTGGACCGCTGATCAGGACAGACTTGAATCCTGGCCAGCTCCTCCTCTTCCTTCTTGATGTCCTCATCAATTTTCAAAAATGATCTTTTACTCCATTCTCTTAGGAGCCCCTTAAGGTGCTTTAGCATTATGGCAAGCCAGTGAAGAGGACTCCAAATGACTACCGTATTCCATGCCTCCAAGATAATCTCCCTTCAACCTGGAGTCACAAGCCATCCATTGTTGAATTTGAAGGGGATGGAAATCGACCTTGTGCACTGTGTATTAACCTCAATAACCATCAGATTGTGGTCAGAATGATGCTTCAGGAGCATGAACCCAGACACCCCATGATCTGTGTCATGATCACCAATACAGACAAAACACTTATCAAGCTTTCTTGCTTGTTTCCCCTCCCTCGTATACCTACACCATGTAAAATATGCACCAGCTATGTTGACTTGTTCCAGATTACAATAGTCAATGCATTCTGAAAAATCAAAAGCAGCCACTCTATTGAAGTTTGATCCAGTTTTCTCCTCAGGCTTCAGTACTATGTTGAAGTCAACAATAACCGCCCAGTTTGGCATCATCGTCCTAGAAGTATCCTTAAGATCTTCCCATAATTCCCTCCTATTAATATTATAGTAGGAGGCATAAACTAAAGAGACAGAAAAATCCTACCCAACATATATGTAGTTGATCAGGATACTTTGGTTCCCATTTGCACATGAAGTGATCTTACTGCCATCATGCTTTAACACCCATAAGTGATCCATATGAGATGCATACTGATTGTTTGCAATGAAACTGTATCCTAGAGAGCCCCATTTGAATCCTTGCCAGTTTTCAAAGAGTAGTTTTTGTTCAGCAATACCAACAAACATCGGTTTATAGGTCATGAGATAATATCGAAGGGCCTGACCATGCAGGAGTTACCCAGCCTTTGACAATTCCAAAAAAGGATCTTCATTTCCTACTGGACATACCTCTTGTCAGAGGCCCCCCTTTCCTATCCACATGAAACTGTTTCAGCTTTTTCTTACCCTGGCCATTCTGCCCTTGCTGTCCAGCAGCAGTAATATTATGAGGATCTCTTGTCGCCTGGCATGCCCCACAGTCCCCTTCCTTCGGTGGGAAAGTGTTAGCACTTTGCTCCAAGCCTGAACTAGTTGAATCCCGGCCTGCACTCCCCTTCACCAACTCGACCTCACTGTCAGCACTCATATCCCCACTCATTTCATCACTTCCACCACCACCGGATGCGACAACGTTCACTTGTGGGCATATTGTGCCTTCATTATTCCTATCATCTTTCTCGGCGACTAGACACCAATCCAATCCATCACTAGTAGCATCAAATCCACCCTCTGCCACGGGCGTAGAAGCTTTTTCATTACCTTCCACCTCATCATCCCATAGACGGCCACTCAAGGGCATGAAAGTGTTCCCACATTTGAGAGGGGGTCACTGCCATCCGAGAACCTTCTTCGGGAAGCCTTGGATGGTGGAATCTGGGTGAACCTCCCACCTGGATCAGAAGATGGATGGCCACCTAAACCTCTGCCAGCTCCTTCTATCAGTTTGATTGATTGATCCCCCATAACATTCCGTGCCTCCAGCTCTGTAGAGTCACACTGAGGCAAGGTGGCCTGCCCAGCTACAACCTTTCCAACCTGTACTCCATTGCATGGCAGATCAGCCCTGGCAGCAGAAGAAGACCCTCCCATATTTGGAGAATTTTGCCCAGCTCCACTGCCATTTCCATCATCCAGGCCCTTAGATGGAGCTAGAGAATTTCTCTCCTTCCCCTTCCTTCTTCTCCACATGATTCCTTCATGACCCTTCATCTTGCAAACATTTCACTACATGTCCCATTTACATTCGAACATCATATGCCCAAAGAATAAGCAATTCATGCAGAACTTGGGTTTCCTTTCATAAAGAATATCAAGCTTCATGTTATCAACCCTTGTGGTAAGAATTACCTTCTCCACCAGCGTGCTCGACATGTCAAATTCCACTATAACTCTCGCATAGTGTCCAAGCTTCGGATTCTCTATCTGCTAATCCATACAAATGGGATTTCCTACAGAGGAGGCAATGTCCCAGAGGATCCTTGGATGCCAATACAGCTAATTCAACTTATAGATTCTTATCCATAACTGCGTATGAGAGTTTCTGACATTCGTAGGGTCAAAATTTCGATCCCATTCCTGCACATTCAGAAAACCAGGGTTCAAAGAGACCGTACCCTTGCTCCATTCTTTCCATTTACCTTCATCCGTGCAGAATACCCCATGGTAGTATCCCCGTCCCATCACAATCATCCTCCATTCATCGAAGCCCCAAACTTCCTCAATCCTTCTTTTCAGATCCCATTCCTCCACTTCTTCCTGGTTGGCCACAACATGGGCGATTCTCCCCTTCCTTATCAATCTTCTAGGTGGGGGTGCTTCAATGTCCGAGAATGAAGGCCCCGCTGCATTGCGCACCACTTCCGCAAAGTTCCTCTTTCTCTCCGTAGGTTTTTTTGAAGCGGCCACATTGACGATTTCATCTTTCCGAGCGACTGAAAAGATCTCCCTGTGACTGATTGGCTCAGCGCCTGGCCTCTCATCACCCGCATTGTCTACCCGCATCCCCTGACTGGGATCTGATGCATCATCATCCTCAATCGGCTTAGGGTTTTTGCCCGGTTCCCCTGGATCCATCTTCAAAGGAAACAAATTCAAAACATGTTGTATGGGTAACGAGGTATAGGGTTGGCCTACCCACCTGCGCGCCGCACGCCCCCAACTAGGCCTAAGGTGGCCAAACCTTGGGCTTGGGCCAGTTCCCATGGAGTCGAGGGGATGAGAGGTTCGCTGACTAATGGTGCACGTTTCCTTTGTGAGGACTCGAACCCGGAACCTCAGCGACGGGTCGCCACCGCCTTGAACCAACTCACCCAGCCCCCGCGGGCAAACAGGTTGTATGGGTAACGAGGTATAGGGCTGGCCTACCGACTTGCATGCCGCATGCCCCCAGCGAGGCCCAAGGTGGTTAACCCTTGGGCTTGGGCCAGTTCCCACGGAGTCGAGGGGATGAGAGGTTCGCTGACTAATGGTGCGCGGTGCCTTGGGCTTGTGGGTTTTTATGTTTGTAGTGATTCTTCTAGTATGAGTTTGGAATGTTTCTTGATGGAGGGGAAGTTATCATGGGTTATAAATCTAACTAATTTAGACCTCATGATAAGAATTGGCCTTCATAGGATCTTGAGTTCCAAGATGTTATGCAGGAACTCAAAACATGGAATCACTATCTCTTTAGAGATCTTTTTATGTTATATTATAATCATAAAATCATGAATTGTATTTTCACTCTAAGGGATATGAAATTTTGAAAGTGACACTGGGTTGTGTATTTTCACTCCTTTTATTTCTCTATTAGGTATACCACTAGGAAAGGGAATGTGGTGGCCGATACATTGGGAGGAAATGTACCAACACAATCCCTGAAGGAATAAATTGAACAATGGTATCTGATGAGTTTATTTGATGAGATAAGCTTGAGAGTCGAGGAGTTTGGTGGGCAGTTTTCATTGGATTCAATAAATATTGACTCATATTTTGATGAGATTGGTCATCTATAGTAGATGAAATATGTAGAAATTTGATACTTAAGTTAAATAATATATTGTGGGGATGCATCACGTAAGTTTTCATGGTCTCCCAGTGGAGCTTTATGCTTCCATAATATGTGGGGTTTTTCATTTTCCATGAAGTAGATGTTTCAAGATAGACAACACTAGTCATTATGGTTAGTGAACCCTTTACTACAAAGTTGTAACATGATTTGAGTTGTTGGTATTGGTCTTTAGGGGTGTGGTTTTTAGTTACATATTTTCTATTGTGGTGTCTCACTTTTCAAATAGTTAAGTCATAGAACCAAATACCTACACGTTTTTTGTATCCTTTACCCATTATAATTTGGACGTGGGATGAGAATTACGTGGAATTTATTATTGGGTTTCCATATATTCCTAGTTTAAATAATTTCATTTGGTTGATTATTTGTAGAATTTTTAAATACAGACATTTCATTCCAATAATGGAAACAATGTTAGTGGAAGATATTTGGGACTTGTATGTATGAGATATTGTAATGATTCAGAGGATTCCCTCGATAGTTTATTCTAATAGGGACACAATGATCCCATTCTAGTTTTGGAATAATTTTAGAATGTAATGGGATCCTAGTTGTAATTATACATGGATTATCATCTGCAGATTGATGGATAAAAAGAAGGGGATATTCTGGTTCTTGAATATATTCTCTTGGATTATGTAATATATTTTAGTGAATCTTGGGAATTATATTTTCCTTTGGTTGGGTTTTCCATTAACTATAGTTATCAGAATTTGATCAGGATTGTCCCTTTTGAGGGTTTTTATGGGTGGCCATGTTGATATCTGATGTGATGAGAAGAGCAGGGAGAGTGATCCTTAGTTGATCTGTGTACTATCCAAGAGATGCCATAGGGGTGAAGTTGATCTCTAGTTTCCTGATCAAGTAAAATATTCATCTTATATCTTATGTGGACCATCGATGCAAGCCCTTGTAGTCTGATGTTGGTGATCAGGTCATTCATAGAGTTCCACCTTTTTGTGGAATCTTTCATTGGGTACATATGGTATGTTGGCCCCAAGGTGTTTGAACACCTTTGAGATCATTTATTGACTACGGAGGATGGATTATCTATTTATTTTATCATAAATCTTTACTTATATACATTACATGTTCTATGTTTCCCAGTTTACTAGGTATATACCATATCCTTCAATTATGATTAGATTGGAGGGTAATGTTATTGATCCTAATAAAACATTAGTTGGTCATATTTTTCTTATTATGGATTGCCAAGATACTATACAATGTGGTAAAATTATTTCCCTGGTCTATGTACTGTGGCATTATTGATAAGATCTCCATTAAATAAGGGTGCATGAGTCATTGATGAGGCTGTACTAAATTACTATTTTTTGGATTGTATATCATGATCTATTTATGGGAAAAAATACTATTATGGGGGGGGGGGGTAGATTGTAACACACCTCTACAGTTCATTTAGGAATGTTACGATCTCTATATTTGGTTTTTTGCGTTAGGTGAGAATTTGTTACCCTTAATTGGATAAATATTTCTCTTAACCTTTCTGCAAATGAAATAGAGAAAAAAATATTTTAAAAAAATTATATCTATTAAAAAGGTTGAAATAACAAGAACAAACAAATTCAAAATTTAAAATCCTCCTTATTTATTCAAGTGATATATGAAAAAATTGATTTAAATTGAATGAAAATTATTTATATTATGGAAAAACATGTCATAAGTTTTTTTAAATGAAACCATAATTAATTCTTCCATCATTTAATTTTTTTAAGAAGTCCACTAAATTCATTTTTTTTAAAAAAATTAACATTTAGAATTTCCTTTTTAATATTTAACCATACACTAATTTATCATAGTTATTCAGGAAAGAACCATTTATAATAAATCTTGGTGCATAATACTCTTATATAAAACAAAATTTTAAACATTAAAAATCTACATTCATTTTTAAAAGTCAAATCACTATAATATTATATTTAGGAAATAACATAAAAATCATTCAAAAAAACACATTCCATACAACCATTTTTAGATATTCAAAACACTAAATTAAAAATTATATCCAAATATTTACTTTATGAATCAATAATAAATTAATTAAATTCATCTAAAAACTCGAAAATTTATTTTTTAAAATTAATTACATCTATCAAGAACATGTCAAAAAATATTACAATTAAAATAGCATTGTAAAACATGAAAAACTCACAAAGTGGTTTTTAAATACACAATCATAATTTCTATAATATTTAAAAAAATTAAAATCAATCAATATACAAAATCAATATAGGAATCTCTTATACTCTAAAACAAAAAATATACTAGAAAAAAATCAATATAAAAATAAAACCAGCATTGAATAATATAATAATAATATCAATCATTATTACTGCAAAAGGATAAATAAAATAATAATAATAATAATTTAAAATAGAAAATAGAAAATAGTACAAAAATTTAAACTAAAATTTGTCCCAAAAAATAAATCTATTAATGGCCAATTATTTTAATGATACTCAATTTCAATTCGGGAATATAACTTAGAAGATAGAGTTTAAAGTGGATAAAAAATCTATACAGCTAGGGATTCTTTATTTGGATCATTAGAGGCACCATTACGTAAATTGTATTGAAACAATAAATAAGAATAGGGGTTATCTTTTACTCATTAATAATATTTTAATGTCACTAAAAGATTAAAAAATTTGATGATGAAAGAGTATTCTATTTGAATGAGATGGTGAGTACATAGTCATAATTAGGGAGAGGGAGAGAGAATTTGCGAGGGGGGGGGTATTGTGGTTGTTGTAAGAGTTGGTTATTAAGGTGGTGAGTATTTCACCATGCGAGTTACTTAATATTACCATATTTATATTTTAACATATTCCACACAAGCATATTATAAGGAAAACATTTTAGAAAATTATTTTTATCACCCATGCATGCATCACCTAAGAAATAACACCTCCCCATATTTTGTTAATACACACACGCATATATATATATATAATTTATTGTATAATGATGATGATGAAAACAATTCAAATAATAATATTTATAATAATAAATATATATATATATCAACACACAAACATATAAATAAAAATAAAATATATATTAATATATCTTCATTAATAAAAATAAAAATAATAAAAAGAATAAAAATAAAATATTAAAAATTAATAAACACCCATATAAATATATTGATATGTTATGATGATACAAGTAAAAAATTAAATTATTATATAACACTCTTTAAATTTTAAATTTGTCAATGTTGATCCATTTATGTGAAAATACTAAGATCTACATTGAGTAAGGATTTAACTTTAATTGGTATTAATATCACTCCACCATATGTGTTTTTCATCATCAAAAGTTCACCAAATCCACTAAGCGTGTCACATTGATTTTTCATAGCTTCCATCAGATCACTGACAGATCAATAATCTTCCAAAAATGCCAGTCAAACCCATACGTATCACTCCAGACCAAAAAAAATTATACTTTTTAAACAATGTGTGAGAATAATATCATTTATTGATATTATAGAAGAAAATAATATCTCTCTCGCTATTGATTCACACCATAAAGGGACTTGTATTTAAATCATAAACCTATACAGAAAAATAAATTCATTAATGTGGAATCAATATCAATCATGGATCAACACAAAAGATATCCAAAAAATGAAAACATCACTACGAATTAAAAATAATCATTACAAACCACACACTTATATAAATATCATATTCATGTCTCTAAATTGATGTATGGTCCAATGGAAAATCTATCTCTCCATGGAGATCTTTGACTCATCATAATTTTTGATCCTTATCACATATGGATTTATGATATTAATAAATAACTCCACCTAATTCAGGTATTCATGATAAGTGACATTAATTTTAGTAATTCTTGTTTTGTACAACCGTGAATATAATCAAACTTTTATGTCATGTAATCCCATCACCCATTATAGTTGGTTCATCACCAAAAAACTAAATTAATTTTTTCCATTTTCTATGACTTGACTCAAATTCCTCACATGATTTTTGATATGGATCATCACATGAACCCAATATCAAATCCTTGTATAATCTGGGCTAAGAAATAGAAATGAGGAAATTAAACAACGATTGGGTAGGAAATAAACTCAATTATAATGCAGTCAGGTAATGTTTGGATTTACCTATTATATTATATGAACTTTTTACAGGCTAATTATTGCAATTAAATAATACCTAGGGAAAAATTAATTTTCATAGCTACTATCAGGGATCATATATAGTAATTTCTCTTGTTATTTTCACTAATAATTATATATTTCCACCACAATTATTCTCATGGTCTT
Source organism: Viscum album (assembly GCA_963277665.1). Taxonomy (NCBI): domain Eukaryota; kingdom Viridiplantae; phylum Streptophyta; class Magnoliopsida; order Santalales; family Viscaceae; genus Viscum; species Viscum album. The sequence goes on from OY728122.1 coordinate 49,563,593, forward strand.
ATATTTCAAATAGAGAAAAAAAAATATTTGAAAAATTATGATGAAAATCATAAAAAACATCCATTATAATTCATATAAATAACAATGATAATAAATTAACGAGTTAAAAATGTTGAAAATATACCATGAATGTAATGTAAAATAAAATATATCCTAATAGACTCAAATTAAAACTAATAATCAGTGTCCATGAAATGGTTATCCATGAATCAAGATATAAGTGTCAAAGTAACATGAACCAAAACAACTAAAAAATAAATATGTATTATCGATGATTAATAGAAACCACACCATGCACATGGTTAGTGTTTAGTCCTAGTGGATCCTATGTGATATGAGTCTATGATTGCTACTATGATGTTTTTCCCTTCCATTATGGCCTGATCATGGAATTTAAAAACTAAGGGAGTTTTTTTAAGTATCAAAGATGCTTGTAAGTTTGTTGATAAACGTTTTTTCCCTATGTTTAGCTACCTTATTGGGTCTAATTTTTGAGAAAGCATAGGATTTTTCTAAAGGAAAATAAATAAATCATTTGGAGAAAATGAGTCATTTTTTCCTAATGGTGTTGGCTACCATGTTCTAGTTCATCAAGCTAGTTCTTCATGTATGTTCCTAATTCTAGACACACATGATAGTGGAAAGGTGTTAAATGTGTGATTCATTCCTATAGTAATCTAGTTGTCATGTGAAGTAAGTGGGAACCACAAATGTAGTGTTTTGATTCCAAGAAACCATATTTCATAGAGCTTTGCGATGAATGATAGTTGGGGTTATTACATACAAATACTATGATAATACACTCCTTTGGGGTTACAAAATCTTAGGATAAGTATTAGAGGTTCTCCCATCATTCAATGCACTAAAACATGAACTATGATAGTGTGAAGCACATGTGTAATGGAACTATGTAAAGTCAAAAACATGAACATGTAGAGTTAATGACATATGAGATCAAACATTTAGAACTATAGTACACAAAGATAGTATGAATAATTAACTCGGTGGATTTTACCTAGATCAATTTACTTTTTAGGGGTAAATTGAGAGATTTTTATTTAGTGAACCATATTTGTGCAAAGAAACATGGATGAAATCACACAAAAAAATTGAGTTACATAAATAGAATTTGGGGAAGTAAATTACATTGGTGGAGCTAATTTTGGAAAAAAAGAGGACCTAGGTGGAGCTATGATTGGGTGATGTAGTGGTACAAGATGAGATATACTTTGGATATCCCAAAAAGTATAAATTTAGGAATTATTTAATGAGTCAAAAATGGAATTTAATTATGTTATTCTCAATCGTCATCTATAAATATTTTGTTTTAAAAACCATTCCTTTAATCTAGGGAAGAATTCATCTTGAGGAGTTTATATGGTGTAGTTGATGAAAGTGATCTGAAGGAGGTAGTTCACTACCCCTAAATTAATTTTAATGATAGTGTTCCTATAACAGAGTGACCATGGATGAAAATTTGAAATCCATAAATAATTTTATAGCATATTGGATTCTGGTGATACTATAACATTTTCAGTGTATGCCCCTTGGACTATTATTTTGGGGTGATCAAAGAAAAAGTTATTATCATCTATTTTTCCTTCTTCATTTGTGATTATAGATAATGTGCATCTAATTTGAATATGTTAAAATGGTTCTCACTAATGTGTGGACAATACCCTAATGAATCAAAAGGATTTTTTGATTCCCGAATTTATACAACCCCTCTTAATATTTTTTGGGTTGTAATAATTAGTATCATAGTAAGGTTCCATGTATTAATAACTTCTTTAAAAATTATTTGATAGAGATAATTAATTAAATTTAATGGGAATACATCAATTTTAGGGTATCATATTCTTGATTTGGATGAAAATATTGAGATATCATATTTAATCAAATTGGATGAAAGTCCCCTTTTCCACAATTCAATAGGTTGATATTAGTGATGTGAAATGGTTGTCTAGGATTGAATATGATAAGAAAAGTCCAGATGTCAATGATAAATATTATAATTCTCTTACTTGAGATATCTTAGATAAAATCTATTTGATGATAATGAGTTTCACTATGTCAAATTCCATATGAAAAATGATAGAAAATATATTTGAAGGTGTTAGAAAAGTGAAAGAGGTGAAACGTGATGTTCTACATAATATGTATTAAAATATGAAACTTCATCCTGATGAATGTATATATATATTTATAAATAAATATCTAATGTTTTGGAGGTATTCCTGATCTTTATGATGAAATAACATATACATACTTTTTATATAAGATCTTGATAAGGTTTCAGCCTCTATAAAAGGTAAATTTTTCGGCTTATGATGAAATATATTTATCAATGACTCTTACATATTATCCACTAAAATGTTAGATGGCCGATGAAATAAGAGTAAAATCACAAGAGACATAAATTTATGCATGTTAGGTCATATAATTCAATTCCATATATAAAATATTTAATTTCTAAGGTCAATCACTAATAAAAACAAGTGGATGAGGTGTTTTTTTACATATGGCCAAAACATTCAAGAGAGAAAAGTAGAGACCTTATAGAAAGTCACCCTTATCTTGTTTTAAATTTATTATTGATCAAAATATTACAGAACAGTATCCAAAAATATTTAGTGATCATGGAGATAATGAAATATACGTCACGTTGAAGAACCATATAAATTTTCCACTGAAAAGAGACTCTAATTGAGGATGTTATTTTGGAATAAAGTTTGAAAGGAATATTCTTATCCTAAATAAAGAGGATAATTTTGAATAATATCTATAGGGATATGGTATAGAATTTAAGTATAATATTGGTTAAGGCATAATAGTTATGGAGGAAAATTATGGAGGTGAAAAAAAGATTAATAAATATATAGAAGGTGTAATCGAGATAAAGTAAGAAGATGGGGGGGATCATGAGAGGCTCGATATAAAAATTATGAAAAATAAAAAACTGTAACTCTGATAAAAGAATATTAAAAATATATAGATCATCTTGATGATGAATTGAAAAAATATAATAAGGGTTATTAAAGTATTAATTAAAATATGAATTCCTAATAGACATTGTGTAATTCAAACTCAAAATTTAAGTACATGAAAATGATATTGGTGAAATTAGTTCTAGATTGGAGGAAATATCTCATAATGTCTAATCATATAAAAAAGAATTTATAAACCTAAGACATAAAATAGAAATGGAAAAAATAGATATTATGGAACAATAAATTACAATTTTTAAAACTACTCATTTTAAAAATTATTATAAAGTTACAAACGAGGTTTTTATAGTGTTGATAATGTCTTGAATGATCAAATACCACAATTTATGGATAAATGTGTTGATAAATATGATGCTAATTCATTCAATGTAAGAAATATTTTTCAACAAAACAAATAAAAGTTGACGGTTTTTCATGATAACATCAATACTAAGACACCATAATCAAGAACTGTGAGTACACCAAACAAAGAGAAATGAAGGGTTATAAAAATACTCAATTTAAGAGGGTTTGTAATCAAACAATAATTAATTCAATGTGTAGGGGAAGAAAGATGCATATAGTTGAGAATATGTTTCCTCTTATGAATTTCTATTTTTTTGAATATCATGGCCGCAGTATGTCTTAATATGAAGAATCTATGAGCTATATTTGTAAGAGCCCGGATCTTTTTTCAGGTATGTTTTTTCATTTCTGGTCATTTTTGAGAAAAAGAGGAAAATCTGGAAATTTTTGAAGTACACGCCATGTACTTTATAAGTACACGCCCTGTACCTTAATGTAGCACCAGGCCATGTCCTGGCCGTGTCCGGGCCACACACACGGTGTGTAGGGGTGATGTAGAGGCCGCTTAAAGCGGTGTACGGAAAGGCCAAGTACACGCCTTATAACCTAGACGTACACGTCGTGTAATTTTTTTAATTAAACGGATTGGGGTCATGCCTAATCGACAAAAACACCTTCTTCTGCAGGTTCTTCGACCAAGAGCACCTATATGGCCATGAACACCCTCCGAGCCCCCGAGCCTCCGTCTGTATTCCGAATCGACCGTCATCGATTGCGTTGGAACCGCAGTGATGAGCTGTTTCTTCTTCTTGAGTCTCATTCCATTATTTTTTATCTTTCTCAAGATATCGTGGGTTGAAAATTATGTCCATTTTCATAGATAAATTACGTTTTAAGTAGAATCAAGCATCATGGTTCACGTATTTTGATCTTCCAGCATCGAGGTAGGTGGTTTTTGCCTTAACTTTCGATTTCTTTGAGTTTTATGTGCAAATTCCACCAATACCCATGAATGGGGTATTGTGTTTTTGTTGTTTTGCCCCTGTTGTTTTCCTTCTATGCTTGTATGCATGGGTAGAGGTAATTTTATCATGTTTGTGGATAATTGATGTGCTTGGATGTTTTTCCCATGCCTTGTTTTTGTCATGACCTTTGGGTCTAGTTAGCCTATGGCTGCTATAACTATTTTTCATGCCTTGTGACTGTAGGATGGAATGATATTCATGAAATTATTCTCTCTATAGAGTGGTTATCCAAGTAGCTCTGTAGTTGTGCTTTGGCCTTATATCATTATTATGCACAGACCGGCACGGGACCATGAGAACCTGGTGCTATAGACTATATGGGATAAACCGAGTGAGCTTCCCAAAGAGTCTTGCATAAGATAGACTATATGGGGATAGACTGAGTGAGCTTCCTAATAGAGTCTTGGACATTATATACTACAGGGGGTAGACGGAGTGAGCTTCCCATAGAGTCTTCGACATTACAGACTACAGCAGGGTAGAACGAGTGAGCTTCCTCAGAGAGTTATTACTTGTTTGAATTTCATTAAAACCTTTCCAAGCTAGATAAGGAATTGACTGAGCGAGCTACCTTAGAGAGTCTGTGATAGACTTGAGACTATAGGAGGATTGACCAAGTGAGCTCTTTAGAGAGTTTCTAGACCTTGGGGCTATAAAAGGGTTAGACTGCGTGATCTTCCTTAGAGAGTCCCTGACTACCCTAGACAATAAGGGGAATCGGCCGAGCGACCTTCCCCATAGAGTATTATAATTTTATTATAACCAAACTAGAGGGTTTAGGCTGAATGAACTACCCAGATGGTGGTTGGTACTTCTTGGATTAGACCAGAGGGTTTGGCTGCATGGACTTCCCAAAGGTGTTCCTGTTGTAGTTTGTTGTTTGTTTCTCTACTTCTTGTTGTTCCATGGATTGATTACTGTTGTATATAATCATATTACTGCTTACTATTTATTGCCTTTTGTTTACTAATATTATTTACCGCTTAATGTAAAATTACCTATAATATACTCGCTGACTGTTAGGCATATATCTTCAGGTGATTGCCTACCGGGATTTTGTCTCACACCCTATTTGGGTCATTCTTTTGAGCCCAAACAGAATATGTTGTTGCGGGTATAGACAAGGGAAATCGCCCTTCGACTTCAGGTACATGATTTCTTAGAGCAGGAGAGCATGGGACCAAGCTGAGGCTTGCGATGCTGAGGAGTTGCTTATTTGTCTTTCTTTGCACTTTGGATTAGTATTGTATTCAGTATTGTGAATTCATTGGAAGCTTTCCTAGATATATGTATCGTGTATCATTTCATATATACTTGTGTGCTCCAATTGATTAGTTTTTTAGTCTTCCGCTGTCTATTGTTGTTGGATATTTACTGCTTCCGCTATTTTATTCTTGTTTACTTCGGCTGTGTACTCTTCGAATGAGGGTATAGTTTCCCCACTATCACACCCAAGGCCCTCCCTGCTAGTCGGCAGCCTCTGGCGTTTGGGGAAATGCGCTTGAGGCCATGTGGCCAACCGAGTACGGGGTGCCTCTGGGTCGCTTCCAGAACCAGAACGTTAAAAAGTGGTACCAGAGGGATTCCTTTCTCTTGGTTTACTATTTGGAGCCTTTAGCCAGGGATAGGATAGATTTGGTACTTGGTAATAAGCTTTTCCTGGGATTAGCTAACCCGTGTATAGGGAAAATCCAATATTCCTTGTTTATTGCAGTTTTCTGGTTTTGAGATTTTATGGTTGATACGATTTCACTTAGAGTGATTCACATACCTTGTGTTGTAAATGATGTTGCTATTGTGGTTCTATTTCTATCACAACCTGATGAGATGATGGTATTCCATCTCATGCATCACGTAGGCACTTGTTAGAAATCACATGCCATGCATTCTTCCCATGCCATCTAGGATGCATTAGCGATTGAATGTTTTTGTGATAGACGTTGTGTAGATTATGCATGCTGTTGTGATAGATGCTTTGATAGAATCCATGCAGTTTGATAGAGAAATTGTTTGTATTGTACCTTTCTTAAATGAACACCAAATTTTGGTTCTTGAGGTGTTATGGGCCCTCATTAATCTGAAAATTTTCGATCGTTGGCTTGTTTTTCCTTTTATATGACTTATGTGAGGTGACAAGATTTGATTCGCGGGGAGTATGGGCCCCCACGGATCAGAATTTGGCTCCTCCATGTTGTTTTTCTGTGTTTTATGGGCTTCAATGTAGTTTCTGAGCTACTTCCCGAAAGAACCCAGAATACATGTCGTGTAATTGACTACATGATGAGTAGTTTTAAACCGTGTCACTGATGGTGTGACCAGAAACATGGGGTGGTGAAAACATTTTTAGGAACACGCCGTGCACGGATGTTACACGACATGTAGTAGTGAGCCATGTACCCGATCATGTCACTAACAACACGGGTTGGGGGAGATGGTGTAGTACATGCCGTGTTTGGTATGGCAAGCCATGTAGCCTTGTTCTCGGTACCCGATCGTGTCATGAACAACATCGTTGATGTTATCTTCTTCTACACACACCGTGTTTGTTTGGAACACGCCGTGTAAGGGTCATCCATGTAGATGGCCGTGTAACTAACACGGGTCTCTGAAACCTTTTCTAGTACATATAGTGTCATTAGTGAACACGCCATGTAGTCTAGGGTTATGTGAACCATGTGGGCTAGCCATGTAAGGGGAATCGTGCTAGGGGAAGGAGTTCAAGTACACGCCGTGTGTGGGGAAAACACGTTGTGTAGTCTGGGGTGTTACATGACTAGGGGTGGCAGAAGTACACACCCATGTGTTTGGCTCAAGAGGACACGCCGTGTAGTTTTTATACACGCCTTATAGTCGTGTTTTATAGAACTTGTTTGTTCTTTTCTCTTATTCCCATCTTGTACTCTAGTGTTCTCAATCTTTGATAATCATGATCTATGGAGTGATTTTAATCATTCAGAGCTATGCCTCCGAGACGTCCTCCGGTTGTACGTCAGCTGCCAGATGGTGATCAGACACCAGATATGGCCGATCATGGACCTCCTGCAGATCATCCTCTGGTGCCAGACTTGGCACCAGTAGTTATACCCATTGAAAGCACCGATGCACAGTTCAGGGAGGACTTCCTAAGGATGATTAAGACCTTTCAGGGAGCGCCGCCTCCTACCCCATCGATGGATGAGCTAACGCAGGGTTTTCCACAGTAGCATCCTCCTACATTCTCAAGGGATGGAGGGCCCCAGGCTACAGAGTCATGGTTAGAGGCCACACTAAAGATCTTCGAGCATCTGGAGATACCTCCAGATAAAAGGGTAAAGCTGACTACTTATATGCTCTGAGACATTTCCAAGAGGTGGTGGGAGGTGATCTCACAGTCATTGCACCGGTAGAGTATGACTTGGGATGAGTTTCGGTGCATCTTCCACGACTATTTTTATCTGGAGACCTTGAGGGCCGATAGAGCCCGGGAGTTTATGAGTCTCGATCAGGGTACTCTCTCTGTTATGGAGTACTCCTCTCATTTTACCGAGCTGCAGCGCTTCACGCCGATTCCAGCAAGTGATGAGTTGTTCCTTGATAGGATGTTTGAGGACGGTCTTAGGCAGAAGATCTGTTCCCAGGTGAATATCTTCAGGTTGGCTTAGATATCCTCTATCTTCAACCAGGCACTGATAATTGAGTGTAATCTGAGAGATTCTAGAGCAGTGGGCCAGTGCGGTTCAATATCCAGAGTCAGTGTTCCCCCTACTGATAGCAGGAAGCGGCATAGAGAGTCTGTTCGAGGAGATCGGAGTATACAGTATTTATCTTTGGGAAGCCAGGTTGTATGCTACCAGTGTGGTAGGAGTGGGCATACTTGGCCTCAGTGCCAGAGAGACCCGATGGAGTGCCTATATTCCAGAAAGATGGGCCATCTTCAGCGTCTTTTCCAGATATTCTCGCCTATGGCTAGTGGTAGGAGTTCCTCTATGACCCCATGTTCAGGGAATGGATCACCAATTTCTCACCAGTCGGGGAACTAGAGTTCTACCGGCCGTTCGAGCCGAGGTAGAGGTCGTGACCATGGTGGTCATTCACCAGGTCACCAACAACAGCAGAGTGGATCTTCTCAGAGTGGTTCTCCAGGGGTGCATGGCCACGGTAGAGGCCATAATTTCACCGTGGAGGAGACCATTCCGGAGAACAATCCTGACCCTTCTACAGTTTGAGGTACGATTTTAGTAGCCTCATTTTTATCTTCAGCTCTTTTTGATTTTGGTGCTTCACATAGTTTTATCTCTGTTGATATTGTGGAGAGCCCTGGGCCCTATATCTTTTCATTTGCCGACTTTTTGACTCTTGACACACCTTTGGGAACGAGGACATCTAGCATACATTAATGCAGAGAGTTCCCTCTTGAGGTTGCAGGGTGTCATTTCTTATGGGGCCTCTATGTCCTAGAGATGACAGTCTACGATGACATTATCGGTATGGAATGGTTAGTTCCCTTCCAGGTAGTTGTAGACTACTATCACCGCAGGGTGAGTTCTGTATCACAAGAGGGAAGATCTTTTCTTCATAGAGGCGAGTGGGATGTCCAGGTAGGTAGAGATGGACCCAAGCATCATGGGCTAGGATGAGTTACAACCTAGATTGCCAGTATTTATCTATATTACCAAGTGAATTTGCAGATAGACTTTCCTCCAGTGGTGGATCGTTTCTGGGATGTCTTTCCAGAGGATGTTTCAGGTTTGCCTCTAGAGCGTGAGGTAGAATTCTCGATTGAGCTCATTCCAGGAGTGGCACCAGTGTCCATTCCTCTTTGTAGGATGGATACACCTGAGTTGTAGGATCTCAAGAAGAAGTTGGAGGAGTTGCAGGAAAAGGGTTTCATACGACCTAGTAAATCTCCTTGGGGTTCACCTATCCCATTTGTGAATAAGGCAGATGACACCATTAGGGATTATGTGGATTATCGGAAGCTGAACCAGTTGATGGTCAAGAACCGATATCCCTTGCCAAGGATTGATGACCTATTTGATCAGCTTCATGGATCCCAGGTGTTCTCAAAGATCTATTTGAGGTCTTGTTATCATTAGTTTCATGTTAGACCATCAGATATACCTCTTATAGCCTTCAAGAGTAGGTGTGGTCTATACGAGTATACGGTCTTTCCATTCGGTCTCACGAATGCGCCAAGAGTTTTTATGGCACTGATTAACCGAGTGTTCTATACATACTTGGGTTCCTTCGTGGTGGTTTTCATGGATGAAGTCTTAGTGTACTCTCAAACTCGACACGACCATGCTACCCATCTTGAAATAATTTTGATTACACTGAGAGAGCATCATTTATATGCTATGTTCTCGAAATGCCACTTTTGGATAAATCAGATTCACTTCTTGGGTCACATTATCTCATAGACAGAAGTATCAGTAGACCAAGAGAATGTGAGAGCTGTAGTCTCCTGGGAGAATCTAAAGATTGTATTTGAGGTGTGGAGTTTTCTTGGGCTAGCTGGATACTACAGTTGTTTCATACAGGTCTTTTCATGCCTAGCAGCACCACTGACAGGTCTGTCCAAGAAGGGGGCGGAGTTCTTATGGTTAGATTCCTGCGAGTCATCATTTCAAGAGCTGAAAGGGAGGTTGACGTCAGCACTGATTCTAGTGTTGCCAAAGCCAGGAAAGAGCTATATAGTCTACTGTGATGCTTCATGTGTCGGACTCGGAGATGTGCTTATGCATGGAGATGGAGTCGTTGTGTACGGGTCTCAGCAGTTTAGGCCACATGAGAGGAACAACTAGAAGCACGATCTATATTTGTCAGATGTTGTTCATGCCTTATGCTATTCGAGACATTTACTTCTGGGAGAGAACATTGTGGGTTTCACTGACTAAAAGAGTCTCAAGTACATCATCACTCAGTGTGATCTGAATCTGAGACAGCGCTGATGAGTTGAGTATCTTCAGTCCTTCGACATTGAGCTTGTCTATATGCCGGGAAAGGGAAACGCATTGGATGATGTGTTGAGAAAGAGTAATTAGATTCAGGCAGTTCATGAGGCCAGTTGTGAGTGTCAGCTTATGGCTCTGTTCTCTAAGATGCATTTGGAGGTGCATAACAAACAGGGGCAGACTTTTCTTTCTTCTGTAGCTGTAGCCTCTACCCCTCTTGATCAGGTACAGATGAGGTAACTATCAGACTCTGATGGCCTAGTCCTATGGGAGAGTGTGTCAAGAGAGGACCCTCTTCCCAGATGGACAGTCAGTGAGGATGAGATCTTGTTTTTCCAAGGATGAGAATGGGTACCGGTAGACATACAAGAGAAGCTGATGCATGATTTTCATTCTTCAGTTTGGGGAGTTCATCCTAGCGTCACCAAGATGTATCGTGATCTACATCGCCAGTACTGGTGGCCAGGTATGAAGAGGGATGTTGCTGGGTTTGTCATGAGATGTTCTACTTGTCAGCAGGTGAATGTGGGGCATCAACGACTAGCATCGATTTTACAGCAGTTAACCATTCCCGAGTGGAAGTGGAATGATGTCACGATGGAATTCATGACTGGGATACCGAGGTCACCTCGTGGGAGTGATGCTGTTTGGGTTGTCTTTGACAGGATTACGAAGGCTGGTCACTTCTTTCTGATCAAGGAGACCTTCATTGTTGATGAGCTGGGGCAGTTGTACATCCGAGAGATTGTACATCTGCATTGAGTTCCACGCTCCATTTTTTTAAACAGGGATGTGCATTTTACATCTCAGTTCTGGAAGGGGTTTCATAAGGCTTTGGGTATACAGGTACCTTTCAGTACAACATACCATCCCCAGACAGATGGACAATCTGAGCGTATGATCCAGGTGCTTGAGGATATGTTCTGATCATGCATTCTAGACTTTGGTGGTTCTTGGGAGAAGCATATTCCTCTTGCGGAGTTCTCCAATAACAACAGTTTCTAGGGGACAATTCAGATGGAACCTTACGAGGCCTTGTACGGTAGGCCATGCCGATCACCTTTTTGCTGGCTGGAGGTAGGAGAGGAAGCTTTGCTAGGACCATGTCTTGTTCAGGAGACCTCAGTGTAGATAGAGTTGATTCGGAAGAGGATGGCTACAACACAGTCTCGGCAGAAGTCTTATATTTATTTGCGGAGACGACCTCTGGAGTTTGAGGTCAGGGATCATGTTTTCCTGCGTGTGGCACCGAGGTTGGGAAACAAGAGGATTTAGAAACAGTGTATGCTTTCACCACGAAACATTAGGCAGTTTGAGGTGTTGGATAATATTGGGCCGGTTGCCTATCGGTTACAGTTACCAAAGATGTATTGGGCTATGCATGACGTCTTCCACGTTTCTTAGCTCTAATTTTACTTTTATGTCCCGTCTCATGTCTTTCATCCTGAGGAGGTTGATCTTAAAAAAGATGCATCATTTAAGGAGCATCCTATCCAGATTTTCTATCGCAGTACGAAGGTTCTCCATGGTTGGTCTATTCCTATGGTACGGGTGATATGGGAGCACGGGTGTGTATAGGACGAGACTTGGGAGAGGGAGGCCGATGTACGATCGCAGTGTCCGGAGGTGTTCGGGGTTTCTTCTTCTACACCTTGCTAGGGAAATTCCTAGAAAAATTTCTTTAAGGGGTGATGTTTGTAAGAACCTGGATTTTTTTTCAGGTATGTTTTTACTTTTCTGGTTGTTTCTGAGAAAAAGTGGAAAATCCGGAAATTTTCGAAGTACACACAATGTACTTTGATGCAGTTCCAGGACGTGTGCTTGCCGTGTCCGTGCCACACACATGGTGTGTAGGGGCGATGTGGATGCCACTTAAAGAAGAGTATGGAAAGTCCAAGTACACGCCATGTACTTTATTTTTTCATTAAACTGACTGGGGTCACGCCTAATCGACGAAAACACCTTTTTCTCCAGGTTCTTCGACCGAGAGCTCCCGTACGGCCGCGAACACCCTCTGAGCCCCCGAGCCTATATCTGTTTGCCGAATCGACCGTCGTCAATTGCGTTGGAACCGTAGCAGTGAGCTCTTTCTCCTTATTCAGTCACATTCCATGATTTTCCTCTTCCTCAAGATATCGTGGGTTGAATGTTTTGTTCATTTTCATATATCTATTACATTATAAGAAGAATCAAGCCTTGTGGTTCAAGTATTTTGATCTTCTAGCATCGAGGTAGGTGGTTTGTGCCTTACCATTCAATGTCATTGAGTTTTATGTGAAAATTCCTCCAATACCCATGAACAGGGTATTTCATGTTTACTATTTTTTTCCCTGTTGTTTTCCTTCCATGCTTGTATTCTTGTGTAAAGGTAATTTGATCATGTTTGTGGATAATTATTGTGCTTTGATGTTTTTTACATGCCTTGTTCTTGTCACGAAATTTGGGTATTTTTAGTCTTTGGCAGCTAAACTTGTTTTCCATGCCTTATGACAATAGGATGGAATGATATTATTGATATCCTTGTCTCTGTAGACTAGTTAGCCAAGTATCTATGTAGGTGTGCTTTGGACTTATAGCATTATTATGAATTGATTGGCACAGGACCATCAGAACCTAGTGCTATAGACCATAAGGGATAGACCGAGTGAGCTTCCCAGAGAGTCTTGGATATAATATACTATACGGGGTAGCCCGAGTGAGCTTCCTCAGGGAGTCTTGGAAATTAAAGACTATATGGGGTAGACCGAGTGAGCTTCCCAGAGAGTCTTGGACATTATAGACTACAGGACGGTAGACCGAGTGAGCTTCCTCAGTGAGTCTTTACTTGTTTGAATTTATTTAAAACCTTTCAAGGCTATAGAAGGAATTGACCAAGAGAGCTTCTTTAGAGAGTCTATGATAGACCTAAGACTATTGGAGGATTGACCAAGTGAGCTCCTCTGAGAGTTTCTAGACCATGTGGCTATAAGAGGGTTAGACTGTGTGATTATCCTCAGAGAGTCCCTGACTACCCTAGACTATAAGGGGAATTGACTGAGCGAGCTTCCCCATAGAGTCTTATAAATTTCGTATGACCAAACCAGAGGGGTTTGGCTGAGTGCACTACCTAGAGGGTTTTTGGTACTTTTTGGATAGGACCAGAGGGGTTGGCTGCGAGTACTTCCCTGAGGGGCTCCTATTGTGGTTAGCTGTCTGTTTCACTACTGCTTCTTGTTCTATGGATTGATTACTATTGTGTATCATCCTGTTACTCCTTATTGTTTACTGCCTACTGTTTACTGTTATTGTTTACTGCTTACTATACGATTACCTTCCATATACTCACTGACTGTTAGGAACAGATCTCTGTGTGATTTTATACTAGGATTTAGTCTCACACCCTATTTGGGCCATGCTATTGGCCCCAAACAAACTATGTTGTTGCAGGTATAGACAAGGGAAAGCACCCATCGACTTCCGGTGCTTGATTTATTGGAGCAGGAGAGCATGGGACCAAGATGAGTCTTGCGATGATGATGAGTTTCTTATTTGTCTTTCTTTGCACATTGGTTTAGTATTGTATTCATCATTGTGGCTTTTTTGGATGAATTCATAGACATATGTATCATGAATCATTTCATATATACATGTGTGCTCCAGCTATTTAGTGTTTTAGTCTTCCTTTGTCAATTGTTGTTGGATATTTAATGCTTCCTCTATTATTTTATTGTTTACTTCTGCTGTCTACTCTACCAATGAGGGCATAGTTTCCCCACTATCACAACCAAGGCCCTCGCTACTAGTCAGTAGCCTCTGGTATTTGGGGAAATGCGCTTGAGGCCATGTGACCAACCGGGTACGGGGCAACTCTGGGTGGATTTCTAAACTAGGACGTTACAATATAATTGGGGAATCACCAAGAATCTAGTAAAGGTGAATGAGACACTATCCTTCATCACATAAAAGAAATAATTTATATGGATATTGTTTAAACTATTTAAACATCCTGCATTAATCCATTGATTATTAGGAACAAGGAAGATGTAATAGTTTCTAATAAATTCTGATTCAAAATAAAACAAGATAGAAAAGAACGATCCCTTTAAATAGCATAAAAACAATATTAAAATAAAAATATGAATGAATGACTAAATCAAAAATAATAAGTGAACTCCTTCTTATACCTCAACTAATTTTTGTATCCCATGGAAGGAATGATAGAATATTGAGAAAGTTAGCCTAGTTTGTAGTTCCCTCAAAGACACAAAGAGATATAGAACATAGATTAATGAAAGTTGGTTCTCAGCTTGCAAGACTGGAAATGTCAATTTGTTGAAAATATTTATTAAAATAGTTGATGAAATAGTGATATTCATAAAGGATTGACCAATAAAGTTTAATGGTAGTGGAAATAACTGATTAATGGGTGTTGATCAATGGAAAATATAATTTATCAACATGGATTGTCTATTTCGCAACCTCCGAGTATGATCTAACTATATGACTCAGAATTGGAAGAAATATTTAATTATTATCAATGAACTATCAAAGGAAATGATATAATATTTCCCATTAATTATTTTAGGATTAATAAAAATATATAAAAAGTGGATAGTAAATAAAACAAATCATTCCTAACAACTGAATAGGAAAAAATAATTTTACACTAATGGTTATGCCACATTAACAAATAGGGAATCAGAAAATTATAAAATTAGAAGGTTTAATTGGATATTCCCAAACATAATCAAGATCAATAAAATTTATGTGATGTACGTATATGGACAAAAATTTCCGTAAATTGAAATCTACCAAATAAAAAAGGACATCAAATATACTCAATATGATCCACACTTATTTGTATGCTCTAGTGAATATAGAAGGAACTCATGAATAATGGAACTTTAGACTCTTTATTAATGATCAAAGAAGAATTTTTATGTGATATTTAATTCGTAAAATGAGTGTTTATTGATTTAATGGAGAAATATCTTCCAATATTTGAGAATGATATAGGTTGGATAGTAAAATTTTGATGGTCTGAAAATTTAAATGAATATACATCCATTGAATTTGAAATTGTAATTCGATAAAATGGGATTAGAAATGGGGTTACATTAGTGACAAACCCTAAATAAAATGGGGTTATCGAAATATGAAAATTTTAGGTAAATAAAATGTGAAATAATATGATAATTGAGAGTAGGGTTTCTCATCACTAATGATTAGAGGATATTCTTGTTAGGGTGTAAACTCAAAACAACAAATGTTCTGACTCTAGTGTAAGAATGGAAACCATAGAATCTGTGGAATTTTAGAATTCATTTAATAAATAATTTCAATACCTTTGGATATAAATTCTATATTCAAAATAAATAAGGGAATCATGCAATTTTTTGAGATTTTGTAGTTGAAGGAGTATTCAATGAATACACAATGAAGGGTAAATCTAATAAGTGCTATAACAATAATTTTATAATAATTATGGACAGTAGTTCTGTGATGACGATTGAGAAAAAATATGTGAGAAACTACATTAATAAAAATGTTCATTTTTTTGTGAAGTATAAGACAAAGAAGAAAATGAAATTGGTTCAAGGATCAATGCTATGAAATAGTATTAGAATTATTTGGGTTACACGAATGATGATTATTTAGAAGATGAATTAGAGGATGTTACTATTTCTTGAGAAATTCATCTGGTACCACAAATGAGGAACATGAGAGAGGAGGTTAACCATCAAAACATTTTGGGGTAAGTCTTCCTTTACACAAACATGATGGATGAGAAATTATTAACATGTTGTTTCACATTCAATGGTGGAATTGAAATAATTTTAAGAATTCATGAATTGGGAAACCTAAGTTATATATATAAAAACTATGGATTAACATACATGGATATTAAATCAATATATATTAATATTCACCATATTTATAAGTACATTCCCGAAGATCATCATATTTTAGTTTCTTTAGAATCATAGATTAAAATATTCTAACATGGTGAAGGATCATCAATGTTTCCCGAAACGATCTCCCCATTTAGTAATTCTAACTAATCCATTATTTATAACATAGGTAAAGGAAAAATAATTAAGGGGTGAGCTTGAATGGTCATGATGGGTAAATAATGGATGTACACAAGCATAACATGAACATAAGGGTTTGAGAAAATGAGAATGTCATTTGATTATTATACCCTGCATATCAAATATCATATTCATGTGGCCTAGAAAAAATATTGGATGTTCATAAGACATGGATCATATTGGAATCAAGGAAAAAAATCATGGAAGCATAATTATGTAATAAGACAAAGAATTTGTGGCATACACATAAGCATTGAAAATCATTTATAAAGGGTACCTACCAAGACCATTATGACATGATTGGCTTAGACTTTAACCAATGTACCAATTTCAAGTATGGTATAAAAACCTGTAAAACTTATTATTTTCTGCCTTGGGTTACAATCAATGTATGCTCTTGTTTTTGGACTTGGGATATAATCCATGTAACCTATTGTATTTAATCTTGGGCTATAACACATTTACCATCTTGTTTGTGGACTTTTTCTACAACATGTATACCACTTGATCACATATATCACCTACCATTATCCAATGAATTAGAGGGAGATTTAGGTCCAACCCATCACGTAATGAAATCATACCTACGTGTTCTACATGAAAAAAAATAATTCATCATATCATGACCCATAGAAATAGATGGTTTTTATAAATATCATATACCATGACTTGAAATGGGAATCATACATATTTCAACATATCATAGCCTATAAAAAAGAGAAACGTGTCAAAATTATTTCATCATAGAATAATCTGTTAAAGGAAATGGGATTTATAAGAATAAAAATTGTAAAATTGAAACGCGTTTCATGGAAATATATCCCATGAATGAGAAATGATTTTCAAAAACATCATGCCATAAAAACCAAAACCATTTAGAAAAAGGATATGAATGGAACATATGGATCATTTCTATAGAAAGGCATGAGTGACACTAATGAATTACATATTAGATGGAATATAATTTTGAAATTTCTTTAGCAAACATTTCTTGAGGAAAATGTCCCTCACACATTGAAATTTTTTTTATTAAACATAAAAAATTTTGAGGACCTTTTCCTTGAAAACAACTATGAAAATATATAAATAATCCTAAAACATTTTGTAAACATTTTTAATTTAAAATATATAAAAGAAGATTAAAACATTTTAAAACCATTCTCATTGAATGTAAATTGATAAAATATAAAATAATCTTTTAGATCATTGAAATATATTTTACTTAAAACATCCTTTGGAATACATATAAAAGGAACTATGAATATCATTAAAAATACTTTTTAAAGATAAAAAGGATTTTCGAAAACAGTTTTTATTTGAAATTTTTTAAAAATAAAAATAAATTAATGAAAATTGGGAAAATATTATTTTAAAAGATCATATTTTAATCTTACAGAGGATTATTTAAGGAAATGGCGTTCATGATGGTGGGTATGTCAATACATCCAAAACATTCATTTAGGAACGTTAAAATTTTAGAAAGGTTAATTGATAAAAAAAGAAAAGATTCATTTAAAAAAATTAAAAGGTAATATGGGGTTAAAAAGTTCCTTTAGACATCATATTATAAGAGTAATAAAATTGAAATTTATTTTTTGAAAATATTATTCTTAAAGAACACAGATTTTTAATCAGAAGTTGAAATAAATATTGATTTTCATAAAATTGTGTTCTTAAATTTATTTGGAACTTAACAGTGGAAAATGGTAGTAATAAGTGAATATATCATGAATATACATAATATAACAATATTCCTGAGATTTATTTTGAATTTATAATAATATTTTATCAATAGAAGTATAATCATAAACAATTACAAAAATTGATGAGAATATAGCAATAAACTATTTCCACTTTGGTAGCTCTGAATCATAATTCACATGAAAGAATTTAATTAAATTAATCCTAAAGTATCATTAAAATATGTATATTATTGATATATCATTTAAATGGTAGTTATATACACCCTATACAGAAATATATATGCATAACATGACATGTATCTCAAAGAAGGAAAATTGCGTCAAAACTACTCTACCAGTTTTGTATCTTTTTACCCCTAAAACACATGAAATAAATATAATAAAATGGATATGAAAATGAAAAAAAATTGATTATATGAATAATATAATACATTCAATGGAATTATATTCCACATATAAGAAAATATGAGGTTAAAATGGTTTTTCTCTAACTGACAATAAAAGTGAGATTAGAAAACTTTTACTTTACGGATTGAATATATTCTTACACATTCAGAACTAATTCATAATAAGTATAATTTTATTATGAATCCTAAATATAACCATATTATTATATATAATACCATATATGGCTTTATATAACCTTCTTAGGAACAATTCCATGCTAATGTTATGATTTGGGTAATATCTTCTTTGTTTTCTGTATATTTTTTGACTTATTATTACTGATTATCTTACTCAGATAATGATATACTTATGTTAATAATTTATAAAATTATATAAATATCATATATATTCAGTATATAAATATTTATTACAAATAACAATTGATAGAAATATGAAATAGAAAACACAATTCATAGAGATGATAACTTGTATGTACGCATAAATGTTGTCTCTATTTAATTATCAATTGGGAATAAATACTATATTTAAAAACATAAATATATATATATATATAATATAATTACATTATAATTATTATTTCTTAAATATCTTATATGTAACACCCTGAAATTTTTTTATTTTTAAGAATTAATTGAATTTTTTATATTTTTCATTTCCCGCACCACTAAAAATTGTTTTTTATATTAAATAACTATGTTTTTATTCAATTATATTAAAAAACAAGGTAATAATTCACTAAAAAGAATATAAAATTTATCATTATCTATTTAGAACACTAAGGTTATCTTATGTTACAGAGAAGTCAAACTTTACATTACAGGTTATGTGGCATTTAGGACCGCGTGTTAACGAAGAATAATATATTATTAAAAATAATATTGTTTAATATAATAAGATAAAAGATAAAGATTAAATTTAAAATTATTTTATTATATGACTTTGTAAAATTTATATCGGAATTTAGTGGCTAACTATTAGTTTGAAATAAGTATAAAAACCAAGTGAATAAGAGTTAATGATTTTATATAACTCTATTCTTATATTAAAAGGGTGATTTATCTTAAGACGATAAATTATTTAAAATTAGTGAAATATATTAATTAAATATATATGTAACATATTCAATAAAATACTTTTTATATTTTCACAATTTATTTTACACGCATAAGATTAGAACATAACCAATATGGTAAAGTAAAATCAATATTTGTAGAAAAACATTGTACCACCCATTAATGGAGAAACTATTTTAAATATATATTTTGGAAGAATTAGTAATTTTATATTCCAAAATAATTTCAAATTTAAATATTAAGCAAAAAAAATTAGTTTATGTTTAATTTATGTTGTTTTTCAAGGATGTTTCATTTTTAATGAATAAGTAAATTATTGAATTTTTAATCAAAGTTGATTTTCATCTAATATATTTATAAGTATAAAATATACTATTAAAAGGTTTTAATGATTAATTACATTATTTTTTTTCAAATTAATACAATTTTGATCATTTTAAATAATTACTATATGATAATTTATATAAAAACATTGCAAACTTTTGAGCATTTTTACATAAAAAAACAATAATGATATCTCATCTGCGGTATTAAATTTAACTTATTCTCTACCACATATGTGATTGGAATTGGAAAAAATGTTTCCATACTTATAATAATAATATTTTATAAATTATAATAAGGTGAACTTATCTTTTTACCAAAAATATTAGTGAATGTAATTAAAATTAGTAACACTAAATAAGATAAAATTATGCTTAATAAGGGACTAAACGAAAATATTAAATGGTAAAATGACCAATAAACTTGTCCAAATAATATTTTATTGAAATATTTCATCCAAAAATCACTCTGGTTCTAGTGCGGTCTATTTTGTCTCTTGGGTGACAAGTAATATGTGGGGAACACAAATTTATTTTAAAAAATACTAATTGTGTCCTTTCCCTCCATTTTAAAAAGGCACTCAACACTCCCAATTCCTAACACCTCTCAAAAAATATTTAATAATAAATGGTCATCCCAAATGGATCCGAATATTCACTAACCCCATCCTAGAATCATCACTGTGTGCATAAATCAATTCAAGGAATCCCTTTGCTATAAACCAAATAGAGTTACCTAAAAAAGAGTTTACATCCCCCCAAGAAACTTTTTTTATTTTCATTATCCAACGTCTAAAATATCCATATTACATGATTATATAATTAATATGTTATTATCAATATTCTAATATATTTTTATTCTAATGGTTTGAGCTGAAATTACACACACTTCCATTTAATGGATAACGAACTTTCCATTCTTATGTACAACAAACCACCGCCTCACGAAATGACATTGTTCGATTTTCCTTTACCACCCATATTGGTTGGTAATTATAAAGGAAACCCAATTTATGTATGTGATAGGTGATATTTAAAATTTCATTATGCTTATATAATATATATATATATATATATATTACCACTATATGAATTCCATTTTTGGTAACTATAATAACTTTGTTAGTTGAACTCTGGACGACCACCTCCTCAAAGTGATGTGATTCGTTCACAATTTGCCTGAGATGTGTTAAGGTTTTTTATTAAACATATATGGTATATATTATAAAATAATTATACTATAATGATATTATATATATATATATATATTTCATTTAAATTATTTATTTTAATATAATAATAAAACGGAAGCAACATTCATGCGTACGTATGACCTAGTGCCTCTATGAACAGTGTATTTCACTCAATATTTATACCATATATTGATTATTTTAAAAAATATATAATTCATATATATGATATTTATATGATTTATTACAATCTATAAATTCGTTAATCAGGATCTATGTTAGAGGATCATGAATAAAACTCAATAATTATATGAAAAATAATGTGGATATTTCCCAATACCTAATATTAACATTGATTTATTAATAAACATGTAATACCAAGTTATAAGTATGTAATATATGGAATTATATATGATAATAACATTTTTTAGATTTATGATAATCTTATATTAATTTTATAGGATGTTTCAATGTTTATGATGAAAGTTAAGACATAAGGTATTGGAATTTCATCTCACTTTTTATTTTTGGGAGATACCAATATTATTCACCACTCAATACTTTTATGTAGTTTTTATATAGCTCAAGGATATATTATATGTTTATTATAATTAATATTATCAGTATTGACAAATCTATTTTATGATATATCTTTCTTGATGTTTATGTTTCAAAATATAGAAAATAGGTAATGCGATTTTGTCTAAATTTTTCTTCTTTTAGAAGTATGCCCTATTATGATCCTATATCATTATATGAGATGTATATAGTACATTTACATGATTATATCATAAATTAAATTTTTTTAATGTTTTATTATGAATTATTTAACTTTACACTTTCCATTTAATTATGATTTAATGTTTGTAATGTGGAAACAGTTTATAGCTTCAATCTCATTGTTTATCGAGAGTGTTTACGATTATGCTTTCATTGAAGACATATTATGATATGTATCTCAATAAATATCATGAAATTTATTAACATATTGATATAAATTTTATATAATATTTATCGTACCATTTCCCAATACTTTTTTACTTCATATGAAAAAGAAATTTGTTTTATGAGAATCTGATTTTTTTTCTCATTTTAGTTAGAAATCAGTTTTCTTTCAAATTTTTGTTTTGTAAAAATGTATCCAATTTATTTTAATATTACCCTAATATGTTCAAATAAATTTTTTACCGATGTATTATCTTTTAAAAAAAAAAATTAAAAATAATATTCCTGTTGTTTTTTGGTCAAGGCACATTTCTGATCATTTAAGGTGGTGAAGGAATGATCGACATGTGCAACCCCACCCACTCGCATACCACCATTTCATTTATGATTCCTATGTCTATTTAAAAATATCAATTATTAAAATAATTTTTTCCCAATATTATTGAAATTGGTTAATTTCAAAAGTTTCTTTAATAAAAAATTGATTCGAACAATTATTTTATGCTAAGAATTTTTTTAATGATTTTCAATAATTTGTTTATATGTTTTAAAAAATCATGTTATCAAAGAAATGGATTTAAATGATCCCAAGGAATAATTTAATTTTTTCAAAATTATTTACATGGAAAAAGGATTTAAAAATGATTTTAAGATTCTCTTAAAACATTTTTAGGAAATTTTGTTTCAAAATGTATAGATGTTTCTTTTATATGTTTTCAAGGAAAATAGTTTTTAAAATGGTTTCAATATTCTTTTACATGATTTCAATGTATTTTCAAAGAAAATGGATTTAAAAAGGATTTATTTTTCTAAAATAATATATCATATAGTAATGGTTGTTTTCCTCAATTATTTTATTAAATGATCTTGTATATATATCATTATAAGAAGTAATTTTTGAAAGGGATTCATGGAAATGGATTTTCAAAGAAATGATATTTTCCTTATGAGATGTTCCATGTTGTATATCAAAAATTTTATCCCTATAATATGACAAACTTTTTGATAGTTTATTATTTACGAGGATATGATCCAATAATACCATTCATATTCATTGAGGAATGGTTTATGTATTGATCGAATGATGTTTATGAATCAAATTCCTCTTCCACAGGATTTATGATTTTTTAAACAGACACCTTTCATGGGTTATGTTTTTATGAAATGATTATGAAAGATATATATATTATAGTTTATTATGTGATAAAATTAATATGATACCCATTTCATTTTATGGGTTTTTATATGTTGTTTATGAAACCCATATTCATTTATGGGTCGTCATATGATTAAGGTTTTTTCACATTGTACAATATGAATGAATGGTTTTATTATTTGATGAGTGAGGCTTATATCTACCTCTAATGAATTATTTATGGATTTATATCTCATGAGATAATGATGGAAATCATGTCGATGATCATGATCTACTATGGGAAGATGGGAAACCCTGATCCCATAAAAGAAAGGACTATGATGGGGGATGGTGTTGTGTCCTGCCTAGTAGGTGTAGCAACCATGAAGATATAAGATGGGGAAACCTGATCATCTATGGGATGAAGGGGAAACCTGATCCACTATGGGATAATTGGGAAAGTTTATCCCTTCTAAGGAAATGATAAGGATTGAGATGGTGTTGTGTCCCACCATATAGACACAGTCCCAAATAACTACCCTAATATGTTCGAAAAATAAATATTGTCTTATAAGTAATTATATTAAATGCTTTTGTTTATAAAACAATTCCATGTATTATTCATATGTTATGATTTCATGGATTATGTTCCTGATTATATTAAGAGTCCAATTTAATGAATTACTAATCTTTATGCCATGATTCATGTATATAATCTTTGATATGCAAGGTATGATATTCTAATGATAAAACCAGGTTCTCTTGCCCTTATTTTCATGTCATGCTTACATATTTCATTTATTTACTCTTACTAAGAAATCTAGATCACCCCTTTCTTATATTTACTTTCTCCATGTTATGAATAACAATTTTATTACTAAATGGGAAGACATTAGAGGATGATGTTGAATATATTTCACCATAATAGAATAATTTCTTCCATGATTCCAAAGATACTGAACTATTAAACTAATTTGGAATATATTATTTTAATATACTAAATATTCATCTAAAATGATTTAATATCCAGGTATGTTTATCCTAGGTATATATAGTCGGTTTCAAAGGAAACTATTAGTAATCATTTTGAACTTTTATGATAAATCTTTATTGAGATCCCTAGGTATATTTTGAAGGATATATCTAGGGTTGTCTTAGAGAAATAATATAAGGATGAGTAAATGTCAAATAAAATTCCATGGAATGTTGGTGAAGGATAGAGTGAGTGGATTCCTTGAATAATATCCCCATATGGATACTTTGAATATATTTTTTTAACGAAAATTTGTACCTCAGGGTAAAAACTCAAATAAGGTGCTTTTGGCTTGACGCAAGTGTAACGTCGTTCATGACAACATGCCTTACAACAGACCTGGTTTAACAATCTAGTGGGATATTCTTGGTAATTCAAAAACCATTTAGAAATCTTCATGATGTTTTTAAATAAAACATGAATATGAATAACCTATGATAAACTTTAGGTTTCATAGTTTAATGAATTAGTTGTAATTATTTAGGCATCCAATGATTAATTTTATTTAAGATTATGTTATTTTCTTCTATGATAAGTGTTTTATACCTTATTCTTATTGGGTTTAATCAACAGTGATATGTAGAAGGAAATGGGTTAACATTGAATGTTTAAGATGTAGAAATTATGGAAATGATGAAAATTTATTAAAGGTCTCTTAAAGGGAATTCGGAAGGTTCACGTGTGTTGGTTATACCACTAAAGATAAGGAGACCACAAATAACATGTAAATGGTATGAGATGTTATTCCAATTTTTTTACATTAAATGTAACACCCAGGAAAATAAAGAATATGATATTTTTATATTCATTAAAATTTTTGAATTAAACATTAATTTTACTTTAAAATGGATACAATGGTCGACGGTTTACCTGATACGCAACAATGGTTTTTATTGAAGTATTATATTCCACACAATGGTGACTCATACTGAAAAATTATAATATAATATTATTTTAAATGGTAGATAACGACTAGAAATTTTATTGGAGAGAATAAAAATAACTAACTACAGTATGATTATACATGTTTGTCAAATGTTTTTACATTTATCCAATAAAAGTTAGAAGCTTAAAATGTGAATGAATCTAATTTTAATCATAAATACCATTAAATTATTTAAAAGTTCGATTTACCGCCCTTTACAGGAGAACCCTCATTAAATATAATTTTTTTTCACTTTTTTATGTTCAATATTACAAAAAAAAATTTTATTAAGAATCGGGATATCAAAATTTACATTGGGTAAATTTTTGGAATTTTTTTAAAAAAATTCATTTTGTAATAAATATTGAAAAATAATGTAATTAAATTACAGATTTCCTTTTAATATAATTTATTTATATTGTTAGATTATATTTTAAATTGGTTTTAAAGTGTAATTAGATTATATTTTTACCATTTAATCCATTTTCGGTCATTGTACGTAATTTCTCTTTGGAATTGGACATAAACAAGTGTTATTCTTTTCAAAGGTATTGTTTAATAAAAACACGCTATTGTTTTGACAACGAGAATTAATTTGATGTTGATTAATCCAAATTCTATATTTTTAATTTTTTAAATTAGAATTCATATTTTATTTCGGAATATCAAATATATCTTTGGCTGTATTTTTGGTATTTTTCTGAAAACCATCAATTTGTTTATGAATAGTGAAAACACTGAGTAGTTGTTAAAACCCAACTTCTTCATTTAAATGAAATTTTTCCGCCTCTCTGAATTGAATTTTGAAAATCTGACAATCATGGTTGTTATAAGTATATAAAATGTGCATCAATAAGATGAAAATATTTTTCTGTGAATTGTAACATTTGACTTTTATTTACCGCGGTTAAAGGTAAATAGGGTCATTCATAGTGAAAATAATATTATAATAATATTAAATTACCCTATCATGTGTCCTAATCCTATTTATTGATACATTTATGACCATGGCTATCCTGGGGTCGATTTTGGGACCCCATGGATCTACTTAAGACTGATCATGACACTTTATATTAATTAATTTAAAGTAAAGGAATAAACGACAAAAACATATATATTTTATTAAATCAGTTTTTACATGGGGTTACATAAGATTTCTCCTAGACAATAAAAATTTATTAGAAATATAAGAAAATATACTACATCATGGCGTTTATAAAAAATATTAGACATCAAATAGATAAAATTATTTATGACACAATAATGATGTTGTGTTTACCTCATTACTGAATGATTTAAATAAATAAGATTATATATATTAACAAAATATCCAAAACTTGTCCAATTATTATGGGATGATTTTATTTCGAACCTTTGTCATATTATCATTGACTTTAATATGTTTTGGACCTTTAGAAACAAAAAATAATTATATAATAAAATTATATTTTTCAACATTCCTAAAGATCCCCACCTCCCCCTTATAGAAAGCCCTCAACTATAACCCATTACCCACACCTCTCAAGACCCATGGAAGGAAAAAACTCTGCCCAATTAATCTTCATACATCCCTTTATTCCCCCTACAAGCCTTACCTTAGGCATAAGGCACTTCAAGAAATTCTTTTTGTTCAAACCACAGAGTGTTACTTGATTTTCAGATAATGTATTCTCTTAAATTCTTTTTTATCATTTTCCTTCTCCAAACCCCTAAATTATTTTTATTCATTTATTTTATAGAAACACCAGTATCCAAAATATACTAGTTTTTTTAAATGATAAGTATTATAACTACACTTGCACACACCTCCATCTAATGGGTAAAGAACATGCTTTTTCTGTGGACGGTGAACTACTACCTCACGAAACGATAATTGTTCAATTAACTCGAACCGCCTCTCATGGTTGAAATTATGATGAAATTTTATTTATATGGGATATATAATATATTTATATTGTCTCTATGATTATTTATTTTTCATTTATATCATACCTTTATGGTTTCCATTGTGGGTAAATGCGATAATTTCATTTGAGGAAATGTGGACTACCGCCCCTCAAAGGGATATGACTCATTCAATCCATAGATAAGACATATAAAAGATGGAGTTAATGAAATTATATATATGAAATTAAAATTTAATTATAATATACCTATGTATAATTAATTTTTCATTCCATTAAATAAGAGATAGAAATGAAATTAGCGTTCATGCATACGTACGAAAACACATATAGTATTTATATATGAAAACACATACGTAGCGTTCATGAACGGTGTATTTCATTTCCTACCTCCAAATGTAACGTAATACTAAAACAAATATATATAGTTTATATATATGATATATATGATATGTAGATCATGAATATAATTCTGGAGATAATGGAATTTTGACCACATGGACAATTTATAAATATAACAAGTTCATTTTTAACTCATGTTCCGAACATCGAAAAAATGTTCCAAATGAACTCAAATAATCAACAAATTTTTTATAACATTGTAATAAGTGATATAAATGGAATAATAAAAATCAACAAGATTCTTAAGAAATTATTAATTAATTTGGGTTTATTATTTGGGATATTAAAGAACAAACGGGTCATGTCAGCCACGAGGTAAGAGACATCATCTCAATCTTCTTTCCTTGAGGCATATTTTGATTTATACACAAATTTATATTATAGGGTGTATAAAATTCTTTGATTTGTATTTTCTTCAAAGGGAATAAATTTTATACGAAGCATTTAACAAAACAAATAAATGAATGTTTTCAATGTTTTCGGTGACAATAACCACTCCACCGCCGTAATAGTTAGATGGCTTCCTTTAGAAGCCTTAATATTTTTAAAAGGAAAAGAAATCCCTTATTCTATTTTTGGGTGTTTTGGTATCGAAAAATGGTTTTTAAATGGAATGATTATTTAAATATCATTAAATGATTTCTTGTGATTTCAAATTAAATTTCATTATTGAAATGTTTGTATTTACAATATTTTAGGTGTTATGATTTTATAATGGTTCTTGGACATTTGATGAGTGGTTACATGATAAACCAAATGACGGGTCGTGCTGTGAAAAACGAGGATGGGTAGTATTGTTATAACCCCTAATGCATTGGGTATAGATGTCATCCATATAGTTATTCCATTTAGTGATATGTGTGGAATTCAACCATATAGTCATTCCATTTATGTACGTTTATGTCAAAAGTTACCTATATATGTTATGTGTTATTTCTATGCGTTTTATGGCTATTTTTTGGTTAATAAATGTTGAGAAATGTTATTTATTCATTGAAGATTATTTACTTCTTTATGAAGGTGTAAATTATTACTTATGATAAGGTTTACATGGTTTAATAATTATTTTTTTAAAAAATAGTTTTCCTTTTTGTGCATCCCTTACTGTACTTTTTATACACATCCCAAGTTATTGAAATGTTTTCCACAGGAAATAAAATGGAATATGGTCAAGGATGGGATCAAGGAAACTTCATGCTTTCAAAAACATGGAACTGGACATGATTATTTTTTAAAAAGAGTTTCTATTTTAAAAAAATGGATACTGAGTATAATTTTCCATAAGTAATATTCAAGTTGTTTTTTTATATTATGACCGAATTTTCTAAAGATATAATCCTGAAAATATCCTAATTTTGAATTATCCATTTAATTCAAGATTATGTAATGTTTAAGGATGAGGCCTTATAGTTGGTATCAGAGGTCAATTTATACAACATCATGAGTTAGGATATTGTTAAATTAATATCCATAAAATACTTTATGGTGAGATTGAAATGATATATCATTTACATATTACCATTTTGTTTCCCTTATGATATTTTTGTGTTTGGAATTGTTTTTCATATAGAAAATAGAGAAGTTGTGCTTGGAAGAAATACAAAGGGAAATGAACATCGAAATCAGCATCCTAAGATTGTCGGAATCAGAAATGAATTGTTTTTTCAGTGACAACTTAGATGACAGAGGGGATAAATGGAGGTTGTGTTTATTTAGGATATTTTGGTTTTTCTATAAAATTATATAGGAGCATGAAAGACATTTAATTGTTGTCTTGAAAAACATAAATGAAAAAAAAACATTTTCAGAAATTTAAAATGTGTGAGTTTTTGTTACAAAAAATTTCTTTCCTTGGTAATGTTGCTTCAAAAAATAGAATTACTGTTGATCCTTCTAAAAATAAAGTTGTTGAAGAATGGCCAAGAACCAAAAATATAACCGAGATCCTTAGTGTTATTGATTTACCAGTTTTACATGAGGTATTTTGTAAAATATTCATGGTTATCTTGACCAAGGACTAAGTTAACTCGAAAATGTGTTATAGTAATTCGGACAACAAAATGTGATGATTCTTTTCATGAATTGAAAAGAAGATTGGTGAATTTTTTTAGTTTTGGCACTGTCTACCAGTAATGGTGAGGTTTTTATCTACCAAGATGCTTCGTTGAATGGAAATGGTTGTGTCCTTATGCAAAATGAACAGGTAATTTCTTATTCTTTACATCAGTTGAGAATTCATGAGTTAAATTACACTACACATGATTTGGAATTAGCTACTATTTTTTTCCCTATAAAAATTTGGAGGCATCATTTGTATGGAAAAAATGTGATATAAATACTGGCCACAAAATATTGAAATATGTACTCATTTAGAAAGAATTACACTTGAGATAGAGGATATGGTTAGAATTAATCAAGGATTATGATTTCACGATTCATTACCACCCATGAAAGGCATATAAAGTGGCCGATGCTTTGAGTAGAAAGTGTAATGCTACATTAACCATGTTATGTTTGGACCAAGATCCTCGGATTTATGATTTGATAAACTTTGTAAAAGACATCTTTGGTGTAGGAAATTCCTCTATTTTGTTTCATGTGTCCATGAAATCATCTCTATCAGATAAAATTAAGCAAGTGCTGAAGGAAGAAATTGAGTTACCGATAAATGTAGAGTTATTTAAGAAGGGAAAGTTGCCTGATTTTAATATTAATAATGATTGTATTTTTAGATTTTGGAAGAGATTATGTGTGCCTTGTGGTTCAAAATTAAAGAATGAGTTGTTATTTGAATTTCATAGTTCTTTGTTTTCAGTTCATCCTGACAGTACTAAGATGTACAGAGATGTACATAGATATTCAAGAGCATTACTTGTGTGATAAAATAGAGAGAGATATTGGTGTCTTTTCTGTGAAGTGTTTGACTTATTAGTCGGTTAAAAAGAGTGGTAGTTACCAAAAGGTATGCTTTCCTTCATTACCAGTGCTAGAGTGGAAATATGAAAATATATCCATGGAATTGGTTGTGGGATTACCGAATACATCTCGATATAACAATACAATATGGGTTATTGTTGATCAATTGAGTAAATCTCCTCATTTCTTCCCAATTCAAGATACATTGTCTCTAAATAAACTTTATTGGTAGTATGTTATAGAGATATTCGAGTGGCATGGATTTTACCTCTCCATTGTATCTGATGATGATCCTAGGTTTACTTATAACTTTTGTAAAGGTCTTAAAAAGTTGTTGGGTACTGAATTAAATTTTAGTACAACTTTATATCTGTATTCAGATTGGTTTTCAGAACAAACAATTCCGACCTCGGAGGATATGCTATGGGCTAGTTCATTGGATTAACATGGATTCTAGGACCCACATCTTTCTTTGGATGAATTTTCTTATAATAACAATTTTCATTCCAGTATACAGATGGATCCTTTTGAGGAATTATATAGGAAGCGGTGTCAAACTAAAGCTTTTTGGGATGAAGTATATGAAAGGAAAATAATGGGACCAGAATTGGTAAAGAGATGGTAGAAAAAGTTAAATTGATTCAGAAGAACATGAGAACTGCTCAGAGTAGGCATAAATCTTATGCAGATAACAAGAGGAAGGATCTTTCTTTTAAGGTGGGTGATCATTTCTTTCTCAAAGATTTTCCATAGAAAAGTGTGATGCATTTTGGTAAGAAGGGAAAGTTGAGTCTGAGGTTCATTGGACCTTATGAAATCCGAGAGAAAGATGGATTAGTTGCATACAAAGTGTCTTTACCTCCATGTTTATCCTAGGTACATAATGTTTTTCTTGATTCAATGTTGAGAATGAATATTCTGAATTCATCTCATGTTTTGAACCCATAGGTAGTTTATTTGGAAGAGAATCTCTCTAATGAGGAACAACCAGTCCAGATTCTTGACCGAAAAGAGCAAGTGTTTCAGAATAATGTAAATATTTCAAACAATGGTTTTGTGGAAAAACAATATTATTGAAGAGACAATGTGGGAATTTGAAAATGTAATGAGGAATACATAAACCGATTTATTTGATAAGTAAATAAAATTGTAAGGACACAATTTCCAAAAGGGGGAAGGATGTAACATCCCAGGTAAATAAAGAATATAAAATTTTAATATTTTATAATATATGTGAATTAAATATTAATTTTACTTTAAAGGGGATGCTGTGTTTGATGGCCTACCTGATATGCAACAACGGGTTTCTTTGAAATATTATGCTGCACACAATGCTGAGTCATACTTAAAAATAATAATATAATATTATTTTAAATGATAGATAACACCTAGGAATTGAATTGGAGGGAATGAATAGAACTTACAAAAATATTATTATGCATGTTTGTTTTGTGTTTTTACATTTATCCAATAAAATTTAGAGTCTTAAAATGTGAGTAAATCTAATTTTAGGCATAAATACCCAAATATTCTTTAAAAGGTCTCTTTACCGCCTTTTGAAGGAAAATCCTCTTTAAATATAGTTTTTTTTTTCACTTTTATATATTCTATTTGATAATATAAAATTATTATTTATAACTGGGATATCAATATTTACATTTGTAAATTTTTTGGTATTTTTTTTTAAAAATTCATTATTTAATGAATAGTGAAAAATAATGTATTTTCATTAAAAACTACATTTTAATATAATTTATTTATATGGTTAGATTATTTTTTAATTGGTTTTAAAGAGTATATAGATTATATTTTTACCATCTAATATACTTTTGGTCATTTGATGTTATTTTACATTAAAATTGGACTTAAACAAGTGTCAATCTTTTGATGGTTTTTGTTTCTTAAAAACACGCTTTTGTTCTGACAACAGGAATTAATTAAAAATTAATTAATCCAACTTAAATGTTTTGAATTTTATAAAATATACATCATTTTTGAATTTGGAATATCAAATATAGTATAGGCTGAATTTTTGGTACTTTTCTAAAAACCTTCATGTTTTGATAAATAGTGAAAACACTTAGTAGTAGTTAAAAACACGACTTCTTAATTTAAATGAATTTTTACCACTTCTATGAATTGAATTTAAAAAATCCAACAAACATGGTTTCTATTACTGAATAAAATGTTGTTCAATAAGTTGAAAATAATGTTTTATAAATATTAAGCTTTGACTTTTATTTATCGTGACTAAAGGTAAATAGGGTAATTCAAGGAAAAAATAATATTATAATAAAATTAATTTACTCTAAAATGTTTCTTATTTTTATTGGTCGATACATTTACGACAATGGGCATATTTGGGTCGATTTTGGGACCCCAGAGAGCCACTTAAGAGTGATACTGACACTTTATATTAATTAAATTAAAGTAAAGACAAAAATGACATAAACATATATCTTTTAGTAAATCAATTTTTAAATGGGGTTATATAAGTTATCTTCTCAACTATAAATATTTATTAGAAAGATAAATTATTTTTCTACATCATTGTATTAAGTTTATAATTTTTAGACATTAAATAAATAAAATTATTTATTAAACAATATTGATGCATTTTTTACCTCAACAATGAATAATTTAAATAAATATGAATATAAAGATTAAAACAAATATCAAAAACCGGTCCAATTCTTATTGTATGATTTTATTTCTAACATGAGTCATATTCTATTCGACTTTAATGTGTTTTGGGCCTTTAGAAACTGAAAATCATTTAATAATAAAATATTATTTTCAAACATTCTAAAAGAGGGCCTCCCCCTTATAAAAATCCCCCAACTCTAACCCATTACTCACACCTCTCAAACCACTTGGCTCATTCATCCATTGCACAATTAGGCTCCATAAATCTCTCTCTTCCACCTAGAGGCCTTACCTATGTCATAAGGCACCTCAAGAAATCGATTTGGTTCAAACCAAAGAGAGTTACATGATTAAAAGGTAACAACTTCTCTTAAGTTGTTTTGTTTTATTTTCCTTTTTCATCCCCATAAACTATTTTTATTCATTTATTTTATAGAAAATACAGTATAATAATTATACTAGGTTTTTTTATGATAATTATTCAAACTACACATACACACACCTCCATCTAATGGGTAAAGAACATACTGTTTCTGGGGATGACGAACTACTGCCTCACGAAATGATGATCGTTCAATTATATCCAATCATCTCCCATGGGAGACACTATGATGTCAAATTATTTATATGTGATATAAATTATATTTATATTGTCACTATGCTTCTATATTTTTCATTAATATCAAACCTTTATGGTTTCCATTATGGTTAATTGCGATAATTTCATTTGAGGAAGTGCGGACGACCGCCCCCTCAAAGTGATATGACTCATTCATGCCATACGTGGGACTTATAAATGATGGAGTAAATGAATTTATATATATTATATTATACTAAAATTATAATATACCTAGGTATCAATAATTTTTAATTCAATTAAATACGATATATAAATTAATGTCGCGTTCATGCGTACGTACGGCTTACCGTATCAATGAATGGTTCATTTCATTTCTTACCTTAAAATGTTATATACTATTATAAATAAATATATATAAAAGATATATATGATATATATGATATATAAATAATGAATATAATTCTGGGGATAACGGAGTTTTGACCACATGGACAATTTATAATTATAAAATGTTCATTTTTAACTCATGTTCTAAACATCGACCCAATGTCTGATATGACCTCAAATAATTAAATAATTGTTTATAACAATGTAATAAGTGATATACATGGAATAATAAACTTGAAAAGGGATCATAATCAAGTATAAATTAACTTAATATTATTATTCAGGATATTTATAAAGTAATGGGTCAAGTTGGACATGAGGTTAGGGACATCATCTCAATCTCCTTTCATTGAGGCATATTTTTATTTATACATGACTTTGTTTTATATGTTGTATAAACTCCTTTGAATTGTATTTTAATTTAAAGGAAATATATTTTCTATGATGTGTTTTACTAAATGAAAAAAGGAATGTTTTTAATGTTTGCAACAATAATGACCTCTATGCCACTGTAATCATTGGATGACTTCCTTTATATGCGTTAATGTTTTTTTAAAGGAAAACAATCCCCTTATTCTATTTTTGGGTGTTTTGGTATTGAAAATTGTTTTTGAAATGGGATTATTATTTCAATATCTTGAAATGCTTTATTGTGATTGAAAATAAAATGTTATTAGTGAATTTTTATATTTGTAATATTTTATGTGTTATTATTTTATAATGGTACAAGGACATTTTATGGATGGTTATATGATAAAACAAATGACAGGTGGTGCCATGATATACCAGTATGGGTGGTTACGTTATAACAGCCAATGCATTGGGTATTTAAGTTGGCCGAATGGATATTCCATTTAGTGATATGTGTGGTTGTCGGGTGTATGGTTATTCCATTTTAGTACATTTATGTCCCAAGTTAACAATATATGTTAGGTGTTATTTCTATGGGTTTTATCAGAATATTTATGTTATAAAATGATAAGTAATGATCTTTTATTCATTTAAGAGTATTTAGTACTTAATATAGGTGAAAGGTATTAATTATGATAAGGTATTCATGGTTTACTTGTTGTTTTGAAAAAAATACAGTTTTCCTTCCATGTGTATCCTTTACTAAGCCTTCTATGCTCATCCCATGTTTTTGAAAATTTTTCATATGGCATAAAGTGGAATAGGGTCAAGGATGTGATTAAGGAAAATTCAGGTTGTCTAAAACATAAAACTAGACATGACTCTTTTTTTAAATAGTTTTTATTTTATAAATAATGGATACCTAGTAGAAGTGTGTACATGTAATATTCATGTTATTTTGGTTAAGTTACTTCCTAATTCTCTAATTCTATAAACCTGAGTAGATCCACAATATAAATTATCCATTTAATTCATGATTATGTAATGTTTAAGGCTAGGGCCTTATATTAAATGTAAGAACACTTTTAGAAAATGTACCTATACCCACAGTTTTGGGGAAAAATGCGGGGATAGGTCAACCAATCTCCATAGTTTTGGGAAAACCATGGGTGTAGGCATTTTTTGATAGCCTATTTGCATGGTTTACCTAAAACATGGGCATAGGCTACCCTGTACCCACTGTTTTCTCCAAAATGTGGGCATAGGGTATAAAAAATGCATATTCCCATGGTTTTCCGAAAACCATTGGGATATAGTGACCTATCCTCATGGTTTTCCACAAAACCATGTTTATAGTCATCGGATAAAAAACCTATACCCACAGTTTTGACAAACTCTGGGTATAGGTTTCCCGCGTGTGCGTGGCAAATTTATTTTTTCCGCAGGAACAAAATATTTTTTTGCGGGAGTTCTATACCCACGGTTTATTCCTCTATACCCACAGTTTAAATAAATATATTTAACAAAATATATATATATACATACATATATGTGGTGATGGGGTAGTGGTAAGGATGCTCGTGTACAGAGAAGTGGTCATGAGATTGAATCGTGCGGGCCGATATGTTATAAAATATGCTATACCCACGGTTTCTAAACCGTGGGTATAGAGTTAAGACATAGTGGAAAAACCTATAACCATGGTATGGAAAAACCATGGGTATAGGTCAAAGACCTATACCGATGCCACCAACGACCACAGTTCCCCAAACCACGGGTATAGCCTATACCCACGGTTTTGGGGTCTACACCCACGGTTTTGAACAGTGGGTATAGGATGATTTTCCAGTAGTGGAAGAATGATTTGATTGAGGTTTAAAAACCATAATACATGATTCATATTTCATATTCTAGGATAACGGGTGTTATAGAATAATATGATAAAGACTATGTAATGGTTTAAGAATAATTTTGGATGAATGGAGTATTATCGTTTTGGAATGAAAACATTATGTATTACAAATCATGAAATATATTTGTATTTTCTATATAAATTTTTCATTAGGGATGAAAAAGGATAGTTGTAATGGGGATGAATACATAGAAAATTGATTTAATGGAATGATGATATCTTTATTAAGTTTAGTAAACCCTTAATGTGTTCAAGATAAAGAGGAAAATGTGTTTATATTGGGAATGAATTGATTAAGTTAGATAATGTAAATTGGATAGTATCAATGACCATAAATAAAATTATTTTTTTTAATATGTGTTCTATTTTATCACGAATTATGTTTAGAAATTATTCTATTTATAAAATATGACAATTAATTTTCAGAATAAGGAACCATGCATGATTTCCAAAAGGATTTATGGTAATTCATGTTATTACATTTTTTTCTAAAAAAATATACGATGAAGGTACTCAAATGATTGGAATTAGACAATGAATATCTAATTTATGATATATAGGGGATCATTATTTGGCAGATTTAGTGATCTCATTATAATATTTTGTATTTTCATATTTTTGAAGAGTTACATGGTTGGTCATTTATAGTATGGTTTAAGTTAAAGATCTTATAATGTTTCAGAGATTAAGATATTATCTCACCACATGGGGGTTAGTTCATGATGGATAACTTGTTCAATCCCTTTCATATGAAAAAAAAATGAAAATCTAAATTATTTATATTTCTATTTATGGATATCATGGTCTTTGAGTTCATCAAGAATGAAAAATACAAATTCATTTATGGAGTAAGGGAGGAAGTGGAAATTGACCCAGAAACAACAAAAGGCTTAGGTCATGCTGAAACATAGTCAGTATATATTTTTGTGACCATTTTCAACATTAATAAAAGGATCTTAAAACAACAAAAGGATATCCAAGTACCATTATTTACACAAAATCAAATCACCCCTTAAATCATTAGAGATTTATATTTTTGTGATCACTCACTTCTACTGATCAATATTTTCTATCACTATCCATTAGAACATGGTAGTTATATTATTATTTAATATCAATGTTCTAACTTAAAATCTATGTTCTTTTGTATGGAAAGCTATTTATATTTTACTTTAGGGTACTTTTATGTTCCAGACATTGATTTTTTAAATGACATTTTAGTATTCATTTTTAATTTGTCAATTTTTATAAATGGAATAATCAAATATTAAACGGTTGATAAAAAAGATGAATTTATTGGGAGAAAATAATTTCAATGGGAGTAGAATGTAAAGCCCTTATATTTGTTGAAATTTATTTTTTGAATTAAATTACTCATTTTGATATTTTTAAATCATGCAATAACAAAAATAATTTATATTATATTAAATAACTACGTTTTTCTTGCGTTATATGCAAAAAAAATTATCATTCACTACATTCAACCTAAATTTTAGATTTCACTATACAAAACACTGTGCTTAGCATACGTTGCACATAAGACTGAATTTTTGCGATGTCATGCGTAACATTTAAGACCACGTTTTTCTAGAAAATCATATATTATTGAAAATATTATTATTTAATATTAAAAGTTATAACCTGTCCATTAAATTGATAATTATGGTTATAAATAAATTATAAAAAATTATAATTGAATTCAACGGTAACATATTAATTTGAAATGAATATAGAACCCAAATGATTATTAAGGGAATGATTTTATAAAGACATTTTTATTTGAAAAGGGTTATTTAAATTAATAAGGTAAATTAATTACTATTACGGAATGATATTTATTAAATTTAATTGTCATATATACGATCAAATATTTTGATATTCCTCCAATTGATTTTATAAGAATAAGATAAGAACAGACCCAATATGACACATAACTGCCTATATTTTTATAAAAGCAGTTCTAACACCTTTTATTTGAGAACCTATTTTAAATATAAATTTTGTAACTTTTATAAATTTTATATGTCAAAATAAAATTATTTTTTAAAATAGATACAAAAAAATATTGTTAGGGGGAATTTTTGTTATTTTTTCAGATGTTTCATTTTTAATGAATAGTAAATAATTATAAAATTTAACTCAAACTACATTTTAATTTGATATATTAAGAAGGAAAACTATGATTTTTAATTTATTTAAAGTTTAATTAGATTAATTTTTTATAAATTGATCTAATTTAGTTCATTCTAATAATTTTAACATTGAAATTTAATATAAAAACTAACCAAACATTTGAAATTTTTTATTTGAAAAACCCGCATTGTCATCCCTTCTCTGAGATTAAATTTAAATTCATGTATTCAACGTATAAAATTGTAATTTGAAAAAACAAATTATATTTTTGGAATAAAAAAAATTTATAATCTAATATTGTCTGATATGTTTTTTGGAAAAAATACTAGTGAAAGTAATTAAAATTAGTATCATCGGTTAAGGTTAAATAAAGCATAATAATTGACTACACCTTAATCATAAGGGTCCAAGTGAACATTATATTTGTCAAAAACCAAATTTATTGAAATATTTAGGCCACTAAACCACTACGGTTTCATAATGGTGAATTGGGACACTTGAGGAATAAGTAATAATTGGGGACCACACAATTCATTTCAAAAATACCATGTGTGTCCTTTCCTTCCACAATAAAAAGTCACTCACCATTCCCACTTACTCACACCACTAAAAACACTAAGGATCTAATAATATATCCCTGAATATATCCTAAACACCCATAAACTCTTTCGATAATCCACACCTTGGTCATAAATCTATTCATTGAATCCCATTACTACAAACCAAAAAGACTTACAAGAATAAGAGGTAACACCCTCCCTCAAGCTCCTTTGTTAAATTTTCATTCCCCACCGCCAGAAATATTACTATTACATGATTATATAATAACATTAGCTTCAAACATATACTCATATTTTTATTTTATGGTTTCATACTACACTTATACACACTTCCATCAAATTGGTAACAAACTTATAGTTCTTATGTATAATGAACTACTGACTCATGAAACGATGTTGTTCATTTTTTTAATTACCATGATTAATGGTTGGGAATCTTGATGGAAACACTATTTATATATGAAAAATTTAATATTGATATTTTCTTTATTCTTTTTTAGTTTTTATATAGAACATACATTGATTCTTTACATTTAGTGTTACTGTGATAACTTGGTTCGTGCAAGTGTGGGTACTGCCTCCTCAATGTTAGGTGATTCATTTACACTTTGCATCAGTTTTATTAAGGATATGTTAAGTAATATTAGATGATATATATTAAATAATAATTCTTCTATAATGATATTATATATAATTATATAAATATATCATTTACCTTCTTTTAATACGATAATAAAATCGAAGCATCGTTCATGCAATTATAAGACCTACCAACTCCATGAACAGTGCATTTCTATTAAATTTTTTTTCTTATATATATATATATTATAAAAAATAAATATATCTCGAATATATATTATATTTATACCATGTTTTATATTATTTAAATATGTTTATCATGATATAAGTAGGATAACAAGGAATAAAAAGTAACGACATATACAAAAAATAAAGTGTATATTACTCAAAACGTAACATTAACATGGAATTGATAATAAACATACAATATAAAGATATAAAAAACTAATTTTTGTTATTATATATAACAATATGTTGCTATAAAAATTTTTTAATAAATTATTTTTTTATTATACATGAGTTTTGAACATTTAAAAATAATTTCATGTCTTATAGTAATTGAATTTCATCTCAGTTTTTATTTCCATGAGAAACATTCCATACTCACCATTCATTTTTTTGGTGTTTATACATAACATGTATGTATTATATGATTCTTATACTTAAATTTCTGGGAATTGAAATATCCAATTTATGATCTT
The DNA here is from genome assembly GCA_963277665.1 of Viscum album. Taxonomy (NCBI): domain Eukaryota; kingdom Viridiplantae; phylum Streptophyta; class Magnoliopsida; order Santalales; family Viscaceae; genus Viscum; species Viscum album. The sequence continues at coordinate 49,603,721 of OY728122.1, forward strand.
TCCTTCATGGGGTTTATGTTTCAAAAGTTATCAAATTGGTAAAGCAATTTTGTCTCAATTTTTCTTCTTTGAGACTCATGCGATGTTATGCAACTATGTTATTCTATGAGGTTTATATACTTACTTTTACATGATTATTTAATGAATAAAATTATTTTCATGATATTTAATTATTCATGTAATGTTGTGATTTCCATTTTATTAATATATTTATTACCAATGTGGTAATAATTTATAGTATCAGTCTCATTGTTTATCAAGAGTGATTATGAATATGATTATATTTATGAAATCATATGATACATATCCAAATTAAACTCATGAAATCTACTAACCTCTAGATATACATGTTATATCCATCTAATGGTACATTTTTTCACATTTTAGTAATAAATAAAATTAGAAATATTTTTCTTTTAAAATCTGATATTATTTTCCCTTTCGATCAGAAATCAATCTTCTTCAAAAACCATTATTATAGAAATGTTTTTAAAAATGTTTTAATATAATCCTATGATTTTTAAGGACATTTAAAACCATATTTTACCTTTTTATAACTTGTTTTTAAAAGGAATATTTTTTTACATTTTATTATTAAGGAACCTTTCAATACATTTAAGATGAAAAAGGATTTTTCGATATGTATAGACTTACCCACTGGAATTAATATAATTTACTATTATCCAATGATGTTAAAAGTAAATTTTTACCACTGTATTAACATTTTTGAAAAAATCCATTGAATATTCTTGTCATTTTTTATGATCAAGACACTTTTAAGAACATTTAATGTGCAAAAGGAAAGATCATCATGTATGGACCTACTAATCATCATGATATTTATTTACTTGATGATTCTTTTCCATGTATAAAAATTTATTTTATAAAAGATATTTTTTTTACTAATATTTTGGAAATTGTGTTATCTTAAATTGGGGTTCAAAGAAAAAAAATTTCAAATATTATTTTATGTTATGAATTTTTATAAATGATTTTCAATGATTCTTTAATATGTTTTCAAAGAATTTTTTTTCATTGAAATGGATTTAAATTATCACATCGATGGTTTTATATGTTCTCAAGTTATTTTCATGGAAAAGGGATTCCAAAATACTTCAAGATTATTTTATAAGTTTTCATGGAAAATAGGTTTCAAAATGTTTTTAATATTCTTTTATATTTCTTTAAGGAAAAAAATTCCCAAAATGTTTTAAAGATTCTCTTAAAGATTTATATTTTATTTTCAAAGTAAATGGTTTTTCAAAAGGTTTGATCTTTTAAAAATAACATCTCATATAATAAAGGTTATTTTCTTTTGATATGTTTTGATATGAAAGGGTAAAGATATTGTTTTTATGAAAGGGATATTTGAAATTGTTTTAGGAAAAGGGATTTTCCAAGTATTATATTTTTGTAAGAAACTTTCCATGTGATATTTATAAATAATTTTCAATATAAGATGACATACATTGTAATATTTTATTCATTACTGGGATATGATCAAATAATACCATTAAAATTATTTCTTTATGGCATACTGTTTTAAAGGAATAAGGGTTATGACACTCATTCCTCTTCTATGGGTTATATGGTTTAAAAAATCTCCTCTCATAATATGTTATTCATTTATGAAATGACTATGAAACCAATCTATTTTATATAGGTTTTAATAAAATTCAATGCTTATGATACCCATTTAATTTCATGGATTGTGATATGTTCTTTATGAAACACTATACTTTTTTATGGGTCATGATTTGTTAATATTTTTATTATATTTTATACATATATGAATGGTTTTATTATGTGATGTGTGGGAACTATATATATGTCTCATACATTAGGAAAATATTTCTATATCATGATATAATGATTTGAATCAAGTATAAGGTCTTAATCCACTATGGGAAGATGAGGAACCTAATCTATTAAAAGAAAGGATTATGACTGGGGATGGCGGTGTGTCCCACCACATATGTGAAGTAACAATGAAGATAGAAGATGAGGAAACCCGATACAATCTGAGAGTATTAGAAAAACCAATCCACTATGGGAAGACTGGGAAACCCAATAAACCATGGGATGATGGGGAAACCCGATCCCTTAAAAGGAATATACTACGACATGGGATTTTGGTTTGTCCCACCCAGTAGGTGTAGTCCATATGCAGTCACATGATAATTTATATTAATGAATCTGAAATATAAGGAATGATATTACATGTTTATATGTAATCCATAATTCCATGTCTAATTTATATGTAATGATTTCATGTCTTATTATCTTATTATCTTACTATTCATATCTAATGAACTACTAACCCGTATTCTATGATTCATGTTTACGATATTCGATATGTATTGTATGATTTATAATGATACAATTATGTTATAATTCTCTTATTTTCATGTTATAATTTCATGTTTCATTTATTTAAACTTACTGGTCATTCACTATCACTACATTCTTATGTTATTTTTCTCTAGGTTATGAAGAAAGGTTTTATATAATATTATTAAACGGAATGATATTTTGGAAAGGTGTTAAAGGTATTTCACCATACTAGAAGACTGTGTTCCATGTTTAAAAAGAAACTATACTATTATGTTCCTTAGGAAGGTATTTTTGTAATGTTCTAAATATTTATCTAAAATTATGTAATATAAATGTATTTTAATTATATGTTTCTATAGTTGGTATAAAAGGAAATTTGTAGTTATCCTTTGGAAACCAGAATGTTAAAAATTTATGGATATCCCTAGGGAAATTTCTAAGGATATGTCTATAGATTTCTTTATGGATAAGTTAAAGGATGAGTAAATGATTATAAATATATCCTGGATTGTTGATAAATGTCTAAAATAGTGGGTTCCTCGAATTATATCTTTGCGTGGATACTAAAAGTAGATGTTTCTCTATAATAGGCGTACCAAGGGGTAACATATCCAATAAGGTTCTCCGGGCCTAACATGAGCGTAACATGGTACGCGATAATAGTCCTTACTACCCACCGGGTTTGATAGTCCTTGAGTATGTGCTTTCAAAATTCACAAACTTTTTATGAACCATCATGAAGGATTTAAATATAATATGAATATGAATATCCTAGAATAAATTTAAGTTGACATAAATTAAATAAGTAGGTCCCATTATTTAGATATCACATGACTAATTATTTTTCAGGATTATTTGTTTTTGTGATATGATAATTGTTTATCAATATATTCATTCTCATTTTAATGAAAAGTGAGAACTAAATAAAACAGGGAAAAAATTGAATGTTTCATATCTAGAATGTATTGGAATGATAAAAATAAATTAAAATATCATGAATAAAACCTGGAAGGTCTATGAGTATTGTTTATACTATTGATGATAATGAGATGGAAAATGATATGTGAAAGGTAGGGGATGTTCTTCAAAAAAAATTACATTAAATGCAAGAAGTGATATTTGATTGAGGTTGAATAAGCATAAAAATTGACTCATCTTTCATATTATAGTATAATGGGTATTAATTAATAAGATGATAGATCCATAGTATTGGTTTATGAATAAATATAGAAGGATTAATTAATAATGTTATTTTTAATTCTGAGATTCTGATATATGAATCATGAAATATATAAGTATTTTCAAATATATGATTTTCATTAAGGATTTAAAAGTATATTTTGAATGGTGATGAAGACATATGAAATTTATTCAATGGAAATGTGATATCATGATTAAGGGAATGTAACCATTAATGTGTTCAAGAAGTAAAGTCAATTTTGGTTAGCTTGGTTAAAGTGAAATCTTAGTTGGATAAAGTAAATTAGATAGTATCAATTACCTTAAAAACATTTAAGGATTTGTTGACTATGTTGATTATTTAACATAAATTATATTTACAACTTCTTTTATTTTTTGTATATTACTAGTACTATTTTGAACAAGGAAGAATGCATGTTTTCCAAAATTAATTATGGCAATTGATGTTATTACCATGTTTCAAGAAAATATATTATAAAGGTATTAATATGATTTGAATTCGACCTAAAAGAGAAACTTTATGATATATGGGAGATCTATGTTAAAGTTATTTATTGATATCTTTCTAATGTTTTATAATTTTTGTCTTCTGTATGGATTGTGAGGATAACCATTTATGGGATGATTTAAGTTAAACAACGAATATTGCTTTAGTGATTATAGTGTTATCCCACTGTGTGAGGATTTATGCATGTTGAATAAAGTTTTGTATCTATTTTTGTGTGATGAGAACAAAAGAAAATTTAATGATTTATCGTTGTATTTAAGGATCTCATGTTCCATTAGTTTCTTAAGAATAAAAAATTCACCTTCATTTTTTGGACTAAGTGATAAAGTGGAAATTTTTCATGGAACAACTGAAAGGTGAGGTCATGATGAAACCTTGTTATTATATATTCATGTTAATGTTCTTCATATTTATGAAAATTTTGGTGAAACCAAAAAATAGTATCCTAGGAACTTCATTTCTGATGAATCTAATGGCCACTTAAATGTTCACAAAATAATTTTTTACTGATCACCCAGTTCTACTGATCAATATTCTCTATCACTATCCATTTGAAGTTGGTAGTTTTATTTTTCATCCATTTACATGTTTTCACTTCAGAAAAATGATCCCCTATATGGAAACATAGTTATATGTTACTTTGGGTAACAATTTTTATCATTCCATTTATAAAGGATGTTTTAGTATTCCATTTTATGATAAGTGTTTCTATGAAAGAAAATTTCAATTATTAAAACACTGATAATTAAGATGAATTTAAATGTGAAAAATCATTTTAAGGGGGTAGAATGTGTCACCTCTAGATTTTGTGAAACATATTTTTTTAAATTTATTTAATCTTATTCATATTTTTCATTTCAAACAATAGTGAACGTAGTTTATTTATATCAAATAACTATGTTTAGCGTGAATTAAACACAACACTATGTTAATCGTGTAGTAAAAACAATATAAATTATATCTATCTCAACAAAGAATATTGAGGTTACCTTACATTACACGTAGGACTGACTTTGATTGATGGCTTGCGTAACACACTAGAATGAGTGTTACAAAAAAAATAATTCATTAATAAAATTATTTTTATTTAATATAATAGATTTGTAAAAGAAATTTAATCTATTTTTATAGGATTAAATGAATTATAAAAATAATTATTGTAATTCAATGGTTACATATTAATTATATATTAATATAGAAACTAAATGGATAAGAAGGTAATGATTTTATAAAAAATATATTTTTTTGAGAAAATGTTTATTTATATTAATAAGTGAAATTAATTAAAATTAGTTAATAATAATAGTTAAATTTATATTTAATATATTCAATAATATATATTTGTTACCCTTACAAGTTATTTTATAGGAATAATATGAGAAAAGACAAAATATGACACAGAACAACCTATTATTTATGGAAGAAATTTTAACTTAATTTAATGGATACCCTAATTTAAATCCAAATTTTGGAAATTTTATAAATTTTATATGAAAATATAAACATTATTTTTGAAATATACACATAAAAATCAGGTAAGGGGGAGATTTTTGTATTTTTCAATGACGTTTTATTTTAAATTAATAGTGAAAAATAATAAATTTTAAATCAATATTTGTTTTCCCCTAATTTATTTTTAATAAAAAAATATGCTATTAAATAATTTTATAGTTTAATTATAGTATATTTTATAAATTAATCTAATTTAGATCATTTGAATCTTTTTCACTTTGAAATGGAATATAAAAGCATATAAAATATTTGAACCTTTTTATATTAAAAACCTTTATTGTCATCCCATCCGTGGGATTTAATTTAAATATTATTTCTAATTATATGAGAATAATTTACAAAAAATGGATTCCATATTTATATTAATAATTATAATAATGTATAATGAATAATAATTTCAACTTATTTTTTTACTAAAAATATTTTCGTTCGAAAATAAAATTAATAACATTGAATAATGTAAAATTAAGCATAACAGGGGATTAAACCTTAATATTAAGGGTAAAAATAACCAATAAAGTAGTCCAAAACTTTCTATATGGACATATTTTGGCCACAAAATCTCTAAGTTTCCATAACTTTCCATTTTTTATCTATTGAAGCATGTAATACTTGGGGAACACACAATTCTTTTCAAAAATATCATGTGTGTACTTTAAGTCCACTATAAATAGACACTCACCCCTCCCACTTTCATACACCTCTAAATCCTCATTGGATAGACCATTATCTACCCAAATAGCTCCTCAAATTAAATTCCACAATTCTAGAACCCTCACCATTGGAATAAATCCATCCAAGGAAGCCATATGGTGATAACCAAAAGGAGTTGCCCGAAAAAGAGGTAACATATCCCTCAAACTCATTTGTTTTATTTTTTAATTCCTTCTAAAATATTATTATTCATAGATTATATAAAAAAATTATCCCAAATATATTGATATGTTTTGATTTTAATATTTTACCTTCACTTACACACAAATACATCTAATGGGTAATGAAATCACTGTTCTTGTGTATGTTGAACTAGTGCTTCATGAAACAATGTTATTAATTTTTCCTTTACGACATTTCATTTTTGTAATTTTGAAGGAAAATATGATTTAATATTATATATTATATATTTATAATGTATTTATTCTTATTTAATTTTTATATAGAACATATCCTTATTCTTTCCATTATGTGTAACTATGATTACTTTTTTTGTGGATATATTGACTATTGCCTCCTCAAAGCGATGTTATTCGTTACCACATTACATGGGTTGTATTAAATATGTTTTTTAAATTATATGATATATATTACATTAAAATAAATCTATAATTATATTATATAAATATACATACATTTCATCTAATTATTTTTTTCAATACGATTAAAAAACAGAAGTAGCGTTCATGCATACGTACAACCTATCGTCTCTAGGAATGGTGTATTTCATTTCTTATTTACATATTATATATATCATTATAAATATATATATATATATACTAAATATATATGATATTTATAAGATGTTTTACATTATTTATATAATTTTATCATGATCTATTTAATAGGATCATGAATAACAAGTTAAGACTTATATGAAAAGTAAAGCGGATATTACCTAAAATGTAACATTATCATAGTGTTTTAAATAAAAGGATAATATAAATTCTTAAAAAATATTAATATATTGTATTTTATATAATAATATGGTTCTTTTATATATATGTTATATTCTTATATTTTTTATAAAGTAATTTTGAACATGTACAATGAATGTCAAGACCTAAGGTAAGGGAATTTTATCTCACTTTTTATTTCCACGAGATACATTTCTTATTCAACACACATTTATTTTGTGTGGGTTGTATTATTAAAAATAATGTATTAAATTATTCATAAAATTATATTTATGGGTATTAACATATCAATTTTATGATATTTATTTCATGGGGTTTGTGTTTCCAAAGTTAGGAAATCAGTAAAGTAATTTTGACTCAATTTTCATTATTTGAAACACATGCCATGTTATGCACCTATATTAATATATGAGGTATATATACTGAATTTTAAATGATTATATCAGGAATATCATTAACCTAATTATATTTAAACCCTTATGTAATGAAATTTGTTCATTTTTATTATGATATAATATTACCAAATTGGTAATGGTTTATAGCTCCAATATCATTGTTTATAGAGAGTGTTTATTATTATTCTTCTGTTGATGAAATTTTATGATCCATATCCCATGAAATATCTTTTAATTTACTTACATCTGGATATTCATGTAATATTCTAGTAATGGAATCATTTTTCAACTCTTTGGTAATTAAAATAATTTATAAAATGTTTTTATGTATATATATCTTTATTTATTCTTTTAATTAAAAATATCTTTTCATTAAAAAATATTATTTCTAAAAAAATTATCGAAAATGTTTTAATAATATTCTATGATTCTCAAAGGAAATTTATTCACATTTATTAACTTTTGAAAAAATTATTTTAAAATTTATTTTCCTGTTGTTTTCTTATCAAGACACTTTTCTCAACATTTATGTTGAAAAGGAATGTTCAGCATGTAAAGTCCTTCTAACCATCATAACCATAATTTATTTGAATAATCCACATTAATATTACAATTTTATTTCTTAAATGAACATTTTTCCCTAATATTATGAAAATTTGTTGATTTTAAAATGGATTTCAAAGAAAAAGTGTTTCTAAATATTATTTTACATTAAAAAATGTTTTAAATGATTTTCAATTATTCCAGTATATGTTTTCAAATAGGTTGATTTATTTTAAAAGTATTTCAGTGACCCCAAGGATTATGTCAATTGTTTCTAGTGTATTTTCAAGGATTTTTTTTTGAAAATGATCAAAATAATCTTTTATATGTTTTCCTAGAAAACAATTTTCAAAATTTTTTGAAGATTATTTTATATATTATCAAATTATTTTAAATGAAAATGGGTTTTAAAAAGGGTTTATGTTTTTTTAAGAATATCTCAATGAAAAAAATGATATTTTCCGCAATAAATATCTTAAATTAAATTTTATAGATTTCATTATAAGAAAATTATTTTTGAATATGGGTTTATGAAATGGGGTTTTAAAAGAAAGGATACATTCCTTATGAAATTTTCCATGTGAAATTTCAAAATCATTATCCATATAAGATGACATTATTTGTGATATTTTATGTGTTATATTTATATGATCCAACAATACAATTTGTATTATTTATAATATGGTTTATGTTTTGAATGAACAATATATCTGACACCCATTCCTATTCCAATAGTTATATGCTTCATCAACCCACTTCTTTTCATTGGATATGATTATATAAAATTATTATGAAACATATATATTTTATATAAGTTATTATGTGAAATAAAATTTTTATAACAATATCATTTCATGGGTTATGATATGATGGTTATAAAACCCATCTCTTTTTATGGGTCATGATATCATGAATGTCTTATTATCATATGGCTCATGTATGAAGGATTCTATATTGTGATTGGGGAGAACTATATATCTATATAATTAATTGGGAAATGATTTATATCTCATTAGATAATCATGGGAATAAATTTCATAAGATTTATACACTTTGTAAAGAATAGGATGCCCAATATTTTACAAGAATGTACAATGACAGGTTCTAGTGGTTTTTCATAACAAGTTTCCATAGTCTCTATGAATATGGATGATGGGGAAACATGATCCACTACGAGAATATGGGGAACCCTGATCCACTCTTGGAAGATGGGAAAAAATAATACACCATGGGAAGACAGGGAATCCCAATTAATTACAAGGAAATGCCTGAAACTGGGAATGATGGTGTGTCTCTCCCAGTAGGTGTATTCCTCATGATATTCCCAGATAAGTTCTAGCAATGTGTCTTTAATTTTAGGGAATGATATTTCAAGTTTACATGTATCCCACAGTTCCATGATTTATTAATATATTATGATTTCATGTATTATGATTCGTATTATCATTGAATTTATTTCATAAAATATTTTAATATTTATTCCATGATTCATGTTTATGATCTTTTATATGCATGTTATGATATTCTAATGATTAGATCTCACCCCATTCTTATGATTGCTTTAATGATGTTTTTAATAAAGTATTTATGTAATATAACTATAGGTGGTGATCTTTGAGGAATATGTTGAAGATATTTCACCATATTATAAGAATGTCCTCCATGTTTCCAATAACACAAAACTATTATGTTCCTCAGACAAGTATTTTTGTAATATGCTAAATATTCATATAAAATTATGTAATATCCAGTTATATTATTCATGTTTCACTATAATATGTTTTTAATAAAACTGTCATTAATATTATTCATGTAAAGTGTGAAAAAATCATATCTATTTGAGTAGGAGTTAGTCCACACGCCCACAAAAAATGTTATCATATATCCACAATATGGAAGGCATGAAGGTATGTTTTATATCAAAATTAAATAAGAATATTTACATAATATATATGATATATATCGTATGAAAAGTAGTGTTTCCATAATAATTCCCATACATTATAGTTGGTAAAGGGAAAACCAATAAAATCATTTAAGAGGCGGTAGTTCACCATATACCAGAAAATAAAGTTATTTAGCCATTAGATGGAAACATGTGTTAGTGTAATTAGAATAATTATAATAAAAAAATATACTTATGTTGAGCATACTAAGGTTATAATAAAATCACAAAATTATAATATTTGAGGGGTTGGATAATGAAAGTGAAACAAATGGGCTTGAGGAAGGGCGTTAAATCTTCTTTGGGTAACTCTTCTTGGTTTTTACAAAAGGGATTAAATGGTTTCCTTTCCTCAAAAAATGTGGATTTTAGGATGAATGGAGGGGTGTTTGGGGGATTATTTGAGCATATTTTAGGTGATCAAAAGTTTTTTTGGATTTTTTTTGGAAATATAAGAATGAATGCCTTTTTGTGGTGGAGTATCAATTTTGTAAATACCCAAAGTTAAGCACTAATATGAGGTCTCACATTCCTAATGTTAATATAAAATGGACAAACAATGGATTATAGTGAATGTATGGTCGAATAAAATCTCCTCATCAAAAATAATATGTACATTGTTTTTAATTTTGTTCCTTGGCCTTTAAGATTTCTTATATTTTTCATTTTTGTTTTTGATTTAAGTAACTACTTTTTTCAACTATGTAATTTAATAATTAATACTAAATTAAGATTTTATTTATTTGAAAATATTGTACCATTCAATTATAAATATTATACCAAATTTTAAAAATAAAAAAATTCATGTGTGTTGGAGATTAATTTTAAAATAATCACATATAACACACAGAAAAATACATTAATCCGAGCCATGGTAACAATGTTTTCACTATATAGGGAGCTATGTGTTAATTATAAAAGATTATTTGGGGAATTAATAGACACTATTTTATATTTAATAACACTTTAATGTAAATTTTCATAATTTTTTATTTTCATTAATTGTAAATCATTTAATAAAATAAAATTTATTCAAAAGAAACATTATTTTCGATTTTGTCACTATTTACAAAATTTTAATTAAAAAATATCATTACCTTATCAGAAATGAAATATATAAACAAAAAATATGTGTAACATGATATAATCTTCTATAAAACAATGGAACACATTAATTAATTATATTTAAATTAAATTTAATGTTTTATAATGATTTATTTAATTTAATTATTAACTAAATAATAAACACATTAGTATTTGATTTGATATTAATATAAATAATTAATCATAGAAAATTAATTTTAAAAATGATGATAAAAATAGAACATTTATATTTAAAAAGTATGTGTATAACAAAAAAAGTTTTATTTTTCGATATCATAATGTTTGATAAATGTTAAAGGTAGGGAAAGGTCTTAGGTTGTATTTTTCATTACTTAACTTATGAAATCAGGATATTTTATTTGATATTATCCCAGTAATTCATAAAATTCAATAAATAAGTGGATATAGTCTATATATTTTAATACAATGGCTTTTGGACATGTTTATAGGTAATTTTGGCCATTAATTTTAATGTTTAGTCCCTTTGAAAGCTTAATTTTACATTGATCACTTTAAATATTTTTAATCACTTTCGCTATTTTTTTCAGTAAAATTTTAATTTGATATTATTTGAATGTATATATTATACATATTATAACCCATTATATATTATTTTTAAAAATCAATTCACATATTTTGCCTAAATTAAATTTAATCATAGTCCCGCAGACGTGGCGAGAATGTGGGGTTTAAAGTAAAAATGCTCAAATGTTCAATAAGTATTTATATATATATATATTCAAAATATTTTTTTTAAATGACTGAAATTTGATTTATATATGAATAATTAATCTATTTTGACTATTAAATAAAATTTTAAATAAAATTTATCAGTAATAAATATTTAAATGAAAAAAATTAACCAAAATTGTGCATTTTCACTATTCATCAAAAAATGAATCTTCATAAGAAATTTTTAATAATTGACTAAATGAAAATTTTGATATTAAAAATACAAAAATTGTATTTATATTTAAATATTACATTTAAAAAAGTGTTGAAATTTAGTTTTAAAAATATGTGTGCCATTAAAAGGTGGTAAAACATGGCATTTCATGTAACACAATATATCAAAAGAATTCGTCATTATGCACAATAGATGAAAACTATTTTGTTGCATGCACAATAAGATAATTTATTTGTTGTGTGTGTTGTATAATTAACATGTAATTTCATTAAACTCATGTCCACTTTGTGCATTCATATGACAAAATCAATATTCAATGTTTTGTGGATGAGAAATATCAAAAAGTTAAACTTAATTCTAAATTTTTTTACAATATCTTGTGGTTTTACATTATACCCTATATAAAATGAATTTATCCCTCAAAATTAGTATTTTTTATCAAATTTATAATAATTGAAATTATTTTTCATAGAAACAATGATTGTAAAAATGAATACTAAAACATCCTGTAAAATGGGAATGTTGAAAAAAAAAACGGTTACCCAATGTAACACAAAACTAGGTTTCCAGATTGGAGAACATATCTCGGAAGTGAAAACATGAACATGGAAGAGAAATATGAGTATCATGTTTTTATGGAGAGTTATATTGAACATGGTTAGTATAATGTTTATGATAAACAATATATAAAAATGGGATGATCTATGACTTGATTTGATTTCTAAAATACAGAGGTCTTTGATAAGATTTTTTATTTCAAGAACCTTTTCATATATTTGAATAATTTTATTTTACAATAAGATAAAATAACTATATTTCATTTACTTTCATATGTAAAATCTCACCCTTTGGTTGTGTTTAGACCAATTTTCACTTCACGTTTTTTTCTATAATGGGAGGAGAATTTTTATTTCCTACAGAACTAACATACCATGATATCTATCATAATTAATCCCATTTTCCTTAATTTACAATAAAAACAAAGTGGTTAGAGCTGGTTATCCAATATTCATAAATCCTCCTATGGTGAGGTAATACATTAATCTCACAAATTTCATCTATAGTATAAGTTAAACATTCTATAAATGGTTTACATTACAACCCTTTCACAATTTGAACATCCAAAACATTATAAAGAAGGTTTTAAAATAAACTTAACATTGATCTCTAATATAATTGAAATTATCTCTTGGGTGTCACATTCTAAACATATAAATAACCTATTCATATATTCTATTGAAACATGGTAATAAGATAAATTACCACAAATCAACTTTGGAAAAAAATATGCTTCCTTTTCCAATGATTAATGGATATATTCATTAAATCCATGAAGTTGTAAACTTCATCCATGATGACATAGACCACTATGTAACAAGTAAATGTTTAGTTCCAAGGAAATTCCTTAATATCTAATTTAATTTTATCCATATTAATTATATCATTATCTAATATATACACAATTTCCTCAACCATAGGGACACTTTGAATGTTATCTTTCTTTAATCAGAATTCTTTATTTACATTAAATAAGTTATCCAATTCATCAGAACAACTCAATATGTCATTTTCAATCCATGATTAAGACTTATACTAAAAATTGTTATAGGCTTCAGGATTATTATACCATAATCTTTTAATTCCAAAACACAATTACTTCATTCATCTATATTTATTCACAAACCATTACAAAAGCTTCATAATAATATTCCTTAACACCCCATTTTCTATAATATGAAATGTGAATAATTTAATAAGGTTACTCCCCCTCAATTTAATCATGATTCATATGTTTAATGTAAGCAGTACTATTAGAACATCTCATACCTTTCCCATTTCATTGATGATCTCTTTATCTTCAATATTATAACAAATTCTCATACCACTTTTCTTATTATCTTTATTATATTTCTACTTAGGAAATAAATTTTCATAATTCCCATACTTTTAACATAAAAAAATTCATTATTATCAATATTATTTTGAGTTATCACTATTGGATAAAACCAGAAAGCATGGTGTTGGAAATATTTAACAAAATATAAAACCACATAATAATGAAAAAAATCCTATATATAATGTCTAAGTCATGGCTCCTATATATTTAATCTATGACAAATTAAGTTTATCCTAGGTTATTCATAGTCATATTATAATTATATCCTTCATGATGGTTCTAAATTTTTTTTTTAATTCCTAAATAATATACCATAGGAGTGCCAAAAAAAGTGTGTAGAAATTCCCATTGTCATAGGACACCCTCATGTCAGGACGGATGCACCCATAAAAATTTGTTACCCCTAGGTATGTATATGCTAGATCCATATCCACTTGTAATATCTAGAAACATATATAATGATAGGAAACCACTCTCTCCATCCTTTAGTAAAATCCTATGATAGTTTCCATTAATTTAACTTATCATTATTATTATCATTAGACACATCCCTTGAAATATCCATAAAAATAATTCAAGGAATCCCACTAATGTTTTCTCATCCTATTTTCCAAATGATGAATAAATGAGTCCTTTGATATCAACTATAGTGATCCTTTTATACCATACATTGATAATAAATCAATATAGATGTATATTCAATATATTACCAAATTGCATGCCCATATACCGTAATTGATTAGTGTTTCTAAAAATGTAGAATAAAATCTTCTAACTTGGTGAAAGTTCATAGATATTTATCAAAAAGATCATTCCATTTAGAAATTCAACTTAAAACGTTTATTCAAAAACATGGGAAAGAAATCATAAGAAATTGATGATATCCAAATATCAGTAACAGTAACTAAAGGAAGTATGTTATTATAACATGAACTTAATGGCATGAGAACATGCTATTATCATTTGAGGATCATTCCCATAATATCAAAGATCATAATCAAAAGACATGGCCTTAGGATTGGTAGTTCATAAGACATGAATAATAATAAAATCAAAAGAGTTCTTCATGAAAGTATAAATGGGGAATAAAAAATTTAATTTATAGCCTATACATAATCATATGACATCTTATGTCAAGGATACATACAGTGACCTTCATAAAATTCTAGGCTTCGGATATAACTGATGTACATGCTACGGGATTTGGATAACAACTCGTGTATGATCATCTTTTATGGATTAGGTTATAACACTTGTATCATATTGTTTTCAGTCATGGGCTATGTAACATCCATGGATGAGGAGCCACTAAATAAATTCTCCATGTCAGGCCACCTAATGACCTCAAGCACACATCCACATATTCCTGAGGTTACCGACTAGTAGTGAGAGTCTAAAAGGTCACATGGGAGACTATATCCTCTTTTCTAGCGTATGCCACATATAAAAATAAGTAAAATATTAGAACTAATATATAATAACTAATAAATATGTACAGACAAACATCTCCTAAAGATAATTACAAAACACAAATAATAGTAAATATGTCGTCGTATTATAAACTATTCATTGTGAAAAAAACCAAAAATATTGGAAAACAATTGAATCCGGAAAATGGTCCTGACTCCGAGTAGAAAACCTCATCAATATATGTCCCAACCCGACTCAAATACCATGCACAAGACATTTTCCCTTTTCCTAACCTGCATATATGAAGTCTTCTTCAGTACATAATGGTGTCCTGATTAAGGTGTGATTATAACTCAGTAGGCTAACACAAAAAATATCTATAAAATATCCATTTTAGATAAATACTAAATTCTAGTTCTAATATATGACCAGTAAATAAAATATAATTTGGATGATACTGGTTTACCAAGATCACATAAGTCATTCCAAGAAGTATTCCCAATTTTATATCATATACCATCTTCTAATATAAGATTCACATTCATCAAGTGTTCAAAGGATTATTCATATTCATAACTCTCAATGCATAAGGGGTTCTAAATCAAGTTTCCTAACTCAGAAGGGATAACAAATCATCTTATATGAAGAATAGTCACCATGAATCCTTGTTCCATGTGGTCTCAAAGAATGAAACAATTAAGTAAATAAAACTCCTTCACATTCCCTAATCCTTGTGTTTTGGGTTTGAGTTTAGAGCCTTGGTATAACTGAACCCATGGGCGTAGATCCTCATATCAATAAACCACTCTACCAAGCCATGATCACATGGTTATTAATTACTTCCCCATACATATAGCTTATCAAAAAAACATAACAAATTCCAATATCAATCATCATCTATAACAACTAACATGGGAATTAACTGTGACGACCCGTCCTAGTGGGGCCTGCGCGATGACTCCCCAAGCCCGCCTCCAATAGGCCAGAGGCTGGTGACTAGCACCGAGTAGGAATATTACTAACCTGGGAGGCATTGCCTATGTACCTGTACACACGAACACATCTCTAAGGCCACAAAATGCTGAAATGTAAAAACCACTAAGGAAAAAGTATGCATGCATACGACTAAACCCAACCAACAGAGTATGAAGAAATGTAGAGTACTGTAAATGTAAACTGGGCTAGAATTCAATCCAACAAAAAACAGGAGTCTGAAAACTGCAAATTCCAACTTGTAAGCACAAAAGGTGCTGGGACTGCCACTCGTAGCTGTAGGAACTCCTTGTCTTGTAGGGAACTCAGAAAGCTCGGTCCTGTCCTGGTCCGCCCTGGACTCTGTCAAAAGGCTTCTCATCTGCACAAGACACCGGATGTGCGGGCAAAGCTCGTGCAGGGGTGAGTATAACAGTACTCAGTAGAGGACCCTAAAAACCACAAAGAAGTACACAAAGTAAAGGTACAATGCTCTATACACAATATATGACTACAGAACATATAGAGAAAACTAAAAATACTCAAATCCCATACCCATGGCCTA